>BSBN01000247.1:0-1200000 GCA_027924645.1 Cunninghamia lanceolata | reverse complement strand
ACAAGATGATCCTGCAGTAGTCTTAGAGCTAGAGCGAGTACAACGCCTATTACAGGTAGAGACCCACAGGTGGACCAGGGTAGAGTTACTCATAGTGATGCTTCACTGGGAGAGGGATGATGCCAGAGGGGAGCTACAATAGGTTCACGCTACAAGGCATACATAGGGGCAGGTACCAGTAGAGGCACAAGTACTGGATACGATAGAGATAGCCCACATCACTACAGAGAGAGATAGGGCCATTGCTATGAGACTTAGGATTGAGTCAACCCTACAGAGGGTGAATCAAGAGTGAGATACAACTCGGTGATGATAGGGACATATCAGTCCACTATGGCCTTGGTTACAGAGCTGTCTCGGGTTCAGCATGAGTTGACCCGAGCTATCAGAGAGGTGAATTATTACAAGAGACAATATTGTTAGGATTAAAGTGCCATCAACCTTGTAAATCCTATGTAATTACTCCTAATATTGTTTGTAAATCACCCATAAGGGATGAAAGGTTTCACCAATAGTGATCTTGTTTCAGCTGCATGTTTATATCTGGTCCTTGATGCTAATCCGTCCGCGACGGGGGGTCCTAGGGGGTTTCCACCCTGTGAGGGGTCTAGGGGGATCATCCCCCTGGTAGGGGGTCTGGGGGCTGCACGCCCCAGCGGGGGCTCAGGGGCAAAGCTCCCAAAACTAAATTTTATCATTGTAAATTTGAACTATTTGTAATTAGGTCACACATAGATGACAGTTGATATTATGTCAATTTTCTTGCCATAGAAGGCAACCCTCTTTTATAAGGATATTTGTACTATATTTTTAGTAGAGTTGAAAGTAACAAGCGCCGCTAGATTGAAGACTAAAGAAGGAGAGGAAGTGCATGTATTGTAATCTCATATTTGAAGATAATACAACTTGGAGCCTCTTTTCTTGGTGGATTTCCTTGAAAGAGTTTACTCCACATTACATACCGTGTTAGGTGTTCAATTCTTAATGCATGTTATTTCTATGTAGTACATTTATTTTTGTTGCAATATTCTACATTATTTAGAGGATATTAATAAGGTTTGAATCATATTTTCATTGTGTGGTTTGCGTATTCATTTCTACCATTTGGTATCAGAGCCTAGCCAGTTTTGATTCTTGGGTAGTAGTGTGAAAGTTTTTTATTTGCAGTGGGAGATTTGGTTGTTGTTTGTTTTCAAATCTTGTGTAGATATCATGGCTTCATCCACTATTGCTTCTACCTCTTGGTTGGACATTGAAAAGTTTAATGGCACAGGGTACGAATTGTGGAAGCTAAAGATGGAGGATTTGCTAGAAGAAAGAAACTAGTGGTTGGCTGTTACAAAAGATAAGAACCTAATGATGTTTCTCTTTATGAGTGGGAAAGAATGGATAAAAAGGCACGAGGTACAATCCGGCCATGTCTTGCAGATTCTGTTCTATTGAATGTTGCGAGTGAGAAGTCTGCACATAGCTTGTGGAAGCATCTGGGTGAGATCTACCAAGTGAAGAGTATGGTAGATAAGCCTTATTTAAAGCGTGAGTTATTTTCCATGAAAATGAAAGAGGGTGAATTAGTTTCAGAACATTTGAATTCATTTAATTTGTTATTGAGTCAACTAGCATTTGTAGATGTTGAGGTGAATGAGGAAGATAAATGTATATTGCTTCTCTGTTCTTTGCCTTAGTCATGGGATAATGTTATTTTCTCTATCATTGCTAACCTCATAGATCTGAAGTTGGATGCTCTTGTTTTAGTTCTGTTATCACATGAATTAAGGAAGAAAAGTTTGGATAGTTTAGGGGATGCTCTCAATGTTAGGGGTAGGTCTATAGAAAGACAACCAAAAGGAGATCAGAAGGGGTCTAAAGACAAGTCTAAGGGCCATTCTAAGTGTTGAATATCAGTGACATTGAGAGGGGAGGTGAATCAGTGTTCCATAAAACCTTTCATGCACTTTCACTTTTAACCATTTTCCAAAATTAATTAAACAAAAGCACAATATGCAAATGAATAGCAACCACAAAGACATAACACATGGACACCATGATTTTTACGTGGAATACCCCAAGGTGGGGAAAAACCACGGAGAGGATTATCTCTCAATATATATTGCAATATTTTACAAAAGGTGATGTTCAGGCTTGGTCAATCCATGGGCCTAGAACATGCTGGCTCATTACCTCAACCCTAAACCTAGAAAGATTACAATGAGGGTTGTTAAACCCTAATGGTGGATTGCTACCAGACTCACTACTAGGTACAAGTGAAATTATATAGGAAATTTGAATACTGCAAAAGCATCTATCAGTATGCCAGGGTGCAGTCACTTAGAAACTAAATTCTGAGTCTTGAGTCTTCATCATCACTAATCTTCTATCTCTGCTTTGCTATTTTCATGCTCGCATCAATCACATCACACATTCACACTGCTACACTCAAAATCCATCCTCTATTTATATCTACAACTAAATCTTTCTCATGATCAGGTCGACAACCAAAATATGAAATGTGTAAACAAATAGTTGTACTCTGTCGGCTTGATCTTGTGAACAATCTACAATACGGACTCAGACAAATGGGTACAAGTCTTCACATAGGTCAGCCTCAATCATATGAACACTTAGATTGATTATTCAAATGCTATATCTTATCCACATAAGGATCTAACATACCAGTCAGCCTGTTCTTTAAGAACATACTTGACAATTTCATCTATCACATCACAACTCGCACTGCGGACCAAATGGGACCTCACAATTTGTATCCAATGTTCATTATTGACCACTTGACATACCTTTAGAACTGCGGAGAAAAATTATTTTGAAAGTCAAAATGTGGGTCATGAAACTACTACTCTGTCACAGAGAAATATTGTTGAACTAGAAGTCGATACTGGAGAGCTTGCAGAATATGATCTATTGAACTTCAAAGGCTATAATTCTAGATTTAGGTATTCATGATATGTCTCTTAGTTGCCTCAAAACTACAGAACAAAATATGCACTTGCCGAGGAATGCAAACCATTTTACTTTGCACTGTACACTGTTCCTATCATACTTCTGTTCTTCTAGACTTAGGCATTTTCTCTAAATGACTTTCAGAGGAAGTCAAGACTTGGTCACTGGAATATAACAACACCAAACAAATATGAACATTATACGTGAGCCACATTTCCAGGTCTTCATCTATAGAGGCACATTGATCCACTTTCTGTCCCTTACTCTATTTCTTGCCCACACTTAGTCATTTTTGCCAACTGGATCTGAATTCCAATAAGACCTTCTGGAGTTATATCTTTCTATCATGCTAATGAGATCTTTGAGCCTTGTTGCCATCAATTACAACATACAAATCTATACCAGAGCAGTGTCTCTTGCCAACAATCTCCCCCTTTGGCATTGATGGCAACACTTAGTGAAAAATACTTGACTGCTCCTCCTTGCTATATACACTTCATTCTCCTAGTCATCTTGAGATGTTTTATCCATTTTTCACTAATTATCTTCTCCCCTTTAACATCAATGGCAAAGGGTGTGTTCCGGAACCAAAAAATTGTCAAGTCTTCAAAAATTTTATGTACTCTACCGCATATTTACAAGTATAGTCTTCTACTTTATTTTACATATGTTGAAGAATGTCACTAAAGATGTTCTTTAGTTGAGCTATCTCAACATCCCAGCTCTTCTTAGCACCATCCAAAATTTGTATATGTCCATTGAGTAGAAAAACTAGAGTTTCTGCCTTTTGCAGATCTAATGGTGTGATAGTTTGTGCATCAAGCTGTGCTTCATCTACAATCTTAGTCATTGACTCTAGTTTGGGACTGATCAGTCTTCTCAATTGTCCCATTCTACTCTTTATTTGATACCTTTGATTTATTAAATTATTCAAGTCATTTTGGGTGTTGATGACTTGAGCTTCTTTGTTGCTGGTTGATTCATTTACTGGATCAAAATTCTTAGAAATATTCATCAGTTTTTCTTCCAATTCTTTGATCTTTTCTTCTGTCTTCTTTGTAACTTTTGACCATGATAGACAAAATTTATATACATTACCAACTTCTACAATAGCACTTTGAATACTCTGTATCCCATTATCTAGCTGAGCCTTATCATGGGCTATCAACTTTGTCAACTCATCTAACCTTTTCTCATTAAACTCTTGTCTAACTTTAGTTTCAACAAAATTTTTAGGAGATTCAAAGTCTGTACTTACAGAATGAATTAGTCCCTTGAGTTGACAAGTGGCAAACAAAGAGGTATCCTTCTGGTATGTTGGCACTAGCTTTTTCAAAATGTTGGATGCATCATTTATGAGTTCACTATCCTCAATGTGGGGCTCCAAAATCTCTTTTCTTGCTTTGGCTTGGACAACTGAAGCCAACTTGAACATTTGAGCAGGATACATTATGTCCAAGTTTATTGGACCTTGGATTGATTTAGGCTCATCTAGAATTAATTCTTCTTTTTTCAAAAGCTCTTTTACTATCTCTGTAGTGTCTCTTGCTGCATCGAAGATCACATTTTCTTGTTCCTGTTCTAAATCCATGTCTTTATTTGCATCCTTCTTCTGCTTTGGTGGAGAGGTTTCCTTGATGTGCTTCTCTTCTAGTTTCTCCTTGTCATTTTGTTTTTCCAGAGGAGGTGTTACTGCAGGTGTTTCCATCTCCTTGGGCACATGGTCATTTTTTCTTTCTTCTTGTTCAGGGTCCACTTTCGGAATAGATGCATCATTTCGATTATCTATTAATTCATTGTCATAGATGGTAGGGATATTGTACTTCTTTATATTTCCAAAATGATCTCCTCTGTTTCCTCGACCACTTTGTCAACTTTACCTATCATCAATGAGTTCATCCTTTTCTTGGTCCTGAAGGCATCCTTTAGTTCCTTAGAAATTTTGGCTTCTTCTTCAGAAGTGATCTCCAGACTTAACCTTGTTAGTGCATGCTGTCTGAGCTCAATGTCTTTGGCCATAGCAGTTTCTGTTTTGGTAGTCAATATGCTACCCAAAGTGTCAGGAACATTTGAAATGATTTCAATGAGGGCTCTATTGTATATGTTGAGATACTCTATGGTAGCATCTTCTAAAACCCTTTTGTCAACTTCATTGTAGTCATCATAAAATTGAGCCACAAGTTTCTGATTTCCATCAATAGTGATGGACTTTAATACATCTGCAAGTGTTATTGTGGCTTGAGGCTTATCTACTTTTTATCTTTTGCTTGATATGTCCTTTTCAGAGGACTTTCCTGTAGCTTTGACTTCCTCAACTTTCATTTACTTTATCTCCTCATCTGATTCTGTTTCCTCTTCATCAACAACTATGCTTACATGCATTCTCTTGGCCTTAGTCTTGTTTTCTTTTAGAGTTGGTGGCTGGGGATTCCATACTTAAAGATGGTGTGGAACTGGAGGGAATGGATGCAACTTCTACAGAGGTAGATCCTCTGGTTCTTCATCTTGAGACCTCTGACTTTTCCGGTTCACCCTTGGGTTCATCTGGAACTCGAATTGATTCACTTTTTCTCTTTTCTTCTGCTTCCTTAGCTTTTTCCCTAACTTCTTTCAGTTGTTCTTTGGTGATTCCATATCTTGCAGTGATTTCTTCTACCTCTTTCCTCACCTTCCTAGTGGATTTTGTTTGTCTGAGTTCAACATGGAGTTTCATAGATAACTCCTCATATGTTCCAAACCTCTCTTCTTTAATATCTTTAGGTTTGCTGAGTAGGTGCTAGGCATAGTTTTCCAAAATTTGTCCATCTACCTCATATCCCATGGGCATTACCTATACAGTTCTGGGTTCCACAGCTTACATTAAGCATTGATCCTTAGTGACCCTGAAACAAATTGTGTCCTTGTACTTGTCAACAATTATCTCAAGAATTCTTTCTCTTGAGTGCATCATACTTTGAAAGTTCTTGAAAAATCCCCATAGGACTACTTTTTTCTCATTATAACTACCCATGTTGTTAAGACAATTTCTAATTTGGATAGCTACTGGTTTATCCCTCAACCAAATCAATCCCTTATGATTTAGGAATTCATTCAGAAAATAGAAGAATAAATAAATAACTAATGTACCATACTTGAATGGATAGTTCTTGCTTTCCTTTATCTTCTTCAGATTTTCTAGTAGTTGGATTCACAGCAGCTCGCACAAATCATAATCTGCATTCTCTTTAACCATTTTATAGGCAGTGTATATTGTAGTACTAGAAATAGAGTTCTCTTGGTTTGAAAAGTAAACCTTGTAACTTATGACCATTGAGGCAAAGTTTACTGCAGGATCAATAATATCATTTATTATCAACACCCTTTTGTCAAATTGGGCTTCGGTGGCATCTGTAACCATTTGATTCTTGACCGCCTTCAATAATGGCACACCTCTAGTGGAGTTTAGTCTAGTGACTGCCTGAATTGCCTCTTTTGTTATCTTAAAGGGTTGCCCTTTCCATAACCACATGAATTCATCGTGGATTCGACTTAGGATATACTTGTCCCATTCATCCTCTACAAATGCAAGAAACTCTGCATACTGAATGAATTTCTTCTCCTTTAAAGCTTTGTATTCTTCCTTTAGGTCAAATTGATCATTACTTAAATGTTTCAGGAATAGTTCTGAGAATTTGTCACCGCCGAGCTCATCTAGGGCCACATGGATGTATGCCCTAATGTCTTCCACATACAGAACTCCATATAGTATTTTTGAGAATGCACCCATTGGATCAACTTTGGTTGCCTTGTAGGGGTGTTTCTTAAACTTAGGCCGAGGTCGTTCAGTGATGTCTATGACTTACAGAGTTGTCATTGCATAATTTTATCAAATTCACAGATGGGTTTTAATGAAAATACCTTGTTCCTCTGTGTTAGGCTTTCCTTTCTTCAAATTTCTCCAAACACTTCAACTCTTGGTAGTTGTTGCTCAAATTCTCCTTTAATCTCTCGAAACACCCGATCGCTTCAAGTGAAAAGTGATTTTGAGACTAAACAAGTTCCCTTTTATCCTTTGCATGACTTAACCTAACCATCATTAATGCTTGTTCCAAAAAGATGTTAAACTCTTCACTGTAGAATACAGTCGATTAGGATTGCTCCGTAATACTCTGCATTAGAACTTTTTCTTCCAAAATTTATTTTAAGGGATCTGTCATGTCAGATTCTACAACATATCTCTGTGCTAGATTCCAGCACCCACTTTCTAGCTGGGGGATTTAGATTTTTAACACTGCTCCCCCTAAGCCAGAGCTCTCAATTTACTTCCTGGAGGAAGTATCTACACCAGATGATGGTGTGGATTCATCCTTGACTTCAATCACATCTTTCTTGATCCAAATTTTGCTCATTTCTTTCTTGGTTTCAACTGGATCAACCTTTTCCTTCCCTTTGTCATTCTTTTGCTCTGTTTTCTCGTATTCAGTATTGTAGTTTCTTTTCACATTTCTGGTTCTATAGAATCTAGCAAAGTGTCCAGACTTGTTGCAATTCAAGCATATAATATTTCTTTGACCTTGATTTCTCTTGACATTTGAATTTGGCCTTGATCTCCACTGGTTAGCCATATGTCCAAACCTATTGCATGCAAAACACTTCCCATTGAAGGATTGACCATTCCTTGAATAGTTTGGCATATTTCTTGACACGCTTTTGCACTTATTTGCTTTATAACCAATCTTCTTGCAATTGAAGCATTGACCAGAGAAAGGTGGAACATTTTGATTCATTCTACTTCTACACTGAGTAGCCATATGGCCATACTTATTGCAATTAAAGCAATGACTATTGAAAGATGGGTACCTTTGAGCATTTGGCTGCCTGACCGGGGGTCTTCTAGGTCTTCTTCTTTGATTTATGAATTGGTTTCCCCTGTTTTGCTTTACCTCATAATTTGCTTGACTGGATTTTGTACTTTCTCCCTTTTCAAATCCCAAACCTTGCTTGTCATCAGTGCTCTTTTGGCCAGCAATCATTTCATCAAGCTTTGCAGAACTTAGCTTGAATTTTTCTTCATAGCTCTTAGCTGCTTCCAAATCAAATTTTAAGAGCAGAACTTCTTTTCCTAGTTTTTCACATTCCTCTGACTTGTCCTTCACAACTTGATTTAGATATTCCTCATTCTTGTTTTTTTCTTCAATCACACTGAGAAGACTCTCTGTGGATTCACTTGCTTGTTTTAGTTGCTCACACAATTCCTTCCTTGTTTCTTGAGATTTACTAAGCTGCTCTTTTAATTTTAGAATGCAATCATCAACTTATTTGATACTCTCCTCTAAACCCTTGATATCTGCCTTAGAGTTGTTAAGATATTCTAGAGCTGCTTCAAATTGCTCATTATTGATGTATACTTGATTGCCAATCTTAATGCTGCCAGAAGGATTTGTTTCAGGATAAGTGAGATGCCTTGGTGCTGCCATGAGTGTACCTTCTTGAATCTTCCTCAGGCTGTTAGGCCTCTTCCAGGGAACCTTGCTCTGATACCAATTGTTGAATATCAGGAACATTGAGAGGGGGGTGAATCAGTGTTCCATAAAACCTTTCATGCACTTTCACTTTTAACCATTTTCTAAAATTAATTAAACAAAAGCACAATATGCAAATGAATAGCAACCACAAAGACATAACACATGGACACCAGGGTTTTTACATGGAAAACCCCAAGGTGGGGAAAAACCACAGAGAGGATTATCTCTCAATATATATTACAATCTTTTACAAAAGGTGATGTTCAGGCTTGGTCACCCATGCAGTACAACTAGGTCTAGTAGGCTCACTGCTGACAGGTTGTCGTAAGGTCCTAACAATTTAGATGAAAATTATTAGTTTATTGACTGGGGTAGTGTCTGAGGCTATTTGCAATAGGGAGTTTGGATATTTCATTGAGAAACAGTTTTCTAGTTCTGTTAAATAGTTGAAATAGTACATGAAATGAAACAGTAATTTTATCCTTCTACAGAAAGCATTCAAATTCTATACTAGGAAGCATGAAAACTCTAGACTAGAAAGCGTATAAATTCTACACTTAGAAAGCATATAAATTCTACACTAGAAAGAAGATAAATTCTACGCTAACAATTTACAAATGTAATTTGCTAAGCTACAAGCACTCCAAATTCTAACCATTAGAAAATAATAATTCTAACTAAGGCAGATGCACCAGAAAACTTCTAATGAACACAGAAAGTTTCAAACAATAGTACACAACAGTTTAACTTTTAGACAACACACCCTGCAGGTTAACGACAGAAGCTAAACATAAACTATCTTCAACTAAATAAAAACATCCACATAAATGAAAATACTTATCTATCCTAGATAGTCCCGCAAGTGGCTAGCTCATGGGAGAAGCTTGTCTTAATTCAAATCACATTCAATCGCTTCAACAACACATGAGAACTCCATTCAAATCTTCATATTTTTAAAGAAACTAAAACTCAGAATATCATTTCCATTCATAAAAATTGTAAGTACACAACTCTGATGATTTTGAAAAACTAAAGGATTGATTTTCATTAATCCATAGTATGTATTTATAGCCATGTTTTGAGCAACAACTAAAACTGAACTACTTCAAAAACTCCTAAACTTCAAGTGGCAGGAAAATGCTAATTGAAGAGGTCTTATAACTGAAAAACAAGATCTTAACTACTGTTGTCTTTTAAACATAAAAAGGACTCTGAGTGGAGTCATAATGTCTTTTGGGTAACCACAGAAATAGCAGAATAAAAACAAAGTCTTCATTAAATGCAAACCTAAAATTTTTGGCACCCCCAACTTTTGGCGCACTTGTCCACAACTGCATAATGTCCACTTCTTAGGCAATGCATTAACCTGCACAGTTACCCAACTTTTCATGCCATTAAATCAACATTTAAAAGCTAGTTTCAATCAATTTAGGAAATCAAAATTTGTACAATATTTTATTAAAAATATATAAATATTTCACTTATAAAAATAAATAAATTGGCAAGGCTAGGGAATTGGATAGTGTAAAAAGGCTATTTGATCCATTAAAGAAATGAGGTTATTTATACCTCATCAACTGCCTCAACCCTAAACCTAGAAAGATTACAATGAGGGCTATTAAACCCTAATGGTGGCTCACTGCCAGACTCACTGCCAAGTACAAGTGGAATTATATAGGAAATTTGAATACTGCAAAAGCATCTATCAGTATGCCAGGGTGCAGTCACTTAGAAACTGAATTCTGAGTCCTGAGTCTCCATCATCACTGATCTTCTATCTCTGCTCTGCTATTTTCATGCTTGCATCGATCACATCACACATTCACATTGCTACACTCGAAATCCATTCTCTATTTATATCCACAACTAAATCTTTCTCATGAAAATATGAAACGTGTAAACAAATAGTTGTACTCTGTTGGCTTGATCTTGTGAATAATCTACAATGCGAACTCAGACAAATGGATACAAGTCTTCACATAGGTTGGCCTCAATCATATGAACACTTAGATTGATTATCCAAATGCTATATCTTCTCTGCATAAGGATCTAACATACTAGTCGGCCTGTTGTTTAAGAACATACTTGACAAATTCATCTGTCACATCACAACTCGCATTGTGGACCAAATGGCACCTCACAATTCGTATCAATGTTCATTATTGACCACTTGACATACCTTTAGAATTGTAAAGCAAAATACTTCTGCATGTCAAAATACGGATCATGAAACTGTTGCTCTGTCACAGAGAAATATTGTTGAATTGGAAGCCAACACTGGAGAGCTTGTAGAATATGATCTATTGAACTTCAAAGGCTATAATCCTGGACTTAGGTATTCATGATAGGGTAAATGCAAGGAGATGGGGGACCAAAAAGTTGCCACCATCTCCAAAATTAAAAGAAAGTTACGTGAGCGCGTTGTAACGCGCTTGCGTTTTGCTTTTAATAAAAGCAAAAAAAACACTTTCTACTCATTCACTGCCGGGGTTTTCTCCTCACAACAGCAAAGAAACTAAGCAAAAACACGATCGCATTGAAAAGAGGACATTGAATCAAGTGCACCTGACAAAACAAGAAATTCACAATGCCACCTCGTCGACAAAGACATCGTCATGCAAATTTGGAGGCTCCAACATAGGAAGAAGGTAGGGTTTGTCTGATTTTGTTAGTTTTAGAACAATTTTTTAGTTTTACAATGTTTGATTTGTTTTTATATTGCATTCACAGTTATTGGAGAAGCAGAAAACCTAAATCTAGTTGAGGAGGGTGAAAACAACCCCCAAAACCTTCAAAACCCACCTTCACCTCCTTTTCATGTAAGGAATGATCAAGAACATTACCTAGGGATAATAGAAGAAAACAAGAAACATCTTGAAATAATATTCAAACCCTAAACAATCCAAGTGGAACCACTGAGCATAGGAGGGCACTTGCAAAATCACTATAGGAGATTGTTTCCCACACAGATTTGGTGACGAAACAAATCACCGAATTCCAAGACTATAGGGAGAGGAGTTGGCAATATTATGCCGACAAGTTGTCATATGAACAAGTCAAGAAGAAAAAAATTACAAAATCTCAATTATGTGCACAATTTATTAATCCAAAACTAGCCAAACATTAGAGGAAAGTTGCAAACGGTTTCCTATACATTGGTGTAGGAATGATGACATATCCCAAAACTTTTGGGATAGATGGTACATGGTCTTCGATGAGCGGCCATGCAACAATGATGAGGTACCACAATATTTTTTGAGGAAACTCTATTGTGAGTTCGTCCTCAACAAGATTCTGAATTATTTTGACATTCGTGAGTTCCAGGGTAGAGGTGGTAGCTCTGCCCAAGATAGACTTGGGGCTTAGCGAGATGAACAACATGTGCCTATACCCTGAGCGAGGCCAGAACGTAGGTCACTCCCTTTGGCTTTGAAGGAGAGTGTTGAGCTGGAGACTTTACATTCACTGACTACTCTCACCCAAACTCTATCACAACATGCAGATGATTTTACCTAGGGCGATGAGGGTGAGAGTAGTAGGTGTCATGTGTCCCCACATTTGTGCTATAAATGTGGGAACCTATGTGATTATGGGACGCAGAAGGCACGACAGGACTCTATGACATAGGTGCAGTATGCTATTTATTTTGTTTGAATAATCTTGAATTTGATTTTCAGATGCTGAATATAGTGGAGACTCCTCCTCATCTTCGTGAGTCAACGTAGATAGGCATTGATGTAGCCATGATGTTTGCAAATCCTTTGACTGAGGTATGAGCCAATAACATGAAAATATCATAATTTTGTATTTCTTTTTTTATCTCATGTCATTTGATGTACATAAATGATATTTATGTTTAGTCAATTTTGCTTCTTGATGCTTCTCATAGGAGGTCACAACTCCAATCTGTCTAACTACAGACGAAGAGAGAGAGAAGATGATGGAGAGTGATCATCGGTTGGCAGTAAGTGATCAATTACATATGTGATGTTATATATTTCATACATTTTCTATACTAATGTGCATATTGTTTGTTTGTATTAATAGTTGCAGCTGGATGAACTTTATTCGAAGAGGTCTACTTGACGACGGAGAGAGGATGTGTCACTGACTGGCTCTCCATCTTCACAGTCAAAGAAGGGCCGTCGATTATTTCCTAAAAGTCCATAGGAAACTAGTTTTTAGGAACTTTTTTGTATGCCTAAATGGCTTTGTATACATACTTTTGTATGTTAATCCAATGTATATTTTTGTATGTTAATTTGATATATATTTTTGTATATTTGCATGTGTGGCTTTGTTTGGACATGCCTATATGGCTTTTTATATAAACTAGATGTTATGTTCATGACATTGTGTATATGACAGTTTACATTAAATATTTAATATGATAATCAATTACTGTTATAGGAATTTGGTTTTACAAGTGCCAATTGCATTTGCTTGAAAGTTTATAAATCGTTTTCAAATAATCCATTTTGTGCATATCTTGCAATCATTGAATTCTGTGGGAGTGTGCATTTCTTTGAGGCATTATTTCAAATAATTCATGTGCCTTGTATATGATTCCATACTTTCCATACATGTCTACAAGGGCAACTTTGCAAATACAATACATGTGACAAAATTCCTTTATCATTTATGCTTTGATGGTTGTCCACACCATGTTCTCTAGATCCCATTATAGCATAGGCACGGAGGAAGTTGGTTAATGTTGTGCAATTTAGTTTTAGATGTGTCAAAATTTACGTAAATGGTTGAAATTTATTTTTGTGCATTTGCTTGAGAGTTTTTAAAGCCTTATGAAAAATCCATTTCGTGCATATCTTGCAATCATTGCATTCCATGAGACAACATTTCTTTGAGGCATCATGTCAAACAGTTCATGTTCATTATAAATGCTTCCACACAAGTTGCATACATGTCTTGTAGGGTACTTACAACTATGACATTTGACAAAATTCCTATATCCTTTATGCTTTGATGGATGTCTATACCGTGCTCCAAACATACCGTTTCTAAGGTTTTGGAATTTGGCTTTACACTTGCCAATTACATTTTCTTGGAACTTTCTAAAGGCTTATTAGTAAATCCATTTTGTTCATATCTTGCAATCATTGTATTCCATGAGGCGACATTTCTTTGAGGCATCATGCCAAATAGTTCACGTGCCTTGTCTATGCTTCCACACTTTGCATACATGTCTTTAAGGGTAGTTGCAACTACAACATCTAACAAAATTCCCATATGTTTTATCCTTTTGATGGATGTCCAATGAGGATACTGGCTAAGGTTGTGGAATTTTTCTTTACACCTGCCAATCACATTTGCTTGAAAGTTTCTAATGCCTTATCAAAAAATCCATTTTGTTCATATCTTGCAATCATTGCATTCAATGAGGTGACATTTCTTTGGGGCATCAGGCCAAATAGTTCATGTGCCTTGTCTATGCTTCCACACTTTGCATACATGTCTACAAGGGTGATGTAGTAGGTAAGGAGGACGACTCAACACCATGGAAACATATTTCATGGTGTAGGAGCACCTTAGCTATAGCCAATCTTGGCTAGGAGCATGTCATAACAAGGTCCTAGGACATCATAGGACAAGTTGATGGTCTTGTGTCATCATTTTGCATGTAATAAGGTCAAATGACCAATGTCATTTGTGTTTGGCTAGTTAAATGACCAAAGTCAAAGGACCAAGGTCAAGAAACAAGAATATAGCAGAGTATGAGGATGCAATGGCCTAATATGACCATGTATTAGGAAAAAAGAGGGTGTAGTCCATACAATAGTGCCTTAACAAGTGTTTCAAAGGACAAAACCAGTGAATTTGATTCCTTTTCCATGCATGCTAGGGTTCCCAAGTGGTTTCGTGTGGTGGGTTTGCATTGGCATAGTAGTTGCCTTGTAAAGGAGGCCTAATTAGGCCTAGTCTCAAAGTGAACTGTCATGAATTTGGAGCCTCCTGTCTAAAACAATCCATTTCATGCATATCTTGCAATCATTGCATTCCATGAGACAACATTTCTTTGAGGCATCATGTTAAATAGTTCATGTTCATCAAGTATATGCTTCCACACTTTGCATACATATTTGAAAGGGTACTTACAACTACAATATTTGACAAATTCCTATATGCTTTATGCTTTGATGGATGTCTATACTATGTTTCAAAGATACCATTTCAAAGGTTTTGGAATTTGGCTTTTGGTGCAGGAGTACCAACACCATCTTTTACAAAATTGGGTCATTTGAAGGTCTTGACAGGTTGAGTCTAGGATGTTTTGAAGTAATTTGAGTATTTTTGCATCAAATAAGGTCAACACAACCAATTTTCTATGTTTTGGAGTCATGTTGAGTCATGTTTAGTCAAATAAAAGTGATGTAATGCAAAGGTTTCTAAGGGTTGTTTTGAAAATGCAATGTATACATGTATTGGAGAGTTGGAAAATGACCATGTGGTTGGTTGTGGTAGTTGTAGGTTGTTTGAAACTGCTTAAAACATGTATTAAATCCCTCACATACCCCAAGGAGAGAAGGGAGATGAGTTTTGTATTACAAAATTTGAATAAAAATTTATTTTTTATTTTTTCTACAAAAACATTGTTCCAAGTTGTACCACAACCTTGTACGGCCTAGCCATGTGCTAAAATCTATTAGAAGTGGTAGTGGTATGTCTTAAGTTTCAAATGCACTTGGTTTGAGGAGAAACCATTGAGTTTTGAGTGAGATATCTTCATTTTTTTGAAACTACCTGTGTAACACTCAAAATAAGGGTTTGAGTGTGTAAAGGGATGTTTCAGACCATTCCACTTGTTGTATGACCCTGTAACTCAGTGGAATGGTTTGGTTTGGATGTGTTTTAGATGTCCATGATGTCAGGGAAGCAAGAGATGGAGTTTGACCAAACTATGGTGTTTGATCAAGTCTAGGGGGTTGTTGGATGTTTAGAGGTATGTTTCTTAGAATTTGTGGCAGATGGGAACGTTCCATGTGGACCTACAGGTGCATGTGGGGTCGGTCTCTAATAACCTCTCTCAGTTGCGTTCAACTCCTATCCGTTTGGCCGTGCCAGAATCAAACACATTCTTGCAAAGTGCTTCAGTTTCATGCAGTAGAAAGGTGCTAGGAGTGACATTTTGCATTCCATAGCTCGTGGGGCTGAACAAACTTCACCAACGTGTTGGGGTGGGTGGGTAAATGCCAAGGGCAGTCTCATTTCGTGTGCCAAGCATCGCAGTCGTTTGGGGCAGTAGGCTACCGACAAAGTCCCTTAAGCTCCCTAAGATGAAAAAATTGCCAAACTTTGACAGGATAGTTCTTAGAATTCGTGGCAGTTGGTAATATTCTGTTTAGACCTATAGGTGTACGTGGGGTCCATCTACAATAACCTCTCTCAGTTTCATTCAACTCCTATCCGTTTGACCATGCCAGAATCAAATGCATTTTTGCAAAATGCTTCAGTTTCATGCAGTGGAAAGGTGCTAGGAGTGACATTTTGCATTCCATAGCTCGTGGGGCTGAACAAACTTTGCCAACATGTCAGGATGGGTGGGTAAATGCCAAGGGAGGTCTCGTTTCATGTGCCAAGCGTCGCAGTCGTTCGGGGCAGCAGGCTACCGGCAAAGTCCCTTAAGCTCCCTAAGATGAAAAAAACTACCAAACTTTGACGGGACAGTTCTCAGAATTCGTGGCACCTGGGAACATTCCATTTGGACCTACAAGTGTATGTGGGGTCCGTCGACAATAACCTTTCTTAGTTTCGTTCAACTCCTATCCATTTGACCGTGTTAGAATCAAATGCATTCTTGCAAAATGCTTCAGTTTCATGCAGTGGAAAGGTGCTAGGAGTGACATTTTGCATTCCATAGCTCGTGGGGCCAAATGGACTTTGCCAATGTGTTGAGGTGGGTAGGTAAATGCTAGGGGAGGTCTTGTTTCGTGTGCCAAGCATCGCAGTTGTTCGGGGTAGTAGGCTACCGACAAAGTCCCTTAAGCTCCCTAAGACAAAAAAATTGCTAAACTTTGACGGGACAATTCTCAAAATTTGTGGCAGATGGGAACATTCCATTTAGACCTATAGGTGCATGTGGGGTCCGTCTACATTATTCTCTCTCAGTTTCATTTAACTCCTATCTATTTAACCGTGCCAGCATCAAACGCATTCTTGCAAAATGCTTCAGTTTCATGCAATGGAAAGGTTGCTAGGTGCCATATTTTTTGTTCTGCTCATCGTGGGGCCGAACAAACTACGCTAACACATTGGGGTGGGTGGGTAAATGCTAGGGGAGGTCTCGTTTCATGCACCAAGTGTCTCAGTCGTTGCAAGCTACCGACAAACTTGAAAAGTGCTAGGTCTCGGTAGCTTGCAGGCCAGAACGACTGGGATGCTTGGCACATGAAATGAGACCTTCCCTACCATTTACCCACCCACCCTAATGTGTTGGCATAGTCCGTTCAGCCCCACGATGAGCAGAACCAAAAATATGGCACCTGGCAACCTTTCCATTGCATGAAACTGAAGCATTTTGTAAGAATGCGTTTGATTCTGGCACGATCAAACGGATAGGAGTTGAACGAAACTGAGAGAGGTTATTGTAGATGGACCCCACGTGCACCTGTAGGTCTAAACAAAACATTACCAGATGCCACAAATTCTGAGAACTATCCCATCAAAGTTTGGCAGTTTTTTCATCTTAGGGAGCTTAAGGGACTTTATCAGTAGTGTGCTGTCCCGAATGACTGCGACGCTTGGCACACGAAACAAGACCTCCATTGGCATTTACCTACCCACCCCGATGCGTTGGCAAAGTCCGTTCGGCCCCACGAGCTCATTCCTAGCACCTTTCCACTGCATGAAATTGAAGCATTTTGTAAGAATGTGTTTGATTCTAGTATGGTCAAATGGATAGGAGTTGAACGAAACTGGGAGAGGTTATTGTAGTCAGACCCCATGTGCACCTGTAGGTCCAAACATAATGTTCCCAGCTACCATGAATTATGAGAACCATCCCATCAAAGTTTGGCAGTTTTTTCATCTTAGGGAGGTTAAGGGACTTTGCAGGTAGCCTGTTGCCACGAACGACTGCGACACTTAGCACATGAAACAAGACTTTCCCTGGCATTTACCCACCCACCCCAATGTGTTGGCGAAGTTTGTTTGTCCCCACGAGCTATGGAATGCAAAATGTCACTCCTAGCACCTTTCCACTGCATGAAACTGAAGCATGTTGCAATAATGCATTTGAAGAAATCCTTGACATATGAAGACACTGAGAACACTGAAGACATGGAGGACAAAGAAGCATGAAGACATGAACAAACTCCTGTCATGAGGAAGAACCACAACCCAATCTAACTTCTGAAATAATGACATGTTATGATGAAGAACCACAACCAAATCCAATGATCCAATGGCATGAACCAATGAAATAAGCAACTATGTCCTACTATTGTAACATGATAAACATGAATGTTATGAACTAACATCAAAACCTTGTGATCTAACCCCATGAAACATAACATGATGATGATGCAAACATCAAATATATACCATAGAAAACAAATCAAATGAAACATGAGGCCTTCACTGCCCATAGTTCATACCACTACTATCGAGTAGACCTCTTCGACAGTTCAAGCTCATGTAGCTCCACCTGTTAATACAATCAAACAATATGCACATTACTATAACAAAATGTACATGAAATATATAACATCACTTATGTAATCGATCACTTACCGCCATCTGATGATCACTCTCCATTATCTTTTCTCAAGCTTCTTTGTCCATAGTTGGATGGATTCGAGTTGTGACCTCTTGTGAGAAGCATCAAAAAAAAATTTGACTAAACATAAATATACTGGAGGGAAGCAATTCATACTACTATTTATATACAAAACAAAGTACAAGTAACCATTTAGGAAAGTTTTATGCATACTTACAAATTAATCCAACGAACCATCTAGGTCTTCTCTACTCTTTATTGTGTCAAGTATTGCCTCATGGTCAGAGTCATGCACCTTCCACAAGGTCTTGTTCAAAGGTCTACCTCGATATTGTCTCAAATGAACATTGGTTGCCATGACAAGGTTGGAGTAATGAGGAATCTTCTGATGCCTATCAAAGTCCTCAAATAGCCAAACATTAACACTCTTATGTGGGTACCTTCTAAGCCATGTTCAGTAACAACCACTGAGCCTATAGGGTATTCAATGTTTCTCCATCTGTAACTGGCATCTCCAATTTCCTTTGGCCTCAACACAATGACACAAGTAATAATCTGTTCCCTCTTCATTATCTTCATCTGCAATAACTACATAAACATGCCCTATAATGATATATGTAGCAAATTAGATGAAATTAGTCAACATTACAAAAATACTACAAAGTTTAAGATAACATTAGGAATTTCAAATTTAACTATGCAAGTAGATATATTACCTAGTTGAACTAGATTTGATATGTGGTCAAAGTTAACTGACGATTCCATCTCTGTCAATTCCAGTGTCGTCGGGGGTTGATACGTGTCAAGTGGGCAAAGATAACTGAACTGCCATTCATCAACCCACTCCAATTACTTACACTCATTCCAGGCTTGAATTATAAATTTAATAGCATTGTAAAATGACCTTCAAATGCAAGGAGGATCATACATGGCAACAGGGTTATATAGACTATGATAGTGGACTGTTATATAGACTTACATGACTGTCCTACACTCACAAAAACCTCCTTTTTAATGTTTTATCTCCTTGTAACTCCCTTTGTATCATCTTATGTCATGATGCTTGTATGTCCATATATTTACATATATAACTCTCTTCTCTAAAATTTTGTTATGTTGATGAAATAAATACATAATCTCCATCATATTTTTTATGGATTGAGTGGAATCGAAGTGAGTTGTAACAATTTGTCAAATAGTTTGTGGTGATCATTTCCTCCATTTTGTAAGAAAACTATCATTTCATGCATGGTTCTATTAAATGAATTGAATTATGCATGTATTAAGGAATAAATCCTTCTATATCATCCTAGGGCAAAAATTAAGAGTCTTCCAAAATCAATTTTGGCTCCATATATACACTCGAATATGAGTATGACAAACAATTGTTCACTAAATTTATTTTATGAAGTATTTGATAATGTTTTTCTCTTATATAGCTGAAAATAGGTGAAATAAAGGCATGAAGGGCCAAAACAAGGTGGAAACATGAGGAATTTGGAGTCTCTTTGACTGAACTAACTGATATACCTAGACACATATATGTCTTAGAACATAAAGAACATAAAAAACATAAAGACAAAGATATTTAAAGACATAAAGAACATAAGAACATATATATGTGAATTAAAAGTGAACATACCTTAGAATTCGATATTGTAGTTGACCAATTCTCCAAAAGATGGCTTCAAAATCCTCAAATTCTTGTTTTTCTCAAGTTTGATTATGAATTTTATATAATTCTAGAATAGGATTAGTAAAATTTATGTAAAAAACAAACATATATCATCAAATTCAATCTATATATCAATGGTAATTAACTTTGAAACAAAATCACACATGAAACATGAAACTTTTAGTTTAAATAATCAAATTTTCTCCAAAAACATGAAAAATCACTTCTTCTACGTTGAAAAAACAAAAAAATGTGGTGGATTCATATAAAAATGATTCTCAATTAGTCAACCAACATGAAAAGCATTTTCTTGTCTGATATACTCATGAAAAGCAAGAATAACAGGCATGTGGGGTCTGAAACATGGATCCCACATGCTTTTTTACCATTTTCCATGCGTCCAAGAATGCGATCGTGTTATAACCCAAGCAAGTTCTGGGAAGCATGATAACATAAAAGTAACCTTGTATCTACATGAGAGAGTCTCTCTCTCTCTCTTCATTTCTCTATCCTATATATAAAGAGGGATCGAGAGACATGGAGAGATAGAGAGGGAAATGGAGATAGAGAGGATAGGTGGAGATAGAGATAGGGAAAGGGAGAGATGGGGATCAAGATAGAGAAAGGGGTCTATAGAGGGAGAAAGATAGAGACATATATATAGAGAGGGGAGATATAGCGAGATAGATCTAGCAAGGGAGAGATAGATAGGGAAATGCAGAGAGAGAGGTAGAGGGGTATATTAAGAGATGAGGTTATGAGGATAGATAGCTCGATAGGGAAAGAGATCAAGAGATGTCTAGAGACATAGGGAGAGAGATTTCAAGTGGTATAAGGATGGGGAGAGAGATAAAGAGGAGGAGAGAGAGGTAGCAAGGGATAGATTAAGAGATAGGGATCCATATGTCCAAAGAGATAGAGATAGGGATCCCTATTCTCCCCTCTACCTAAACCTCTATACCATAAACCCTAAAACCTAAATAATGCCCCTAACCCCTAACCCTAAACCCTAAAATCTAGAAACCCTAAATCCCTAAACCCCTAAGGTCCCTAAACCATAAAACTTGGAAGCAAAGGTAGGTATAGTTAGAGAGAGGGATAGAGGAGACAAAGATATCTCTCCCAGGCTTGGTCTCCTCTGTATCTCCCTATTCACCTCTCTACCTAAACCATAAACCTAAACCTCTAAACCTTAACCCCTAACCCCTAAACCATAAACCCTAAACCCTAAATAATGTCCCTAAACCCTAACCCCTGACCCCAAAACCCCTAAGATCCCTAAACCATAAAACCTGGAAGCAACCCTAAACCTCTATTTCCCTATCTCTCCCAATCTCTATTGGTCCCCTCGCTCTATCTCTCTCTAAATCCTAAACTCTAACCCCTAAACTCAATCAACCCTAAACCCCTAACTCGTAAACCCTAAACCCTAACCCCTAGACCCTAAACCCTAAATTTGAGCATCCCTAAACCCCTAAAGCCTAAATAATTCCCCTAAACCCTTACCCTAAAACCTAAACCATATTTACTTTAGAAACCCTAAACTCATGTAAACCTCAAATAGTGAGGGAGAGAGATAGAAAGGTAGAGTTAGAGAGAGGGGATCGAAAGAGATCTAGCAAGATAGAAAGACAGGGAGAGAGAGATAGAGAGGTAGGTATAGTTAGAGAGAGGGATAGAGGAGACATAGATATCTCTCCTAGGCTTGGCCTCCTTTGTATCTCCCTATTCGCTTCTCTACCTAAACCATAAACCTAAACCTCTAAACCTTAACCCCTAACTCCTAAACCATAAACCCTAAACCATGCATAATGCCACTAAACCCTAACCCCTAACCCCTAAACCCTAAAAATGAGCAACCCTAAACCCCTAAAACCCTAACCCCTAAACCATAAAAATTGGAAGCAACCCTAAACCTCTATCTCCCTATCTCTCCCAATCTCTATAATGTGAAAGCATGAAAACATTAAGCTTTCATTCCAACCAAATTCATTCCTAATCAATCCCAAATCATCCCTAATCCTTTCAATTTCATCTCTAATTGTAGACACCCTAAAATTACCAACTTGTCATGCTACTTGCGTTTCGTTATCTGTCTAATCACCTGCATTACAACGTTAATTAAATAATCTAATTATTTAATTAATATCATCAAATTCTTCTAAATCTCCTAAATTCAACATTAATTAAATAAATCCTCTTTATTTAATTAATTAAATTAAATTCCTCTATATTCTTCCACAATTAGATAATTTTAATTATTTAATTAGATCATTATCCTTCTTCAAAATTCAATTCCACATTAATTAAATTAATTATTTAATTAATTCAACAAATTCCCTCTTATCTAAAATTAAATAATTCTTAAATTATTTAATTAAATCAAAAATCTGTTCTTCCAAAATCATGCACAACAATTAAATAAATTTATTTATTTAATTTGCTTTCAAATCTTCTAAATTAAATAATCCCAATTATTTAATTATTTCTTCCAAAATATCTTCTCTAAATTTAAATAAATAAATTATTTATTTAACTTGCTTTTTCTTCTAATTTGAGTTATCTCTAAAATAACTCAAGCTTTCTTGCTCATCAATTAAATATTTCTATATTTAATAAAGCAAAATATCTTCTTTTCTCATGCAAATCTCTTCTTCTTGTTTTAAATCACTTAACTGATTGCTTTATTCTTTTAATTGATTTATCTCTTCAGTTAACTTATTCTTCTATTCTTGATAACTCCTCTCATGCAAAAGAAAGCAAGACACTTGTCTTCTTCTCATTCGTTGCACATTCCTCAACTTATCTCCTCCGTTGATTCTTCTGAATTATCTGGACCGTTGATCGATCTTCCTTGAAACCTATATAAACCCTCTCATCTCCTTCATTGAGCCTCTCTCTTCGATCGTATTCTCAGGCACACTTAACAGAGCTTCGAGCATACACAACGCATCGATTGAGCACTATAACGATCTTTTGACATTGATCTCTTGGGCACTACTTGCTTGTTGCAGCCATGGCTTTGCAACTACATTGAGCAATCCACATATCTCCAAAAGGAAACAATACAGGTTTTGGTAAGAGCTTTCATTTGTCTTTGATTTGTGATTTATGGCTTTTACTTAGATTCATTTCCTTTATGTTATTGGGTTCTTTGGTTTTATTTAGTTTAAATTTAATCCATTTTTTCCATATACACACTTATCATCCCTAAACCATTTCTAATCAGCCCTAAACCACTTCACACCATCCCAAATCACATCCAAATCAATTTAACTTCATCCCTAATCATTTTCCAATCAACCTAGATTTCATCTCAAATACCATCCCTAAACTATTCCTAAATCATTCTAATCATTCCCTAATCAGCACTAAATGACTTCATACCATCCCTAAAACCATTCTAATCATTCCCAAATCATTCCTAATCTAGTCCTTTTCACCTCTCATCATCCCTAAACCAATCCATTTCATCCCAACTCCATCCCAAATCAATCTAAGCTCCATCTCAAATGATCCAAAAAATAATCAAAATCAAACAAATATCTCACCAGGAGCCATTAGAAGATCATAGTGCCAATCTGTTAGTCATTTGCACCATTTTGTATATCGTATGTGCCAATATGCTCCTTAGTAGCACCTACCTATCAATCATAAACATCATTCTACACCTAGCTAGTCACAGGTGTCATTCTACCCTCTGCCAGCCACATGAGTCATTAGAACATCATAAGTGCCAATATATTAGTCATTTACACCATTCTATACATCATATATACCAACCATAAACCCTAAACCTGATCAACCCTAAACCCTTATCTCCTTGTCTCTATCATCCCTCTACCTCTCAATCTCTCTGCCTATGTCTTTGGCCATGTCCATCACCCTCTATCTCCCTATCTCTCCCTCTCTAAACTCCTAACCCCTAAACTCTAAACCTAATCAACCCTAAACCCCTATCTCCTTGTCTCTATCATCTCTCTGGCTATGTCTTTGGCCATGTCCCTCACCCTCTATCTCCATATCTCTCCCTCTCTAAACTCCTAACCCCTAAACCCTAATCCTGATCAACCCTAAACCCTATCTCCTTGTCTCTATCATCCCTCTACCTCTCAATCTCTCTGGCTATGTCACTAGCCATATCCCTCACCCTCTATCTCCCTATGTTTCCCCTCAATCTCCTCTATATCTCCCTATCAATCCTCTCTCTCTCTAAACCCTAACCTAAACCTCTAAAACTTAACCCCTAACCCCTAAAACATAAACCTTAAGTTACCCTAAATAATGCCCCTAAACCCTAACCCCTAACCTCTAAACCCTAAAACTGAGTGACCCTAAACTCCAAACCTCTAAACCATAAACCCTAGAAGCAACTCTAAACCTCTATCTCCCTAGATCTCTCCCAATATCTATTGATCCTCTCTCTCTATGTAAACCCTAACCCCTAAACCCTGAACCTGAGCAACCCTAAATCCATAACACCTAAACACTAAACCTAATCAACCGTAAACCCCTAAACCCTAAATAATTCCCCTAAACTTAAGCATCCCT
Source organism: Cunninghamia lanceolata (assembly GCA_027924645.1). NCBI lineage: Eukaryota > Viridiplantae > Streptophyta > Pinopsida > Cupressales > Cupressaceae > Cunninghamia > Cunninghamia lanceolata. The sequence continues at coordinate 1,175,579 of BSBN01000247.1, read as the reverse complement.
AAACCCCTAAACCCTAAATGATTCCCCTAAACCCTAAACTTAAGCAACCCTAAAATCATAAACCCAACCCACCCTCTCTCTCTCTCTCCCCCTATCACCAGGTATCTCTCCCATGTTTCTCTCCCCTCCACCTCCATCCTCTCTCCCTTTTCCTCCTTCTTGCTCTCCCTTGTCGACAAAGAACATGGAAATGTAAGAAAAATAGGACATGTAAAGATGGATGAGGATATAAATTAGGATTCAATGAAATGAAAACAAGATAATTTATGAAATTTCATTAGATAGGAAGAATGAGGAGAGGTAGAGAGGGGAGGGAAGTAGAGAGTGAGAGAGAGGATAGGAGGTAGAGACAAGATGGAAGTAGAGAGTGGGAGAGGACCGTAGGAGGTAGATAGGGCAAGGAAGAAGAGAGAGAGGGTAGAAGGTAGACAGGGGAGGGAAGCAAAGACTGAGAGAGAGGGTAGGAGGTAGACAGGGGAGGGAAGTAGAAAGTGAGAGAGAGGGTAAGAGGTAGAGAGGGAGGGGGAGAAGAGAGTGAGAGAGAAGGTAGGAGGTAGAGAGGCAAGGGAAAAAATATTCAAAAAGAGGGTAGGAGGTAGATAGGAGAGGGAAGTAGAGAGTGAGAGAGACAGTAGAAGGTAGATAGGGGAGGGAAGAAGAGAGTGAGAGAGAAGGTGGGAGGTAGAGAGGGGAGGGAAGCAGAGACTCAGAGAAAGGGTAGGATGTAGAGAGGGGAGAGAAATAGAGAGAGAGACTATAGGAAGTGCAACTGCCCTTGTAGACATGTATGTAAAGTGTGGAAGCATAGACAAGGCATGTCAATTGTAAGACATAACACCTCAAAGAGATGTTCTATAATGGAATGCAATGATTGCAAGGTATGCAAAAAATGGATTTGTTGAAAAGGCTTTAGAAACTTTCAAGCAAATGCAATTGGCATGTGTATTGCCAGTTATGCTCATCATAACACGAGCGCGTTATAATGCACTCGCGTTATTCTCAACTTTGTTTGATGTGTTTTTATTAGTTTTTAGCAAAATCTAGAGATAATTTGGAGTGTGCTCCCCATTAGGATGACACTTTTTTCAATGAAAACTCAAAAAAAATACCACCATAATCTTAAGCTCTCTGTTAGCTATCTAACCATATAATTTTTTTCACATTGAGTACGTTTAGTGTTTCATCTTGAATTTCTTTTGTTAGTGTGTCCAGTTTTTATCAAAAACCAGTGTCTAGTATTTTTGACTTTTTTTTAACCGTTCATCGAAAATTGAAATAAGTTATATTTTTAGAAACTAGACTCCATTCTACACGAATTCAATTTTTTTTTGATTTTTGATTAGTTTTCAAACATTGTAGGGGGAAGCATGCTAAATTTTTTGTTTTTCAGGATGTGTCCACTTAAAAAATTACTAAAAAATCAATTATTCATTAAAAAATTATCAGAAAAATCAGGGATAAACTACATGGTGTTACCTAATTTCTCACTAGAGCGATTATTGAAATACTAAAAAAAGTTAACATTTTAGGGGGAGCACACCATATGCTGTTATTTTTTTTTTCCAGAAAAACAAGGCCAATTTGTGTGCTCCCCCTTTTTGAACCCCTTAATCTAAACCATTTTTGGAAAAAAAGAGTAGTTTAGAAACTAGATTCGGAGCACTACAACTCTTGTTTTTGTTCCATCTTCAAATTTTGAGTTTAGCTATCTTCAATTTCTCATTCAACATCAATGTTTCCCGATTTCAGAAAAAAAGTGGCAACTTAAGACCCTATTTTGGTCCCTCATCTTTGTGCACTTACCTGATATGTCTCTTAGTTGCCTCAAAACCGCATAACAAAATATACACTTGCTGAGGAATGCGGACCATTTTACTTTGCACTGTACATTGTTCCTATCATACTTCTGTTCTTTTAGACTTAGGCATTTTCTCTAAATGACTTCGGAGGAAGTCAATATTTGATCACTGGAATATAACAACACGAAACAACTATGAACATTATACCTGAGCCTCATTTCTAGGTCTTCATCTATAGAGGCACACTGATCCACTTTCTGTCCCTTACTCTATTTCTTGCCCATACTTAGTCATTTTTGCCAACCGGATCTGAATTCCAATAAGATCTTCTGAAGTTATATCTTCCTGTCATGCTAATGAGATCTCTGAGCCTTGTTGCCATTAATGATAACATACAAATCTATACCAGAGCAGTGTCTCTTGCCAACACAAAGACTCCTGGAAAGAAGAACAAAGTCAAGTGTTGGAACCATAGAAAGAGAGGACATGTGAAAAAAGGAATGTAGAAACCCAAAGAAACAATGGGATTTTGCTTCTAACAAGTCTTCAAATGCAGGTGATGAGGTTTTACTTTCTGCATGTAATGTTGTTTCTCATGATTATTGGTTGGTTGACTCAGGATGCTTGTACCACATGACCCCACATAAAGAATGGTTTTCCACAAACAAAGAGTATGATGGAGGAAATGTGTACCTCGAGGAAAACTCCACATATCCTATTGTTGGACAAGGGAAGATTGGTGAGAGGAGACTTAGCCAGTAGCGAAGGGGAAAAGATTGGCAACTCTATTTAAGCTAGAAGCCACTATTGTTTATAATGCCTCTTATTCATCTGAGGCTAATACTGAAAATATATGTATGTTGTGGCACCATAGGTTGGGCCACATAAGTTAGTCTAGTTTAGAGACTATTTTAAATAAAAAATTGTTAGACGGTTTATCCTATTCCGATGAGAGTCTCAAAATTTGTGAACATTATGTGTTTGGAAAACAAAATAGATCTCCATTTTCTTCAAGCATAAATCTAATGATAAATTGGAACTTATTCATTCAGATGTTTTTGGTCCAGTGGATGTTGAATCAATTTGAAAATATAGATATTTTGTTTCCTTCATTGATGATGTCTTAAGGTTTACCTGGATTTATTTTATGCGTCACAAATCTAAAATTTTCACTAAGTTTAAGGATTTTAAAGCCTTAGTTGAAAAGCAATCAGATTATAAGATAAAGGTTTTGAGATCTGACAATGGAGGGGAATACTATTCTAAGGAATTTGATGAATTCTGTAAGCATGCAATTATTGTTAGATAGAAAACTACTATGTATACTCCACAACAGAATGGAGTGGTAGAAAGGATGAATCTGACAATAATGGAAAGAGCCAAAGTATGTTGAGTGAATCACAGTTGAATAAATGTTTTTGAGCAGAAGTTGTGTGTACTGTAAACTACTTGATTAACAGATCTCCGTGTAAGGCTCTTGTTTCAACTCCTTATGAAATGTGGATAGGTAAGAAACCTTCTGTTTCACATTTAAGGGTATTTGGCTATGAGGCTTATGTTAATGTGCCTAAAGAAAATGTACTAAGTTGGATCCAAAAGCTGCAAAGTGTACTTTCATTGGATATGGTGATAATGTAAAAGGTTATAAGCTTTGGAATCCACTAACCCGAAAGATTATCTATTCTAGAGATGTTATTTTCAGGGAACTTAGTGTTATTTCAGAACCTGAACAACCAAAATAAAAAGAAGAAAAGGTGAAGGGAGTGCACTTTGAAGTAGAGTATGAAGATGCATCTCAGGAAGAATAAAATGATGGATTGGGGGGTGAAGAAGCAGAAGAAGACTTGAGTAAAATTTTTGATGAGGAAGAATCTGTTGTGACAAAAGAAGTTGGTATAGATGAGCATGTAGAAGAACATGAAGAGTCTCTTACTCCACCTTTGAGAAGATCCACAATACAATGGAACCCAGTTGACAAGTATAGCCCACCAGATTTCTGTTGTGTATTTTATTTATTGAGTACTGATGACGAGCCTAGATCCTACAGGGAAGCTATTCATGCATATGATAGTGAGTCTTGGTAGTTAGCCATGTAGGAGGAGATGATGGCTTTAGACTCTTGCAACACCTAAGATCTTGTTTGTTTGCCCAAAGGAAGAAAGGCGATAGGTTGCAAGTGGGTCTTCAAGAAGAAGTTTGGAGTAGACGGTTCATTGGAGAAGTACAAGGCTAGATTGGTAGCCAAGGGATACTCCTAGAGAGTGAGTTGATTTTGGTGAAATTTTCTCTCCTGTTGCTAAATTAACTTCTATTAGATTTCTCTTATCCATTGCTACAACTCTTGATTGGGAAATAGAGAAAATGGATCTTAAGACTGTGTTCTTACATGGAGATCTTGAGGAAGAAATTTACATGCAACAACCTACATGTTTTTAGGTAAAAGGGAAAGAACATTGGGTTTGCAAATTGAAGAGGTCTCTTTATGGTTTGAAACAGTCCCCCAGAATGTGGTACTAGAAATTTGATTCATTTGTGTTGAAATTAGGTTTTGTTAGAAGTGAGGAGGGTCACTGTATTTACATTCATTATATTGATGATTCTATTATGATCATTGTATGTTGATGACATGTTATTTTTTAGAAATACTAAGGGTATGATCAGTGAGGTGAAATCACAACTTTCAGGTGCATTTGAAATGAAGGATCTTGGAGCTGCTAAGTATATTTTGGGGATGGAGATCAAAAGGGATAGAGGTAACATAAAACTTTGGTTATCTCAAAGTAAGTATGTGAATACCATTTTGCAAAGATTTAGTATGTAGGACTGTAACCCAGTTAGAGTTCCTTTGCCCATTGGTCCTAAGCTTTTATTAGATAGGTGTCCAAAGAATGAGGATGATTTAGAGGATATGTCTAATGTGCCATATACTAGTGTTGAGGGAGTTTGATGTATGCAATGATTTGCAAAAGACCAGATATTGCCCAAGCAATGGGAGTTTTGAGCAGATTTATGTCTAACCCTGGTAGACAATATTGGAATTATGTGAAGAGGGTGTTTAGATATCTAGCAGACACTATTGCAAGTATGAGCAGTAAGTGTTGTCATTGATATCAACATCTAAGGTCAGCATCTAAGGAAATTATTTGAATAAGTTTGAGCAAGTATCTGAGAAGAACAGTATAGTGTTTTGCTCCACATATCCTATAGATTGAATATCTTTGCCTACAGTTTTGAATTTATGTTAAGAGATGTCTTTAGTTGCTATGCTTCAAGTTTGAGCCTTTGGTGTGAAGATTTGAGCGAGTTCTATTCACCAGAGTAAAAACTAGTTTTCTGTGTATTTAATGGTGACAAGGAGAATGTATTATGCTCCACATTTCTCTGCATTTAAGTTTTACAGTGTGGTTCTAGAATTATGTTTGTAATGATATTATGTGCCTTCAGTTCAAATGGTTCATGATTTGGTGCTCTGCAAGCGATATTTCCTTCATGACAGTGGCTGATAGTAATGTTCAAGTGGTCAAGTTTGAAGAATCCTAAAGATAAAGTGTTTCTTGGTGATTGTAACATGCTTGTGGATGTCTCTAGATCATGTTCCTACCTTTTGATTGGTTTGAAAAGTGTAATCTGGATTGTACATGAAACATGTTTCTAAAGGTCTTAGTGTTGACACCAGTTTTAGATGACTTGGTTGTTTTCACTACTTGCGGTTATGCTTCGAAGTTTGTAAAGCATGTTGTTGTGTGGAAGATTACATTTGAGTCCCAGCTAAGGATTGGCATGGTCTGCATTCATTTCTCTTCTTCCCAAATCCATTTAGGTCTAGACCTAATTTGAATATTAACTAAATATGTATGTATGCTGACCTTGAAGATTGTTCCAATGGTTGTGATTGTCATGCCGACCTTGATGTTCATTCCAAGGTTGATGAATTGTATCAATAAATGTAATAAAGTTGTGAATGATGGTAGAGGATGTGAAGATAAGAAGATAAGTGTGAAGTGAAAAAGTAGAACAGAGCAGAGAAAGTTTATTGCGCTTCAATAGAATTGAACTTTGGCATAGTGTAGATGCTACTATCTTAGTTCACTAACTTTGGCAGTGAGCCACCCACAGGTAGTGAACCAGCCCATTGGCAGTGAGCCACTTCTTTTGTAGTGAGCATTTAGGGCAGTGAGCCTCCGACAGTGAGCCTTGTTGTAAATTTTAATATATCTTTTATATTGTGAGCTAACACTCACTGTGGTTTTTCCATTATAGGGTTTTCCACGTAAAAATCTGGTGTCTCATGTGTGAATGTGTTTAAGTTTTGATTTCATGCTTTCATGATTAAATTACAATAACAACAATTAAGTGGTTGATGTGTTGATGGTTTTAAAGTTTTGGTTACAATTGATTCACCCCCCTCTCAGTTGTATTGCACAAATTAACAATTGGTATCAGAGTGTGGGTTCCTCGGTGAAGAGCCCAATAGCTTGAGGAAGATCCATGATGGTGCACAAGAAGGAATCTATACAATTCAATGGAATGGACTATGCTTTATGGAAGGTACGAATGAAAAGTCATCTCATTTCCCTTGGTTATGGTGTTTGGAAGATGGCAGAGAAAAAGTATACTATTCCTAAAAATGGTCCATTAGATGAAGATGAGGTCAAACAGTATGAGCTAAACAGAAAAGCTAGAGATGCTCTGTTAAATGCCCTATCTAATACTAAGTTAGTGAAAGTTATGGATTTGGAAACTACTCATGTGATCTGGGATAAGTTTAAAAATTTGTATGAAGGAGATGATTCTGTAAAGAGTGCAAAATTACAAAACTTGAAGGTGAGGTATGAAGCCCTGAAGATGAATGAAGATGAGAACATAACATTCTACATGCAAAAAGTTGATGAAATTGTCAATGGAATTAAAGGTCTTGGAGGAACCATAAATGAGGATGAGGTTGTGCTGAAGATTCTTAGATCATTGCCTAAATCCTAGTCACAAGGTGTCAGAAATTGAAGAGGTTATGAGTGTGAAAAATATTTCAAAGGATTAGTTGCTTGAGAAGCTTACAGCCTTTGAGATGAGAGAGTTTGGTGATGCCCTACTGAAGACTGAGACTGCTTTCAAAGACAACACTTTTGAAAAAACTTCAAGATTTTAGAAATATGCTATGTAATCTGATGATGACCTTGATGAGGTTGAAGACAACTTTGTGGACAAAATGCAAAGACGTACCGGTAAGTTCAAAGGAAAATTACCATTCAAATGCTTTTCTTGTGGTAAGACTGGTCACTATGCCTCTAGGTGTCCAGAGAGAATTGACAGAGGTAAGAAGAAATTTGAAAGAAGACCTAGGATTATAAAGAAATGCTATTATGTTAGAGATCTTGATGATGATGGTGTAACAGATGATGAGTCTGATGATAATAGTACTAGTGCAAATGAATGCTTGTTTATTGCTATTAAAGAAGAACCTGAGTCTACTAATCCTACTAGCTATGTGAAGGAAGAAAAACCAGTGGAAGAAAGTGCTTTGTCTGTCCAAGTTGAGAAATATAAGGATGAATGGATCATTAATAGTGGATGCCCACATCACATGATTGGTGGTAAAAGTAAGTTTGTAAGATTTGAAAAGTATGATGGGGGACTGGTTAGGTTTGGTGATAATGCAACTGGTAAGATTTATGGAAGAGGATCTATTTCTTTTGATGGCAAGCATAACATATATGATGTTTTATATGTGAAGGGTTTAAAGCATAATATTTTAAGTGTTGGCTAGATGTGTGAAAAAGGGTGTGATATAAGTTTCAAGGATAATGGATGCAAGATCATGGAAAGCTCCGGAACAATGATTGCAACTAGTAAGAAGACTAAAGGCAATGTTTATCACTTGAGAGGAATTGATAATTGTTGTTTGTTGGCTTAGACAAATGAGAGCTAGCTGTGGCATAGAAGGATGTGTCATATCAGTTTTGACAACTTGGTGAAGATAAGTTCAGTGCAAGCTGTAAGAGATTTTCTTAAGCTTGTGAAGCTTGCTAATACTATTTGCAAGGAATGTCAATTGGGGAAACAAACAAGGACAAGTTTCAAGAGTAAAGAACAATTCTCTATTGGATTGCTTGAGATGGTGTATACAAATTTATGTGGTCCTAAAAGAACAAGAAGTCTACAAGGAGACATGACTCATGAGCAAAATGGAGTTGTTGAAAGAAAGTACAAGACAATTCAAGAGGCTGCTAGTTCAATGATGATGGAGGCTAACCTATCGGAAGTGTATTGGAGAGAAGCTATACGTACTCCTGTCTACATTCAAAATAGAGTCCAAGTTAAAGGTAATGGTACTAAAACTCCTTATGAATTGTGGTATGGAAGAGCTCTCACAATAAAATACTTCAAAGTTTTTGGAAGCAAATGTTATATCAGAAGAGATGAAGAGTTAGGCAAGTTTGATGCTAGGTGTGATGAAGGAATTTTCCTTGGATACTCTACTAAGAGTAAGACCTACAGGTGTTACAATAAGAGATTAAGAAAGGTCATTGAGAGTGCTAATGTGAAGGTTGATGAAAACAGGGAAATAACATAAGATCTGAGTGACTATGAATCAAATGAACCTGCTATTACAGTAAATAAAGAAAAAGTGGAACAAAAAGATAGTCAAGTTGAAGAAGAAAAGGCTCTGGAAAGTATTGTTAAGATTCCCAGGTATGTAAGGATTAATCATTCTGAAGATCAAATTATTGGTGACAAAAGTAAAGGGGTACTGACAAGGAAAAGAGCTGTAAAGGAATAGGTGAACTACTGTTTGCTTTCATAGATTGAACCTAAAACTGTAAATGAAGCCTGTCAAGATGAAAGTTGGGTAAAAGCCATGGAAGAAGAGCTGATGTAAATAGAGAAGAATCAAACTTAGGAATTGGTCCCTAGACCTGCAGATAAGAATGTGATTGGAACTAAATGGGTTTTTAGAAACAAGATGAATGAAAATGGAGTTGTAAAAAACAAATCAAGACTAGTATGCAAAGGATATTCTCAGGTTGAAGGTATAGACTTTAAGGAGACTTATGCTCTTGTGGCAAGGATTGAAGCAATAAGAATGTTTTTGGCATTTGCAAGACATAAAGATTTCAAGGTGTATCAGATGGATGTAAATTCTATATTCTTAAATGGAGAGCTAGAAGAAGAGGTTTACATTGAACAATTGGAAGGATTTCAATCATTAGACCAAGGTGACATGGTGTGCAGATTGAAGAAGGCACTGTATGGACTCAAGCAAGCCCCTAGAGCCTGGTATGTAAGGCTAGACAAGTATTTGCTACAATTAGGGTTCAGTAAAGGTACTGCAGACAATAATCTCTATTTCAAAATTAATGATAATCAAATTTTGATTGTTGTAGTATTTGTTGATGATATTATCTTTGGAGGCAATGAAGGTATGTGTAAGAAATTTGCAGAGGAAATGCAAAAGGAGTTTGAGATGTCTATGTTTGGTGAAATGAATTTCTTTCTAGGACTGCAAATTACTCAATCAGAAAAAGGAATTTTCATTTCTCAGTCCAAGTATGTGAAAGAGTTGTTGAAGAAGTTTGGAATGGAGGATTCTAAGCCAGTATGTAATCCTATGGTAACTAGTTGCAAGATGAGCAAGAACGATGAATCACCTAAGACTGATCAGAAAAACTATAGGTCTATGATTGGAGCACTACTTTATCCAACCCATACCAGACCTGACATAATGCATGCAATCTGTCTTGTGGCAAATATCAAGAAGATCCCAAAGAGTCACATGTGATGGCAGTCAAGAGGATCATGAGGTATTTAAAAGGCACTTCAGACTATGGATTATGGTATCCCAAAGATACTGATTTCACTCTTAGTGCCTATACAGATACAGATTGGGCTGGAGATGCTGATGACAGAAACAGTACAATTGGAGGTGCTTTCCTCTTGGGTAATAGATTGGTTTCATGGCTAAGCAAGAAGAAAGAATCATTTTCTTTGTCTATTGTAGAAGTAGAATATATTACTGCAGCATGTTGTTGCACTCAAGTACTTTGGATGAAGCAAACATTGAAGGACATAAGAGTTGTGTATGAAGAACCAATTTCAATCTTTTGTGAATACAATTTCTATAAACATTTCAAATAATCTAGTGATGCACTCAAGGACAAAGCATATATCAATAAGGTATCACTTTCTGAGAGAAAAGGTAACAGAGAATGAAAGTTAAGATGGAATATGTGTCTACAAAGGATCGTATTGTAGATATTTTGACCAAGCCTCTGCCTAAGGATACTTTTGAGTATCTTAGGGAGAAGTTAGGGGTTATTACCCCTCCTGTTAACCTAGATGCATAAGAAATGCATCAATTGAGTGGTGCTCAAAGTCTCATTCTTTGATTTGGATTGATGTTTTGTAGGCTACCTCTTAGGGGGAGCTAGTAGATGTTGCTGGTATAAGTTTCTGATCAAGAGCAGTAATTGTTGTAGTGTTGATGAAAGGGGGAGTTGAGAAGTAAAGAGAAAGAAAAGGTCTGGCACCCTTTGCCATTGATGTCAAAGGGGAGGATAAGTTCATGTAAAAAAACCTAAAAAGAAAGTTGCAGTCAGAGAAAGCATCAAGTAAGGGGGAGCAAAGAAGTAAAGCAAGATTGTATGTCTTGATGGTTTTTCACATCATGTGTTTCCATCAATGACAAAGGGGGAGATTGTTGCAAGTATGAGCAGTAAGTGTTGTCATTGATGTCAACACCTAAGGTCAACATCTAAGGTCAACATCTAAGGAAATTATTTGAATAAGTTTGAGCAAGTATCTGAGAAGAATAGTACAGTGTTTTGCTCTGCATATCCTGTAGATTGAATATCTTTGTCCTGGGTTTGGAAGTTATGTTAAGAGATGTCTGTAGTTGTTATGTTTCAAGTTTGAGCCTCCGGTGTGAAGATTTGAGCGAGTTCTATTCACCAGAGTAAAAACTAGTTTTCTATGTATTTAATGGTGACAGGGAGAATGTATTATCCTCCGCATTTCTTTGCATTTAAGTTTTATAGTCTGTGGTTTTGGAATTGAGTTTGTAATGATATTATGTGCCTTCCATTCAAATGGTTCATGATTTGGTGCTCCGCAAGTGATCTTTCCTTCAAGATAGTGGCTGACAGTAATGTTCAAGTGCTCCTATTTGAAGAATCCTAAAGATAAAGTGTTTTAAGGTTGTGCGGATGTTCTTGGTGATTGTAACGTGATTGTGGATGTCTCTATATCATGTTCCTACCATTTGATTGGTCTGTAAAGTGTAATCTGGATCGTGCATGAAGCATGTTTCTAAAGGTCTTAGTGTTGACACTAGTTTTAGCTGACTTGGTTGTTTTCACTACTTGTGGTTATGCTTGAAAGTTTGTAAAGCGTGTTGTTGCATGAAAGATTACATTTGAGTCCCATCTAAGGATTGGCATGATCTGCATTCATTTCTCTTCTTCCTAAATCCGTTTAGGTCTAGACCTAATTTGAATATTGACTAAATATGTATGTATGCCAACCTTGGAGATTGTTCCAATGGTTGATGGTTATAATGCTAACCTTGATGTTCATTCCAAGGTTGATGAATTCTATAAATACATGTAATAAAGTCATGAATGATAGTAGAGGATGCGAAGATGCAAAGATAAGTGTGAAGTAAAAAAGTAGAGCAGAGCAGAGAAAGTTTATTGCGTTTCAATGGAACTGAACTTTGGCATAGTGTAGATGCTACCTCAGTTCACCAACTTTGATAGTGAGCCACCCACAAGCAGTGAGCCAACCCATTGGTAGTAAGCCACTTCTTTTGTAGTGAGCATTCAAGGCAGTGAGCCCCATTGGTAGTGAGCCTTGTTGTAAATTTTGATATATCTTTTATATTGTGAGCTAACACTCACCGTGGTTTTTCCCTTATAGAGTTTTCCACGTAAAAATCTGGTGTCTCATGTGTGAATGTGTTTAAGTTCCAATTTCATGCTTTCATGATTAAATTACAATAACAGTGATTAAGTGGTTGATGGTTTTAAAGTTTTGGTTACAATTGATTCACCCCCCCTCTCAGTTGTATTGCACATTTCAATAGATGCTCCTAATTACTGTTTGGTTTATTCTGGTACTGATAGTGCTGACAAAACTTTGGACATATGGGGATTTGTTGATGCAGATTGGGTAGGTGACTTTGATAGTCGAAGGTCCACTATTGGCTATGTACTTACTTTATTTGGTGGAACAGTGAGTTGCATGAACAAAAGGAAACCCATGATTGCTTTGTCCACCACCGAAGCAGAGTATATGGCTGCTACCCATATCTTTAAGGAGGCAGTTTGGTTGAGGAGATTGTACAGGTATTGGTTTTTATTATAGGATCATTCAAATTGGTTGTGATAGCTAGAGTGCTATTTATTTGGCCAAGAATAAGACTATGTATCATGCTCGAACTATGCATGTTGATGTACAATATCACTTTGTTTGAGAAATGGTTGCAAGTGGACAGATTGAGCTGAAGAAGGTAGAAAATCAAGAGAATATTGCAGATGCTTTGAGCAAGCCTGTGAGCATAGAGAAATTTGTTTGGTGTAGAGAGGCCATGGGCCTTGCTTCTAGTGCCTAACTATTTTATGGTTTTTCTATGGGTATTTACAATGTATGATGTCAAGTGGGAGAATGTTAAGATTAAGGTACCATCAACCTTATAAATTCTATGTAATTAATTAGTCCTAATATTGTTTTTAAATCACCCATAAGGGATGAAAGGTTTTACCGGCAATGATCTTGTTTTAGCTGCATGTTTATATCCGATCCCCGACGCTAATTCGTCCACCCCAGTCAACTAAGGACAGAAAGCTCTACATAACCCTTAAAGAACATGAACATAAAATGAATGACCAAAGCGCAACTTGGCACAATGCAATCACAACTATAGTTTAGAGATTGACTGTAGAATCAGCTCCTCAAGATGACATGGTTTGTACCTCAATTTGCATGAGGACATTCAAAATCCTTAAGTTGGGGGAAAATGATGGGATAAGAACCTGCCTTGTTTTAAACCCTTCGATCCTTTTCTTTGTTCATTTTTATCCACTTTTTTGTTACCCATTCCTACCATTATTAACTTATGAGAGATAAAATTATTTAATGTTTTGAAGGAATGAAAGGTACTCTAACCACTAATTCATAAGGGAATTAATCCTAAATTGGATGAATGTTTTCAGGATAAGAAGGACAATAGGGGAAGGATCTCCAGCTTGAGGGCGAATTCCAATTTTTATTGTAGATAATGACAATTTATTGATTAGTGGTTGAAAATCAAAGACTTTGTTAAGTTATTATTTGTTTAAAACATTGTCAGCCATGGCCCAAAATAGATTTTTGAAGGTTATGGGTTGCAGGCCAACATAACCATATCTTTTCTATTTAGATATTGTTATGAACTGCATGGAATAAATATATGTGATGTAGCTATATATCAGCTATAACCTTAGACATATTCAAAAAAACATATTCAGTATTACAATAATATCATTTGCATTATGATACAAAGGTGTTTGTTTAGTACAATTTTTTGATCACCTCATCGTCGACTGGGATGAAGGCCCACTCTTTAGGAAGCTTGGTGAAGTTTAGTTAATTTTCTTGTTTATGCTTTCTGTGTTAATGAGTATTTCATGTTGTGATAATCATTGTTTGTAAAACTATATCGCAAAGTGTGGAAGTGATTTATGTGTGGTTTCATTATACATGTTATTTAAACATTTTAGTTATTTATCTTAAAGTTATGTGTGGTTTGAATATACAACTTAAATTTGATTTCCAAACAAACATACAGTTGATGTTCATGTCGCAAAATACCCTATACATGTAGCAATTTTTGTTCCTGTAGCACTCCCTATAGTAGATTCAAAACTAATCTTATATAGGATTCCAATTCTTGTAGTTTAGTTATTAAGTAAAATTGCATTGCATTATACTCAATTTTCTACCTACAACCCTTAAGTAAACAACTACAATGTCTTTCATAAGTTTACGCCTTGAATTGACATAGGGTTGAACTGAATTATAAACTAGAATTCTAGCCATCATCTAAAGCATAACTTGAAATTAATACTTTCGTTTTTGTCCCAACAAACATCATGTCAATTCAGTTAGGGTTTGTTGATTGTCATTGAGAATACTCCATTCAAGATGGAGGCACACCTCTCAATTTCCATGCAGATTTGAAAACCATAGTGATGACACTCTGTCCTACATCTAGTAGTCCTCTCCAATTGATTTTTAGGTTTTTGGTACCTATTATTTGTATGTGATACTCTTACATGATATGGGTAAATCTCACCATTATTACATATTATTAGTGTTTATTTCCATCCTTTCACATGATTATGGGTAACTCTTACCATTTTCATTGCATGTTATCCGTGGATATCACCATTCTCTTCATATGCTTATTAGTAGTATTGTCATTCTCATTGCATGTTGTTGGTGGTTATCACCATTCTCTTTGTGTATTATTAGTGGTTTATGTGATTTCTATTGTATGCCATTATTTGATCATGTTTGCAATGTGTATGCTAATTAGATGTATTGTATAAGCATTGGTCTTGTATCGTACCAATATTATTTTTCACATCTATATGGTTGCTCGATTAATCATCTCTAAGTACTAAGGGATGGGACTAAGGGTCCCACATGGTTAGGTGGTGTTGATTGTTATTGGGGTCAATTATATTGATGATGATACTTTGGAGAGCATGCAAAATTCTCTTGGTGATTATGATGTTGTAGACCTTAATTGATGCATTGTTGAGAAATGTATAATTGAGAACTTTTGTCTCTAAGGGTAAAGATGTATAACATCCATGAATGAACTTTGTAAACTTATGTAAACTATCCACATTTGGGATGGATGTACCATATTGTATTCTTTCAATTATCATCTTTTGGATTGACATGGTATCATGATTTGAAATGTAATCCTATGATGCACTAAGTCTTGATTCATAAATGTGTAAATGTATTTTGGTTTCAAGTTGGGAATGAACACCTAATAAATGATATGGTATTCTTGATTCTATGAATGAGATTAAATTCATTAGTAAATGTTATGTATTTGACTCTATGGTAGGAGTTGAGATCGCTCGTGTATGCTTGTGTCATATAGAAGGAAAATGATAATTACTTATGAATAATAGATTTTGGGGATTAAAATGAATTATAGAATTTGTGTTTTTCAAAAATGGTAGTTTGAACCTTAAGAACATATGAAATGTTTGTTTCAAATCATTTTATAACAACACTCAAATTGAAGAAGTTATGCCTGATTTAGTGTTAGATGGTTTCAATATTGTATAGGCTTAGTCCTTCTCTTATGTTGGGTCTTGTGACTCTTGTTTTGGTCTTTGAGGGTTGGCACTTAGTCTTATATGTTCATTTTGGTGTTTGAAATCTTTAGGACCTTCTAGCTACCTTTGAAATCTATTTTAGAGCCCCCAAGAAATCCATAGTGCATTTATGGGCCTATACACTATCCAAAATCACCCATCTCTCAATGGGGTTATTTGTACTAGAAATAGAGATGATCCCAAGATAGCCTATGTGATTCTCACTAGTAATATGGATAATTTATCCTAAGAGAGGAAATTTACACTAATAATAGGGTGATCCTTAGACAATGAGCGCTTCCCAAAGTTTTTCAAAAAAAATTTCTAAATGAAAGTTGCTCCAGGGGCTACTGTCTACCTTATCCACATATCATCTTGGTCTAGATATGTTTTAGGTTTCTTGTAAGTTATTAATCTTTTAGTGTTTAATATTGTTCCCTTGTGCAGAAACCACTAGTCAATTGTTTGAATAGGTGAGGTCTTGGATCTCGCAAGTTTATCCTACCTGTAGAGTGAGTGAACCATGAGTTTGGATGTCATTTCCACTATGTTTTGGTTTCTTGGGTGTGTCTTAATTGGTTGAGAGATGAGACAATACACTACTCTCATTCTAATCCTTGGATTCATGAGAGAATGTGATCATGTTCTAGTGCATGATTACCATCGATAAAGGCCACTCTATGCTCTCATATGGTTGTTGCGGTGAAGTTGTCATCTGCAACAAGGTTGAGACTTTTTCTTGTCATCATTCTTGGTGCATTGACATTTTTCACTTCAAGTGTCATCATGTTATGTCATGGCATATGTAGTGTGTAGGTGTGAATTGTGGCATGCTAATTTCACATTTGTATTGTAATGCCCCGTCATACAACCCTAGAGTGCAAGGCTAAAAGTACAAAATTACAGAACTAATTTTTTTTGAAGCAAGTAAATGCAATAGGAGTAACCAAAGATATCATAATACACGACATGAAGAAAAGTGCACTTCTAACTCCTCTAGGGAAACATAACTGCATTAGAGAATATAAAGTATAAACCACACAAGTGATAACCATTTTACTACTGCTATAAATCAAATCAACTTTTACATTAGCAAGATAGTTAATTTATCAAGGTCTTAGTACAAGATTACAAGACTACAAGATTACAAGACCGATCTTGTCGGTTTACAAAAGAATGCATAAGAAAGTATACAACACCACCGAAGGTAGGAAGCAAACTGGAACTGGAACACCTCTGCGTAGAACTCAAACCGCATCTCCAAAAAAAACCAATGGATAGCTCTTACCACCCAACCATGTGGAACCTTGAGGTCCACCCCTCCGAGCTAGGAGATAAAGATAAGGATTCCACTAAGCCAAGAAACAACATCCAAAAATAAAAGAATGATAACCGACTTGACACAACTGACCATATCATCAAAGCTACACAAGACAAGACATCACTCCAGAGGTACTACCAAGAAACAACAGAACTGCGTAAGGAGAGTGTCATCGCATGGTCCTAACATGGGTTACCCAGGCTATCTATCCCCAGAAGCCGGCCCCCATCTATGGTTACCCTGGCAGCCTCTCTCTAGGTGCCGGCCCTATAGGGTGACACATGCAGAGCCGACAGGTCCTCTCATGGAGACAAGGAGGTCGGCCTTGCCAACCAGGCCTTCTCATCCCATCCTTAGCCTGTGAGAGCACTCAAGGCATGGGTGAGGTCTCTTACTTATCTTGTTAAGTGTTTTAATACCCAACCCTCTTGATTAAGTTATTAAGTTTCCACATGCTTACAACTTCCATGGGGTTACCTAGGCGGCCTCTCACTAGGCACCGGCCCCACCATGAAAGCCACTCCCTTAGCATTCTCTGATCAATCATACATACCATAACATGTAGGTAAAAGTCACCAATCAGATCTGAGCCATAACTTATGCCATTCACTAGGTCACAACAATAAGTCCTTAGATTCCCTTCAAAATTTTGAAGCAAAACAATCTAGAAACCAAGTGCTAAATCCAAGAGACCATTTCCCAATCATTACAAGATACGAAAATCCAAATATCCCACTACATTGACATGCCACTATCTGGACCAAAGATCAAGACATCTCCCCTCTGGAGTTAGGTACAACCAAAGATAACGAAACCATAATCAAACAAGGTCAACACTTCCACATTGACAACAAGTGGCCATGACATCACATAAGATTCCTACTTCACAACAAACCAACATAGATCAAACTCCACCCCAAGGTAACATAATACTCCAATACAAACATAAGATAGGACCAAGGAGGAGATCGAGCAAAGAGGTTCAAAGGACTCCAGATTCAATAAAGAAATCAACTTACATCAAGTTATCACAAATAGCAAGACTTCAAAACTTTAGGAGTTAATAGGGCAAGAATGGTGAACCATAAACTGAACATCCTTACTTAAACAAAGGTCAAAGAAAGCTCATAAAATAATTCCATTAATAAATCAATCCCAAGTCAAAGACACTCTAATTACCCTTAATATAACAAAACACAATTCCTTGATTTCCAAAATAAAAGTATCTAAAATGAAGAAACTACATATACGATGATATCCTCTGTTCACGAAGCACAAAATAGAATATTACAAGCCTGACCAAAAGATTAATATTTAACAAGGTAATTAATACCCGAAGCACAATATTGTTACCTCAAGAATCAGGAACATTAATACGAATTACTTCTACAATTTCCAAAGACAACTAAAAGTAAATACATTCCCTTAAGTCCATTTCCTAACAATTACCAATTGTAGAACCACAACAGTACTCATAATTTCCTTTACATGCCATCTACTAACTGCCCTACTACAATTTTCAAATCATTACAACCCTAATTAATTTAACTTACTATTTAAGATCTGCCACTTATTATTTCTAAATAAACATCTATAAGAACTTTATTTACAATAAGCAAAATCTTTCTCTGACGTTAAAACAATTACAAACAAAATCAAAACAACTATAACATAAATATTTCTCCAATAAGCACCTTCCAATCTACTAACTCTACGAGCACATTCATGAAAATAGGATAAATATCTTTAAAAGCATAATTTACTATCGTAATAGACTATTTACCACAATCTACTAATTTAAACTTTTATATATACCCTTACAGGCTTAAACTACAAGCTCTACAACATCATTCATAAATAGATTTTCTTAAAATTACATTCCTATTTCACAAGAACGATCACGTGCCAAAACCATTATACGAATCACAACTTCAATTACAAACATTATAAAACAACCATTATAAACCTATACAATTTCCTATAGGCATAGATGCCCAACTAACCTTTTTACCAAATATCATTTCAAATCAAAAACACTATAAATGATTATAAATTTCACACTATCCATATGTAACAGATTCGCTAAGAAAACCAACTTCCAATTTAATTTCCTATCTAATAATATATCGTCTACCATTTCCTATTGAAATGCATATCTTTGTTACCAAGAGCAAAAACTTCCATTCATATATAACCAACTATGACTTCATGAATCTACGACTTCCCTAAACACACAACTTCCATTACCTTTTCCAACTGCCACAAATTCACTAAATAAATAAACTCCCATTGACATAAAAAACACCTACAACAAATATACTTATATCCCAAGCATAACTTTTATCTAATAATTAACCATATCTAGCAAAACACACCATTAGGTTGTATACCCAAATGAACAATGTAATTTCAAGAACTTAGCAATACTTGAGTACCAAGGATAATACTACTATGCATCACTTAAGAGATTTTAACTTACTTCAGATAACATAAATAACTATGAAATAAAATAAACACAATATTGAATTCATTTCTATATTGTACTTTGGATAAAATAAATAAATAAAATTAAATACAACACCTAATGACTAATAAATAGTTACCCTAACATTACTCAATTAAATAATAAAAGAAATTAAATTTAAAGAATAAAATATCTCCAAATTCTTTTATCTAATAAGAAGTTTAACCAAATTTCTAAAAACATCTTCCCTAAGTATTCTTCATAATTTCCACAACTCTCTCTCTCTAACAACTTACTAAATTAAAACATTATTTTATTAATTTACTAAACAAATTAACATTCCATAATAATGAGAGAAATCTCTTAAAAGATAAGGAAATATATATATATATATTTAAGATAACATACTATATTTCTATTTTCTCTCTAAACTAGTTTCCACTCCCTTATAAGAAAGTAAGGAAAATGTAATAGAATGTTACCTTTCCTAATTCTATGTAGGTTAAGAGAAAAGGCAACTTTTCTTAAGTAATCAAGATTTTAAGCTAAAATGGAGATGCCTCAAATGATGATTTTAAAACATAACTGAATATTCACAAAGGCATCTACCATTATACAAATCTAATTATTGCCTGGCAAGAAGAAATATTTTTCTATCTACAAGTTTATGTTCGTAGAATGATATTAAGATTATATACAGAGATTCACACCCAGCAAGTGTATAGAGATTATGGTATAATACCATTGACAAGCAGAGGAAATAAAAGAATGGATTGTCATGCAAAGGCAAATTTAATGAGTGGATGGCACAAAGATTTGATAATATTGCTAACATGCAGGTTTAAACTGAGACTGGATGCCTCCATAGCATGATCAAAATGCAGATTTAAAACTGAGGTTCAATGCTTCTATGGAATGATCAAAATGCAGATTTAAATGTGAGGTTCAATGCTTCTATGGAATGATCAAAATGCAGATTTAAATCTGAGGTTCAATGCTTCTATGGAATGATCAAAATGCAGATTTAAAACTGAGGTTCAATGCTTCTAAGGAATGATTAAAATGCAGATTTAAATCTGAGGTTCAATGCTTCCATGGAATGATCAAAATGCAGATTTAAATATGAGGTTCAATGCTTCTATGGAATGATCAAAATGCAGATTTAAAACAGATATAGTCAAACCCATATTTTTTTCAGTAGTTTCCAGGCAGTCAACTTCTGTCTCAAATTGCACACATATGAAGATGAATCTCAAAATTCTGGGACATGGGTTTTGTGCAGAATGGCCCATATTGAGTAGCTTCGCGAGCATTTTTCTCAAATTTGAAAGGGTTTAGGAGTTACGGTTGAAACATTAGACTCAGGCGAGCACGAAAAATGTAGATAACTCATAAGGGAGAGAGATATTTTAATTCATATCAACCACAAGGGTATTTCTTATTGCAGATTTCAAATCACAATTAAGAACAAGGATTACTTCCACAGAGAACAACAAGATTCAATTCCTTGAAGACTGGGTTGACTAAAATTCCTTTTACTCAGATATTAACAAATAGAGATAAAGAAACAATTTATGCTTGAAACAATATCCACACAAATCAAATTAAGAAATGAAGAATAGGTTCAGATGCACCTGTTATAGCAACTCCCAAATAGATGATCCGCTATGTACAGAGGCCGAAGATACAAGATTTCCTTCAACACTATAAAATTTTTCCTTTTCCCAATGTTGTCTCTCCCCTAAAATTTTCCATGATCCCTTCAAATATTCCTACTATCATAAAAATAGCCAAAACCATAATTTCCATCCCATAACTCTCCTGTTACTGGAATCCACTTCCTCAAAAATTAAATACATTAAATTTCATTAAATTTTCCACCACCAGAAAGATTCTTCCAATCTTATAATTTATAACCACTCATACGACAACTCACTATTAATAAAATTAAACTTATAAATACAATATAAAATAGTATCTAACAAAGGATATTTACTCATTTAATATGATATTAAATATTTATAATTTATCTATTATTACTATTAAAATTATTAATTAAATTCCTATCAAATATTATGTAATAATCATAATAGAAGCATTATTAGTTAATAATAGATCATAAAAGTATTTTTCCAACCACAAATAAACGTTATTAACACAACTCGACTATACATCACAACACGAGATACCCAACATAACAAGGCAAGACCACGACTCGAGACAACAATAGAAGACAAGGACCGACCTAGTGGAATAGACCTCGCATTATCTCCCATTATTAATACCCATTGGTGTAAGAACTCGCTTGAACCTACTATATCAGGTGGAGTCGAGGTTCGGTACCTGTAGCCTGCATCTGAGCAATTGGTTGTATAAAATCAAACACATATATGCCAACACACACAGAGAGTCAGAGAATCGCGGCGTAGTAGGGTACTCGAAGCGAGTAGTACTACACCGTCTCTGCTCTTGAAACAATATCATAACAACTTTTATCTGAATTCAACCACCACAATTCAAATAACACATGATGATATTAATTTGCATCATAACTAAAATAACAGTAGTGCCATCATAAACTCATAATACCTGTTTAATTATACCAGTCAAACATAGTTCATCAAAATAACATAAATCATGACCTACTAATCAACTATCTCAGATTGAATCAATGCAATGAGTGACTAACAACTGTCACCAATTTGACAGAGAGCAATGCAAAACCACCGCTATCACAAGCCAATGATGAGGGGGCACTACATGTATCACAAAAATTGTTCACATATTCTTTAACTAATAATGTCTTGGGAAAAATCTTGTGAAATTGTAGTAATGTACATTAGCATAATTCATAATTAAAAAAAGAACCAAATCTATAGTAAGCCTTAAAATGTGAAAAACGTAAGTAAGATTTTTCACTCTGTCATAACTTAAAACTAGTTTTACGTTTTCTCAGCCAGCAATCTTGTGAGAACTATTGTCACCAAGAAACACCTCACCTCCATCATATTTCTTGTTATTTGAGTACCACTTCTTATGTGGATTCATGTGAAATGAGACACCTAAATCAATCATCCATGATTCATCACTTGAAATGTTAGCACAAGTAAGAAATACATCATTAACATTGTCATCTAAGGATTTCCCTACAAAGGAGTCACAATCCTCATTCTTAATCTTAAGTATACACTCCTTAATATGGATATTTTTCCAACATTTTAATTTACTCTAACCAAGATATTTTGATCTATTCTTGGATTTAGATTTCTTCCTATCCCCTTTTTTATTACCTTTTTTTTCCTTAGATCTACTCCAAACAAATAATGCATCTTTGGAACCTTCATCCATGGATTTTCTTCGAAGTTCTTCACTTAATAAATAATAAATAACCTATGCAAGCTTAGGATCAAAATTCATGGCACAAATAACCATAATGAGATTATCCCATGAATTAGGTAAAGAGAAAAGAAAAATTAAACATATATCGTCCTCATCTATTTTGACACCAATAGAAGCTAGTTGACTCAAAACAAGATTTAAAAATGGATTAAGATGATTTATGATAGAATCTCCTTCATTCACTTTAGGTGAATACAATTTCCTTTTAAAATACAACTTATTAACAAGACTCTTAATTTGATACAATGCACCTATCTTTTTCCACAAATCATGTGTAGTAGTCTCTTTTGATACATTCATAAGAACATAATCAAAGACATACAACTTGATGAAACTTCTAGATTTATTATCATTCTTATCCTAATCTTCATCCTTTAGACCAAAATGGTTTGTTTTATAGTCATTTTATCCTATTGATCCCTTTCTATCAAGAGATCATCTATTTTTAGTTTCCACAATGCATAGTCTTGCCTAATGGGTTTTTTAATCTTGGTCCTAGATGTTTTTGCTATGATTTTTACAATATGGATAATATTTTTGTTAAATCAGAAAATGCTCCCATTGTAACCAAAATATACATAACACAAAGAAAGGCATCCCCTCTTCCAATCAAGTCAAAACTAGGCTCTAATACCAAATGTTGAGAATCTAGTGTTGCACTTGTGTTGTCATTGATGCCAACAATGTGAGACAAGAGGTAATGATAAAGGAACTCTATGGAAATGTAATAAGAGAAGAAGACAAAAGAAGTGTAATTAGAGAAGAAGACAAAAGAAGATAGATCAGAGAAGTTGTGATGAGAAGAGAAAGATAATTAACGTCATCAATATCTCCTGAAGTTGTATAGACAAAAGGTGTTCTAAGATGAAGATTCTTGCTTTGAGAAAAGAGTTTGTTATTGTTGTATGAAATTGAGAATGAAGTCTCTGGTATGGAAAATATTGTATTCATTATTTCTTGAGGAAATGCATTGCTTTAGTTTTGAAAGACAGATTCAAGTTGTCCAAGGCACTGGAGTTTGCATAGAATAAGCTTGGGAGAATGCTTCGCATTCCTCTGCACTTGGTGGTAGGGCCTTGCAGTTTAGAAGTTTGTCAAGGACATATATGAAGGTTCTATATTCCTAATTTCAAAGCTTGGAGATCAACGCAGAAGTTTTTAGAGCTCGCAGAGTGAAGATAATTGTTCAGGGTTGTTGCAATCAGGATGCGTCTAGGAAATGCTCTGCATTTCTCCGCTGTTGAAGTTGAGGTCGTGCGGTTTGAAGGTTGATCATTTATAGATGAGAAGATGATAATATTCAAGTTTCAACTACTATGGTGTACTGCATAGGTTCTCCGGAGTCATCAAAACAAAGACACATCTTGTTGCTGACTAGGGTTGTCTGGAGGAGATAATAGAAGCCACCACATTTCACCGCAGTTTATCTTTTGGATTTAATGTTTGGAGGATAAGTTTAGATATTTAGATGGACGATTCAATTCAGGTTTTAGGTGCTAAAGTGTAACATAAGTTGGTTTTTCAATGCTCTATCTCAAGACTGTGTGTTCAGTGTTCATTTGTGTTACCAGGCTCAGTTTTTACTTGCTTGCACTACAAAGAAAACACATATCTTGGAAGAAGGATTGATTGAGAAGGTTTGTGTAAGTCTTATGTTTCTTGTGTGATGATCCACATGATGTTAATTGATCCCTCTGGTACCGCTTTTGGTCTAGAGCTTTTGGGCAGAAGGATGAGTGTTTGCTGGGTCGACTTCATGTGCTTTTAGTGTTCCTGCTAGATGATTTGAAGTATGTGTCAGCTTGGAAGAATGTGATAATAAAGAATAGGTTGTGGTTATCACTTGGATTGAACCACATTGATTTTCTACATCTTTTGGATGTCAACTTGGAGTGGCCTTGCATGTTTCATGATTACATGTTTCATCTTCGCTGACATGGGAGAAGGAATTTGGAATTTGTGGAAGGTATAAATGAAAGATCTTGTTTGTTGAGGAAGGTATGAGTGTGTGAGAGTGTACAAAGGTGTGTGAGTAGATGTGAGAATGTTTGTGAAGGTGTGTTGGAGGCAGCAGTGTTCGCTGGGCAGAGAAAGTGAAGTTTTGTGACAAAGTGAAGTGTGCGGATGATGTGGAGGTGGTTCATTTTGTAAGATCTGTTGAATGTAATATCTAGAGGTTGTAGCCTCATTCTGTAAGTGTCATTGCATTATATTTCAGGGAGTTGCAGCTTCCTTTGGGTTGTAGCCCATAAATAATATTGTAATCCTATTTTAGCATTATTTGTGAGGCTAGATTTGGACAATAGATCAAAGCAGCTTGCTCACCATGGTTTTCCCCTTCTTGGATTTTCCATGTAAATATGGTGTTGTGGTTGTGTGCTTATTTGTTGTGTTTTAATTGGTTTAATTTGTTGATCTTCTAGTTAAAGCAGTTAGAAGTTTTGATTATTGATGTTAAACTGAAATAAGTTTAGTGATATACTGATTCAACCCCCTCTCAGTATATCCTTGTGTTCTAACATCTAGGTTATAGAGGTTACAATTAAAAATTAATTTTAGTGATCAAATCTGAATTAATATGCTGTAATAAATCAGTAATTAGCAATAATAAGAGTAGAAATAAAGAGTTATGTAATCAACAAAATCATCCATAAGACAAAGAACATTGATATATGTGTAAAAAACCACCACAAAGAGATGACACACTTGTATCAATTTAAAATAGGAGAATACATAATACACTCATATTCTCCCTTCAATCCTTATCTCCTTCAACATACATTCAATTTGACAGCATAACGTTACTTTAAATTATGAACTAAAACAACTATCCTGAGCCCTCATTTTAAAGTAAAATGGGAAAAGGTAAAACCACTAGGATAGTAATCCAACCAAGTAAAACCACCAAGGAGATAACATGACACATTTCTAGGAG
This sequence comes from Cunninghamia lanceolata, assembly GCA_027924645.1. Taxonomy (NCBI): domain Eukaryota; kingdom Viridiplantae; phylum Streptophyta; class Pinopsida; order Cupressales; family Cupressaceae; genus Cunninghamia; species Cunninghamia lanceolata. The sequence goes on along the minus strand of BSBN01000247.1, from coordinate 1,150,288 downwards.
TTAAATATGCCATTATAGAAGGTTCTTGATCATCCCCACCAACCTAGGCATCCATATCCACAAGATGACAAATTGCCTACTAGAAGAAAAAATAACTACTTAAGCACTCAAATGAGACAATCAACTTTGTAACCCTCATCTTACACATCTTACAATTTCATAGATGATATTACGACATCAATCCTCATCATATATTCTCAAAGAGTACCTTTCATTTCATGTCAAGTGGTTAAGGATGCCTTATAATATAACCCCCTATTCAATGCCCCTTATAATCAATATTACCAAGTGTTTGGAAGAATAGTCCACTCCACATGTGCCTCAAAATACCACATGGCCATCTCAATTCACCCATTTTATGGTCTTTGGAGATACACATAAAATAATATTTACAATAATATAATCTTAGATAGCATCCAAATTACAATATTGTTTACAAGGACTTTTAAGGTGAATAACACACCTTGTCCTAATAAATATTGTTTCTGAACATGATGAAATAATGTGTTAATTGGTGGGTGGCTATCATTTTTGTTTCATCTGAGATGCATCCTTGGAAATGATGGCACATATACTATTGAAATAATTTCTTTAAAAATTGGAGTTTGATCTTATTTTACAAATTCTTTTAAGAACATGTGTACTATCATAGTGAGTTTAATTGCAATTACTAGAATGTTGCATATGTTAAGAGATTGATGTGTTTCAAAAATCACTTTACTATATTTATGATAAGTTTTCTAGGTAACTAAATAAAATATAGGGGCTTATGAGGGCCTCTATTGATTTGCATGGATTGGTCGGACAACTACATGTAGATAGAAGACGATTGTAGATTTCAATTCTCATCATGTTTAGGTTTTTGGCTAAACAAGAGGAATGGGGAGGCTTATGGGGTCTTGACCAATCCTTTTAAATTATCTCACATTCTATGTGAGGTGAAAACTAAAATCTAGGAGTTAAAGGAATGATTATGAACATTGTTGACATCATGCAACTTATTTTAGATAGTGCCTTTGTAGTCCTATTAGTGGTACTATATGAAATATTTGATTATTCATGATGAGGCAATATCAACATTGTTGATCTATATGAAAGAGATATAATAATATTATATTATCTTAATTTAAGAGAATTCAATATTTATTCTTAAATTATTTGTTAAAAATCCTTGGCCAAGGGGTTTGTGATTGTGAAAGTATTATTGTTTTATTATTGAGTTGTAGTGGTTGTCTACACATGTTTTAGTCTCTTTCTATGTGGTAGGCTCTTGTGACCCTGTTTGTGAAGGATGGAGTCCCACCTTTCATGGTGGCATATAGGAGAGTCATACAACTTTTTGGTTCTTAGAAAAGCTATCCCATGATGTTGTCTCTCCTCATTTTTTTTTTTTAGTATGTTACATGTATTCTATGAAATCTCAAGAAAAGAAGGTATTTTTCATTGGTGTAGTGATTTAACATTCTTTTACATAAGATTCTAAAAATGATATGAAAGTGCTTGACTAATCTAATGCCATGATTGTAGGTTTATTTCTCAAAACTATATGTTCTGTTGATAGAAAATAAACTTGTCTTGCTATGATATGACTCTATTATAATGTAATGTGTGTATATTGTGTAGGAAACTAAAAAGGATTTATTACATCAATTGTACTCACTATCATGTGAATGTCATCTATCTATTTGTAGTCTCATCCATTACTTTTTTGGATACAAATGAATTTAAATAAAAAGGCATGAAGAGTTTCCATTATAGATGTGATTGTGTATGAGATCTTGTATAATAGTTGGGAAGGAGAATATTCAATGGAATAACATGTGAGATATCACTTGTAATACATTTTTTTCCTTCAAATATGAAGTTAAGTGTTGACAATTTTGATTTTGGCTAACTTATGTTAGTGTAATATATGAAACATGTGTGTGGTGCAATTAGGAGACATATACTTGTTCATTTATGATTTTTTGCCTCCTATTTTTTAATTTGTTTGAGTTAAGTATTTGAAGGTGAATCTCCATTTGTGTATATACATGTAAGAGAATTAATACTTCTTTAAAGCCTGTGTTGTTTATAAAATTAGAAAGGTATGTATAATAGTTGTGTTGATGTTTGTTTAAATTATAAGGGTGTGTGCATGGAGATGAGGGACCAAAAAGTGGCCAAACCACTTTTTGGTCCTAACAAAATAAAGCGCGAGCATACTATAATGCCCTTGTATTATAGCACTCATCGTTTAGGATTGGTATTACCAAGCCTAAAGCACGAGCGTGTTATAGCACGCTTGCACTTTATTTTTTTTACACATAAAATGTGCAAATAGACCTGTGGCCTCCCCATTTCCATTCAATAATTTTCAGAGCTAAACACGACTAGGGAAAATCCACAAATGCGTTTTGGACATTTTAGAGGAGAAATCACACAAATAGTATGCCGCCACGCATTCCCATATGTGAGGACATCGTGCATGAACTCCATGGGATGAAGAAGGTAAGGTTGAACCATTTTTGTCTAAATTTGAAAAGAAATCAATTGTTTTTCAATGTTTTGATTGAATTTTTATTTTAAATTTTTAGCTAATCAACCCCTTGAAACCCCCTCAAACCCTAATCCACAAAATCCTGGGGATGATGAGATTCTAGGTGAAGAGCAAGCTCAAAATAACTGTCCTCAAACTCCTCCCTCAATTCCTCAGCATCCTCAAGAATCACAAGAAAATTTTATAGGACAAATTGAAGATAACAAATAATAACTTGAAAACATAATTCAAACATTGAAAAATACTAATGCATGAAATCCCCACCATAGATCACTTGCCACATCCCTAGAGTCCATCATTTCTCACATCGACTCCATCACTAACGAAATCAACAAATGGGCCGAGTATAGAGAGAGTTTTCGGCAATACTATGCCAATAAATTATCATACAAACAAGTCAAAGACAAGAAAAATTTAAAAACCAAACTATGTTCCCTCTTTGTCGATCCTAGAACCAATGAGCCATTGCATAGGAGTTGCAAACTTTTCCCTATTCATTGGTGTGTATATGATGGGATATCTAAAAACTTTTGGGATAGGTGGTGGATGGTTTTTGATTATCCACCATGTAACAATAACGAGGTCTTGCAATATTTTTTGAGGAAACTATATTGTGAGTTTGTCTTCAATCAGATTCTGAACTACTTTGACATTATTGATTGCACAAGACAATTGAGAGGGGGGGTGAATCAGTTGTATCAAAAACTTTAAGCCTTCACAAACATAATCACATCCACATCAATTCACTTAAACTCTAATTCTGTTATGAAGGTTAAACATGAAAAATAGATAATAGAAACTTAATCACATCAACACCATGACAAGAGAACACCAGATTTATGTGGAAAACCCTAAAAGGGAAAAAACCACAGTGAGGATTAGCTCACAATAAATATTAGTATCAATACCAAATTACAAAGAGGCTCAATGCCAAAGGGGCTCAGTGCCCAAAGAGGTGGCTCACTGCCAAGAGAGGTGGCTCATTGCCAAAAGGGAACACTGCCAAAAGAGGTGGCTCACTATCAAGAGAGGTGTCTCACTACAAAAAGGGCTCACTACCAAAAGAGGTGGCTCATTACCAAGAGAGGTGGCTCACTGCCATGAACTAATATGATGGCATCTACCACATGCCTGAGTTCAGTTCCAATGAAGCACAATACATATCACCTTCGTTGTCTCACAACACAAACATCTTTATCTTCATATCTTCGCATTCACATCCTCAAACACACAAATCCTTTTCACTTATTTATATCAATCATCAACCTTGGCACATACATCAAGGTCAGCAACACATTCTACAACCTTTGGAATAGTCTCCAAGGTCGGCAAACATACACAATTCAAATTAGGTCTAGACCTAAACATTCTTGCAAAGCAAAGAAATTGAGGTAGAACATTTCATAGCTTAGTTCAGACCTAAATACATCTTCACACACTTCAAAACACTTCCACAATCCATGAAGCACATCCGCAAAGAGTGTAAACAACTAGGTCAGCTAAAACTAGTGTTAACACTAGGATCTTTAGGCATACGCTTCCAAGAATGCAATCATAGCTTGCAGACCAAGCACAAGCCTTCAACATGATCTAGAGACATCCACAAACAACATAAAATCACTTGGGAGCCAACAAATCTAGCTACAACAAGTTTCACTTGAAGACAACAAAGCTCACTTGAAGACAACTTATAATCAACACTGCTAAGCTCTGCTACTCAATAACTTGCTTTCCAGAGCACCAAAACACAAATCCTTTGGAATGAAGATAGATAAGGACCTTATAAACATATATCCATAACCGCATCACCTGAAACCACTCTGTAGAGAAATGCAGAGAAAAATACTTTCTCCCAGACACCTTTGCACAACCCAGAAACTTTGTCAATTACAATCTTCAAACTGGTGAACATAACTTCTACTAGACAGCAATTCAGACCACCAAATTTTGGATTTAGCATCTTCACACACTTCTCTAAAAAATATCCAAATCTCACACTCCATTCTTCAACATAGAAGAAATGTAGAGCAAAAACTCAGATAGTATCCTGTAAGCCAGAATACTTTGCAACACATTGTTTCCTCTGGAGAGCAAATTTTCTCAAAAGTACTTGGAAACTTAGCAACAAGAGCACTATACCAACATCACCAAGACTTCTATAAGGCATTCAAATCACTTTAACATGACAACTCAATCAAGCAACAATCAACATTATCATAAGATACAGTTGACACCAATGACAACCTAAGCATGTTGACATCAATGACAACACCGGTTAGCACATACTTGCAACAGACATGTGGGATTTCTAGGGTAGAGGTGGTGACCCTACACAAGATAGAGAGGGGGCACATCATGCCCAAGACCATCTAGGTAGATCCTTGGCAAGGCCAACCTATCGGTATATCTCAATCCCTTCTTCTTTGAAGGAGAGTGTTGAGGTGGAGACACTACACTCTATTAGTTCTCTCATGCAGTCTTTACTACAACATGGTAGCCATATTTCATAGGCTGGTGAGGGTGAGACTAGTACACGTCATCGGTCTCCACATATTTTTCATTCATGTGGAGCTCTATGTGATTATGGTTCAGAGGATGCTTGGACGAATACAAACATTGGAGAGGATGCTACACAATTTGAGGACTATGCCACACATGGACAACAATAGGAGCATGACCAATTGATATTGGATAATATCATATTGATAGATGACTTGGTGGATAGGACCGTTGGTATTGATAGATAGGTGATTTTTATAAGGGTTTGTAATTTATTATATATGTATTTGAAATCTCTAATTAACTATATTAATCTATTATAAGTCAAAGTTAATGTAGGTAATTATATGCATTATGAAATTCTAGGGTCAAACTACTCATCCTGTGTTTGTCAGTCGTCCAATGCATGCTTATGAGGCAACATCTAGTGGACAGGTATGTAACTTGTAACAAGATAGTAAATATAGTACATGTAAATTTGTTGTCATTTTTCAATGGTAATCTTATTTAATGATAATTTGATGATGAATAGGTGTATGTTGGAACTCTGACATCAGGAGGAGTTGGTGGGGTTGGTCATCAATCCAATTTCACAGCGGTAAATATTTCTATTTTTAGTCATTATGCATTTAAATAATGTTATGTCGATTTTGGTCAAATAACATTTTTCTATTATCAGTTGATGACATCTGTACGAGAAGAAATGTGGTTTCATCAACTATGCATCTAAATAATGGAATATAGAGATCAATCAACAAATCTATGTACTCAATAAAGCAAAGATATAATTATGAATGCAAATATAAAACTATTAACAATCAAACCAAAATCTTTATTGTGAAATCTCGTGATCTTCGTGATGGAATTTGGCACTTAGAATTGTATAACGAAATTGTTTGAATGCTTGACTGATTGAGTGATTGAGTACTTTTTGATGATGACCAAGTGACAAGATTTCAAGAATAAACATGACAGAGTAAGGTTACGATATAGAAGTGTTGTAAAATGACAAAGGATACATGCGTTTATACAGTTTTCATGAAAAATAATGGAGGGTTGAGATTGAAAAGAACTCAAATATGATCAACGGCTCAAAATCCATGAGACAATAAGCAAGAGAGAAATAAGGAATCATATCCATAAATCGAGGGATTTGATTGAGTTAACTAAAGAGTTGACTTTAAAATTTAAGGAAATTGATTTGAGATGACTAAGTTAAGTCCCAAAATAGAAGGATTTGATTTTGAGTTACATTTAAAAATTATAGAAATTAATTTGAGAACTCAAAGTCAGATTTGGAGAGGTGGAGAACAAATAGATATGTGTTGAATGAATAATAATATTTTATTATTATTTGTCATTCAAACATGTGAGAGATAAATAAGATATTTAGAGGAAATTTAATCAGATATTTGAATTGATTCTCAAAAAGCAAGGTGAGATTTGAGTTGAACAAATTTGATTAATTTATTTTGAGAGAGGAATTAAATAAATTTTTGATTTATTTAATTTAACTTGAGAAGTGGGATAATTAAATAATTTTTGTATTATTTAATCATGAGATAGGAAATAATTGAGAGAAATAATTAAATACTATTTATTTAATTATTAGGATGAAAAAGAGAGATAAATAATTAAAGTGAATTTAATTATTCTTTTGGAAGAAATAGTTTTATAATTAAATAATTAATATTATTTAATTATTTAATCAAATAAGAGAAATCAAGTGAATTGCAGAAAGCGTAATCGACAAAAGGGTAAAATAACAGTTTTATGTTATTTTTGGGTGTCTACAACATCAATTCAGACTCCTAAAATTTGCGACGCTAGGGATGTGGGCATTGCTACAGTTGTTTTGTCTTCAATGCCTTTGACACAAGTATGAACCAATAACATGTAAATATCATTATGTATTTCTTGTTTCCTCATTTCACATTTTTTAATGTACATAAATGATATTCATCTTTAGTCTAATTTTCTTCTTCATTCTTCTCACACGATGCCACAACTCTAACCCATCCATCTACAAATGAAGAAAGGTAACGAATGATTGAGAGTGAATATCAGTTTGAGGTAAGTGATTGATTATTTATGTCATGTTGTATATTTCATACATGTTTTCTATATTAATGTGGATATTTTTCAATTGTATTAACAGATGGAGGTTCAAAAACTTATGAGAGGAGGTCTAGTCAGCGGTTGAGAGAGCATGAGTCATCGATTGCTTCTCCACCTTCACAACAAAGTAAGGGCCATGGACTATTTTATAGCACACTGTAAGAATTTTGATGTTGGGACATTTTGTTGTATGCCTATATGGCTTTGTAAACATGCATTGCTATTTTACTGATCTATATCGATGGACATGCCTATATGACATTATATATACACTATGTGGCATTTTCAAGACATTATGTATATGAGATTTTACATTAAATACGATGATCAATTACATGGTTATAGGATAGATAATGTATCATGCTTAAAATTTGTGATATTGCATACTTGTTCTTCAATATTTCCATACAATGGCTAACATGAATTAAGAAAAAGATTATTGTGAAGCATTTACAACATTTTATAGTTATAGAAAACTGACTAATTCTTGAAACATGCATATCAATAAATGTGAAATAACTGAAATTGTATCACAAGATCCATTAATTGTATCAATAAATGTGACATTTTATGCATATCCTGCAATCATTGCATTCCATGAGATGATATCTCTTTGAGGTGTTCTACCAAATAGCTCATGTGCTTTGTCTATGCTTCCACATTTTACATTCATGTCTCCGAGGGTAGTTGAAATTACAACATTTGATAAAATTCCCATGTTTGAGTCATATCTAGAAAATGCTTTGGATGTGGCTCATAGTTTTGACAACCAATTCTCCTTTTTACAACATCCCTTTGATTAGGAGACACTCTTTTGTTATTTCTTCAAAACTCCTCAATTAGGGATTTTAAGGCTTCAACTATGGCTTTATCTTTTTGTGGGAGTCTACCAGAAAATGCCCATAATTCATTGCTATTCGAGTCCTCAACTCTTTCACGCCTCCCAATGACTTTCATCAATGTTTTTCTACTTATCTTTAATGCTTGACTTGTTTTTCTTATCAAGTGAGATTTCTTTGTTTGATTGCTCACAATCGTTGATGTAATGACACATCATGTAGCATTTCTATCTTTGGTGTGTGAGGTGGAACCAATGTTTTGATATGCATTGATTATATTTTTTACAATAGATTTTTCACTATTGTTATTTGATGTTCGTAGGCCAAGAATCTTCATGATTGGCCTAAACTTAAAATTTTTCATCATCTCAACAAACAATTAACATCTTCTAGTTTCACTGATGTTTTGAAAAAATATATTCCATATCTTACTCACATTTCTTCTACAAGTACATTCAGGAATCTTATCACGAGCATTGGCTTTTAGAATGTTCTCATCAATTTTAATAAAAAACTTAGGCTTTCTATGAAAAATTCTAGGAGGTGTTCTCAATGGAAAACTTGAATCATTAGATATATATTTTTATACACAGGGTACTCCCCTCTCTCATTCACAAAACACAAACTCAAACTCACAGGCAGAAACTCTCTACTTATAAACTTGAAATATCAACAATATAAGATTGCAACAATACTCTATTTTATTGAAATTCAAATAAGAATTCACAATCATTTGCATAAGATTACATTATGGCAATCATGGACTCTCAACTCCCTCAATCTGGTTCCCCTAACTCCTCTTGGCTCCTTCTTTATGGCAGCAAAACTTGTTTTCTTAGCAACTACACTTCTTCCCACTACCTCTGGTCACTCTCTCATCTCTATATGCCACTTTATTCTTTGGACTGCTCACTTCCTTCTTGTCGCACCTATAACATTTCTATGACATTTACTATTGTCTTTTTTGTTGAGGCCATCTCTTCATGTATTTGCTCCTCACTAACATTCATGTAGTTGTGCCATGTTGCAAATGACTTTTCTTTTTCAATGGACTGCATCCTTCCATTCCCATATTTGACAGTGGACTTCTTTTCTTATAATGATTTCCTTCTAATTAAATCTTTGGTAGAGACTTCCTTTATGTTACATAGCAATCTTATATTCTATGGCTGCCACCCCTTCTTCTCTCTACCACGCACCCCTTTTCTTCTGGCTATTACTTTTCTATATTGGCCACGACCTATTTTTAAACTACCTTCTATCCTTTTATATCTCTGATAGCTGAAGCACTACATTCTATTTATTAAATATGCTTTTGGAATATATAGTACTCTAACCTCTTTGTGGCATTTGTATTCTCTGCAAACTCAGCACCACTTCTCTCTTGGGTGGCTTCTTTCCAATCTCCCACTACCTTTTTCCTATTGCAAAAGTCATTGTCTTGTTGTCTCCCAAGCGTTTCAAATTCCCCCATATACCCTACACGGCCTTTGCCTTTTCTATTGCTGAGAGTGTTTTAAATTCTATATTTAATTTCTTATTTTCTTCTAAACATGGCAGCTTCTAGAGCTTTTAGTTGGATTACACTACCATGCTTTCAAGTGTGAAGTGTTTGAAGTACCTGCATCTCCACTTGTTCCACCAATGTGGACTTGAGATTTTTTATGGCCAATAAGAGAGACACTTAACTGTCAAAGTTTCTTGTGCATGGGACCATGTATTTCTATAATATTGTTCTTCCCTAGAATGCTCACAAATGCATCTAGGTAAGTGCTCTTAAATAGACGCCCTTCATTCTGGAAAATAAATTGGTTTTTTTTTGTACTAGTTGTTATGATGGTCTTACAAATATGGGTGTCTTTAATACTTTTCCATATCTTGACATGAATACACAATCCTAAGAATATACTTCCTTATGACATTTTGTCAAACAAATGACAACAGAGTGCCCTACCACTAAACTTCTACAACTAACCATCAAGGCACCAAATTGAATTGAAGAAGCATTAGTCTTGACAATGAAAGCCATCAGAGGAATGTAGAATCGAAAGATCAACTTCACTTGATGTGAAACGCATAATCAAAAACATTGCCAAGAAATGCCATTACTAGTCCAAGAAAACAAAACTAAAAAATTAAACCTACAATTTTTTTTTGGTTGATGTAGATCACCGATTAACCCAAGATGCTCCTACATCAAACATGTCAGGTAGAAAGTTTGTGAGAATAGGCTCACAAAAGTGGAGTTGAGTATTCTAACTACTCTTCTAGGTTGTAACCAACTTGCAATGAACTCCATCGCTGATTCATGTGCACAAGTTACATCTTCTTCCTCTTTTTCCAACATCTCATTGGCATAGTCATCATTCTCTTCCCACAACTCCATTCACCATTCCTGTCTCCTCTCATGGATTCACATCCACCATATGCCATCCTCCTCTGGCAGATACTCTCTACTCTCCTCTTCTTCTTTGTGGGATCCAACCCACCACAAACTGACCACCTCCACCAAGTTTCCCAAGTTTCCCTCGCATTCAACTCTTCAACTACATAAAAATCTACCAAATCCTTATACAAATCTACACTTACTATTCCATGCTCTTCTTCACATTCTTCAACTCTCATCATCTCAAATGAAAACAAAACATTATCCTCACAACATACAAATAAATTTACCTCTTCATTCTTTGTTGTTGCATAATTCATCTTCTCACCGTTTTCTGCACCGTTCACCTTCTCATCTCCACTGGTAATCTTCTCAAACCACTCTTTTTAGACTGCTGCAATCTGCCACAACAAATCTTCATTAATTTTTTTTCTTCAATTTTCTTTTCTCCATCCTCAACATCTGTTGCGAATCTTTCATCTTCAATAATCGTTACGACTTCTTCAACTGCTGCAAGATGGTTCTTTTCTTTCTCTGCAACCTCTTTCCCCATGCCTTTCTCATGGCATGCCTTTGTTGCAAATGTATTACTCTTTCCTTTTTCATACTTAACAATTTCTCCATGTTGTCTTGCTTCAATCCTATTCAATCTCTCATTCAACCTATCAAATCTTTCACTTACATCAGCCATCATATTGAGAGTCTTTCACTCTTGATACTGCCTCCAATCTTCCCATATCACGGGCTTCCTCAAGTATATCCACATCTCATATACTACTGCAATTTTTCACATATACATCCCATGCTCTGCAATCTGTAAAACACTTTCCTTCGTCGCTTCAAGCTCTCTCGCTGCTCAGGACTTCTCCTACTTGCAACAACCCTCACACGAGCTTCTCCACAACTGCTAGATTCTCCCACATGTCCTGGTGGATTCTCTCCACTCTCAAGATTACCATCTCTGATACCATATGATATAGAGGGTACTCCCCTCTCTCATTCACAAAACACAAACTCAAACTCAGGCAAAAACTCTCTACTTATAAAATTGAAATATCAACAATATAAGATTGCAACAATACTCTATTTTATTGAAATTCAAATAAGAATTCACAATCATTTGCATAAGATTACATTATGGCCATCATGGCCTCTCAACTCCCTCAATCTAGTTCCCCTATCTCCTCTTGGCTCCTTCTTTATGGTAGTGAAACTTCTTTTCTCAACAACTACACTTCTGCCCACTACCTCTAGTCACTCTCTCATGTCTATATGCCACTTTATTCTTTGGACTACTCACTTCCTTCTTGTCACACCTAAAACACTTATATGATGTTTACTATTGTCTTTCCTCCTAATGTCATCTCTTCATGTATTTGCTCCTCACTAATGTTTAGGTAGTCATCCCATGTTGTAAATGACTTTTCTTTTTCAATGGACCGCATCCTTCCATTCCCCTTTTTAACAGTGAAGTTCTTTTCTTACAATCATTTCCTTCTAATTAAATCTCTAGCAATGACTTCTTTATGTTACACAACAATCTTATATGTTATGACTACCACCCCTTCTTCTCTCTACCACACACCCCTTTTCTTCTAGCTACTACTTTTCTATATTGGTCGCGCCTTGTTTTTAAACTGCCTTCTTTCCTTTTATATCTCTGGTAGCTGAAGCACTGCATTCTATTTATTAAATATGATTTTGGAATATATAGTATTCTAACCTCTTCATGGAATTTGTATTCTCTACAAACTCAGTGCCACTTCTCTCTTGGGTGGCTTCTTTCCAATCTCTCACTACCTTTTTCCTGTTGCAAAAGTGATTGTCTTGTTGTCCCCCAAGCGTTTCAAATTCCCCCATACCCTGTGTGGTCTTTTCCTTTTCTATTGCCGAGAGTGTTTTAAATTATGTATTTAATTTCATATTTTCTTCTAAACATGGTAGCTTCTAGAGATTTTAGTTGGATTACACTACCATCCTTCCAAGCGTGAAGTGTTTGAAGTACCTGCATCTCCACTTGTTCCACCAATGTGGACTTGAGTTTTTTTATGGCCAATAAGAGAGAGACTTAACTATCCAAGTTTCTTGTGCATGTGACCATGTATTGTTCTTCCCTAGAATGATCACAAATGCAGTTGGGTAAGTGCTCTTAAATAGACACCCTTCATTTTGGAAAATAAATTGGTTTATTTATGTACTAGTTGTTATGATGGTCTTCCAAATATGGGTGTCTTCAATACTTCTCCATATCTCAACACCAATACACAACCCTGAGAATACACTTCCTCATGACATTTTTTCAAACAAATGACAATAGAGTTCCTTGCCACTAAACTTCTGCAACTAACCATCAAGGCACCAAATTGAACTGAAGAAGCATTAATCACGACAATGAAAGCCATAAGAGGAATGTGGAATCGAAAGATTGAATTCACTTGATGCAAAATGCATAAGTGAAACTATTGCCAAGAAATGCCATTACTAGTCCAAGCAAACAAAACTAAAAAATTAAACTTGCAATTTTTTTTTGGTTGATGCGAATCATCGATTCGCTTGGGATGCTCCTGCATCAAACACGCTAGGTAGAAAATTTGTATGCATGGGCTCACAAAAGTGGAGTTGAGTAGTCGAAATACTCTTCCAAGTTGTAACCAACCTACAACAAACTCCATCACTGAGTCATGTGCACAAGTTATGTCTTCTTCCTCTTTTTCCAACATCTCGTTGGCACAATCATCATTCTCCTCCCACAACTCCATTCACTATTCCTCTCTCCTCTCATAGATTCACATCCACCATATGCCATCCTCCTCTGCCAAATACTCTCTACTCTCCTCTCCTCCTTCGTGGGATCCAACCCACCACAAACTAATGACCTCCACCAAGTTTCCCTTGCATTCAACTCTTCAACTACATAAAAATCTACCAAATCCTTATACAAATATGCACTTACTATTCCATGCTCTTCTTCACATTCTTCAACTCTTATCTCAAATTAAAAAAAAAAAAAACATTATCCTCACAACATGCAAATAAATTTACCTCTTCATTCTTTGCTACTACGAAATCCATCTTATCACCATTTGCTGCACCATTCATCTTCTCATCTCCACTGGAAAGCTTCTCAAACAACACTTTTTTGACTGCTGCAATCTACCACAACAAATCTTCATCACTTTTTTTCTTCATTTTTCTTTTCTCCACCCTCAACATCTATTGTGAATCTTTCATCTTCAACAATCATTACGACTTATTCAACTACTGCAACATGGTTCTTTTCTTTCTTCACAAACTCTTTACCTGTGCCTTCCTCATGGCATGCCTTCCCTGCAAACTTCTTACTCTTTTCTTTATCATGCTTAACACTTTCTCCATACTGCCTTGCTTCAATCCTATTCAATCTCTCATTCAACCTATCGAATCTTGTACTTACAATAGCCATGATCTTGAGAGTCGTTCACTCTTGATAATGCCTCCAACCTTCCCATATCACATGCTTCCTCAAGTATATCCACATCTCATCTATTGCTACAATATTTCACATACACATCCCATGCTCTGTAATTTGCAAAACACTTTTCTTCACGGCTTCAAGCTCTCTCACAACCCTCACACGAGCTTCTCCACAATCGCTTCACTCTCCCATAGGTCCTGGTGGATTATCTCCACTCTTAGGGTTACTAGCTGTGATACCATATGATGTAGAGGGTACTCCCCTCTCTCATTCACAAAACACAAACTCAAACTCATAGGCAAAAACTCTCTACTTATAAACTTGAAATATCAACAATATAAGATTGCAACAATACTCTATTTTATTGAAATTCAAATAAGATTTCACAATCATCTGCACAAGATTACATTATGGCCATCATGGATTCTTAGCTCCCTCAATCTGTTTCCCCTGTCTCCTCTTGGCTCCTTCTTTATGGCAGTGAAACTTATTTTCTCAGTAACTACACTTCTACCCACTACCTCTAGTCACTCTCTCATCTCTATATGCCTCTTTATTCTTTGGACTACTCACATCCTTCTTGTCACACCTGCAACACTTCTATGACATTTACTATTCTCTTTTCTCCTGATGCCGTATCTTCATGTCTTTTCTCCTCACTAACATTTAGGTAGCCATCCCATGTTGCAAATGAATTTTCTTTTTCAATATATTGTGTCCTTCTATTCCCCTTTTTGACAATGGATTTCTTTTCTTACAATGATTTCCTTCTAATTAAATCTCTATCCAAGGACAAAATATAGATAGTTCCTCCCACAATCTATTTGGCATGCATGCAATGGTTTATAAAACCCAATGTTTTATGTAATTATCTTTGCTTTTGGTAGATGGTACCTCTTTCAATGAATATATGTACATCTTTGTTCAAACTTAGCTAGTGATACCTCTACTCCAACATGGATCATGTCTTTTCTAGACATGAAAATATCCTCCAAGTCCACCTTAATGTAACTATCTAATGATATCCTCCCTCCTAGAACTCTACAATATGGACAGTTATTAACTCTTGAATAGGTATCCCTCATGCAAATTCCTCATATAAGTCTAATCTCCCATATAGTGTTCTACTAATGCATTCCATGTATCTATAAAATATAGATTTTTGGTGTAGATATCCTTCATCACCTCCATGCCCACTAGTTTAACCATCATTACAATAATTCCTACCTCCTTTTTAAGGCATATATAAGCTTGTTTGGAAAAGTAGAACTTAGAATCATATCCATGAAGTATGAGATGCTACATATTGGTGGAAATCCATCTACAATTCCTTCACAAATCACATCTACGAACTCCTCATGTAGGATCACAACTTGTCTCCTCTAAGTTGTGGCTCAATCTACTCCTTCTATGTGGGATTGACTACTTGTGCATAGTAGTATTTCAAGTCTTCTATCTCCTTGAGAAATTTTTATTTTGATAATAGAAACACCTTGGTCCTCTACATGAAATCTTCCTCATCCTTCATGGGAAGTAACTCAAAATTAGCCCATCAAGTTCTTGATGGTGAAGGTGTTCTTGTGCCCCTATGCACAATGCATCGATCATACTACCAAGGATTTCCTAGTAACACATGGTAGGCATACATCAAAATCACATCACACCATACCTTATTTGCATATCCTTCAAGGTAGAATGTAACTTAATGTTACTATGTCATCATGAGTTACTATCCCTTTTGTATCCCTGAGATTGTATTGTGTGATTTGCATGACTATCTTCATCCCTAACTTATGCATAATCTTTATTGATACTAAAGTGTTTGTGGTGCATCCATTATTGATTAGATTGCACCGCTTTCCTCTAAACTTGAACTTAGTTAGAAGAGACTCTTTCTAAACCATGGTTCTTCATCCTTTCATGCAAATTTCAACAAAACAATGTTCATCATCAAGTTCTCCCTAGCCTCTAGGTTGGCACCTTCTACTCTAGCACTCAATGATCTTGCTTCTTTAGCCTACACAACATGCACATGTTTATCTAGATGACCTTTTTATAGTTCCATGTTTATCTATGCACAATGTAAAGAATAAAAAAAAAACATTTATAGTTCCACGAAACGGATATCCATTTTGGTTTGGTATCCAAGCCAAAAAGGATATTTTTAACATACCTATGAAAGTCAAAGTTGGGAAATTCACAAATTTGGCTAAGTAAAGATGCAATTTTTTTTTCCATTGCCATTGTTTGGCCCGCGATGATCCTGCACATACCCCTCTGGCAGCGACTTCCTTTATGTTACATAGCAATCTTATATGTTATGACCACCACCCCTTCTCTCAATCATGCACCCCTTTTCTTCCGACTACTACTTTTCTATATTGGCCGCACCCTATTTTTAAACTGCCTTCTATCCTTTTACATCTTTGGCAGCTAAAGCACTACATTCTATTTATTAAATATGCTTTTGGAATATATAGTACTCTAACCTCTTCATGGCATTTGTATTCTTTGCAAACTCAATGCCACTTCTCTCTTGGGCGGCTTCTTTCCAATCTCCCACTGCCTTTTTCCTATTGCAAAATTGATTGTCTTGTTCTCTCCCAAGCGTTTCAAATTCCCCCATATACCATGCGCAACCTTTGCCTTTTCTATTGTCGAGAGTGTTTTAAATTATGTATTTAATTTCTTATTTTCTTCTAAACATGGCAAATTCTAGAGATTTTAGTTGGATTACACTACCATCCTTCCAAGCATGAAGTGTTTGAAGTACATGCATCTCCACTTGTTCCACCAATGTGCACTTGAGATTTTTTATGGCTAATAAGAGACTTAATTGTCGAAGTTTCTTGTGCATGGGACCATGTATTTCTATGATATTGTTCTTCCCTAGAATTCTCACAAATGCAGCCGGTTAAGTGCTCTTAAATAGATGCCCTTCATTTTGGAAAATAAATTGGTTTGTTTCTATACTGGTCGTTATGACGGTCTTCCAAATATGGGTGTCTTGAATACTTCTCCACATCTTGATACAAATACACAATCTTGAGAATATACTTTCTCACGACATTTTGTCAAACAAATGACAACATAGTGCCCTGCCACTAAAATTTTGCAACTAACCATTAAGGCACCAAATTGAACTAAAGAAGCATTAGTTGCAAAAATGAAAGCCATTAGAAGAATGTGGAATCAAAAGATTGACTTCACTTGATGCGAAACACATAAGTGAAACCATTGCCAAGAAATGCCATTACTAGTCCAAGTAAACAAAACTAAAAAATTAAACTTGTAATTTTTTTTGGTTGATGCGCATCATTGATTAGCTCGGGATGCTCTTGCATCAATTTTGCTCATTCAGCACATGATAAATTGGTGTAGAATCTATATTAACATTTACAAATGCATCATCATTTTCAATAGGTGATTGAACATTTTCTACAATATCAATTTGAGATGGCAAAGATGGCATAACTTCAATTGTTGCATTTGGTTTCTTACTTGCACAAAGTTTTTGCATTCGTTCCCTTTGTTTGTCCAAATCCTTCTCTCTCTTGGATGCTTCGTGATCCAATTCAATCAGTAAACATGGTTGATCTTCATTTGTGAAGTTCAATTTCTTGTTTTCATGAAGTTGTCTCATTCGCTTTCTTTTCTTTGCATTCTTAGCTTCACACTCCTCTGGTGTTTGAGTTTTTGGTCATTTCCTTGGCATGGTATTGAATTCTATATCAATCTAAAACAATGGCCAAAAGAACATAAAAAAATATCTAATAATTTATCAAATTATAATACAAAACATGCACAATTAGAACTTTTTTTGTCAATGTAGGATAAAAAACTAGTTAATTTGTTCAATCAAGTGTTGCAATTCCTCAAAACATGTAAAAAATGATTTTCAACATCAAAGTTGATTTCAAAACATGTGAATGGAATATTCTACATCGATAGAAGACAAGAATTGAACCAATTTTGTCAACGAAGCATTATAGAACCTCAAAAACATTAAAAGTCTCTTTACATGTCAGAAAAAGCACAAAATAGGGGAATATTACAGAGCATGTGGACCAAATTCACATGATAGGCATTTTTGCAGGCTGATGGTTGGCATTTCTACTAGCTAGAAACACACTCATGTCATAATGCGAGCACATTTCTTAAAGTTTTTGGTCTCTCCCTATGTCTAAAGGTGTGCTTTGGGTTCTAAAGGAATCCTAACTCACTATTCTCATTGTCTAAGACTGTGTCTATTGTAACCATGATTAGAAAGCACTTGAAAGCCCATGCCATAACAAGGTTTGTCAATTTAGTAGGAGAATGAAGATTATTGCCATTGACATGGTCAAACTAAGTGGTATAAACACATGTTTGGGAAGTAGAAGGTTTATTTGTACATAAGTAGTTATACTAGGTTGATTAGAAGAATGTGATTCTATATGTAAATTAAGAATGTCAAAATAAATTGGGTGCACCTTATATTGACTAGGATAGGAGGACGTAAAATCTAAGGATCCCTACTCATCACCAAGATATGAATTAGAAGACAAAGTAACCTCCAAAGATACATAAGTGGTAGCAAGAACTACTAGTGGTGCAACACCTTTAGTTGAAGAGGATGGTTTATTTGAAGAACAAGGTTGTGTGGTATGAAAAATAAAAGAAATATGTGATGGAGTAGAGAAAATGGTATCAATGATCTAAGAATATTGAAAAGGATGATTATCTTCCTCTACCATAAAGGATTTTTCTCCACAAAGAATTATAGATTAATGCAAGGTAGAGGGAACAAATTCCATTACATGAATCCAAGGTTTACCAAAGAGACTTGATTGTATGAGATATTTCTTGGCATGAAATGGATTAAATTGGGGAGTGGAATAGGTCCTAATGAAATAGGTAATGTAACTATGCCTAAAGAATCCCTTTTGGCATTTTTAAAATGGAGATAGAGACTTAGGGATAGAGAGGGATAGATAGAGAGGGGGAGAGAGATAGGGGGAGAGAGACAATTAGAGAGGCACAGGGGAGATAGAGGCTTAGGGATAGAGATCCCCAAAGATAGAGAGGGGGAGAGAGATAGTTAGAGAGGGAGAGGGGGGGAGATTGAGAGATATAGATAGAGGGACAAATAGAGAGAGATAGAGGGGAGAGATGGGGGAGTGGGGAGATAGAGAGAGGAATAGATGGGGGAGAGGGGATATAGAGAGATAGGGAGAGAGAGGGAGAGAGGGAGAGATGGAGAGGAGAAAAGAGATAGGGAGAGAGAGAAAGATAGGGGAAAGAGACAGGGGGAGAGAGAGGGAGAGGTGGGGGGAGAAGGGAGATAGAGAGATAGGGATGGAGAGGGAGAGATACAGAGGGGGAGGGAGGGGAGAGATTAGGGAAAGGGGAGATAGAGAGATAGAGATAGAGAGGGAGAGATGGAGGGGGGAGAGAGACAAGGGAGAGAGATGGAGAGAGAGGGGGGAGATTGAGAGATATAGAGAGAGGTGGGGATATAGATAGGGCTCGGATAGATAGAGATAGAGAGAGGGGAGAGAGCGACAAGGGGAGCAAGAGAGGAGATATATATAGAGAAGGGAGATAAAGAGATAGAGAGAGGGAGAGAGAGGGATAGGGGGAGCAAGAGAGTATATATATATATATATATATATATATATATATATATATATATCTATATATATATATATATATATATATATATATATATATATATATATATATATATATATATATATATATATATATATATATATATATATATATATATATATAGAGAGAGAGAGAGAGAGAGAGAGAGAGAGAGAGATGCAAACAAATTCAATAGATACAAAATATGAGTGCATTATAGTGCGCTCGTGTTAGCGCTTTTGACTGCTTTGGGAAATTCAATCCTAAGGGTTGGATTTGTCTTGGGCATCTAACCCAAAGGGTTGGACGTACCTTTTGGATGCCAAGGACGTGTTTTCAACAAAACTTAGAAAATCAACCAAAGCTTGAGCGTGCTCTCCATCAGGTTTACACGTTTTTCAATGTCAATACAAAAAATGTCAGGATGATTTCAAATTTTTTATTAGCTTTCTGACCATGTATTTTTTTCAAAAATCTAATAACATTAAGGTTTCCATCTTGAATTTCTTTTGCTAATATGTTCTTTTTTTGCAGAAAACCTATGTCTAGTATTTTTGGTGTCATTTTTTACGCATTTATCAAAATTTGAAACAAATTACATTTTTAGATTCTAGACTCAATTCTATACACATTGAAAAACATGATTTTTGATTAGTTTTCAAAAAAATCAGGGGGGAGCACACTCAAATTTTCATTTTTCAGGATGTGTCCACTTTGAAAATTCATAAAAAATTAACAAAAAAATTAGGCATAAACTACATGATGTTAGCTAATTTTCCAATAAAGCGATTTGTCAAATACTTAAAAAAAGTCAACATTTTAGGGGGAGCACACCAGACACTATATAATATTTTTTTAACAAAAATAGGAGCACTTTGTGTGCTCCCCTTATTTGAACCTCTTAGTCTCCACCATTTTTTTTAAATAGTAGTTTAGAAACTAAATTCCAAGCACTACAAATCTTGTTCTTATCATATGTTCTAATTTTTAGCATGGCTATCTTCAATTTCTCATCCAAGATCAGTTTTTACTGATTTTAGAAAAAAAAGTGGCCACTTATGACTCCCTTTTGTCCCCCATTTCCATGCATATACCCATAATGTGAAGGATATATTACAGTTACATAGTGGTTACTTTGAAAGAGGGTTATGTTATGTATTTCTTTATGTTAAGTAGATCTTCTATTTTTTTATTATCTATTCCTATGAACCTTAGTAAAAGGAAATAAGTAAGTGTAATTAGAATCTAAAATCTTATGATGTAAACCCTTGAACCTTGAGTGTAACTCAACTAATGAAATCTCACCATGGTTTAGTCTCAATACCTAATATATTTGGTAAGGTGTTCCTAGACTAAAATTGTAAACTACCTTCTGCACTTAAATTGACAAATGTGTATAAAAATTTACTATGTAAAAAATAAATATATGTGAAAATTTAGTAAAAATTGTAATTCACAACTTTGGGTTGTGACAAATTCTAAGTTCCATGTCTAGAGGTAGCATATATGCTCACATCACCCATTTTCAATATTGAATGGCTACTTGAGCATGTTTGTGAGAGCTATACATGCAAGAAATGAATCTTTTTCCTAAACCCTGAATAGATTTTAAACCTTAAACACCCCAAATTTTGTAGTTGGTATTTTTCACTTGTAAAATTCTTGCTTTGATTGTACCCGTCATAGGAAAAGCAAGGTGATAATGTGTTGTTTACAATCTACTATTACATTAAGTATTTCATCTAGGAGTTGAAATTTGAGAACCTACATCTTGAATCACATCTTAGATGAGAAAGTTCATCATTGATTGACCTTGGCTTTGTGTTGGAGACATTAACATTGATTGCTTCTTCATTTATTTGGTTTTGCTATGTAGTAATATTGCCTTTAGGATTAGGGTTTGTAGATGACTAAAAATAAGGTATTAATTCCATTTCAAGGAGGCATATATCTTGGTCTACAACATGTTGCACAGGTAGGGAGGTTACCAAGTCAACAGAGACACACATGTAAGTGGTAAAGAGGCGATAGTAGTATAAAAATCATGCTCTTACCAAACATTGATGAGGATCAACAATGAACATATACCTTAAATCTCATGTCAAAAGTGAAACCCTAAAATTGAAAAGACCTAAACGATAAATATTCTATGTCAAAGAACATAAACCCTAATCACAAAACCATTACTTAAAGACTTAATTACACTCCTAAATTTTTTAAGTGCTCGAGAATACAACACTTTATCTAGTTCAATTACTCATTTTGAAATGAAATAATCTTTTCACATAGTGCTTATCAAGCAACATTCCTAGAGAAATAGTTCTTTCATAAAATAGTAGAGTATCCAGACTAAGGCCCATTTGGAAAGTACAAATTTAGAAACATGCACAATTGGGATCCCATTTCTCTTCTCCTCCATCATTTTGTCGAATTTCTAAACTAATGACTTCACATGTCTTGGACAAGGGGGACAAAACATCGAAGCTTCTAAAAGGACTAAACCATTTTTTCAACAAGAAAGAAGTGGGATGTTAGATTTTCTCGAAGGAGTTTGTCTTTAGCATTAAAGAAGAAAAACATAAATACTTTTTCAAGGGGCCTTTTTCAAAGAACAGCAATAGACAAGGGAAAACGATGGCAATTCTTAATGAAATTATGAATTATGCCATAAAATCACCTCTTCAAGGGCGTGCATTTAGTACTTAGAATAATGTGAGAATGTCATTATTCTTCCCCCTCATAATTGCCTTCAATTGCATTACGCTTTGGCCCACATAAAGGGAACTACGCACTCACACAATTTTCATTGGAGGATGGGACACACATGCAAAGGGAATTCGAATTCGAGTATAAATGTTGTGGAAAAAGTGCATACTTTGGTTTATATGGCTTAATATATTTATAGAAATTCATACTACAGTCCAATGTTTTGTGACTGTAATATGTGATCAAGACTAATAAATGTATAAATATGTTAGAATTAGACTTCGTCTTTTTAGTAGAAATTTAAATTTATTTTCTAGCGGAAAATAATTGACAAGGCTTTAGTATTATCATGGATGCAAGTACTCACTTTAGAAATG
This sequence comes from Cunninghamia lanceolata, assembly GCA_027924645.1. NCBI lineage: Eukaryota > Viridiplantae > Streptophyta > Pinopsida > Cupressales > Cupressaceae > Cunninghamia > Cunninghamia lanceolata. Next base: position 1,127,739 of record BSBN01000247.1, on the reverse strand, counting down.
TATGTCTAGGATAACAAAGGATCATGCTTAATATCTATAGATAACAAGGCCAATAGAAATCATACAAACATATAAAACTGAGAATAGAAAAAGAGTAATATACACGAATATTTCTATGATCTATTAGCTTTTATCTCAAATTTTCTTTTCTTATTGTGAGAATATTCTTTTGTGAGTGATGCAAAAACTTAAAAACATTTTAATAGCATATTTGATGCAGAGGCATCCACACTAAAACCTTGACATACAGCATGGATGTCCGCAACCCTTCATCATCATCATATTTCCATTAACACTGTCAGCATCATCATATTTTCTCTGCCGACCGATATCCTCCTGCAGACAAGCCTTCATCCTTTCGCCTGTCAGCAGCATCATCATATCCGACTATCGGCAGCATCATCATATTCGGCAAGCGCAAACATCCTCCTGACGTTCACTGTTCACCTTACTGCCAAACACTACCTTCATCATCATGATGTTCAACATCATGTTCATCAGCAGGATATAGAACATCCGGTTCCTCCCATATATCTTGATGATGATACTCAACTTCACGCACCTTTCCTTCGATGCTTACGTCACCCCGATATCCTGATGACGATTATCCTGATGACGATGACGTCACATGCAGCTCCTTCAATATCCTGCTGCTCCGATATCCTGATGACGATTATCCTGATGACGATGACGTCACATGCAGTTCCTTTAATATCCTGCTGTCGGCCAAACTTAACATTATCGGCCCGCGATGGTTTTATCAACCCGATCTTCTACCTTATGCCGATACGCTCCTCCTCGGCAACACCTGATGATGATCACCCCAATGCACATCCACTTTATGCAATCGACTGCATCATGCTCATCTCCATCTACTCGGATGACGCCCGAAGTAACTGCAGGATATACACAGAAATATCCTGATGATGCCGTTGCGATGGATTTTCCCACCTTAGCGAATTTCGATCCGCCGAACCTCCTGAGGTGACCCGATCTACTTACAGGGTGATCTTCCATACTCTAACTACCAGTACGACCTAGCACATACCCATGCTAGGGTTCTCAACACCTCTCGACTGCGATCCTGCAAACATGCATGCAAACAAACACAAAATGCAACCTACATCCTAAACTACTGTACACAGCCATTCCACCGATTCGACGAATCAACCGGTGGAATGGATCAGCGAATCCATGAAACCACCAGAACAGCAACTTGATTAAACAATGGAATCCAACCAGAGAATGAACAAAACAGGATCTCTTTATTGATAAAAGATGCAAGTACAATATTCAGTCCTCTGCTCAATGCAATGCTATATCTCAATCTTGTCTAAGACCAACCGATCCTAATGCATAAATAGGATCTCCTACGAGTACTACCACTCGATTCCAAGCGGCTGGGAGCTTCCAAGCGGCTGGGAGGATCCAACCGAACATACAGCATAACAGCTGTCCTAACAACCTAGCTAAAAATAGTAAAGTATGGTCAACATGACCTTATTACATGCATTGGTCTTATACGACCTTCTTGAAAACATTAACCAGACCTAAAACAAACTAACTGCCTCATGGAGGCCAGCTGTCAGGTAGGTGCTCCTGCACCAATATTCCAAATTCCTTTTATAAACATAAAGCAATCACAGAGAAAATAAAAATAAAATGATATTCGATATCTAATGCTTCTCCTAAAGGAAGAACGAAAGTTCCTAGGATTATAAAAATAAGGTCCAGTGTTGTGTGTCACCTCAATTTCCACCTATGTTTTGTCGTTACCAATACTCTCTTCTTCCTCTTGCATTAATTGCCCATCTCATTCTAGTATATGCGAAGTTGTTATACAATAGCTCTCTTTATGATATACAAATAAAAATGAAATAGTTTTTGGTTAAAAGTTAAAAGTCATGTTACACTTGAAAGGCTAACTTAGGACTTCCAAACAAAAAAGTTTCTCGTGAAAAATTTGGCCAAATTTTTTTTAGTTAAAATGATTGTGAATGTCATGTGCCCATGTGGATTCAAAAGTTTCACCTAAAAGTCTTCCAATCAAAACACTTTAAGTCAAAACTCTTTAACTTCCACTCATGCACAGAGGCATGTTTTTAAAATTTACTAAAGACGAATAAAACTATTTCACCTAAAATGACATGCAACCAATTTTCTAATGGTTTTTTGAATTTTTTTAAAATCCTATCTTCCCACCAATTTTTCTTGGATTACATAGATTTTATAAATAATCTAAAAAATGCCCTTTGGTAGATCCACGAGTGTAGATTTTAGAAATATAATTTCTATTATAATTTTATTATTGTTAGTAATTTAGTTTTAAAGTTTACTACAAGTAAGTCATTAACGTCAAACATAAGGTTCATTGGAAATTAAAAAAATATACTAAAATTTATTTTAAAAATTTAAGAAAAATATGGTACACTAGAGAAGAGAAAAAAAAGTATATTTTTTTTGTTTATAATAATATTTAAGAAATAAAGTGGAAGCTTGTTGAAATTGTTACATTTTAATAAAATTTTAAAAAATCATTAAAGAATAAATATTTATCATTTTTTCCATGCACTAGATATTTAAGCTAGATAAGTGGGAAAAAATAAACGAGAAAAGTGGAGGTTTGTCAAACTCATTTTTTAAATTTCAACAATTCAATTATACTATTAATTTTATTAAAAAAACATCCAAAATAATTTTTTTTAAAGAAAAAAATTACAAATGTATAAACTACACTTAAAATTCTACATTCATTAGTTTATACCATTTTAAAATTTAAAACATATATGTCACTTTCAAATGTTTCAAGTTTAAAAGATGGATTTATGCTGCCCAGTTGCTTTATAAAAAGGTGACACAATTCTAAACTTTCACCCTTTTACAAGTCAATATGATGTACAATGCTACCAAAAAATGGAAGAGTTTTGTAGCTCAATGGATTTAATAGTATGATGTACTATGGTTATTAAATATGCAAGTTTTCATAGTAGTATATTAGAATTATTGAAGAAACAAATGGATAGGGAAGTATGAATCTGCTTATGAGATAATTCTCTCAAGAGAGAAGGTTGGGCTAGGAATAACAAACAAGGTGAGTAGTTCTATCATTAAAAATTTAAATAATCAATGTTAAATATTTCACAATCCATTTCTAAACTTTCTCTAGCTACAAATTGTGCAATTGTATCTTTTGTAGGGTAAGTGCATAAAGATGGGGGGCCAAAAAGGGGTCTTAAGTGGCTACTTTTTTTTCTGAAATCAAGAAATGCAGGCCTTGGATGAGAAATTGAGCATAGTTACACTCAAAATTTGAAGATGCAACCAAAACAATGTTCGTAGTGCTCCAAGTCTACTTTCTAAACTAGTAATTTTTTTTTGAAAATGGTATAGATTAAGGGGTTCAAAAGAGGGAGCCATAGAAATTGGTGTTGTTTCTGTAAAAAAAAATATAACATAGCATGTTTTGTGGCTCCCTCAAAAGGTTAACTTTTTTTTGGTATTTTTAAAATCGCTTCAATGAGAAATTAGCTAACAACATGTAGTTTATGTTTGATTTTTCTAATAATTTTTTGATGAATATTTAATTTTTTACTAATTTTCAAAGTGGACACATCCTAAAAAATAGAATTTTGGTCATGCTACCCCTATAAATTTTTAAAACTAATTGAAAACAATTTTTTTAATATGTGTAGAATGGAGTTTAGTTTCTAAAAATATATATTTTTTGAAATTTCAATGAATGGTTAATTTACAATGAAAAAAAGACCAAACATTGGTTTTTGCCCAAAAACAGACACATAAACAAAAGAAATTAAAGATGAAAGGTTTAACATTGTCAAAATGTGAAAAAAATTACATCATTAAATAGCTAAGAGAAAGCCTAACATTCCCCAGGTGTTTGATTTGTTCAACCTTGAAACATGTGTAAATCTAAGGGTTAGCATGAACGAAATTATGTGAAATCATGTAGAATTTTCAAAAACATGTATGTGGACATTGGGAAGGCACTCCAAGCCTTTGAGTTGGAAATCCAAAGCAAATCCAAAGCCTAAGGCTTGGGATTCCCAAAGAAAAATATAACGCGAGCGCATTATAATGTGCTCGTGTTATGTTTTGTTTTGCATTTTTTTCTTTTTCACAAAAGTTTGCCTGATGTTTGTCATGTTTGGCATAACGTGAGCGTGTTATAATGTGCTCGTGTTATGTCACCCTTGGAATGTTTTATGTTCAAGGTTATTAAGCATGTATGTATGTATGTATGTATGCCTATATGTATGTATGTATGTATTGATGTATGTATGTATGCCTATAAGTATGTATGTATACTTATATGTATGTATGCATGTATATATGTATGCCTATATGTATGTATGTATGTATGTATAGTGTCAAGGATAGAGGAGGGTAGAGATGGGGATGAGGCAGATAGGGGAGGATAAGGATTGAGGGTTTAAGGGTCAAGGGTTTAGGGTTGAGGGATTATGGTTTAAGGTTGAGGGTTGAGGGTTTAGAGTTTAGGGATAGGATTTAGAGTTTAGGGATAAGGGGTTAGGGTTTAGGACCTTAAGGGATTAGGGTTTAGGGTTGAGGCTTTAGGGATAACATTTAGGGTTGAGGGTCGCGGGATTAGGGTTAAGATAGAGTGTTGAGGGTAGAGGGATTAGGGATAGGGTTTAGGGTTCAGGGATTAGAGTTTAGGGTTGAGGGATTAGGGTTTAAGGTATACTGTCAAGGGTTGATGGTTTAGGAATAGGGATAGCGTTTAGGGTTTAGGGTTGATGGATCTAAGGGTTTAGGGTTTATGGATAAGGAATTAGGGTTGAGGGTTGAGGGATTAAGGTTTAGGGTTGAGGGATTAAGATTTAAGGTTGAGGGTTGAGGGTTTAGGGAGAGGGTTTAAAGTTTAGGGATAAGGGATTAGGGTTTAGGGTTGAGGCTTTAGGGATAGCATTTAGGGTTGAGGGATTAGAGTTGATGGTCGATGGATTAGGGTTAAGATAGAGTGTTGAGGGTAGAGGGATTAGGGATAGGGTTTAGGGTTGAAGGTTTAGGGTTTAGGGATAAGGGATTAGGGTTTAAGGTATAGTGTTGAGGCTTGAGGGTTTAGGGATATGGTTTAGGATTTAAGTTTTAATGGTTGAGGGTTGAGGCTTTAGGAATAAGAGAGACCTAGATAGATAAGGGTTGAGAGATAGGGGAGAGATGGGGTGAGGTAGATAGGGGAGGAAAGGTGTGGATAAGGGTTGAGGATTTAAAGCTTTGGGGTTGAGGGATTAGGGTTTAAGGTATAGTGTTGAGGGTTGAGGGTTTATGGATAAGGTTTAGGATTTAAGGTTTAAGTGTTGAGGGTTGAGGATTTAGGGATAGGGTTTGTGGTTTAGGGATAAGGGATTAGGGTTTAGGGTTGAGGGATTAAGGTACCATAAATTATAATTAGGGATTAGGGATTAGGGTTTAGGGTTAAGGGATTAGGGTTTAGGGATGTACAATTAGGGGATACCATAAATAAACTAGAATTTAGGCAGGGTTGGGAAAATTTTGTGAATCATCATGGGCTAGAGATTGGAGATTTTGTTGTGTTCAAGTACATATCCAAGTCATATTTTAAGGTTAATATATTTCTTTCAAAGAACAAGGTGTGTGAAGAATATCAATGCTCTTCAGCTTGTGAATACCAACATTGATATAGATAAAAGATGCCCTTCTTCTAACAGAGTATGCAGTTCAAGTCAACCAATGGGAAACAAGTTACTAAATAAATTGGTTTAATGGGTGTGCCTCCTTCTTCAAAGTTATGCTTGGAGACTTTACACAAAAATTGGTAACTCTATACATTATTTTTCATTCATTTATTTCCTGTACAATGTTAAGAACTTGTATAATCTAATTATGTAATGTGTTTATGGCAGTGCATTCCTCCTGCATTGGTTTCACAGTTTATAGACAACACAGACGAACATATGGTGTTGCAAGGCCCAGGTGGGTAGGATTGGGATGTACAATTAGGGGGTACCATAAATAAACTAGAATTTAGGTAGGGTTGGGAAATCATCATGGGCTAGAGATTAGAGATTTTGCTGTGTTCAAGTACATATCCAAGTCATATTTTAAGGTTAAGATATTTCAAAGAATAGGGTATGTGAAAAATATCAATGCTCTTCAGCTTATGAATACCAAAATTGATACAGATAAAAGATGCCCTTCTTCTAACAGAGTATGCAATTCAAGTCAATCAATGGGAAAGAAGTTGTTGAATGAATTAGTTTCTGATGGGGAAAACAACAATGATGTTGAAGCAATGGAAGAAAATTAAAATTGTAAGTCTAATTTGATTTATTTCAACTTTCAAAGAAGGCATTTGAATTGTAGCTTTATCAGGAGGATTGGTATAACAAAAACTTATTTCTGTTGCAGGCCATTCTTGGAAGAACCCTGGACATTATGGACCCTCTCATCTAGAAAAGCACATGATAGTGAACTTTGCTCGTTATTTCAAATTAGATAAACCTTTTCATTCAATGAAAATGAAGTCACATAATGTAAACCTACCAATATGTAAACTAGTACGATCAAATTCTCTGCCTTCTATGCTTATTCCTCTTATTTTGTTAAGAGAAGAGTGTCAAAAATGATGGGTTTAACAACCTAACATAAGGCAAAGCAATTTTTTTGGGTTTAGGGATAGGGTTTATGGTTTAGGGTTGAGGGATTAGGGTTTAAGGTATAGTGTTGAGGGTTGAGGGTTTAGAGATAGGGTTTAGGGTTGAGGGATTAGGGTTTAATGTTGAGAGTTGAGGGTTGAGGGTTTAAGGATAGGGTTGATGGTCAAGGGATTAGGGTTAAAGTAGAGTGTTGAGGGTAGAGGGATTAGGGATAGGGTTTAGGGTTGAAGGTTTAAGGATTGAGGGTTGAGGATTTAGGGATGAGGGTTAAGGGATTAGGGTTTAAGATATAGTGTTAAGCGTCGAGGGTTTGGGGATAGGTTTTAGGGTTTAAGTTTTAAGGGTTAAGGGTTGAGGGATAGGGTTTAGGGTTTAGGGATAAGGGATTAGGGTTTAAGGTATAGTGTTGAGGGTTTAGGAATAGGGATAGCATTTAGGGTTTAGGGATGAGGGATTAGTGTTGAGGGTTGAGAGATTAGGGTTGAGGGTTAAGGGATTAGGGTTTAAGGTATAATGTCAAGGGTTAAGGGTTCAGGATTTAGGGTTGAGGGATTAGGGTTTAAGGTATAGTGTTGAGGGTTGAGGGTTTAGGGATAGGGTTTACAGTTGAGGGATTAGGGTTTAGGGTTGACAGATTAGGGTTTAATGTTGAGAGTTGAGGGTTGAGGGTTTAGGGATAGGGTTGATGGTCAAGGGATTAGGGTTAAAGTAGAGTGTCAAGGGTAGAGGGATTAGGGATAGGGTTTAGGGTTGAAGGTTTAAGGATTGAGGGTTGAGGCTTTAGGGATGAGGGTTAAGGGATTAGGGTTTAAGATATAGTGTCGAGCGTTGAGGGTTTAGGGATAGGTTTTAGGGTTTAAGTTGTAAGGGTTAAGGGTTGAGGGATAGGGTTTAGGGTTTAGGGATAAGGGATTAGGGTTTAAGGTATAGTGTCAAGGGTTAAGGGTTTAGGAATAGGGATAGTGTTTAGGGTTTAGGGATGAAGGATTAGGGTTGAGGGTTGAGGTTTGATGTATTAGGGTTTAAGGTATAGTGTTGAGGGTTGAGGGCTTAGGGATAGGGTTTAGGGTTGAGGGATTAGGGTTTAAGGTATAGTGTTGAGGGTTGAGGGTTTAGGGATAGGGTATAGGGTTGAGGGATTAGGGTTTAGGGTTGACGGATTAGGGTTTAGGGTTGAGAGATTAGGGTTTAAGGTATAGTGTTGAGGGTTGAGGGTTTAGGGATAGGGTTTAGGGTTGAGGGATTAGGGTTTAGGGTTGACGGATTAGGGTTTAATGTTGAGAGTTGAGGGTTGAGGGTTGAGGGATTAGGGTTTAGGGTTTAGGGTTGAGGGATTAGGGTTTAAGGTATAGTGTTGAGGGTTTAGGGATAGGGTTTAGGGATAGGGTTTAGGGTTGAGATATTAGGGTTTAGGGTTGAGGGATTAGGGTTTAAGGTATAGTGTTGAGGGTTGAGGGTTTAGGTATAGGGTTTAGGGTTGATGGATTAGGGTTTAACATTGAGGGTTGAGGGTTTAGGGATAGGGTTGAGGGTTGAGGAATTAGGGTTAAAGTAGAGTGTTAAGGGTATAGGGATTAGGGATAGGGTTTAGGGTTGAAGGTTTAAGGATTGAGGGTTGAGGCTTTAGTATTGAGGGTTAAGGGATTAGGGTTTAAGATATAGTGTCGAGGGTCAAGGTTTTAGGGTTTAAGGGTTGAGGGATAAGGTTTAGGGTTTAGGGATAAGGGATTAGTGTTTAATGTATAGTGTTGAGGGTTGAGGGTTTAGGAATAGGGATAGAGTTTAGGGTTTAGGGATGAGCGATTAGGGTTAAGGTAGAGTGTCGAGGATTTAGTGATAGGGTGTAGGGTTTAGGGTTGAGGGAATAGGGTTTAAGGTAAAGTGTTGAGGGTTTAGGGATACAACCTTTAGGATTTAAGGTTTAAGGGTTGAGGGTTAAGGCTTTAGGGTTTAGGGTTAAGTGAGACCTAGATGGCTAAGGATGGATGGAGAGGTAGATAAGGAGCAACTGAGAGACATAGAGAGGGGAGAGGTAGAGAGGTGAGGGGGAGAGATAAGTGAGATATAGAGAGGTGAGAGATAGAACATGGGCTAATGGAACTAGAGGTGAGAGATATTACAAAGGTTCTATCAAAGATGAGATAGGCACAAATATTTATGGATCAATCTATAGCAGGACAAAACACGAGCACATTATAACATGAACATGTTATAATGCGAGCACGTTATAACGGGCTCGCATTTTGGCTTTCTATACAAATAGTAAAAAGGCATGGACCCCCATGATCTAGGCCCACGTACTCTATTTTCATGTTGTTTATGCATGTGTTCTGACAAAAAAAAGGTGTTTTCATGCTGTTGGGAAGTTCACATGCACATTTTGCACATTCTACCACCTTTACATGAAATTTCCACCACCTTTTTCTGCTTTGCCAACTTAAGGAGGAAATAACATAGTTTTCACATCGAATTTGATATATATCAATTCAAGTTTCAATTTTTGTAGTGTTGCAATGTTAATTGTGATTGAATTGTAGGAATTTAACATTATAGATTGGTTAATAGTATTGTTGTTACTAATTCTATTTGAGAGTTATTCAATTTAATGTTGAAAAGAAAGCAAGTGGTGAAAAACTCAAATTATTGAGTTTGATACAACAAGAAAAAAACACTACATAATTGGGTACTCTCTCCATTCGAATCTCCATTTTTTAGGTATGGCAAGTCTTTGCATGCATGTTCTTTACATTTTTCTTAATTCTATTTGAATTACTTTATCATGCATTATCATACATGTTTATATCACTTGTATCTAGTATGCATAATAAAAGACTGTATACATATTTTGTGTTTATATAATAGACTATGTTTTAAATTAGTTCATGGTATGCATAATAAAAGATATCTCAAAGGTCAACAATAATTAAAATAGACACAATCACGATCAAGAAAGTAGTCTACAATCTCACATGGTGCCATGTATATTTTCTACACTTGGGCTCTTTAATAATTATGTGCAATAATGAAGTAAACAGACCTTAACATACCGTGATGTCAAACTATACAAGAATAAATCCTTACAACATATAAATATACAATCCCTTACTTGCATAATGAAATACTCTTATCTTGTCATATTAACAAGTTAAAATACAAATGAATAGGTGCCAAGATCATACAAGTAAATCCCAATAGGCTTAATCCAATCATGATCCATGCTATGCTACATTATTCTTCATGTTGGAGGATGTGCAGACCTCTTTAGTGTCTTGGGCTAGGACATTCCTTATGCATGTATTCATAATGATTTGTATGCACATGACACAACAATATTTCAAAATTTCCTAATTGTCCTTTGTTAGCACATGATGATGGTTACCTTGATCGACTATATAGCTTTCAATACCCTAAATTACAGAGATTAGTCTAATGATTTTTATGACAGTCCTAGGTATGTCTCCAAATATTCATGTTTCCAAGATAGCTCTAGCTAATGTCAACTTGTTTCCAACTTCTTAGATGTGCAAGAAACAATTCTGAGCATTATATTCATCATAAATAAGTCACTTTTAGTCAATAGAAGCCAAAATGCATCCATTTGCAATCATGGATTAGTTAAGGATAGCTAGGTGGTAAATTTGTTGCCATTGGCAACTTCACAAATTTGGTGTCTTATCTTGTCCTCCTTGGTTTTCTCCATGGATCTCCATCATTATCTTCATGAATCGTATAATTCATCATGTCATAGTGGCTTCATCATTCCATAATTATCTAATCAGAAGAACCCTAGATTCAAACCTTTATGAGCACTTAGTCAATCTTCTTCAAACTTTTAGCTTTTGTCTATATTGAAAAATCTCTAAAATAATCCTCTTAGAACCTTACAAATAAACTTATTATCAGGTGCATGAAGTGATCAACAATAATGGTTGTCTCTAGAACTAGGTGTGATAGTCTTAGATAGTTAGGACTATTATGACTCCCCTCATAGCTATGCCAGTCTTATTTGCACCTGAATATGACAGTCATGTCTCCATGCGATGAACTTGTCTAGGATATCTTTCTGCAACACCCATCCTGACACATAATAGGGTGGAGAACTTCTACAAACACTGAAATAATCAAATTTCCAAATTCTAGAGTCCCAACTTAGTGATTACCTTCACAATCTTCTATTTCCCTTATAGGACAACAAATAGGGTTTTTGTGGTATATCTTGCAGAAAAAAACTCCAACCCACAATCCAAAAGCTGTTTAGGATACCCCTTTGGGAGTTTTAAAACATATCCAAAATTTAAGGGTGGTTGTTTTGTAATACAAGACCTTAAAATTGACTATCCCACTTGACAAGAGGCCTAATTAGGCTTGTGCAAATAGGTCACTACAAGTGTTTTGATCTCTAGGCTTCTAATCTTCAAACCAAGACTCCAAACATGTCAAATTAGGTCTGCCTTAACCTTTTCAAGCATTACAAACACCTTCCAAAGAGTTTCTCTACAAACCCTAACCTTTATGCAACTTAATTGCTTAAAAAAATGAGTTTTTAGCCTAAGGCATCAACATACTGTCATCAATCTCCCTCCCTTGCTCCTGCAGACAACATGAACACAAAACACGACCTAACTACTTGCAAAGATGAACCACATCCTCACCTTCATTCTCATTGCAAAGATCAAAAACACTCCAGAGCAAGGTATTTGTACCTATTCATGATTATCCTGAGTGTTGGTTATGACAATAGATTGTCTCCTTCTTCATAGTGGCTTTTATGGAAATTTAGCTTATGCACATTATTATCCACTTGAATTTGGCATTGCCATATTAATGAGCCTTGACTTTAATAATTTTCTCTTGATATCCCTTCTTCACCCTCTACACTAATCCAAAGCATTCCCTAGTGTGATGTCTCCCACGATCTCAATCACATATCCTTTCATGACTAGATGGTTATCAACAAGTGCTGGCCCACAAGATGTCTCCAAGTGAAAATCAAGTGCATCATGTATCCTAAATTCTATCCCATGGCTGTAAGTTGAATCTTCATGTGTGAGGAGATGATCTCTATCTGCAAGTAAGTGTAGGTAGTGTAGTTAGGGTAAAATTGCAAATCAGGGCAAATGAATAAACAGCAATGATAAAAACCCTAGCAATGCACAATGAAGCACAAGACAACATGAAAAACAAAATAACAAATGTAAATGCAAACCGATCTCCACGCTATGCTCAATTTATCTCCATTACTCTTCTCCACCTCGCATGAGCATGCAAGATTTTGAAGGATTATTGTTGGAAGAATGTTGGGTGCTCACTTCTGCAGCATAACATTAAGATGAAGATGCTAGAATGAATGATAGATGAAAGATGCAAAGGCTCTAATAATATTTCAACATCATGTGGATACTTGAGGATCAATGCATGCTAATGGCTTATGAGGGGGTTGATTTATAGGAAAGACTTAATTCAAATGGATGGCTAAGATCAATTAGGGCTTTAGATGAAATAGATGGATAGGATTAAGTTAGGTTTCCTTGCACATTAAGAAATTGTAGTCAATTGACATGTGGCAAGGGAAGATAAGGATTAGGTGTGCTTGTGTAGATAAATACTAAAATTAGGTCCCATTAGTTGTGCATGTGAAGGATAAAAGTTGTATTATAACACATGATTGACTAGACAAGTGTTGGAATGTGATAAAAGATAAGGACTTAATTCAAATAAAATATTTGAATTAGTTGGGATATGAGTTGGATATTAATTAAATAAATAAGATTTATTTAATTAATTGGATAAATGAATAGGATGGGATAAGATATGGAGGACTTAATTCAAATAAAATATTTGAATTAGTTGGGATAGGAGTTGGAAATTAATTAAATAAATAAGATTTATTTAATTAATTGGAAAGTGGGATTACGCATGTGAAATTAATTAAATAAATAAAATTTATTTAATTAATTGGCTAACTAGGATGAGGATGGAATTAAGATGGGATTTTAATTAAATAAATAAAATTTATTTAATTAAATAAATAAAATTTGTTTAATTAATGGGATTAAGAATGGGATTTAGGACAAAAATGGCTTATGATGTTTAGATAATGTTTTAACAAGGTGTTGTAGGACATGGACAAAGTTGGGACAAATTTGGGTGTCTACATTTTGCCCCTCTTTGAGATGATGTTCGAGATGATAAGCTTTATGTTGAGTAACATCATTTCAAAGAAGTTAAGGTATGGATAGAGGAAAAGGATATGGGATGAAATAGAGATAGTGATGGAAAGATAGGATGATGATGCATGATGAAATGGGATGATGATGCCCCCTTCAGAGGATAGGTGGGTTGGACAAACACGTGTATGCTCTCGAAAAGAAATGGCTTGGCTGCAAAAAGAAAGATAAGGGGATAGATAGAAGAAATGAAGATACATTATGCTGCAATGAAGGTGAGCAACCATGATGTTTGATATAGCACTAGACGTTATGCACCAAGGTATAAGGACCAGGGTGACGATGTGTCTCGTGCCCCAGCATAATACAACCTTGTCTAATGTATGAGGAAGTAAAATTAGAGCATTAAAGTCCTAATGCACAAAAGGTATGATATGACCTTAGATGCAAAGGATAGTGCAAAAAGCTATTCCAACATACACAAGATATGAATATTAGCTGGAAATGATAAGGATTTGATACAAATGCAAGATAAAATAATAACACACACAAGCAAGCAAGCATGCACAAATGATTCAAAAACAAACAAGGTATTGCCCCTGTCAAGCTGTAAACCAGTGATTAATTGCTGATTGATGATGATAGTTGAGAGTGTTGTCATTGTGGGGAAAGCTATATCCCTAGATCAACACAAGGTTGTTTGCTGAGTTGGTTGGCTGGTTGATTGATTGATTTGGCTTACAACAAGGCTAGGATCAAGACCATGGATTGCGTTTGGATAACTTGGCTTGATTGAGTAACTTGATTGGTATGGATTAAGGATGGGCTTGCATTTGGATCATTGCTTTAATTCTTTGGATTGATTTGATGGTTGGATTGATTTGATTTCAAGTAAATGGAGTGATTTGATGGTGGGATGATATGTGGTGGATTGAGCTACTTTTGTTTTGCTAAAGTGATTGGATTTGTTTTGATGGTTGGCTTGATGTGCTTTAGTTGTGATGATTGTTGTTGATTGATAGGATTTGTTTTGATTGTTAGATTGATGTGCTTTGGTTGTGATGTTTTCTATTGTTGGGTTGATTGTTTTGGATGATGATAGTGATGGTGTGATGATTAGAGTGTCCACTCAATCTAAGCTTAAGCAAGTGTTCTTAGTGTGCTCAAAGGATGTAAAACAAACAAGGTATTGCCCTTGTCAAGTCATAAACCAATGATTGATTGTTTGATTGTTGATGATAGTGTTGTCATTGCGGGGAAAGCTATATCCCTAGAGCAACACAAAGATGTGGGAATGCTATATCCCATTAATGATGATTGATGATGATTGATTCAGTTTATGACAAGATTGGGATCAAAACCTTGTTGATTTGATTGGATAATATTCCTTGATTGATTGGCTTGCTTGATATGGATTAGTGTGACTTGGATTTAAGATCATTGCTTAGATTGATTTGATTGATATGATTGGAAGAAGTGATTGATTGAAATTGATGAATGAATGTGATTGATAAGAAGAATTGATGATGATGAGGATTTGATTTTGATTGAATGTTGAAGGAGTTGATTGTTTTGGATGATGTGATTGGTTTTATTGCTTGGATTTTTTGTTGGATATTTAATTTTTTTTTGGATTTTTTTTTGAGGATATTTTGATTTTTTTTTTGTGTTTTTTGAAATGTTTTAGAAGATGCCAATGGATTTACAATTTGGGTAGCCTTTGTGCTTGATACCAATGACAAGGGAAAACCAAGTCTAGGTGCAACGGATGGATAAAAAGATGGAGAAAAGGATGGGCTCATAGTAAATGTGACAGCAAGATCATGAGAGTTGGATGGGATGGAAGGTTCATGAGAGTTGGATGGATAGAAGAGAGGATAGGCCATATAAGGGGTGGATGCTTGCCTCATGATAAACAGATAGGTAGTCTATAGTGGAAAGCTCATGATAAACAGATGGGGATAAGCTATAATATGGAAAGCGTGTGATAAGGATATGCCATAGTGGATGGATCATAAGGGAGCTAGGATGTGATATTCAAAGGCTATGTCGCATAGGAAGAATAACTTGCCCCATTCTAGGTGTTAATGCTTAGGATTTTACATGACAAAGTTCATGACAATGGGATGACATGATGGATACATGGTCAATGGATAGGACTTGGTTTAGAAAGAAGGTATGTCAAGAAATATCCAAACATGTTTCAACATTTTGCCCCTATGTCTTCATCAAAATCAAAGGCAGAAGGATGGATAAATAGACTCAATAGGGTAGGCATATTTATGTAACGGCGAACGATGGTAGAATGGTATGGTAATGGTAGGACAGGATAGGATGGAAAAAGATATAATGGGATAGATAGTTTGGGAATGGATAGGTTGATTGAGACAATGTGCCCCCAAGTGTAAGTGACATAGAAGATCAAACTACACATAACGCCTGTTTAGCAGGTTTTCATCATGGTACTTATCCAAGGTGCCTGTTTGCCAAGTTTTCACCATTAGACGAAGGGATTTCTCTTTACTTTTTTTTTTTTGATGGGATGACAATTACACATGGATCCTGTTTGCTAGGTTTTCACCATGGTAATGGATAGGAGGGACTCAAGTGTCTAGTTCGATGGATGTTGGTGGTCCCATTAGAGATGGATGTCATCGCATGGACCATGTCATTATGCTCATAGATGTTGATAAGGGATTGCATGGATGGGAGATGGATTAGGTGGATAATATATTATGATGTGGATTATGGAAGGTTCATGCAAGGATGGATGGATAAAAGGCTTATGCAAAAGCATGGACCATAGGAAGGTGATGGGGAAGATTTGTAGGATAATGGATGAAGGATGGGGAGATGGAGGCATGTGGGAATGTTTTGGAATGGAAGGGAACCATGACCAATGGTTGCACACACCGTGATAGACATTGAAGCTTTTGGTGAGATGGTGGTGTAGGAAGCAATGGAGATGTTTGCTTAGGAGATAGTTGATGGAGTGATTTAGGAACCCACATAGATTTATTATTTTTAGTGCATTTGTTTTGCTTGTGGTATTTTTTAAGGGAATGGAAGTTTTGGATGGAAGTAGGCTTTTGGATGGAGATAGGTGATTGGGATTCTTGAGATGTGGATGAGGATGCCTCATTTGACTTGCTAGCTATTTGCTTCGGAACCCAAACCATTTTGCTTTTGGGCTTTGCATTTGGAGGTAAGGGTTTAGATGGTTGCTTAGATGAACTTTGCTTTGAGTTTGATTCTTTATGTCCTAAGGTATGAAGACCTTTAGGATTTTTGGTAAGATTTTTAGTTTTATAGGTAGAGGCATCAAAATTTTTTCTTTTGAATCCCATGGGGTGGGTGGAGTGGATGGAATGATTGGAAGCTTTATGCTTAAACGATGTGTGCTTTTGTTGGCCATGATTAGGGATGTAAGGATACTTATGAATGATAGATATGTTAGGTGTTGGAAGAAATGGTGGCAAGGTGGATGGAGGGATATTAGGAGTTGGTAAAAGTGGAGGCAAAGTGGATGGCGGAAGATGTACGGTCACATGCTTTTGGGGTTTGTAAGTTGATGGAGGTGGATTGGCTACGTATGTTTTGGGTAGATGATGGGGGGTGTGATGGAAAGTGGTAGGTTTAGGATGTATGAAGGGATTACCAACATCTTGGCCTTGTTTACCTCGGGGTGTGTATCCAAGGCCATATGAGCATGGAGGGATCTTGACATGGTTTGGCTCCAAAATACCTTGTTCATAAAGGCCTAGACCTTTACCTTGGTAGTTCATGTTTTAGAGTATGCGATGGACTATAGGGCTTGGTGTGGTTTGAACACTAGACTTGAGCTCTTTATTGGATGGAGAAGATGAAGTAGATAAAGGTCGTTGTTGTCCTAAAGAAGAACACTCATGTATAAGGGTGGATAGACCAATAGGACATGATGGATTTGAAGTGGAGTTGATGGTAGATGTGGAAGGAGGATCATTAGGATCTTGATTAGCACTGTGTTCACTAAGATCCAAGCTATTTGTTTGATCATTTATGCTTACTTGGAGGACAAGTATCTCATCATGACAAGTGTATGTTTGCTCATTATGGATAGGGCTAGATGGTAGATGACTAGGAGCAATGTGGATATCTTGCTCATGGATGGATATAGGATTATGGATAGGATCAAGGTGCTCATGGATAGCTTCTTTATAGGTATCATCTTGATCATAAAGAAGGTAAATGTTATGGATGGATTGCATGAAAGTAATTTGATCTTGAGTTGGACTAGGGCTTAATGTTTCCACATGCATAGGATTAAACCTTTGACATACCTCTTGGGTTGCTTGAATGGAAGTGGTGTTGGCAAGAGACACTATATGGATTCATGGTTGTTGTCATTGATGGCAACAAAGGTCATCCCACATATCCGCAAGTCATGATATGTCTCTACCGGAAGTCAGATTGAAGATTGTTGTGGTCCGGTGAACAAGAACAGAGCATGTGGCAAGGTCCGACAGATCGGTCCGGTTCTCTCAGAGGAAGTGTCTTGGTGCAGTGCGGATCTGGGGAAGTCAAGAGGACTATCTTGAGTGGTATATTCCAAGGATTTAGCCTCCGGAGTTGGACAAGGAAAAAGATATGAATAGTTGAGTACCGGATTCCTGAGAGACAGTGAAAACAGAGGAAGAACTGACTGACAGAGTATCAGACTACTTTCCGGATGTGTTACAGATGATGATAAAGGTTGCGGAGGCATGAATCATGTTTGGCCGACATAATTTATGATATCTACAAGTATATACTTGATCCGCATTGCTTGGTGAGCAAGGATTCAGCCGACAGAACTAAGTTTGTAAGAAACTAGACTGTTCCGGATGCCGACTAGAAAGGTGATGAAATTACTTGTGCGGATATATATAGAGGATGGATTTAGTTGTAAAGTGAGTGTTGTGCGAACAGGATATGCGAACAAGTCCAGAATAGAGCAGAAGAAACAAGTAAAATCCGGTATGTGAAAGGACAGCAGACTAAAGAACAGAGGAAAGATGAAGTGCAGCAGATCAGTATACTGAGCCTAACCGGAACTGAACCCCAGCATATGCAGATGCTTCCAATCAGTTCAAGACTGTGATTCTTATCACTTTGTAAGACAGTGTGTCTTCTTGTAGGCAGTGAGCCTCTTGTGAGCAGTGTGCTCGGGCAGTAAGCCCTAATTGGCAAGTGCCATTTTTGTAATTTCCCATTCTTCTAACAGAGAATAATTCTTGGGTTAATCACCCCGTGGTTTTCTCCCTTAACAGGGTTTCCACGTCAAAAATACTGTGTCATGTGTTTCTTACTTCATGGCTAATGTTTTGTGTTTGATTTTATGCTGCTTCATTTAAAAGGAAAGTTTAATAAGGGAAATAATTAGGATAACTGATTCACCCCCCCCCCTCTCAGTTATCAACAATTGGTATCAGAGCTAAGTTCCTCCTAATAGAGCCTAACAGCTTGAGGAAGATCTGGGATTTCAAATGGATGCATATGGTTTAAGGGAGCAACTCAAGACTGCCCTTGAGGATCTTGAACAGTCAAATTCTGAAGTCAGTGAATTAAAGGAAAGACTCAAACAGGCTGATGAATTCATGAGAGAATTAAAAGACAAATTAAGTCTCTCTATGAAAAAGAGAAAGGAGCTGCTTCAACAGTTGGCAAGACAAAATGAAGAAAGCAATACAAGTGAGGAATTGACTGAGCAAACCAAGTTATGTGAAAAGTTATCAAAAGAAGTCATTATGTTAAGACATGAAATGGAATCAGGAACTATAAAGTTTACTCAAGAGATTGAAGAAAAAAGAAAAGCTGAAGACAATCTAAGACAATCTCTTAAAGAAAAATCAGAAGAATGCCACCAGATGGACAGGATTATCAGACACCTTGAATCTGATCTTGAAGATTCCAAAGATAATGAAGGAAAACTTGAGGATCAAATTGCCTCTCTCAAAAGAGACCTTCAAACAGCAAATGAATATAAAGAGAAATTCAAGATAAGTTCTGCTCAACTTGAAATTCTTCTTGGAAGTCAAAAGAGGACAGATGACAAGTATGGCTTGGGATATGAGGAAGGAGAAAGCTCCGGATCAGGTCAGAGGAATCTTGGATCAGAAAATCCAAGGAGCAGGCCTAGAAGACCTCCGGTAAGACAGCCAAATGCTCAAAGATATCCATCCTTCAATGGATACTGCCACAGCTGCAACCACTTTGGTCACAAAGCTAATCAGTGCAGAATGAGAATGAATCAGATTAATTCATCCTTCTCCGGACAGTGCTTCAACTGCAAAAGGTATGGACACAAATCCCATGAATGCAGAATTATGCAAGTAAACAAATCATTCAAAGGTAGATGCTTTACATGCAATAGAATAGGTCATATGGCTAATCAATGCAGATCAAGGGGATATCAGTTAAATATGCAAAGAAATGTTATTTGCCAAATCTGCAATAGGTCCGGTCATAATGCTAAAGTCTGCAGAAACAAGAATCAGGACAAAAGAGGTCCGGTGTATAATCAGAATCAAGACAGGGGTAAACAAAAGATGAATGCGGATGAAGTTAGGAATCAGATGAGCAAGATTTGGGTGAAGAAAAGCTCAGAGAATGTAGAGGTTGGATCCGCACCAGATTCTGGTGCTGATATTTCTTCCGGAAATTAAAAAGTGAGCTCAGGCTCAGGGGGAGACTCAAAGAAGATTCTGTTCCCCCAGCCAAACAAGTTGTGCCGGATGTGGCACAAGATGCGGATTAAAGGGTTTGTAGATATAAGTCCTGAGATGCTTCAGTCAAGTTTTCAGAGGTCCGCATGGAGTTATGAAGAAGCTGTGTTCGATTAAGTTAGACCTGTTCAGGGAGGTGCTCCGGTATGATAAAGGATTACAAAAAGTTCCGGAGAGATCCGGAAGTGCACGATCTTGTCTTGCGGATTGGACAGAGTGTTTGGGATGTTCTTGTAATATGTTACCTAGATTTATTCATGATTTAAAGATCCGGATGATATTCAGTGATCAGGACTAATCCGGGATACTCCAAGCTGTCCAGACATGGTAAACCGGAATAATGCAGGTGAAGCATTTATTGCAGACAGATATTAGGGTTTGCGGAGCAATATAAGGGATTTCTCAAAAGTTATCTGCTCATTCTACACTTGAGAAGAAGCGAATAGTGGAGCTCTGCAACAAGGTTCATCAAGCACACCAAGGATCTCCTACCGAAGCTATTGCATAAAGAAATCAATCCAACCACTCCGTGCAAACCGAAGGCGCATAAGGTATTCTTCGTTTTTCATTACCTCACTGCAAATCTTTGAAGAATGGCTACTCCAAACATAGTTAAGATCTCTGATAGACCTCGCCCCTCATTCAAGAAACATCCCTACAAATCTTTGGAGGTAGATCCACTAGGAGCCTTCTCTAGTGTTCCCCACGGAGTCTTACATACTGAAGATATTAGGGTTTACATACACGCAAACATTGAGGAATTTGGGGAATTCAAATTAAGAGACCTCTATCACAAGCAACTGATAGATAATGCTTTTGAGCTCAAACCAGAGTATAAGGGTATCCAGAAGAAACAGTTTGAGCAATTCATTCATTTCCCTAGCTTTGAAGAAGATGAATGGGTCCGGTATGTACTGAGCAGGATGCATGACAACTTCCTTTGGCTAGATAGACCCTGTAAGATCACAAAAGAAGCAATTAGAGCAGTAACTGGTCTATACTCTTCCGGGGGGGTACCTATCCTCAAATCTGTCAAGAACAACGTTGTAACTGAGGCCACCGGATCAAAATATGATAAGAGGGCAATGACCATTGAAGATATTTCGGATCCGGATATCAAATATGCATCAATGATAATAGGATACAAGATCTATCACTCCAGCAGGGAGAATTCTGTATCCGGAACTGCAATATACACAGCATATGAAATGCTAAGAAAGAATGCAGATTTTGATCTTTGTGAACTACTACTAAGCCAATTGATGGAAAATGTACAGAAAATCAAGAAAGACAAGAAGAACTCCTTTAAGTATGGTACTCTCATTGTATGTCTCTTCTTTTACTTCATGAATGAGCTACCCGGAACAAGTGGATGGGTATGGCAGAATGACACACCTGTTGCAGTCCAGATAAGAGACTATCTGCATGGACTTGGGGATGCAAAAGCGAGGAATACAGCTCTATGGGGATACTTCAAAAACTTTCAGAGCATGATGCAAGCAAGAGAGAGAATTCCCCAGTCTCTCATCGAGAAATACAAGGACTCAGTATGTTTTATGGTTGACACTGATCAGTGCCTAATGGAGGCAGTGGAGCCAAGGACTGTCTGGATCATGCCCATGGGGTATGAAGTTGATGAACAGATAGTAGAGCTGCATGTTCAACACATGCTAAGTCAGCCCAAAGATCCTAAGGCAGAAAGGTTTGGAACCTTTGAGGAGCTGAGCGTGAAATTACATGTAGAACTCAGGGAACCTGAGATTAAGAGAAAAGTGAGAAAAGAAGTAGAGCACATTGCTCAAGGCCTAGGCATCTCAAAAGAGGCACTTGATGCCAGTCGGGAAAAGAGGAGAAAGGCTGAGGAAGAAGAGAAAAGCAAAGAAAGTGCTCCGGTTGAAACCCCCACCCGGACCAGATCATCAAAGAGATCTGCACCTTCCACAACCAAAAGCTC
Organism: Cunninghamia lanceolata; assembly: GCA_027924645.1. NCBI lineage: Eukaryota > Viridiplantae > Streptophyta > Pinopsida > Cupressales > Cupressaceae > Cunninghamia > Cunninghamia lanceolata. Next base: position 1,106,213 of record BSBN01000247.1, on the reverse strand, counting down.
AAAACCGGAAGTCCAGGCATCCGGTAAAAGATCCAAGACAAAAGCATCAAGGGCTTATGAAAGCCAAAAGGATGAAGAGGAGACAGAATCAGATGAAGGAGTAAGAGAAGTAAAGAAACAGAAAAAGAAAGGATCCGGTAAGCCCTCCACAGGCCAAGACAAGGAGGAAATGGCAGAGGTAACTGTTGAAAAGCCCACTCTGTCACTAGAGAGCATAATCAAGTCGGTCACGGTGGATGGAAACCTTCAACCAATGACTGAATCCTATGATGACTTCAGTGAGGCAGACCAAAAGACTCTGCAGGAAGCCACAGTTAAATATCTGAACACATACAATAAGGCTTTCATTGAGATCATATCTCTCATTCCTAAAAGCCTAGAGAAGGAAATGGAAGTAAGAAAGAATAATGCTCATGCCAAAGATCTTGAGATCCGGGAGCAGATAGCTATTCAGCTATATCCTCAAATTGATCCCAAGACAATAAACATGATCTTCAAGGACTGCAGAGATGAGTTCAGAAGTAAAGCCAGGATGAATCAGCTCATGCTTGGTGAGACTGACAAAGTGGCACAAGAGACAGAAGAGATCCTCCGGAAGGCCTTCAAAAGGTTCAATCTTCCTGTTGTAGAGGACCTAGGTGCAGAAACAGCTGCTGATTTGGAATCTTCTGTTCCGGAAGAAGTGAGCCCTGAACAGACAAGTGAGGACTTGGGACCCTCTGCTCCAGAAGAAGTGGCCCATGAACAAGCAAGCATCTCTCCTCCGGTTTCCCCTACAGTCTCCGGATCCAAAGAAGAAGAGCAATTGCAGGAGAAGGAAGCAGTGGTGACAGACAAAGAGGTTGACAGTTCTAAGACTGCAGAAGAAAAGAAACATCTGTCTCCGGCAAGAGACACTGCACAAACTGTTCAACAATTTTTGAGCAAAGAAACTCTAGAGATTGATGAACCGGAGCTTCTAAAAGGTCCATTTGATTTTGACTCTCTCTCTCCGGTACAAACAATGAAGATAGCTTCATTTGCAAATGCCAAGGCAAATGAAAAGCTCCTGAAGTCTCATATGGAAGACTGTGAGTTGATAGAGGCTGCTTCCGGAGTACTTGTAAAGATCATGCCATCAATCCAAATAGATCCGACAGCCTCCACTTCCGGTAATCTAAAAACCTTAGTCAGCAGTATTGATACACATTTTAATTCTCTAGAAAAATCAGCTGAAGACAAGGTCCGGAAGGAATTTTTGGATAAGAGATTTTCTGAAATATTAGATTTAATCTCTAAGGATAGGAAGATTGTAAGCATTGGAATAAAGAGCTTAGAAAATGCTCTTAAGGATGGCGGTGACATCTACAAATTTTGTATATCTTGGTCAAAGGCAACAGCAGCAATTGACAAGAAAATAAAAGAGGAACAGGACAAGCTTCAAAGCTTATCTCAAAGTTTTGATCCTCTCTCTTCCTCTATAATAAATCAAGAATGTCAGACTATTGCAGTCTTGAATGAAATAAAGAATCTTGAGAAGGAGAGGAAGAACATTACCAACCGGATGGGAGAACTTAGAAGGATTATAGTCCCTAAGTTGGAAACGATGCATGAGGCCATCAGTGATGCCCAGACCACCGCCCATACAAAAGATCCGACAGATCTCAGGCGGGCAGAAGCTTTTGCATTTTTGTTGAGTGGTCACATTTCAATCCTGGACAGAATGAAGCTTAGTTGGGCTACTGAAATGGTTCAACTGCAGACATCCTTTGCAGACATTCTGCAGTATATGTGAGTATGTAAATATGCGGCCATATATAGAAAATTTTTGAAAATTTTGGTGTGCGGACCCTACCCTTTGCCATTGATGTCAAAGGGGGAGTGAGGAGCAGTGAAAAATGAGGAATCCAACTCAGGGGGAGTTCCGGAAATTGTATATAAAGACAGAGCATCAGCAAAGGGGGAGCATAGTGTAAACACTTAGTCATTTTTCACTAAGTGTTGCCATCAATGCCAAAGGGGGAGATTGTTGGCAAGAGACACTATATGGATTCATGGTTGTTGTCATTGATGGCAACAAAGGTCATCCCACATATCCGCAAGTCATGATATGTCTCTACCGGAAGTCAGATTGAAGATTGTTGTGGTCCGGTGAACAAGAACAGAGCATGTGGCAAGGTCCGACAGATCGGTCCGGTTCTCTCAGAGGAAGTGTCTTGGTGCAGTGCGGATCTGGGGAAGTCAAGAGGACTATCTTGAGTGGTATATTCCAAGGATTTAGCCTCCGGAGTTGGACAAGGAAAAAGATATGAATAGTTGAGTACCGGATTCCTGAGAGACAGTGAAAACAGAGGAAGAACTGACTGACAGAGTATCAGACTACTTTCCGGATGTGTTACAGATGATGATAAAGGTTGCGGAGGCATGAATCATGTTTGGCCGACATAATTTATGATATCTACAAGTATATACTTGATCCGCATTGCTTGGTGAGCAAGGATTCAGCCGACAGAACTAAGTTTGTAAGAAACTAGACTGTTCCGGATGCCGACTAGAAAGGTGATGAAATTACTTGTGCGGATATATATAGAGGATGGATTTAGTTGTAAAGTGAGTGTTGTGCGAACAGGATATGCGAACAAGTCCAGAATAGAGCAGAAGAAACAAGTAAAATCCGGTATGTGAAAGGACAGCAGACTAAAGAACAGAGGAAAGATGAAGTGCAGCAGATCAGTATACTGAGCCTAACCGGAACTGAACCCCAGCATATGCAGATGCTTCCAATCAGTTCAAGACTGTGATTCTTATCACTTTGTAAGACAGTGTGTCTTCTTGTAGGCAGTGAGCCTCTTGTGAGCAGTGTGCTCGGGCAGTAAGCCCTAATTGGCAAGTGCCATTTTTGTAATTTCCCATTCTTCTAACAGAGAATAATTCTTGGGTTAATCACCCCGTGGTTTTCTCCCTTAACAGGGTTTCCACGTCAAAAATACTGTGTCATGTGTTTCTTACTTCATGGCTAATGTTTTGTGTTTGATTTTATGCTGCTTCATTTAAAAGGAAAGTTTAATAAGGGAAATAATTAGGATAACTGATTCACCCCCCCCCCTCTCAGTTATCAACAAGTGGAAGGCTCTTGGATAGGCTCTTGGTCAACAACATGAGAACATGATGACTCTTGAATAGGCTTGATGGCTTGTAGGTCACATGATGGGCTTGAAGGGCTAAGAATGTTAATTGAGGACTCTTGGATAGGCTCAAGGATAGGTGGACCACATGATGGGATTATAGGATTGGACATGACCTTTGGAAGTTCTTTGGTAGGCTCATAAATGGGTGTTTGACATGGAGGTAGTTTATTCCTAGCTAGTAGCCAATGGATCACATCCTTCGCAAGGGTATGGGTGGATGGGAAATATAATGGATGGATGATAATAGTAGATGGTGTTGTAAGCGTAGGACTAGGATTTTGATTAGATGGAAGGATAATGGAGTTTGATGGATTAGGATTAAAGGGGGGTGATACATAGGATTGGGATGATGTGGCATGTTTTCCCATTATAGGTAGGTACACCTTGTAAACAATTGGGACAAATATTGGGCATTAATTTGTATTATGGCCTTTGGTCCTATGGTATGCACAAAAATCATGTTCATCAGATGGACTTTCTTCACATGGGTTGATGGGGGGAAGTTCAATGAGTTTTGCTTCAAGCATTCTTCGTAAAACTATCTCAGCTGCATCCTTTGGTGAAGGATTAGAATGACATGGTGATGAAGGTAATGAAGGGCTTGGTGGTTTGGAAGGTTGATGGGCCAATGGACTAGGGGTAGGATCACATGGTGGTGTTGGGATAGGACTTGTTGGCTCATGTATTGGCATAGGATTGGATGATGGAGGCCACTCTAGATTGGTATCTCCCTTGTCAAAGGTTATTAGATCTTGCATAGGATAACTTGAGCTTGTTTGATTTATGTACAAGGGATTACTTGGAGTTGTATATGCTTCTTGTTGCAAAGGTGGATTTGGGCTCATTTGTGCTTGTTGGGGAGGCCATTGATAGTCTTGGCAACTAGGTGTAATGGTATGATATGTAGATAAAAGGTCTTGGGTTTGGTATGAAGTTGAGGGCACTTGATCTTGTTGCCAAGGTGGATTTGGGTGCACATGTTGTTGTGATGTGGGTGGATATGTTGATGTGGCATTGACATGATGGATAGGTGGATTAAGTTGATAGGAAGTGGGATAAGTTGATGTAGAATTGATTTGATGTGTGGATGGATTGGGTTTTGGACTTGTCTCATCCTCATCAATAAAGATATATCCTCCTTGAAGTATAAACTTGGTCTTAGGAGAAGAGGCTCCTTTAATTGTGATCTTGGGCTTTGGTTCACTTTCATGATTTGGATTAGGAGGACAGCCACCTTTAATTGTGATTGGTTTCTTCTCATGATTTGGGTTAGGAAGATAGCCACCTTTAATTGTGATTGGTTTCTTCTCATGATTTGGATTAGGAAGATAGCCACCTTTAATTGTGATTGGTTTCTTCTCATGATTTGGATTAGGAAGGGAGCCACCTTTAATTGTGATCTTGGGCTTTGGTTTTATTTCATTGTTTGAATTAGAGGGGTAGCCTCCTTAAATTGTGATTATAGGCTTAGGTCTTGTCTCATGATTATAAGGATAACCCCCTTGAATGCTTACGACCATCTTGACAAGTGTTGACTAGGAATAGGTTGATGATGATGTGGAGATGATTTGGAATCGGTATGGATGTGACTAGGATATGTTCAAAATAAAATTGATTTGGGTATGATTAGGATATAATGTGGAATGACAAAATTGGGTGATGTGGATGAAATGTAGGATGAATTGTTTATGTGATTAGTGTTTAGAGCTGGATTTGGCAATGTTCAAACAAATAATTATGCATATACACACATGAATCACTCACGCAAGACACATAAGCAATTTTTTGACTTTGAAAATGAAATGTGATGATTAAGCAAGCACACATGGAAGACACATCAACAAGCCTTAATGTCTAGTCAAGTGGGTATGGCCAATTAGGTCTTAGGTTAGATTGCACAAGGTTGACTAAGGATTGAAAGCGAAATCCTGCCACACAGCTGGGAGAAAGGGGTAACCCACCCTTCACCTTCACTTCCCAAAGGTATAAAGTTCTTTGGGGCTTAGCCAAGAGTGACAAGATTTACAACTCCCAATGAGGGTGTCTTTCGATTCAGCCTCGATTGAGGTCGTCCCTTGGAGTGGTGTGTCTCCAAGCAGGCCTCCTAGATAGGGTTTACAAAAGCAAACCAAGTGAGCTATCACTTGATTCACACTCGCACTTGTTAATTGACCCTTTAAAAATGAGATGTGTAGAAGACAATTCAAGCACTTGTTCGTTTTAAACCCAAATCTAAATGTGATGGAAGACAATGATTCGTTTTAAGCCCAATTTCTTGATGATGTGATAGAAAACAAATGTTCATTTCAAAGCCCAAATCCAAGTGTGATGACAAACAAGTTTGTTTTATGCCCAAAATCCAAATGTGTGATCAAATAATGATTAGAGATGAGAGATTAGAATGAGTGCACCTCATAAAAATTGCTTTCCAAGTTGCTATTATGATTGATCCAAATGTTGCTCCAGCTCCTTTCATTCACCTACAAGTCACATAACTCTTTGAATACTGAGCCAAATCTTTAATGTAACCACTTTTTGGAAAGCTCTCAAAGTCTTATTTCCAACGAATCTAAGATCTCTTTTTTCCAGGACCTGTGTAAAACAAAAAACCCTCTGCAACAGATTCTTTGAATATTGAGCCAAATCTTTAATGTAACCACTTTTCGGAAAGCTCTCGGAGTCCTCTTTCCAACGAATCTAAGATCTCCTTTTTACAGGACCTGTGTAAAACAAAAAACCCTCTGCAACAGATTCTTTGAATACTGAGCCAAATCTTTAATGTAACCACTTTTCGGAAAGCTTTCGAAGTCCTCTTTCCAATGAATCTAAAATCTCCTTTTTACAGGACCTGTGTAAAACAAAAAACCCTCTGCAACAGATCTAGTCCTGAATAAAAAAATCAGCAATATAAAATATCTTCAACCTACAAATCAAAGTGCATAAACCTGCAAAAAGAGGGTGAGTCCCACCGGGCATGCCAGAATGTAGTTAGGGTAAAATTGCAAATCAAGGCAAATAAATAAACAATAATGATAAAAACCCTAGCAATGCACAATGAAGCACAAGACAACATGAAAATTAAAATAACAAATGTAAATGCAAACCGATCTCCACGCTATGCTCGATTTATCTCCATTGCTCTTCTCCACCTCGCATGAGCATGCAAGATTTTGAAGGATTATTGTTGGAAGAATGTTGGGTGCTCACTTCTGTAGCATAACATTAAGATGAAGATGCTAGAATGAATGATAGATGAAGGATGCAAAGGCTCTAATGATATTTCAACAACATGTGGATACTTGAGGATCAATGCATGTTAATAGCTTATGAGGGGGTTGATTTATAGGAAAGACTTAATTCAAATGGATGGCTAAGATCAATTAGGGCTTTAGATGAAATAGATGGATAGGATTAAGTTAGGTTTCCTTGCACATTAAGAAATTGTAGTCAATTGACATGTGGCAAGGGAAGATAAGGCTTAGGTGTGCTTGTGTAGATAAATACTAAAATTAGGTCCCATTAGTTGTGCATGTGAAGGATAAAAGTTGTATTACAACACATGATTGACTAGACAAGTGTTGGAATGTGATAAAAGATGAGGACTTAATTCAAATAAAATATTTGAATTAGTTGGGATATGAGTTGGATATTAATTAAATAAATAAGATTTATTTAATTAATTGGATAAATGAATAGGATGGGATAAGATATGGAGGACTTAATTCAAATAAAATATTTGAATTAATTGGGATAGGAGTTGGAAATTAATTAAATAAATAAGATTTATTTAATTAATTGGAAAGTGGGATTATGCATGTGAAATTAATTAAATAAATAAAATTTATTTAATTAATTGGCTAACTAGGATGAGGATGGAATTAAGATGGGATTTTAATTAAATAAATAAAATTTATTTAATTAAATAAATAAAATTTATTTAATTAATGGGATTAAGAATGGGATTTAGGACAAAAATGGCTTATGATGTTTAGATAATGTTTTAACAAGGTGTTGTAGGACATGGACAAAGTTGGGTGTCTACAGGCAGTTTTATGCCACTAGCACCAAGGCCTCCCCCACATCTTCAACCTTGTAGTCAACATGAAGTCCCATGTACTCTTCACTTGTAGCCTCAATAGGTGACTCTCCTTTGACGTTATCCTCATAGGACTGAAGTCAACTTTGTACCATAATGCTTTGTATGGCTGTAATAACATTGTGCAATAATGCTTTGTATGCTTTGTACCTATTTTGGTTGAGTGACATTTACTCTTCTATGTATGATGATTGTATGTACATTTACTATGAAGGGTTGAATGACATATATTTAGTTATTTGTATGGATTCATTTCTTAGGAACTAATATTGGTCTCTTTATCATGCTACAGAAAAATTCTCCATCATGCCGAGGAAACAATCAAGAATTAAACAAACACAGGAAGAGATAGAAGCTAAGAATGCAAAGAAAACAGCGACTATGAGGGAACTTCGTGAGAAGAGGAAATTGGACATGATAAATGAAGACATGCCAATTGAAGAGGAACTGCAACCATAAAAAAAAGATATGGTATTGGCGGCACAAAGAGAATGAATGCAAAAACTTCGTGCTATGAGATATTTGAATACCGTAGTTGGAGACATGTCCTCTACCACAAGTCAACATGTAGGGACACCATCTACCGCATCTCAAGTTGAGAGTACATCATCACTCACATGTGATGGAGGTACGCCATTGTTCCCACCTCAACCTCAAAGTATGTCATCTATTCCATCTTTGATTGAAGGTATGCCATCTAGCCCATCTCATTTAAATATTGATGAAATTCCTAATGTTGAAATGAATTTACCTATCTTAACACCACCTAGAATTTTGCATAGAAAGCCAAAGTATTTGATTGATATTGATAAGAATATTTTGCAGCCAATGGAAGCTAAGATTTCAAAATGCACTTGTAGAAGATATGTTTATAAGATTTGGAGATTGTTCTTTAAAAAGTTAAATAAGACTGCAAGATGTCAACTATTCGTTGAAATGATGCAAAGTATAAAGTATAGGTCCATAATGAAGATTCTTAGGTTGAGAACATCAGAGGCTTCAAGTGAAAAATCTATTGTCAAGAATCTAATGAGTGCATATGAGAGTGTGGGTAACACCTCATGCACAAGAGATAGTAATGCAACATTGCGTGTGATTACATCGACTATAGTAAGTAGTCAAATGGGGAAATCTCATCTCATTAGAAAGACGAGTCAAGCAATTAGAATTAATAGGAAAACTTTATCAAGAGCTATTGGAAGGTGCCAAAGAATTGAGGACACTAATGCCAATGAATTATGGGCATTCTCGAGGAGACTACCATGAAAATATAAACTAATTGTTGAAGCATTGAGACCACTAATTGAAGACTTTTAGAAGAATTACACAAGGGTATCTCCAAATCAAAAGGATGTGGTAGGAAGGAGAATTGGTTGTCGGAAGCGTGAGCCACATCCAAAGCATTTTTTGGATATGACTCAAACACAGTTTTTTGGTAAATTTCTAGAAATGTATCCTCAAATTAAAATTTGTCAAAGATATTTTGAAAAGCTAAAACCTTTCTATGTCAAGATAAATCACACATGCACTACTTGTTGTAGATAACATATTGAATTTTCTAACCATTTTTATGTTTATCAGTCTATATGTTTAGATTTGCATACTAATAATGTTTTGCAAGATTGTGGCATACATGCCCCACCAACATCTTCAAGAGACTTCATATCAAGAATTTTATGTGAAAGAGAGGAAGGTCAAATATTCTACAGGGAATTATGCTTGGATGGCATATGTGAGCATTGCGGTGGCTTGCAACGTATGCCAATATGTGAACATATGGAAAGAACACATGCGGTTGGAAACAAACTAGTAGAGTTTGGCAAGTATAAAATAGTGGCATACAATGAAAAAGATGGTAAAGAAGTAAAGAGTTGTGAATTGGTTATTGAAAAGATTCCAGTGTATCAGTTTATGCCTATATTTCATGATAGTATATTGTATGAGTATGCAAGACATGCCCATAGAGCTTGATGGTTGGACTTGCAATTCAAGTTATGCAAGGACACATTTCCAGTTGGTAGCATTGTTTCATTTGTCGACTTTGCAGAGAACTACAGTCTATAGCCACAACGTAAGGTGTAATCACAATAATAAAACTCAACATAGGTTTCTATATTTGTGCACATCGCATTCATTCATGCGAATGATAGTATAGAGGATGACAAAAAGATGATAAGGGAGTATCATTTCTATATTAGTGATGGTCGTACGCATTCTATAGAGTTCGTGCAAAGTTCCTTTTAGGTGTTCTACAATGATTTGGCTAGAAGGGGCATATCATTCAGTCAGCATATCATATGGTCAGATAATTGTGCATCACAATTCAAGAACTCACAGAATTTCTATTGGATGAGCAAGATGCATAATTTTACAGGTGTTCAGAATATGTGAAACTTTTGTGAGGATGGGCATGGAAAGGGGGAGCATGATGGTGCAGGAGCATGTATCAAAAGAGCCATAGCACAAGAAGAGTTAAAGTATAAAGACAATGTAAAGTTGATAGATGCAAAATCAATCATCGAGTGGTGTAATTCTTCGATGGGTCCAGGTAATGAAGGTAAGTCTTCAGTTCATAGATTTTTTTGGTTGATAGATGATACTAACATTGCACCATATGAGGAAGGTTCTACACTGACAGGATCAAGAAAGATGCACTCTTTCAAAAGCTCAATTGTAGGTTCATCGAGTATCCATACGTGGAAGATGGCATGCTTTTGTTCTTCATGTACAATTCAAGCCTGGGATGAGTGCGAGTCAAAGGAGTGGGTTGATGAATGGTAGTTAAGTTATCTTAGCCCACTTGACACGTATTGACCCCAGATGGCACTGGAACTAATAGAGATGGAATCATCAGTTGACTTTGACCATATATCAGATCTAGTTCAACCAGGTAATATATCTATTTGCATAGTTTTTGAAATTCCTAATGTTATCTTACTTTGTAGTGTTTTTGTAATGTTGACTAATTTCATCTAATTTTCTACACATATCAATGTAGGGCATGTATATGTAGTTATTGCAGATGAAGATAACAAAGAGGGAACATATTATTACTTGTGTCATTATGTTGAGGCCAAAAAGAAATTGGAGGCCCCAGTTACAGATGGAGAAAACATCGAATACCCTACAAGCTCAGTAGTTGTTACTGGAACATGACTTAGAATGTACCCACATAAGAGTGTTAATGTTTGGCTGTTTTAGGACTTTGACATGCATTGGAAAATATTTCATTACTTGAACCTTGTCGTGGCATCCAATGTTCATTTGATACAATATCGGGGTAGACCTTTGAACAAGGCCTTGTGGAAAGTGCGTGAGTCTGACCATGAGGCAATACTTGACATAATAAAGAGTAGAGTAGACTCAGATGGTTCGTTGGATTAATTTGTAAGTAATCACATTGATTTTGTAAAGTCATGTTACATTGAGTTGTAATTTGCACATTAATTTGTAAGTTTACATATGTTTTTTTTATTTTTATTTGTTGCTGTATTTTTACACATATACACATTTTTACATCATCATGTTATGCTTCATGGAGTTAGACCTATGTGATGGATGAAGTTGATCCTGAGAGTAATGTTTAAAATCTAGGTAATGTATAAAATATCCGTGTCTCTAGGTGTCTTGGTTTCTAACTAGATAATAGGTGTCTCTACTTGTGTCTTAGGTATATACTATATGTCAACTAGGTAGATAGAGACAAGAAAAAAAGTATTTAATCTAATCTAGGTGTCTTAGGTAGATACTATATATCAATGACCTATCTAGAGACTAGAATAAGGTATAATTTAATCTAGGTGTCTTAGGTAGGTACTATATGTCAACTAGGTCTACCATAATAGGCGTCTTAGGTAGAACTATAATCTAGGCGCCTAGGTGACTTAGGTCTAGACTACGATAAGGTATAAAGACTAGGTGTCTTAGGTCTACTATGTTTATAAAATCTAGATACATACTATATAATAGGTGTCTTAGGTGTCCTATGTCTACTAGAATACATGTGTATTAGGTCTTAGGTGAGGCCACATAAGCTTCCACCTTCACGTGGTTGGCCTTGTCAGTATAGAATATTTATATTTCTTGAAGATAAGGGAAGCTCTTTTTCTTAACAGGAAAACTTTATCGACTTCAGTGTCCTCATGGTGCAAGGGCATCCTGGTTGTCATGCCTCCAAGAGGGGTCAAAAAGTGAAATTTTGTTTTGATTGAGTCAATTATATTAATAAGGTATTATAAGACCATTTCATATGTTTTTGAGTCGGTTTGAGTCATTTGGGGTTAGTTTGAGTCTTTGAGTCTTGTTACAAAAAAAGTGTCAATGTTGTTAAGTTACACAAAGCAACTTTTGCATTTTTGCATTTTTGGTGTCCTACTCCTAATGTGACCAAACTAACAATTCTAACGCATCTGGATGGGTACGTTTAGGCTAGGCATGGTCTTGTTTTGTACCCAAACATGCCAAAATAGTCCGGGCTACATTGTACCGGTGATATCCCTGAAGAGTCCAAAGTGCAAAAAGGCAGCAATCTTTGACGAGCTATTACTCAGAAACCATGTCACTTAGAAACATTCCATTTAAGGCAACGTGATCACATAGCATCCTTCTACAATAACCTCTCTCAGTTTTTTATATCTCTGAGGCATTTGCCTGTGGTGAAAGGTTTTCTACTGCCCCAAAAATTGTCAGAAGGAGGTAGTGTAAAGTTGCAAAGGGGTGTAACTTTCGTCTTGCTCTTGATGCAACCAAATTGGTTGTTCCAATGCATCTGGATGGGTACCTTTAGGATAGGCATGGTTCTGTTTCACACCCAAACATGCCAAAACAGTCCGAGCTACATTGTACCAGCGATTTCCCTGAAGAGTCTAAAGTGCAAAAAGGCAACATTCTTTGACAAGATGTTACTCAGAAACTGTGTCACTTAGAAACATTCTATCTAATGAAACACGATCACGTAGGGTCCCTCTACAATAACCTCTCTCAATTTTTTATATCTTTGAGGTGTTTTCCCGTGGTGAAAGGTTTTCTGCTGCCCCAAAAATCGTCAGAAGGAGGTAGTGTAAAGTTACAAAGGGGTGTAACTTTCGTCCTGCTCATCGTGCAGCCAAACTGACTATTCCAACACATCTAGATGAGTATATTTAGGCTAGGCATGGTCCTGTTTTGCACCTAAACATGCTGAAATAGTCCAAGCTACATTGTACCAGCGATATCCCTGAAGTGTCCAAATTGCAACAAGGCAGCAATCTTTGATGAGCTGTTACTTGGAAACCGTGTCACTTAGAAACATTTCATCTAAGGCAATGCGATCATGTAGGGTCCCTCTACAATAACCTCTCTTAGTTTTTTATATCTCTGAGGCGTTTGCCCGTGGTGAAAGGTTTTCTGTTGCCCCAAAAATATCAGAAGGAAGTAGTGTAAAGTTGCAAAGGGGTGTACTTTCATCCTGCTCTTGATGCGGCCAAACTGACTATTCCAAGATGTCCAGATTGGTACATTTAGGGTAGGCATGGTCCCGTTTCACACCTAAACATGCTGAAATAGTCCGAGCTACATTGTATCGATGATATCCCTGAAGAGTCCAAAGTGTAAAAAGGTAGCAATCTTTGACGAGCTGTTACTCAGAAACTATGTCACATAGAAATATTTTGTTTGAGGCAAAGCAATCATGTAGGGCCACTCTACAATAACCTCTCTCATTTTTTTATATCTCTAAAGCATTTTCCCGTGGTGAAAGGTTTTCTGCTGCTCTAAAAATTGTCAGAAGGAGGTAGTGTAAAGTTGCAAAGGGGTGTAACTTTCGTCCTGCTCCACGTGTGGTCAAACTGACTGTTCCAATGCATCTAGATGGGTATGTCTAGGCTAGGCATGGTCCTTTTTCACATCCAAACATGCCGAAACAGTCTGAGCTACATTGTACCAATGATATCCTTGAAGAGTCCAAAGTGCAAAAAGGCAGCAATCTTTGATGAGTTGTTACTCGGAAACCATGTCACTTAGTAACATTTTATCTAAGACAATGTGATCACTTAGGGTCCCTCTATAATAACCTCTCTCAGTTTTTTATATCTCTGAGGCATTTGACCGTGGTGAAAGGTTTTCTGTTGCCCCAAAAATCGTTAAGAGGTAGTGTAAAGTTGCAAATGGGTGTAACTTTTGTTCTGCTCCCAATGACACCAAATTGACTATTCCAACGCATCTAAATGGGTACGTTTAGGTTAGGCATGGTCCTCTTTCACACCCAAACATGCCAAAATAGTCTGAGCTACATTGTACCAGCGATATCCCTGAAGAGTCCAAAGTGCAAAAAGGCAACAATTTTTGATGAGATGTTACTCGAAAATCATGTCACTTAGAAATATTTTGTCTGAGGATACGGGATCATGTAGGGTCCCTCTATAATAACCTCTCTCAATTTTTTATATCTTTGAGTCGTTTGCCCATGGTGAAAGTTTTTTTGCTGCCACAAAAATGGTCAGATGCATGCAGTGTAAAGTTGCAAAGGGGTGTAAATTTCATTCCACTCCTCGTGTGGCCAAACTAACTATTCAAACACATTAGGATGGGTATGTTTAGGCTAGCATGGTCCTATTTCACACCCAAACATGCCGAAAAAGTGTGAGCTACATTGTACCAACGATATCCTCACACATTGCCTTTGCTATAACTATTATAGTCTTCACATGTCAACATGCATCTTATGGCTATTAACATACTTGTTCTAGTAGTCAACATAGTCATATATGAACTGCTTGTTCTTTTATCTTGGCTCACCTTGACTTTGTTCTCTAGTACTATCTCTGTAGGGTTTGTTTTAGTCCTTCAATGCATTGTTCCATCACTGCAATCTTAGACCCCTATTAGGCTTGAAATAAACCTTTGTTAGTCTACTCTCTTAAACCTTAATATCATCTTCATGTTGTCATATCCATGTTGTTCAACCCTCATCTTCTTCCACCTTTAGGTCACTATGTTATTAGGCTTGAAGATAACATCATTACATAGCCAAGATATACAAGGGGTCAAATACTAAAACTAGATCATCAATGATAATGAATGCAATAAGCCATGAACCACCCACCATAAATATAAGTGGCCATATTACAATGTACATCATGAACAATATTTGAATAACTCTAAGCTCAACTCTACAAATGAATCCTCTAAGATCCTATGGTCTTGGTGTTGATTGAGGAAGGGGTTGAACCTGATATCACGAGGATCTCCCTTTCCTCCCCATCCATAAATCAAGGTGATCAAACACTATCCATAATTCAAAAGTGTGGTAGAATGGTGATTATCTTATTTAATTCATTTCCTTATTAACACATAAGTATACACATAAATTCATGGATCCAAAACATCTCAAATGCATGAAAATAGATTTCTCAACTAACATCAACACATCCTTTCTAGCATCTAATACACAAATAAATACAAGTACATGATCAAGCCAAATATGACCATTGATAGTAACCACAAGTCGTTTTAATCCTACAAGTTTGACTTAGAACTGTACATCCAAGATCATTTCCAAATCCACATGAATTGCTAATCACATCCCATATTATGAAAGCTCTCTTTGGGTGAGGATATATGTCTTACTAAGAACACATGCCCAAGGTAGAACTATATGCATCCCATACTACAAGAATCTTAAAGTTAGTTCAACACAAGTATCCAAACATTAATAAAATAACAATTCAAATACGTATTTGAACACACACACACAAAAGCAATACCATACAACATACAATTCAAACATTAAAAAAACAAGCACACAGGACCAATATTCCTTTCTCTACTTTCTCGAGCATGTCTAGTTTTGAGAGACTAAAACTTTCAACCCAAAATTCAAATTCTCTTATCATCAATTGGGATGGATTCTTTGACAATTAAACTTTGAAACCTAAAGGCATACAAAAATGATCTATACTACACTTATCCATATTACATAATGATCAACAAAAATGATTTGTATTAACCAAATATCTAGATAGGCATACATCAATATCTGTTGATATAAGTATAACATATATACAAAATAGCCATATAGGCTTAAAAGAATGCCATATAGGCATACAATGTCAACTATATGCAATACAAAATATATGTCCATAAATTTCATATAGGCATATAATAAAGGAACACAATATAAAGTCATTGTCCTCTGTCTGGTGAAGAGAATAGATCACGGGCAACCTTTGATCTTCAAGGGGATGGAGACGCGTATGAGGGTGGTCTACTATGAACTCGAGGGCTACTCCTCCTATTTAGTTCTTCAAGGATCTGCAGCTATTACAATAAAATGTATAGACATTAATATATAGAAATTATATTATAAAAAATGAAACATTTAACAAAATAACCACTTACCGCTATCTAAAAATCTATCTCCTCATTTGCCTCAGTACCAGGATTAGGTTGTGATGATGTCATGTCCTATAGAAACCATCCAGATAGAAATTAAACTTCAAATCAATAATCATTTGATTTTTCAAAAATAAACAACCATAACAACAAATGTAATTTAAAATTTACTAATCTGCCTCATACCCTCCTCAAAGGCATGGAGCTATGAATTGCAGAGGACACACCATGCTCTATATCCCTATGAACATCGGGAGGTGTCTCCGTAGCCTACATCAACTAAAAATAAAACAACATTATTCAATTATGAAAACTATAATAGTGATGCAAGTTTGGTTGATGCCTAGGCTGAAAATCTCATGTTTTTGGGTATAGAATGTGCAAATGAGCTAGGGCTTGTAGAAAAGCTCTTGAGAAAAGGTTTGTAATGGTTGGAATTGTTTGGGTAGACCATCTTTGACATGTCTAAGGTGTTGGTGTGAAGATTTGAAGTCTGGTATTAGAAAACCTTGTGGTGACCCATCTAAACTAGCATAATTAGGCCTAAATTACAGAGTAACAGTCCTATTTTGACCCTTGTGTTACAAAACACCCCCATCTAAATTTGAAGTATGGTGTGTAAGAGGATAATGGGTATCCAAAAAAGTTTTTAGTTCATGGGTTTGAGTTGTTTCCTTCAAATTATGTCAAAAATACCCTTTTTGCTGTCCTACAAGGCATAGTGGAAGATTGTGAAGAAAATCACTTTGTCTGAGGTGTTAAGACTTTAACCAAGGATTGATTGAGTGAGTTTGATCTTTGATACCATGCTCTACATCAAGGGTGTTAGAGGGGAGATAGAAGTCAATGAAGGTGAAGTAGTAATAGGTGGATATATGGTGGGGAAGATAGGGGCATAGCTAGTGGAGTAGGTGAAGTAATAGAAAGAGGTTGTGAGGTTGGGGCAGCAATGCATTTAGAGGCATATGATAGGTAAAGGTGAAAGAGGGAGTTGGTAGCATAGATAAGGTAGTGAACTATTTGAAAATATGCCTCAAAGAAATGTGGTCTCATGGTGATGTCCTTGTCTATGCATCTGCTTGTCATGACATTCCATGAGACCACATTTCTTTGAGGCATTTTTTCAAATAACTATATTGTAATTAAAATTTTGTCATCTATCAACATCTAGTTATTAGTTATGCAATGCATAGTAATGTTTTGAGTTTGAAAGATGTGCAATGAAATGTAACCAACGATATGAATATAAAATACAAAAATCTAGTAAGTACAATTCATTCATTAAACTATTTATTTTATTACTTCCGTAAAGCTTTGAAGTCTACCACCACTAGCAAGTGTTGCCATGAAATCTCCAATATTAACCTATTCAACAACCAAAATAAGATATTAGAATACCATTCATATAATGATGCTATTCACATGTAATATTTATAATTGTTTACTAGTTACATACCCCGATAGTAGATGGTGTAGTGTAATATGCAGGTGGAGAACCATTGAAAACTGCATCAACGATATGACCCTAAAATTTTATTAAAATCATCAAACTAAATTAGTTAATATTGCATTTCAAAAATAAAATTTAATAAATTAAATTCAATGAACTTGCTAAGATTTACCTGAGTATCAAGCCTGAAAGTCTCACTCAGGAGGGCATCTGTCATCACCATCTGCTCAGCTGCAAATGTAGCTTGCGCACCTACATCCTAACTATCCATGAGGTCATAACCACATACTGAACCGCAAGCTTGACATGTATGGGGTGGAACCCTACTCAAACTCTCCCCCAGCCTACGTTTTACTGCAAGACTAACATGCTATATGATGCTCTAGGTCAAGGCACTAATGGACTGAAGTGTCTCGACCTCAACACTCTCCTTCACAATGAAAGGGATAGAAACATGCTCATGGGATGGTCTGGTGAGTGCTCATCTCCCTAGCCGCTATGGGTCAACACGTGCCCCTAGTCTATCTTGTGTTGACCCCCCACCTCTACCCTAGAACTCCCACATATCAAAATAATTTGGCACTTTATTTTTGACAAACTCGCAGTAGAGTTTCTGCATAAAATATTGTGGAACCTCATTATTGTTGCATGGAGGATGGTCAAAAACCATCCACCACCTCTATGCAAAATTGTCCCTTATCGCTTGGTTGTTGCACCAATGGATAGGGAACCTGTTGCATGTAAGGGGTAGAGGTTGATTTGTTTGTGGGTTTTTGAAAATAGAACACAAGTCCAATTTTGTAATTTGTTCGTTTTTAACTTGTTCATAGGACAACTTATCTGCATAGAACTCTCTAAATTCTCTCCTCTTTTCTATCCAACTAGTGATTTGCTTGCTAATTGAATCTACATTTGTTAACATAGATTCAAGAGATTGAGCAAGCGTGGATCTATGTAAGGTTGAAGTTGCAGGTTCTTTCAACCTTGCAATTATGTCCTCAATTTGTTTTTTATTGTTTTTAATTTTCCCCATTAGATTTTCTTGTGTTCCAGGGGCATATTGAGGAATGAATGGAGGTGTTTGTTGTTGGGGTTCTTCTTCAGTAGGTATTTGTTGTTCAGGTGATGGAGGATTTTGTGCATTTTTAGGAGGAGGAGGTGAATTATCAATTCTTGTAAATTAAAGAAATTTACATCAAAAACTATTTTAACCTACCTATTTAGCAACAAATTCACACAAGAAAGAAAATAGAACTTACTTCTTTGACCTCCCCGATGTCGTGGCGGCATTTTGACAATGAATCTGTGAGAAATAGCTGACGAAATGGATTTCTATAATGCAAGCGTGCTTGTTTTCTCTCTAAGTCATGGGTTTTCTTGCCAAATGATGTGAAATAATGAAATGAAACGCTATTTTTTTTAAATATAGTAGAATATAATGCGCTCACGTTAGGTCTAAAACATTTTTAAAAAAAAGTTGGCCACTTTTTGGCCCCCCAACTTTTTGCACCTGCCCTGTATACAAATTGCAATTTTATTTCATACCAAGTTATCTACTAGTATCTAGTTAAAGATATCTCAGGTGGCTCTAACTTTAAATCCATTGTGGTAATGACATTATTTACAACAATCATATCTCCATTGATTATCTCACTCATGGTGTACAATCTACTATCTCACATCTCCACATAGCAAATATGTTCCCCAAATATAACACCATAAATCCTTTCTTTGTGGGCTTCTTTCACCAAATGATGAATCTCGCTTTTACTCTCCTCATTCATGCACTTGTCCTTTCCAACTCATATGTTACTTGAGCATTGATAGAAGGAGACATGGCATACAACTTTTGAAAATATAGTATAACTTCTATGTACTCATGTAGGCCAATAATAGTTTTTATCTATTTAAAAATACTTTTCACATGGCTTGAATCAATCTCTAAAGCCATGATTACATCACAAAGGGATTTTTCATTCAATTTTAGTCTCTAAAAACATTTTTTCTATGTTAGAATAAGCCAAGTGCATCTAGAAGGGTGAGGCTTGTAGAAAATTTATTTTAATTTGTTTCTTTCAATCTCATCTATACATTTAGCACAAGCCAAAATTTCAACTAGTTGATCATCACTTATCATGTTTTCCTTACCTTCCAACCAATACCTCATACATTTCAAGTGCCACAATGTTCGTTGAAGGAGGAGAAGCTATTTTTATAGTGGAGGGATTGGGAACATAAAGCACATGGAAACCATCTAAAGATGTAATAAGATGATTTTATCTCAATTTCATATTGGCTCCCATGAAGAACACCCTTCCAACCGCATTTCCACTCTAAGAGGTTGCATCATCAACTCTCACTGAAGGTCAAGATAAAAGAATAGTATTAATGGCAAGTGCAATGCCTATAGATAAATGTGATTCTATTAGACATTTATAATGTGGTGTACTATTCTAAAGGGGCTAACATAATGGTAAATTCATCTGTACATACACTATAAAATTTTGTAATTATAGTGGTAGTGTCATTATCATACATGTGATGCCAAATAATTGTGCCAAATTTCTTAATATTTTATTAATAGTTATAATATGAAATTTATTGTGTTTGATAAGCATATGTATAAGTATTTAAATGTGTACACACTCTCCTATAGTCCCCCTAGATGACCATTTATTCAATTTACTCAAACATTCATTACTTCAAAATTTCAAGTTAGGGATAGCTAAACATATTTCCCTTGTGCCACATTAAAGTGAAGTTAATGTCTACCTAGGTGTCACTCATTATGCAAGAGTTTAAAGTATGACATTCTTCATGTGCAATACAATTTAAGTGGGCTTAAGAGCAAGAAGAATCCAGTAAACAAAATTAAAAATTTGAAGCATACAACAAGTTGTCAAGTTCACTGTATGAGATGGTACAATGAATTAAAATATTACAAATTAAAATATGATACAAAATACTTCCACAATATGACATTAAGTTATCTTTTCATTGTCCAACAACTAATAAGATTACATAGAAATATTTATTTTTACTTTTTTTTTAACAATTTAAATACTACAAACTATTGTTGAAAATTAAAGAGTAGAAAATATCATGTTATGATTGGTTGATTGAAACTAGAAACTTGTTTGAACTAATTGTTAGACTTAGGGCACACAACTGAGAGGGGGGGGTGAATCAGTTGTGCAAAACTTTCTCTCAATTTATACACTTAAATCCTTTTAGTGATTGGCAGCATATTAAGCATGAGACATAATGCATTCAAATCAAAAGCAGAAACTCATCAACACATGAGACACTAAGATTTTGATGTGGAAAACCTGGTTAAGGGAAAAACCACGGGGTGATTAACCCAAGAATGTATTCTCTGTTAGAAGAATAGAAAGAACAAAATGGCACATGCCAATTAGGGCTCACTACCCGAGGACACTGCTCACAAGAGGCTCACTACCTACAAGAGACACACTGTCTACAAAGAAATAAGTATCACGTACATGAACTGGAGAATAGCATCTTCACCATGCTTGAATCAGTTCCATTAAGCTCAATACTTTTGCTCTGCCTTTCGCTCTCCTCTTCGCTACCACTCACTCATCCCCACAAGACACACTTCAAAATGACTTCACAATCCTTTATTTATACAAGGCATCGACTTAGGAACAATCATCTAAGTCGGCAAACACCTACAAGAACATCCGCAAGACGTGTAATACATCTGATCGGCCAGTCTCAAGAAGAACACCAATATCCAGTGGTTATTCTTCAAATGCAAACTCTAACTTCAATGCGGACCACCTACATGAACTGGACAAGATCCAACGATCATCATAACCTTCCCTGAATCACCAAGAACATCCGCACTTCATCAGCCTACTAGAATTCTTCTCTCCTTCATCCAGAGCTTCAAGAACACAGTCTGTCATCACTGTCACAAAGGAATAGGCTCTTCTGGACCTTCAAACCACGAACCAATCTAGTTGATACTTCACAGAGACATCCTCAACACTTCCTCAAATCCGCAGAATGGGATAGTGAATTTCTGGATCTCACCGGACCTATTTGTGACAATCTGTCACCTCTGAACACGTGCCAGAACCAGTTCTACTTGAGTGACCATAACTTCTTCAAATCTTCATGAGGACCTTTGAAAACTTGACTGGAGCATCTCAAGACTTATATCTATAAACCCTTTAAACCGCATCCTCTGATCCTCAAGCTATTGAGGACTTTTACCTTCTTGTCATCACTGTTCTTCATTGTTCCTAATTGAGACTAATTTTCTCAATATCCTCAGCACACAGCTCATCTAATCCTTCTCATTAATGCAACATGAGTATGTTGATATCAATGAAAACACTGGTTAGGCCCATACTTGCAACAATCTCCCCCTTTATCATTGATGGCAACATATGATGTGAAAAACCATCAAGACAAGAACTCCTTACTGTCACAACTCCCCCTATCAGCAACAACTATTCACATATCTTCTCTTCCTTTATTGCTCCCCCTTTGATCGGCAACCACTTGTTTTTCACATGTCTTCTCTCCCCCTTTGACATCAATGGCAAAGGGCTCATACTTGCAACTCCACTTCAGAACATACCAGCTGCTCCCCTTGAGTAGCAGCTCCCCATCATCAATCCGGATCACAAGATATGACTGTGATATCCATCGGACTGATGCATATTAGTGCACCTTAGTTCATCACCGGAGGGGCAATAACCCCTAACTTCTCCCTGAGGTACTCAAAAGAATCCTTAGGTAGAGGTTTAGTAAAGATATCCGCAATCTAATCCTTGGATGACACAAACTCCAATTTGACTTCATTCTTATTCACTTGCTCTCTTAGAAAGTGAAACTTGATAGATATATGCTTTGTCTTTGAATGCAACACCGGATTCTTGGATATACTTATAGCACTTGAATTATCATAGAGGATTGTGATAGGCTCCTCATACTCTACTTTAATATCTCTTAGCATCTACTTCATCCACAAAACTTGAGTGCAACAACCTGCTATTGCTATGTATTCTGCTTCAGTTGTAGACATGGATATTGCCTCTTATTTCCTTCTTAGCCAAGAAACCAATCTCTTTCCCAAAAATAAATCTCCACCACTGGTACTCTTCTGGTCACCCACATCTCCTGCCCAATCAGCATCTGTATATGCATGAAGAGAGAAATCATGATCTCGAGGATACCACAAACCATACTCAACTGTTCCTTTTAGATACCTAAAAATTCTTTTGATTGCCATGACATGAGATTCTCTGGGATCAACCTGGAATCTCGCAACAAGACCAACAGCCTGTATTATATCTGGTCTAGTTTGAGTGAGATACAATAATCCTCCAATCATTGATCTATACTTTGTCTGATCTGCCTTAGGAGAGTCATCATCTTTGCTCAACTTACATCCGGTTGCCATGGGAGTATTCATTGGCTTTGAATCTTCCATTCCAAATTTCCTCAACAATTCTTTCACATATTTGGTCTGAGATATAAAGATTCCTTTCTTTGATTGAGTAATTTGCAGACCCAAGAAGAAATTCATTTCACCAAGCATTGACATCTCAAACTCACTTTTCATTTGATTTGCAAAGGTTTTACACATACTGTCTCTTCCTCCAAAGATGATATCATCAACAAATACTTCAACAATCAAGATGTTTTCATGATCAATTTTGAAATATAAGTTACTGTCAACAGTACCTTTGTTGAAGCCAATCTTCAAAAGATGTTTGTCCAATCTTTCATACTAGGCTCTTGGAGCTTGCTTTAGTCCATACAGTGCCTTCTTCAGCTTGCAGACCATATCACTATGCTCAGATAATTGAAATCCATCCAGTTGTTCAATGTACACTTCTTCTTCTAAGTCACCATTCAAGAAAGTAGATTTGACATCCATTTGATACACCTTGAAATCCTTGAAGGCAGAAAATGCAAGAAATAATCTGATTGCTTCAATTCTTGCCACCGGAGCAAAAGTTTCTTCAAAATCAATTCCTTCTATTTGAGAGTAGCCCTTGTAGACCAATCTAGCTTTGTTTCTGATTACTTCACCAACTTCATTTAGTTTGTTCCAGAAGACCCATTTGGTTCCAATCACATTCTTGTTTCTAGGTCTAGGAACAAGATCCCAAGTGTGATTTTTCTCAATTTGCATCAACTCTTCCTCCATTGCTTTGGTCCAATTTTCATCATTGCAGGCTTCATTTATTGTCTTAGGTTCAATCTTTGAAATCAGACAATATTCATCTGAGTTTTGACCAACTTTCCTTCTAGTTTGCACACCTTTGCTTTTGTCACCTATGATCTAATCTTCAGAGTGGTTCAGTCTTACATACCTTGGAACTTTGGGAGTTTCTTGCACTTCTGCTTCTTGATCAGGCTCATTCAGACCTATCTCTTCTTCCTGATTTACCGGATCAGTCTGAATTTGACTTTCAGAAGAGGATTCAGCTCCTTGAACCAGAACACCATTTTGATCATCTTCATCATATTCATAAAACCTTGAGGGTGTCTCTATTCCCTCATCAACCTTCACATTTGTACTTTCTATCATATTTCTTAGTCTCTTGTTATAACACCGGTATTCTTTGCTTTGAGTAGAGTAACCCAAGAATATTCCTTCATCACTTCTAGCATCAAACTTGCCTAGATCTTCATCTCTTTTGATGTAACATTTGCTACCAAAGACTCTAAAATATATTACAGTAGGAGTAATGCCAAACTAGAGTTCATAAGGGGTCTTATCGGTATTGCTTCTGATTTGAACTCGATTAAGAGTATAGACTGCAGTGCTGACAACTTCTCTCCAATAGATCCGAGGAACATTTGCTTCCATCATCATGGTCCTAGATGCTTCTTGGATGGTCTGGTTCTTTCTCTCCACTACTCCATTCTACTGTGGAGTCCTCGGAGCAGACAACTATCTCTTAATTCCATGTTTCTCACAGAACTCTATGAACTCACCGGATGTGATTTCTCTGGACACCTCTATTAGACCTCAGACATTTCAACTTTATTCCTATTTCATTCTCTACCATAGCCTTGAATATTTTGAATTTCTCAAGAGCTTCTGATTTCTCCTTTAGAAAGGTCACCCACATCATCTGGGAATAGTCATCAATTAGCAGCATGAAGTATCTATCACCTTGAATACTCCTGGTTCTTGCCGAACCACAAAGATCAGTGTGAACTAAGTCCAATAAGCTAGTAGAAGACAGTTCCTTGCTTTTGAATGTGACTCTACTTAGCTTACCCAACTGACATTCCTTGCACAAGCTGTTAGTAGGTTTCACCAATTTTGGAAGATCTTTTGCAACATGAGTATTGATTATCTTGATGATATTATCAAAATTCACATGACACATCCTTCTATGCAATAACCAACTCTGATCAACTTGAACAAATAAGCAGCTTTTACCAGTACCAACCAAATGGAAGATGTTACCTTTAGTTTGAGTACCGGATGCAATCTCTGTTCTAGAACTTTCAAAGATTTTGCATTTTCCATCCTTGAATCAGAGATCATAGCCTTTGCCCACCAACTGTCCAACACTAAGAAGATTGTGCTTCAAACCTTCAACATACAGTACATTACCAGTTTTGTTTCTTCCATCAAAAGAAATAGTTCCTCTTCCTCTGATTCTACTAGCAGAATTGTCACCAAACTTTACCACTCCTCCTTCATACCTCTCCAAATCTACAAACTTATTTTTGTCACCTGTCATATGGTGAGAGCATCCACTGTCAATGACCCAATCATCCTTCTCTTCAATTTGGGCAGCCAGAGCTCTTTCCACACTCTTAAGATTGATAGATACAGAGGACATTGGATCTTCTTCCTTGATGGCAATGAACACCCATTCATTTCTGGATTGGTTTCCTATCTTTGATTCATCATCTGTTACTCCTTCATTATCATCATCTTCATGTACATAGTAATAGTTCTTTTGGAACCTTGGCTTGTTAGGATTTTTCCTTGAAAATCTTTCTGGACACCTTGAGGTAAAATGACCAATCTTATTGCAGTTAAAACACTTAAAGGGTAATTTTCCTTCATACTTACCGGATCCTCTTGGAAGCCTCTTTGCAATAAGGGCTTCAAGTTAGGCAGTTTCTACTTCTTCTTCTTCCAGATCTTTTCTTGCTTTTTCATACCAAGACAATTTTCTTGAAGAATTCTCTCCTGGATCAAACCTTTGTTTACCTTTAATAGAGGCATTGACTTTGAATGCAGATTCAGTCTTGGGGGGGTCATCTCCAAACTCTGTCATTTCAAATGCAGCCAATTTCCTAGCCAATTGATCTCTTGTGACAGTTGTATGGGCTCTGAATTCTTCAATGGCAGCAGCCTTGATTTTATAAGAAGCAGGAAGGGATCTGAGAATTTTACCAACAATCTCATTTTCATCCAAGACTCCACCAGCATTTCTAATTCCACAAACTAGCTCATTCACTCTTGGCATAAAAGTGGCAATATTTTCATCATCTCTCATCTTTAATTTTTCAAATTTCCCTTTTAGACTCTGTAACCTTGCACATTTAACATACTGATCTCCTTCATGTAAAAGTTTCAGTTTTTTCCAAATCTCAAAGGCAGTTGGCAGGTCAATAACATTTGAGAGCTCTAAGTCAAATAATGCACTTAGAAGAGCCTCTTTAGTCTGCAGATTGTTTTCAGCATTTGTGATTTCATTTAGGGTTGTCAGACCACCCTGTGGGGGTACATACACTTTTGTAACCATGGACTAGTACGCCATTCCCATACACTGCAAGTGACATTTCATGCGACCTTTCCAAAGAGCAAAGTTGGTTCCATCAAACTTCGGACTATCCTTCTTGTATGACAACATCTTGGATCTCCTCAAGCGGTTAAGCTCCTTTTAGAGGAACTTAGCTCTGATACCAATTGTTAGACTTAGGGCACACAACTGAGAGGGGGGGTGAATCAGTTGTGCAAAACTTTCTCTCAATTTATACACTTAAATCCTTTTAGTGATTAGCAGCATATTAAGCATGAGACATAATGCATTCAAATCAAAAGTAGAAACTCATCAACACATGAGACACCAAGATTTTGACGTGGAAAACCTGGTTAAGGGAAAAACCACGGGGTGATTAACCCAAGAATGTATTCTTTGTTAGAAGAATAGAAAGAACAAAATGGCACATGCCAATTAGGGCTCACTGCCCGAGCACACTGCTCACAGCCCGAGCACACTGCTCACAAGAGGCTCATTGCCTATAAGAGACACACTGTCTACAAAGAAATAAGTATCACATACATGAACTGGAGAATAGCATCTTCACCATGCTTGAATTAGTTCCATTAAGCTCAATACTTCTGCTCTGCCTTTCGCTCTCCTCTTCACTACCACTCACTCATCCCCACAAGACACACTTCAAAATGACTTCACAATCCTTTATTTATACAAGGCATCAACTTAGGAACAATCATCTAAGTCGGAAAACACCTACAAGAACATCCGCAAGATGTGTAATACATCCGGTCGGCCAGTCTCAAGAAGAACACCAATATCCAGTGGTTATTCTTCAAATGCAAACTCTAACTTCAATGCGGACCACCAACATGAATTGGACATGATCCAACGATCATCATAACCTTCCATGAATCACCAAGAACATCTGCACTTCATCAGCCTACTGGAATTCTTCTCTCCTTCATCCAGAGCTTCAAGAACACAGTCTGTCATCACTATCACAAAGGAATAGGCTCTTCTGGACCTTTAAACCACGAACCAATTTAGTTGATACTTCACAGAGACATCCTCAACACTTCCTCAAATCCACAGAATGGGATAGTGAATTTCTGGATCTCACCGGACCTATTTCTGACACTCTGTCACCTCTGAACACCTGCCGGAACTGGTTCTACTTGAGTGACCATAACTTCTTCAGATCTTCATGTGGACCTCTGAAAACTTGACTGGAGCATCTCAAGACTTATATCTACAAACCCTTTAAACCACATCCTCTGATCCTCAACCTATTGAGGACTTTTACCTTCTTGTCATCACTGTTCTTCACTGTTCCTGATTGAGACTAATTTTCTCAATATCCTCAGCACACAGCTCATCTAATCCTTCTCATTAATGCAACATGAGTATGTTGACATCAATGACAACATCAGTTAGGCCCATACTTGCAACACTAATTATAATAGAATCCTTACCATGGTAGGGACTAACAATTAGACATGTAGTATTGTCAATCATCTACACAATTATGGAGGATGTAAGACATAGATCTAACAGTTACAATAAACACTCTTCTTTAGAAACTCATTGAAGAAAATAACTTAAAATAATTACCATGAATTAAGGGCAATCTATAGGTCTAATAAGAATAAAGGAGCATGGGCTTTCTATTGCAACATCTATATGATTTTTCTTTTTGTATTAAATTTATTAGGTTCAAGTAAAAAGTCTAATATGTTTTAGCAATAAGTTCAAGAAAGTAATGTCAAAGGAGGTGAGCCCAATTGGTTAAGTCAATAGGTGATTATGTTGGAGACCTAGGTTCGAATCCCCAAAATGATATCTATGTTGATTTCATTGGCTCTATTGACTCTAAGTTATTACTATTGTTTCTATTAAATAAATTAGGTTAATTACCACATCCACTTCTAGGTGTGGCATACCCCAATGGTTGGTGACAAGTGTAAATCCTAGGTGAATTTGATGAAAGAGATACCCCTCATTTATGTCATCTAAAATGAAGGACTCCCTACAACAAGAATACTCAATTACAAAAATAAATCAAGAAAGTAACAAGAAATAAAATAGATTTCTATAATTATTTTCAAACAAACATCCAAAAGCATGTAGGTCCCCCAAAAAATTAACAAAGCAAGGGGGGGGGCATTGACCATTGCCTTTGATAAACATAATGTTTCTACATAATATACATAAAAAAATTATAGAAGGCATCAAAGCACAAAAACTAATGTTTGGAATTTTGATATGTGTCTTGAAATGTGCTTTATTTTTTAAAAGATTTTTTATTTATTTGTAAGAGTTTAAGTATATACATTAGAGAAGTGATAAAGTGTTTGTAGAACATTTGACTTCTTTACTTGTGTATAATTTTGTAGAGGGTTATATTAACATAAATATTTTGAGAGTGATATTTGTTTATATGTTTCCCCACCATTCTTGCTTCTATAGGGGTGTTTCATTTTGCTCTTGTATTTATCATTGAATTCATTTCTTCTAGCACACCTAAAGTCATGTGCCAATGTTGAGAACTCTCTAGAAGTTTGAAGTTGGAGTATCATAAATTATCTATAATGTCATACTAGTTAGATTGTATCCAATTTAGGTTTGGATGGAATGTTGGAGATCCTTGGTTTTTAATCATATTTTTCCTACACATTTGATTAGGAAGTAATTATACATGGAGTTGAAATACATACATTATACTATTGTAGTGATGTAGCATAGATGTTAACAAATACAATAGGACATTGTTTTGATCATAATGTTGGAGGCTTGCAATAGCTAGTTAGAACAAGATGAAAATACATGAGTCCAATCACATGGAAAATGTTATGTCAAATTGGTATTATCAAGCTTTATCTTTAGTTTTTTTGTATCAAATAACCAAGCCATGTGTGCTTGCATGTGTTTATTTACCTTTCCCATTTGCTTTAGCATGAAAAAAAGTGAGAGAGGTATCATGATTATGGATGATTTGACCCCTAAATTAAACATTGGTCTAAAATTATTTTGGCATACATAAACCTATAGAAATATTTCTTAAACTCAGACATTGCCCTACTACCAATCAGTCATTGATAGCCTTGATAGAGATAGTCTTGATCCCAATTTTTGTATTCGATCTTTCCTTAATTTTTTGAAAGATTCATTACCCTTTTTATTATTTTAGGAATGTAGGCATGAGACCATTTTAGGGTTTGGTACCATTGTGACTATTTTGAGGTTAAATTGAAAGATATGTATTTATTACCTAAACCATAATGTATCACATCAATGATTTAGGAATTATAATGTCTAGTTGTAAAGTGGCTTGATTAGGAGAAACTTAAAATAAAGTGGTATGAGAAATTTTGATAAAAATAAATTTGAGTAAGAGTTGTGTTTTAGGTACATGCATTTGAAGGTTTCTTGGGAAGGAGCTATAGTTTTATAAGACTCTAAATAAGAGAAGTATTGTGCATACACGGGATTCACATGCTATATTTATTACAAATTTATACTAAAATTGAAAATAGAATGTAAAGAATATAGGTAGGAATGAATTCTTATGTACTTTTGTTCCTTTTTTGTACACCTTGGATTTTGATCTTCAACTTTTATTTTTCTCATATCAAGCCTTATTAGGAAAAGTAGATCTTCGGATCACATTCGTATAATGTGTTCAAATAATGCAGACTGGTAGAATCCTTTTGGTATTCTACTCTCCATGACATCCTCGAATTCCTTCAACAAGCCTTCACTTTTGGATCCTCAAAGTAGCACAACTCATCTTTCTCCATTGGTACAAGCTTCATTACTAATGCATAACATTATTATAAGTCTTCAATCTCTTTGAGAAACTTTTTAGGAATCAATAACATCACCTTTCTCTTCATGGATTCTTCTTTGGCCTTAAATGGCTACAACTCAATATTCTTTGCACCCTTTATGATGGTAAAGTTGTTCTTCCTGCCATTGTGTATGATGATTCATAGACAATATTTCCATGGTTTTCCCAATATCACATGAAAAGCATCCATAACAATTACATCACACCAAATTTCATTAAAATATCCTCCAATATGGAAGTAAACTAGGCAATGTTCCTTCACAAAAATATATTGACCCTTATATAGTCATGAAACATGGTAAGGATTTGGATATGGTACCTATTGAAATCCCAATTTCTCCACCATTTCTATGGACACTAACTTGGCAATGATTCCTCCATCTATGATCATACTAAAACAATTTGCTTAATACTTATATAGTGCAAAAATACTTTTTCTCAGCATGATTCTTTGTATTCTTTAGTAGGCTCGAGAAAAACCTTGTAAAACATCAAATTATCACCACCTTCTAGGGTCATGCTCTATATTTCACTACTTGAGTCTTCATCACCTTGTGTAATGTGAACTCTTTTCTTAGTGCATCCTCATTCCCATATGACATCCAGTGACTCAAATTCCTTATGGCCTTCTTCATGACATCTAAAACAAGTACCATTAATTTTTTATATAACATCCTTTTCTCTTACCTTCCTTCCTTTTGAAATTCTTTTCTTCGTTATACCCTTGCGTGTCACCATTGGACTCTATAGTTTCTCCCTTACCTTAATTCTTTGCTTGCCCCTTCTTCTCGTTCCCTTATCTTTCTCTCTATTGGTTGCACAATAGCTTCTCCTAAACCTTTAGTCTGAGTTAGTAGGCATCCTCCATGAAGTGAATAGGAAATATATAGATCTCCTTTTGGAATGTAGTATGCAAACCATTAAAATACTATTCTACCTTTTCTACATCATCCTCAACATGTCCCATGTATATGTTGAGGCAATGGAACTCTTCAATATATTCCTTCATAGACACTTCTCTCTGTCATAAATTATAGAACTTCTTGAACAATTACAAATTGCAATTGATAGGTAAGAGATTACCTTTCATTTTTCTCACCATCTAATCCCATTTGGAGACACTCACCTTTTCCTTCTTACCTAGTCTTTTTTCATATACTCCCACCATAAAGTAACATGCCCCTTCAACTTGGTGATGGAATACTTTACCCTCTCAGGGTCTTCTATGGATTCAAATTCAAAATATTTTTCTAGTTTATCGATCTAGTCCAACTAATCTTTTGTAATCAAGCTTCCCAAATAACAAGGAAGGTCAAAACTTGGTTTACTTCCTACCCTCACTAATGTTATAGCATACATATCCTCATGACTTAGTTCATCATTAACAATTGAAGCCTTTTTAGCATGTGGTTCTTGACTTGGTCACTCATTATCACTAACATATTTAGCTATGATTGTTCCTCATCTTTGCATGGTCTTGAGGATCTCTAACCTTTCTTGTATAACTATCATCATGTCAACTTATAATTTGTTATCACCCTATCCTATTTGACTTCTACCATATCTTCTTCTATAATCCAGTTCTCTAATGGATTACCTACAATGTGATACTAAACAATACCTTTTATTGTGGCCTATTACTCACCTTTCAACAACCTAGAAAACTAGGCTTTAATATCAATTTATGTAGTCATTGATAGATGGTCTAATGAAAGATGGTTTATTCATGCAACATAACCACATAATTGAAAACCCATTGCAAGAGTACATAATAAAAGCTTAATCTTAAGAAATATTGAACAACAAGATGGCATAAAATATTAGATTATGTATATATATTCATGAAGAAGTCTTTAAAACAAATCTACATACATTAGAGTTCCTCAAAACAAGTAAAGGTCAAGATTTACATCCTTCTCTAATGTTTGGTCTTCAATCTCTTCTATCTATCCTCCTCACTAGTCATTACTTTTGATCAAATGAGTTGTCCTTATTTTATAGGTGAATTTTAATATGATAGGTTAACACCAACCATAGATATGTTATTATGTTCAACAATCCTCCCTAAGACTGAATATACAAGTTTGAGACCTTATAAATTGGCATGAAATTTAAATACATTGGAACACAAACCTAATGCAAATCCTTTCTATAAAAGAACACACTAAATCTTATAAGATATAGCTTTGGACCTAGGGACATGTTTAAGGTCCCTTAACAATAGTGTGATTTCAATTTAGAGGCTTCTAGTATGATATGTGATATCACAAAAGATGATGACTATTTGTAGCTTTGCATGAGTACCCATGAATTTGTCATAAGAAAATAGATTTGTAGTAAGAATCAAGCACATGTGAAAGAATAAAATCTACAAAATATAAACAAAACCTAAGGAAGTTTTTTGGGTGATGCAAGATTGCACAACCCTTGAGATACTCCTACATCAAATGTGGTCATGAGAGCACATGTAAAGTGGTTTCCTCCACATAGGCAAGATAGGGAGATGAGGCTCAACAAATTCTATGGGCATAATCAATATATAAAAAATGTATAGCCACCTAAAAAAATGGTAAATATGGACCTTGGTGGCTAGATGATGTTATGTGATAATAAAAATAGGCAACTATATCAATAGATAAGTGTGTAGTTGTAAATAGGTAATGTTTTCATGAAAGCACATGTAAAGATAATTTCCTCTAATATGGACAATATGGTGAGATAGATATAGAAGCATGATAAGAATGAGTAATCTCCTATGATAATAAGATATAGAAATAAGATTAGCATAAGGTAAAGACATGATAAGGCTCATAGGAATCAAGGTAATCATCATAAGCATATGGTCAAAGTAAGGATCATAATCATTAGGTGTGAATATGATAAGAATTATAAACATGGAATCACAAAACCTGAATATGGGAAGCATTTGGATAATGATAAAAATAAGCATAGTAGATCGTAGTTATGGAGGATAAGGATCACAAGGATATCATAAATCACATGTCATCATGAAATGATGTAATATAGGTGCATAACAAGGAATATGTGAAAACCTAAGGCAATAAATATAGGACATATGAGTCAAATAATATATGTAGGAAACAAGGAAAGGTAACATAAGAGTAATCTAAGAAAGATGTCCCCCAAGTGGGGAACCAAAGAATAAACCATAATATTGAAGGTGAAATGAAAATAGGTAAAACACAACAAACGTGGAATAAACAAAGGGCCAAAGTCTAAGGACACACAAGATGAATGGATGAATGAGAAAGAGGATTACACAACATACATGTCATTAGGAAAATCCCCAAGTATAAATGGTATAAAATACAAGGAAAAATGACATCAACAACACAACACAGGTTCAAAGTCACTTGTGTCAACACACACCACTAAAGGTGTCTTGTGTCATCTACATTCTAACTATGGATATGGAAGCATAAATCCAAGAAATAAAATTTAAAGCACAAAATGTGATAAGGAGTGAGAAGGATAGATGGAAATATCTAGCCAATGAAGTTATTCCTCATTATGTGTATCAGGTGGTTTCTCTTTTATATCATGTGTAAGATCAAGATAGGGTGTGTTATAGTGAACAATATTAAGCTCTTGATGCACATGCTTTGATTCCATATGGTTCACCTTATTAAATGAGGGAGTTGTGTCCTCATGAGTAACCTCAATGTTTATTTTCCCTTCATCTATAAGTTCTTGAACTTTATGTTCGAATGTAATGCCTATATACTTATAATATCCATGTGTATGATGATAAGTATGAAAATATGTAGTCTTGTGTGGTTTAACAAGAAGTAAGGTAATGAGAGTGTGTTTCAAAAGTTGTTGTAGTATCACATGCATAAGCTTAGGAGGTACATTAGGTTTTTACAATGGAACATGTTGGCCTCAAGATAGTTTAGGAGAGGATGACACAAGATGAAAGGTAGGTTTAACATACAAATAAGTGATATGGATAATAAGTTAAAAAGATAAATCATGAGAATATCTCACCATGTCCATGCTATCATCATAGGTACTAGGTTTAGAAAAATAAGCAATGAAAGTGTAAATAAAACAATTAGAATCAAACTATTGTAAGTCTTTACCACTTAGATGAAGTCCAAACTCACTAATCAATAAGAGTTCATCATCTATATTGTTACATCCCCTTTTTGGATTCAATAATTACTATTTACTTTTTCTTAAATAGTACAGTTATGTGGATATGTTTTAACATCATAGGAACTGATAATATGAATAGAAAAAGGTTAATTTTATGAAATTATGGAATCTACTTGATTATGATCAATTTGATGTTATGAATTAAAATGTCTTTCGATATGAAAATGAAATGATTTGATATAAATATGTTTTGATTAGAACATTGGTACTCTAACCACAAATTGTATGTGAGAATGTCAAAGACAGGAATAGATGGAACATATTTTCTAGGAAGAAAGAAGAAGAGAAAGTATCTTTGAGAAAGAGAGAATAGACTCTAGAATAACCCATGGGTACTTGCCATTGAAAATGAATATCAGGTAGCAAACCTAGATGCTTTGAGTTAAGCTTTGAGTTCAGGCTAAGTCAATTTTAGTCAAGATGTCGAGGTTTGCAAGAATAGGTCTTTCTCCTTTCGTAAGTCGTCGTATTGAGTATGGGAAATCAACATCAGTGTCATAATACTCAGAATCATGTCATCAAATATGAACGACTGATATATTGTTTATATGTAAATGTATGTATATACTTATGGTTAAGTTATAAGTCGTGTCTTGTTATTGGTTCGGCGCAAAAGTTGAAAGTTGTGCGTAAGTCAATCCCAAGCCTTGTTTTGCGTTTGTGCTCAATTCATCATTATCGTCGTAAAACTCTACGAGCGTATGACGTAAATGTCTCCTTGTGAAATTTGATGGATGTTGAATTGTTCTTTATTGGGCTATTATTGAATATTAAAGGGTTTAAATAATGTTTTAAATCAAGAGACCATGGTGTGTAGTACCCTTGGTCGTTTGGTATTGGAACATGTAATATTATTGTTAGTTATATTTAAAGTGTCATTTTGAGATAAATTCCTTTATTCTTTAGTGATGTCGGTAATCGGGCAGAAGCTCGATAGGGACACACTTAAGCTCTTTCTAAGATGTCTTTTATTTCGAATAGTCTTTTGCTTTCAAGCTTTAAACCTCAAGTTAGTCATTAGCCTAGCCTTTATTATAATGTTTGCATTTGTTTTATACTCATAACGGTTAATGAGTAGTGGGACGGGTTGTTAAATCTAGCAACCGCCACCTCGCCAAGTATGGAACTCCACTATGGAGAATAATCGTGGAGGAGTGGAATGGCCAAACCATTTTCTGGTTGTGGTTGCGTTAAGAGGAGAATGTTTTTGCATGCCGGGTAGTTACCCTTATCTATAGGCATGGTCTTGTGAGTGGAGGAGACAATTATCCTTCACAGTTAGACGGGATGGAGGGGGTAGTAAGAGTTAGTTTTTGAAGAGAGAACACTGAGGAGAAGCGGGACAAGACTGAACAAGGAGCAACAAGGTGAACGGCGAAGGGAAGATTGAACACCTTGGACCAGTTTGTAAGCAGACACTAGAGAATAACTTCAGGTTCTCTTCACCTCATCTTTGCGCAGTCATAGTTTTCAATTATGTTGTGATAAGTAATGTCTTTTCTTGCATTTCGAAAGAACTTAGTTTTGCTTAAAGATGCAAGGTGTGAGTAGTTACCATCTGTAACTAGTGTGTTTTATCACTGTCTAACCGGAATCAATGTTTTATCTCCTGCACTGCACCGCACCACAGTCGCACTTCTGAAATCATTGTAATGTTTTCTAAAGGAGTTTATTTGGTTTGTGTTATGTGCATTAGAGACTAGTGTTTGGTCGTAAAACATCTCACAACTAATACAAGCCGCTGTGGCATAACCTTTGTCGACATAGAATGAGATCTCTTTTGGACAGTCGAATACCATTGCTTGGCTCTGTCAAGATTAAAAGTCAGCTAGTATTAGAGTAAAATATTTGTTTGTGACAACCATCGACAGAGGAATATCAATAGTGAGAAGTGTAAGTCGTAACATGCAAGACTTCACAGTCATCCTCTTTTTCTGAGTTAAAAACTAGTCGGTCGACCATCATGAAATTATTAACCTAGCTGCGAATAATAACAAGCTTTAGACTATTTGCTTTTGAAGGTAACTCTTTTGCTTTTAAAGTATTCAAACTGTAGTGTTTCCAAGAGAAGGGATAGACTTACCTTTTGGTCATTGCAACCATACAAGTTTAAATAATGAAGTTTTAGAACAATGTAATGAGTCTTTTGTCAAGTATTTAACCTAGACTTGCAAGCAATCTTCTTTCTAGTAGAAACAAAAAGATAGGGTTTATAAATGCTTAGGTTGGCAAAGATGAAGCTATGTCGAAGATTCGACATAATGTTTAATTTTAAACTTAGGGACTTCGAATATTTATATTCATTAATTTGGTTTATAGTAATTTCCTTCCGAAACAACAAAGTTGAGTTTAGTGTCCACTCTAGAGTGGATAATTTAAACAATGGGCTAACTTAGAGATCGTTATAATAACGTATAGCATTATCTGAATGATCGATAAGCTAGGAACCCATTCTTCTTTTCATGTAGATGGAAATGTTTCCATGGGCTAAGTAGAGAGAGAATAAACCTCGTTGCCATGCATTAATGCATGATGAATTTTAAACACCTTGAGGTTATCGAGGTCATTGTATTGAACTTATTTATAGGAATATGTAGGATTGCAATCCATTTGAGTCGAGTTGGGGTGGGTGAACGTATTACTTGCATTGGTACAACACTAATTAAAATTCATATCCTTTGGCCAAGGTAATGCATGAGCCTCAAGTGCATTGATAGTTCACTATGACTGATGGCATAGCTTGTGGAGTGGTCATGCTTGACTAGAGGGCATCTAGGGGATTGCATGATAACAAATTATGTAGGTCACAACACTAGTACTCAGATGGCAAACACCATTGGTTATCCTAAGTCTATCCTCTTGAGTAGGGTAGGGCCACTTCTGGTTAGGAAGGAGTGTAGGAGAACGACGGTTTGTGGTTGGAGGTTAAGCTCCTTGCAGATACTTTCTCTTCTTTATTCTTAAGGATTGCTGAGACTTGAATTTGGATGGTCAACAATCAAGATGCAGTGACATTGGTAAGTTCCTATTTTGGAATTGTTCTAAGTAACTTTTGACAACATATCGTTTAATGTTGTAGATGATTATATCCTTTTGTATGAGCTATAATTTCATGATTATTGTTAGTTGATGAATGAATTACTTGTTTTTAAAAATTAGAAAACAAATTACTTTTCTGTTTTATACCTTCAAAGAAAAAAAAATATATTACCTTTTGTTAAAACTTAGTTTTTAGGGTGAAAACAAAACTGGGTGTTACATATGGTATCAGAGCTAACCAGGGTTAGCACTAGGGCTGATGAGTCCACTAACCTAATTAGGAATCAACATTATGTAGGTAGCTAATGATTTGATTTACTGTGTTAGGATGGTACGTATCAAGAAAACTGCAAGGAAGTCCTTCGCTGGTAAGGAACGTTATCTGTAAGCTAAGCAAAAATGACTTGCGATGATCAAGACTATTGAGAAAATGAATGATAAAAATGACATTTGGATAGATGATGTGGAAACTTTTGCCAATGCTCTGTCATGACTCAAACGAATGAAAAAAGAAATCCTAGAGATAGCTAGGACGGCAGCTCAAATCATGGTCAATTGCTGCCCTATTAGTGTACCCATGATCACTAGGGATCCTTGTATACCACCTAGAGCTGAAATCATTGTACTATCATCTGATAGCAAATCTGAGGGTTATACACCTCGTGAATATGTGTCAAACAATGAATCCGAAGGTTACACCCCTCTTGTAAATACCGAGTGAAACATGAGATATGTCTATCCTTAAAGAATGTCTATACAGTTTTGCAAATTATAATAAAGACAAATTTTGGTTTGAGAATAACTATGATTATGAGCAATTGTTATGTGTTGATAATATACAAAATGATAAATCATAGAACTGATTAGTAACTGCTTAAGAAGGTGAGAAAACAAACAATCATGGATCAATTAGAGTTTAATGAGAGAGAAGATCAGGGAGGTCACAATTCTCAAGAAAACTCCACTGATAAATTGGATAGAATTCTTAATATGCTTACTGAAACTAATTAAAGGTTGGGCAAATTGGAAAAGAAAGTGAATGAAACTGGGAATACGGAGGGTGAAAATGAGTATTCTAATAATGCAAGTAAAAGCAAACAACAGGATCATGGCACGTCAAGTGAAAACCAAGATGATAGTGAAACTCAGAGGGAGACAAAAGATAAACTTGCTCAGGAACTATCTAAGGATATGAAAAAGATTATCCCTCCCAAATTTGATGGAACAAAAACCACTGATGCAACAGAAGCATGGCTAATAGAAATGGAGAAATACTTTGAAATCAGAAATTACTCTGAGATTACAAAGGCAGTGTGGGGAGCATATCAGTTATCTGGAGAAGCATCCACTTGGTGGATGAACAAGAAAATGGAATTGGAATCAAGCCCCTTGAAGGTGACATGGAATGAATTTGTGGAACTTTTTTGAAAGAGGTGGTTACCAAAGTTATATTTTGATCAAAAGCTAACAGATTTTCAAAACCTCAGGCAAGGTGATTTGTTTGTGGTTGAATATGCAGGAAAATTTACTAGATTGTTGAAGTATGTTCCTCAATATCAAAAGGATGAAAGATTTCGGATAAGAAAATTTATTATGGGACTCAATCCTTAGATTGGTGGTGAGGTGGAAGTACATGGTCCAAACACAATGGATCTGGTGTATGAGAAAGAAATTAAGTAGGAACAGAAGATCAAATCCATTTCTGCTTACCGTGAAAAGAAACGTAAGAGATTTGATAAGAACTTCAATGATCAAATGTATAAAAGGAAGAATGATAAAGGATATGGAAACAGGAGGTTCGATAAAGGAATCGGAAAAACAAAGGGGGATTTGGTAATGAACGTAGAAATGAAGACTATAAGAAAAATGACAATTTTAAGAAGAATGATGATGCTATGAGTAGACCATCTGAGAAGAGAGGACCCATTGGAGGATGTTTCTCTTGTGGTGGAGATCATTATGCTAACCATTGTCCTAATAAAAAGTAGAACGAGTAGCTTAGGAATACGGTACTTCCTTTGCAGCAGGAAGTGTTTTAACAAAGGATTCATGCTGCCCTTGACAATCGACAAGATGAGTATCAGATTACTCCCATTGAGATGAAATGTACATTATTTGGAGTTCTTGTTTCTATTCTATTTGATACTGGTGCAACAGGAAATTTTGTGTCATCTAGAGTCTTAAGTAAATTTCCTAGAAAGGCAGGTTTTATGTCAAAACCATGGACATTTGAGTATGCAAATCACTCAAAGGCTCAGGTAGAGCAATGTTTGTTCGAAGCTAAGATTGATATTTCAAACTTCTCCATTGAGGTAAATTTATATGTAGCACCTTTAGGGTCCTACGATGTCATCTTAGGAATGAATTGGTTGTGGAAACATAGGGCCAAGGTAGATTGTTTTCATAAAACAATTGAGTGTCTGGATGATAAAGGAAATAAAGTAAATTTTTAGGGTATTTAAAGAGAAATAAGGATCAGATCTATTTCTTCAAAACAATTAAAGAAGGCTAGGCATAAGGGATGTCAACTTTTTGCAGTCAAAATGGACCTAGTAGAGGAAGCCTTAGAGAAGCAAACATTTGAGGAAAAATATCCATATCTTTGCAATTTCAGTGATGTATTTCCTGAGGAACTGCCAGGCTTGCCTCCAAAAAGAACCTTTGATTTTGCCATAGATATTAAACTAGGATCTGAGCTAATATCTAAAGCTCCATATCAAATGACCACTACTGAACTTATGGAATTGAAGGCTCAATTGTAGGAGCTATTGTCTAAAGATCTAATAAGGCCAAGTGTATCACCATGGGGAGCTCTGGTTATTTTCGTCAAGAAGAAGGACGGAACCCTTAGACTGTATATAGATTATCGGATGCTAAATAAGGCAACAATAAAGAATAAGTATCCACTGCCATGTATTGATGATCTATTTGACCAAATGCGTGGTGCATCAGTATTTTCTAAGATAGATTTGAGATCTAGATACCATCAGTTGAGGTTGAAAGATGAAGATATTCACAAGACTACATTTAGAACAAGATATGGTCATTATGAGTTTACTGTGTTGCCATTTGGATTAACTAATGCACCGGCCACTTTCATGAATCTCATGAATAGTGTTTTTAGAGACTGCCTTGATAAATTTGTCCTAGTTTTCATTGATGATATTCTGATATATTCCAAAAATGAGGAGCATAGACAACATCTTCAAATTGTTTTGCAACGATTAAGAGAACACAAATTGTATGCAAAACTCTCAAAATGCACTTTCTTTCAGAAAGAAGTGCAGTATTTGGGACATACAATATCAGCTGAACGGATATGAGTTGACCCAGCTAAAATTAAGGCTATTATGGAATGGCATGTACCTTCCAATGTTTCAGAAGTACGAAGTTTTATGGGATTGGCCAGATATTATAGAAAATTCATTTTGAATTTCTCAAGTATTGCTAGTCCAATTACTTCTTTGCAGAGAAAAGGAAAACAATTTGTTTGGACTGAAGAATGTCAAAAGGCATTTGATTTATTAAAAGAGAAGTTAACAACAACACCAATCTTGAAAGTCCCCGATCCTGAAGGGCAATTTGAGGCTATTACTGATGCCTCGGGAGAAGGGTTAGGGGGTGTGCTTATGCAAAATGGGCGTGTAATAGCCTATGAATCAAGAAAGTTGAAAAACTATGAGTAGAATTTTGCTCCTCATGACTTAGAACTGGCAGCAGTGATTCACACCCTTCAGATGTGGTGACATTATTTGTTGGGAAAGACTTTTACACTAAAAACAGATCATCAAAGTCTTCGTTACATATTTACACAACCTCATCTTAATGCAAGACAAAGGAGATGGTTAGAATTAATATCAGATTATGACTTTGAGATTTCTTACATCAAAGGTAAAGAAAATCAAGTAGCTGATGCTTTAAGCAGAAGAAGACACATAGCTTCTATAATCTCTATTCATGCTAATTTTAAAGAGTTAGTATTGCAAAGTTTATCTAGAGATGAATATTATGAGTAGGTGAAGCAAGCTTTGCAATTAAACCCAAGGGATCCAAGATATGATGGATTATGTTTTGAGTCAGATGGATTGATGAGATTTAAGGGAAGAATCTACATTCCTAATTCTGTAGAACTTAGAAACCTTGTTTGGAAGGAAGTTCATTGTGCACCTTATTCTGGACACCCAGGAGTAACAAAACTTTTAGCTGATGTCAAACCGCTATATTTCTGGAAAGGAATGAGAAGTGATGCTACAAGGTTTGTAGCAAGTTGCTTGGAGTGTTAGAGAGTGAAGGCTGAACACCAACATCCTACTGGATTGTTATACCTGCATGATATTCCAGAATGGAAATGGCAGGTTGTTAGTATGGATTTTGTTCAAGGGTTACCAATGTCTAAGAATAGACATGATGCAATATTGGTTGTTGTAGATAAACTAACCAAGGTAGCACATTTTATACCAGGAAATTTGACAGATGGAGCTCATATTTTGGCTCAAAAATTTGTGCAAGAAATATTCAGATTGCATGGGGTACCTGAAAAGATTATATCCGATA
The DNA here is from genome assembly GCA_027924645.1 of Cunninghamia lanceolata. NCBI lineage: Eukaryota > Viridiplantae > Streptophyta > Pinopsida > Cupressales > Cupressaceae > Cunninghamia > Cunninghamia lanceolata. Next base: position 1,064,773 of record BSBN01000247.1, on the reverse strand, counting down.
AAGATGCTCGAATAACCTCTTGGTTTTGGTAAACTTTATTTTCAGCATTAGGGACTAAACTCAATGTGAGCACTGCTTACCATCTTGAAACTGATGGACAAACAGAAAGGGTTAATCATGTCTTAGAGGATCTTTTAAGAATGTATTGCATGGATCAGCAATACAGATGGGAGGAATATTTACCTCTTGTTGAATTTGCCTATAACAAATCCTATCATTCTGCCATTAAGATGGCACCATTTGAAGCATTATATGGAAGGAAATGTAGAACTCCTATAAGCTGGGATAAGCTGGAAGATAGGATAAGAATTGGACCTAAAATGCTTGCAGACATGGAAGAAAAAGTGAAAATGATTAGGAAGAGGTTGGCAGAAGCCAACGACAGGCAAAAAAGTTATGCAGATCGCAAACGGGTGCCTAGACATTTCTTGGTTGGTGAGAAAGTTCTTTTGTGAGTGAAACCCCATAAAAGCTCAATCAAATTTGGTAAATCATCAAAGTTGGCTCCTCAATATGTCAGACCTTTTGAAGTCCTTGAGATTATCAATCCAGTGGCCTACAAAATTGCTCTACCTCCAGTCTTGTCCAAAATGCATAATGTTTTTCATGTTTCATACCTAAAGAAATATTTTGTAGGTAATGACCACATTCTTAAATGGAATTCTTTATAGATACAAGAGCCAGGGGTGGTTGTGATTGAGCCACTCAAGGTGCTCAAAATGCGTAAACTTCGTTTACGTAATCGAGAGGTTTTGCAATGCAAAATTCAATGGGACCAATATGGCGAGGATAGCGCCACTTGGGAAGACTATAATGACATCCACCAAAGATTTCCTTATCTTTTCAAAAACATTAATGTTAAACTATAAAAGTTTTTTTTATGTTAAAATTTTCTTGGTAAACTCAATCATCGGGGATGATGATTCTAAAGGGGAAAGATATGTTACATCCCCTTTTTGGATTCAATAATTACTATTTACTTTTTCTTAAATAGTACAGTTATGTGGATATGTTTTAACATCATAGGAACAGATGATATGAATAGAGAAGGTTAATTTTATGAAATTATGGAATCTATTTGATTATGATCAATTTGATGTTATGAATTAAAATGTCTTTCGATATGAAAATGAAATGATTTGATATAAATATGTTTTGATTAGAACATTGGTACTCTAACCACAAATTGTATGTGAGATTGTCAAAGATAGGAATAGATGGAACATATTCACTAGGAAGAAATAAGAAGAGAAAGTATCTTTGAGAAAGAGAGAATAAACTTTGGAATAACCCATGGGTGCTTGCCACTGAAAATAAATATCAGGTAGACAAACCTAGATGCTTTGAGTTAAGCTTTGAGTTCGGGCTAAGTCAATTTTAGTCGAGATGTCGAGGTTTGCAAGAATAGGTCTTTCTCCTTTCGTAAGTCATCGTATTGAATATGGGAAATCGACATCAGTGTCGTAATACTCTGAATCGTGTTGTCAAATATGAACGACTGATATATTGTTTCTATGTAAATGTATGTATATACTTATGGTCGAGTTGTAAGTCGTGTCTTGTTATTGGCTTGGCGCAAAAGTTGAAAGTTGTGTGTAAGTCAATCCCAAGCCTTGTTTTGCGTTTGCGCTCAATTTGTCATTATTTTCATAAAACTCTACGAGCGTATGACGTAAACGTCTCCTTGCGAAATTTGAAGGATGTTGAATTGTTCTTTATTGGGCTATTATTGAATATTAAAGGGTTTAAATAATGTTTTAAATCTAAAGACCATGGTGTGTAGTACCCTTGGTCGTTTGGTATTGGAACATGTAATATTATTCTTAGTTATATTTAAAGTGTCTTTTTGAGATAAATTCCTTTATTCTTTAGTGATGTTGGTAATCGGGCAGAAGCTCGAGAGGGACACACTTAAGCTCTTTCTAAGATGTCTTTTATTTCGAATAGTCTTTTGCTTTCAAGCTTTAAACCTCAAGTTAGTCATCGGCCTAGCCTTTATTATAATGTTTGCATTTGTTTTATACTCATAATTGTTAATGAGTAGTGGTACGGGTTGTTAAATCTAGCAACCGCCACCTCGCTAAGTATGGAACTCCACTATGGAGAATAATCGCAGAGGAGAGGAATGGCCAAACCATTTTCTGGTTGTGGTCGCATTAAGAGGAGAACATTTTTGTATGCCGGGTAGTTACCCTTATCTATAGGCATGGTCTTGTGAGTGGAGGAGATAGTTATCCTTCGCAGTTAGACGGGATGGATGGGGTAGTAAGAGTTAGTTTTTGAAGAGAGAACACTGAGGAGAAGCAAGACAAGACTGAGCAAGGAGCAACAAGGTGAACGGCGAAGGGAAGATCAAACACCTTGGACCGGTCTGTAAGAAAACACTGGAGAATAACTTTAGGTTCTCTTCACCTCATCTTTGTGCAGTCATAGTTTTCAGTTATGTTGTTATAAGTAATGTCTTTTCTTGCATTTTTAAAGAACTTAGTTTTGCTTAAAGATGCAAGGTGTGAGTAGTTACCATCTATAACCAGTGTGTTTTATCATTGTCTAAATGGAATCAATATTTTATCTCCTGCACTGTACCGCACCATAGTCACACTTCTGAAATCATTGTAATGTTTTCTAAAGGAGTTTATTTGGTTTGTGTTATGTGCATTAGAGACTAGTGTTTGGTCATAAAACATCTCATAGCTAATACAAGCCGCTGTGGCATAACCTTTGTCGACATAGAATGAGATCTCTTTTGGACAGTCGAATACCATTGCTTGGCTCTGTCAAGATTAAAAGTCAGCTAGTATTAGAGTAAAATATTTGTTTGTGACAACCATCGATAGAGGAATATCAATAGTGAGAAGTGTAAGTCGTAACATGCAAGACTTCATAGTCATTCTCTTTTTCTGAGTTAAAAACTGGTCGATTGACCATCGTGAAATTATTAACCTAGCTGCAAATAATAACAAGCTTTAGACTATTTACTTTTGAAGGTAACACTTTTTCTTTTAAAGTATTCAAACTGTAGTGTTTCCGAGAGAAGGGATAGACTTACCTTTTGGTCATTGCAGCCATACAAGTTTAAATAATGAAGTTTTAGAACAATATAATGAGTCTTTTGTCAAGTATTTAACCTAGACTTGCAAGCAATCTTCTTGCTAGTAGAAACAACAAGATAGGGTTTATAAATGCTTAGGCTAACAAAGATGAATCTATGTCGAATATTCAACAGTCGAAGAAGATTCTTTAGAATGTTTAATTTTAAACTTAGGGACTTTGAATATTTATATTCTATAATTTTGTTTAGAGTAATTTCCTTCCGAAACAACAAAGTTGAGTTTAGTGTCCACTCTAGAGTGGATAATTTAAACAATGGGCTAACTTAGAGATCATTATAACAACGTATAGCATTATCCGAATGATCGACAAGCTAGGAACCCATTCTTCTTTTCATGTAGACCAAAATGTTTCCATGAGCTAAGTAGAGAGAGAATAAACCTCGTTGCCATGCGTTAATGCATGATGAATTTTAAACACCTTGAGGTTATCGAGGTCGTTGTATTGAACTTATTTATATGAATCTGTAGAATTGCGATCTATTCAAGTTGAGTTGGGGTGGGTGAACATATTACTTGCGTTGGTACAATGCTAATTAAAATTCAAATCCTTTGGCCAAGGTAATGCATGAGCCTCAAGTGCATTGATAGTTCACTGTGACTGGATGGCGTAGCTTGTGGAGTGGTCATGCTTGACTAGAGGGTATCTAGGGGATTGCATGATAACAAGTTATGTAGGTCACAACACTAGTACTCAGATGGAAAACACCATTGGTTATCCTAAGTCTATCCTCTTGAGTAGGGTAAGGCCACTTCCGGTTAGGAAGGAGTGCGGGAGACTGACGGTCTATGGTTGGAGGTTAAGCTCCTTGAAGATACTTTCTCTTCTTTATTCTTGAGGATTGCCGAGACTTGAATTTGGATGGTCGACAATCGAGATGCAGTGACATTGGTAAGTTCCTATTTTGGAATTGTTCTAAGTAACTTTTGACAACATATCATTTAATGTTGTAGATGATTATATCCTTTTGTATGAGTTATAATTTCATGATTATTGTTAGTCGATGAATGAGTTACTTGTTTATAAAAATTAGAAAACAAATTACTTTTCTGTTTTATACCTTCAAAGAAAAAAATATATATTACCTTTGGTTAAAAGTTAGTTTTTAGGGTGAAAACAAAACTGGGTGTTACATATATACTCATAATTAGAAAGAAAGAATGATTTAAATGTAAAGAAGCATTGGAAGAACCATCATAATCATAATATAAAAGTAATTGACATAATAATAATGTCATGTAATTTATGGGAAGGCAATTGTAAAGTACTCAAACCATCACAAAAGTAAAATCAAGTAAATAATCCATTTAATTACATCTCAAGTAAAAGATAAATCTCATAAATATGAATAAATAAAAGTCATTAAATCTTACAAAAATCATGTGCTCAATCTAGGTGATAGCACTATAAAATAGTATACAAAGTCCATAGGATCTCATGCCTTAATACATCCAAATACAAGTTACAATAAATATGTACAAGTATAATAAATCAAAACACTCTCCAGTCACCATGAACCCAAATGGTTCTCCTACGAGCCGAGAGATGGGAACATGGCTCAGGTACTTTTCCACCCAACCATGAAGCAATTACACTTCCTCGGACCCTTCATGACACGAAGGAAACCCAACCCTACATGAAATGTCTAGCTACTTGGAAACAACTAGCAGGAGGGAACACCCAATGCAACCTGATGTCTAATGTGCAATTCTAAAATAATCAAATGCAGATTGTCTCACAACAAGATGTGGCAGAGATATATATCAATAAAGTTTGCTAGACAAAATATTCATCTTTTTCAATGACTGCTCGTTTAGATCTAAACATTTAAAACAATAGTTACTGGTTCAATTTCTAAAAAGAGGAAAAGCCATCTCTGATAATCCACATTTGGAATCCTAGCCCAAAAGTAACCCAAAACACTCCTAGATAAAAATCTACTTTCTTTCCCCAATAAATAAGTAAAATAAGAAAAATAAAATAAAAAGAAAATAAAGATCCATATTCACCTATAGACCATCTCTAATTCCCTTCCAAAAGAATCACTTAGAAGATCACACTTTCTACATGCAATAAAAGAACATCATTCATTCATTCATTTATGCAAATTTATTTATAATGTCTATACTCTAGTTATAATCTTTAACTATAATTCGTTGTCAAAAAGTTTATAAAAAATTCAATGTTAACTCTTCCTTTCCAATACTATTTTGAATCAAGCATATAGTTTAAAATAAAGACATACTATGAGTTTAGAATAGTTTCCGCATCAAAAAATCATAAATAATAATAAAAAAACCAAACTATCTCTATTATGAGGATTAATATAAGTGTTTTAAAGAGTGTTTAAAGAGTTTATAAGAAGCTACAGAAACTGTGTAAATCAGGCTATAGGAACAGAGTTTTTTTGCTACAAGAACTAGTAAAATGGTGATAGGGATAACAAAATGTCACAAGAAATTAAATCAGACTACATGAACTTATGTCAAGTCTATTACAACAATAAAAATAGGTAGAAAGACAGCTAGAGAATTTAATGTTTGACAAGAGGTAAAGGATTTAAGTTTAATTTGCTAAAGAATTTATATTTTATCATGCTACAGGGACAATGATCAAGCTACAGGTAATGTTGTTATTTGCAGGCTAAAGTTTGACAAACCGATCACATATACTGACCATCATGGATTTAAAGGTCAATCTTCACACAAAATGTAGAGGGTTTAAAATAGCAGGCTTGAGCAAATAAAATTACAGCGATCAAGGGATAGTTTTTAATAGTTCATAAAAACTAATTTTTAAAGGCAGTCAAATATCATACTGTTACTTACAGCTAGGCCACTCCAAAATAGATTGCCCAAGCAAGAACAAGCTAATGATTGATATGGAGGTATGCAAATTTATAAGCAGATACCAAAAATGAGCTCAGATTGATGCCTTTTAGCAAGATGATTGACCCAAAGATGTATAGAACAAAGGATGAAAAAGAAGGTTGAGCTATGTAGGCAGGTCGATTTAGTTTTAAGAGGCTAATGCCTTCAAAGACAAGATAATTTGCTACCATTTAACAGTCAAAACAACCACAATTTATTGTAATTAAAACTAGAAAATACCCAAAATCTTATGTGCCTATCGAAGGTTGAACTCTTGCTGCTATCGCTGATCTCTCTGCTCTCTTGTTGCTACACAGAAAATCAATGTCCTTCCTTCTGTTACTTGCAAAACATGATCTCCTTTCTCTGCTGCAAATCGTGGTGTTTTTCTCTCTGCCCAGACTTTTTATTTTATTAAAATTTCCCCTCTTATTTTTAGATTTCTGAGCTTCTTTGATAATTGAAGTTTGCTTTTAGTTTGCATGAAATTTGGCTTTTCAAAGCCTCCAAAATTTTAAAAAAATAAACTTATTTATTCCTGTTGCTTGCATGACAGAATATTATTCTTTTAATTCCTTTATTTGGATTTCTAAATATAATAAGTATTATTAATATTATCTATTTATTTTCAAAATACATAATCACTTTAAATCAAAACAAGAATATTTATAATAATAATAAAATAATATATATATTGTAATTTAAATATAATGACTATATATATATATATTGTAATTTAAATATAATGGTTTTAAGTCTATTTTAGATATTGTCTTCCAAACAATAATATTTAGATAAATAGGAAAACATTTATTATTTATTATTAAATAACACATAATTTTAAATATAAATCAAAAGATAATTAATATTTATGACTAAATCATACATTCAAAACTAACTCACTGTAACAATTAAAATACAATATTTTTATAAGTATCTAACCATCAATCACATTTTATTATCCATAAAATAATACATAATAAGCCATTCAAAAATGCACTATGAGACTATGTGAGTGTGTGAGTGCATCAGGGTTATCCATCCCAAATAGTTCTTGTCGAGTGGCTAGAACATCTCTACCTCAACCATGTTCTCATCTTTAATGAGTACCTACATTCATTCACACTCAACTCGATGTCAATAGGTTAGTTCCCCAAAACATAGCCAAAGAAAAACATTATAATCACATCGATAATATTTAATATTTTAATCACTTTCCAATTTACGCAAATATGACTTCATGATAATTACCTTTACACACGTGGAATTTACTCAAAGTAAAAACAATCATAGTAAATGTTCACTATTCTAGAATAATAATATAGTCCATAAAAATGAGATGTGACATCAATGAAGTATCAACATGAGTTACATGGGAAGTAAATGAGCTAACATCAAGGTGTATACTATATCCATAGGGATAGAAAGAGATGTAGAAATATAATCATCATAAAACACATCATCATGCATAAAAAAGGCAATTCATTGAAAGTACCTACATATATAGATATGGGTTTGTGATGACATGTAAGATAAGTATCATTAAAAACTATAGCAATGTCATGTATTAATAAAGGACATGTACCATCATCACATAATGTTTCATTCATAGGAATAGAAGGTAAAGTTATATATCATGAATATAATCCATGATAGATGTATCATGAGTCAAATTAAGTGAAGGGAAAGTGATCAAAGGTTATCTATCCTTAGAATAAAGAACACTACTATCATTAATCCATAGAAGTAGAAATCATATGAGAATCATGGATATATGTAGTAAGGGTATCCAAAAGGGAAGGAAAATTAATGATCAAATCCCTAAAAGAGGGAAAAGGGCATGTGGTAGTATAATGCTTCCATAGACAATGTGATCCCATTTGTATGATAAAAAGTCATAAGTTAATCAAGAATAAAAGGATCAATTTCACAAATTATATATGTTGAAATATAGGGTAAATGAAATAAAAATGAACAATATAGAATTTAACCTGATTATGATGTGATTAAGCCAATAAAGATATATTAATTAAACAAGGAAGAAGCAGTATAATTGTTACCAAATTATGCTTTGCAACCAATTTGGTTAGGCTATAACAGCAGTTTCTATTGCTGTTATGAAGAAGCAGGGAGGTTCAAAGGAAGGGGTAAGAAAAAACTCAAATTCACAGGCCAAACTAGGAATATCTACTATCCTGATGGAGAACTATTTCAATGATCATGTTACCAAGATCATGTAGCAGCTCAAATAGAGCTGCTACATGAGCCAGATAAGTGGAAGAGTGCCCCAACAAGGCAGGAGTTATTCAGAGACTAACAGGTAAAATTAAAAGCTAAACTAAGTCATTGCAGATCATGTTTTAGTTGTGTTCATTGCAGTTCATTCATTCCAGTTTGATGTAGTTCAGAAAGGTACATATAACCTTATCAAGTTTTTCATTATTATAAACACCTATTGCATGCAATAATGTTTAGTTTATGTTATACAATTGATTTACAAAAAAAAGAAATTATACACAAGTCATTGCATGAAATAACTGATAATATTCAAAGGAGAAGTGTTTATATGGTCCCACACAAGTTGTGGGAGTAACTATATGTGATACAATGCACAAAAACAAGTACATCTGAACTAAAGGAAACCATATAAATAAAAGATGGGACCCGTCATTGCGTGAGTGAATGATGAATCCCATTGTTTGCTCCACCATCTTCAGCTTGTCCCGATGATAGCTCCAGAGAAGACCTGCAAGAGGAAATGAACACAATTGTTAGAGCTCGGGGTTCACATCTCTACTTCTATATGCAATAATTCAAAATGTACTTGTTATTTTACATCTGATCAACAAAATGAAATAGATAAATAGAACATCAGATGCATAAGATGAAGTAGAAAAGAGAAAAAATAGATCAAACAATCAAAAGAGAGGCTTCAGCCTCTATGTTTTTATCTAACTAGTTGGTTCACTGTGCAGGTACAGGTTCATTAAAATTCAATCAATAATGTCATGCGTGGACAGTCACAATAGCATGATAAGAGTGACAAGACAACATAGACCAAAGAGACTCAAGCTAAAACAAGTGCTCATGAAGTTGATCTACAGGAGGAAAGAAAGCATAATGGATAATCAAGCCCTAGGTCGTTTGTAACAGTTCATGAGTGTTGCAACATCAAATAGAGGGTCTGTATAGTCATCATTTGAGGTCATAGAGATATAGTAACAGCAGGATAAGCCAACCATGACAAACAAACATAGAAGAACATCATTGACTTCATTGCTAAGTACAAGGGATACTAACCATCACAATGATAAAATAGCATATACACAAGGACAATAGCATGAAGAAATGAAGCATTGGTTGTGAACAAGGAGTCATTGAGGTTCTTTTGTCATCTATGTGTTTGTGGAGATGTGAAGGATAATATGAACACCAAATGATAAAGGGCTTGAATAGTAGTTCTATTAACATAGCATTCACCTAAGAAAGAGGATTAAGTAACTTTTAGTAGAGGACAAAATGCACAGTATCATCTGATCCTGTATACAAGATATCCCACCTATGTGCTCTATGTTAGATCAGTCTCTATTACAACCATTACCTACATCAGTTGTTTGGGGTAGTTTCTATCTACTTTGACAATCACAGCATTTAATCTTCCTCAACTAGAGCAGCTAGTGCAAAAAGATTCTACAGTTATTGTCTCCATTCCAGTTTAGATTGAGTGAACATAAGGAGCATGTAGATGGAGGAATAAGAAAATCAGTTGAAGACCCAAAATGATGACTTGTAACAATACTTTCTTTCATAAAAGAAATGGTATATGGTCAATGACTTAAACAATAGGTGAACAGTGTAGAGTCATCAAGGAAGTGAAAAGAATGAATGATATTCAAGCCAAAACCATCTCAGACAATCCAAAAGTATTCATGATCAATAGAATCTTCTTACTAGTGTATTGGAAGAGTTCAAGTAGCATAAAGTCATAGAGATCATGTCCTTGAAGATTTAGTAATGAAAAGCCACAGTAAAGAGAGGTATGAGGTAGTAGAGTTCTCTTAAGCCAACATTTTCATAGTTCTCATCATGCATACAAGGATCTACAAATGAATGAGTAGAGGCCTTGTGGGGTTTGCAAGTGTGATCTCTACAATGTTATAGAAAATAGATATTACTGCCCACCTATGGAAACTACATAAGAGACCCAAGCTATTGCTATAAACAAACCCAATGTCAACTAAAAGAAACTGTATCAAGATGACTGCCAAATATAGGAATAGTCAAGCTAAACAGTCCAAAGATCAGTGCAACAGTCAATGCCAATTAGTGAACAATATCTTCTAGAGCTTGTATAAAAGGGATAAAAAAGACAATCATATAGATACAAGGGATAATTATAAAGGAGCAGTAGTGGTATCTATTGCGAGTTGGGGTTTGATGATATTATAGTAGGTTGTTTTATATTAAGGTACCACTATTTATTTACCATAGAAATAGTAAGGCACAGTGCATGGGCATATATTAACAAGACAATCATATTGTTGACAATCACTAGACTATTGTGACAGTCACAAAGGTTGTTATAAAAATCAGAAAAAATAGTCATCAAAATGACTATTATGAAGGTAGAAAAGAATACTAATAACAACAAAAATAGAGAAAGAACAACAACAATGACAATGACAGTATGCCCAATGGATGATGAACAACAGAGTGCTGTCATAACAGCAATGGAACAATAGAGATTACTGTCATAGCAACAATGGAACAACATAGATTGTTGTCATAGCAGCAATAGAACAATAGAGAGCTATCATTTGAGTTTTCATAGCATAAGGAAGCATTGATGTGAAGTATGAGGAAGTTATAATAGGCACAAAAGGTTTGCTGGTAAGAATGCAAAGATCTAGTCCATTTCATACTCTAGAGACCAAGGCCTTTACCAAGTAAATAGTACCATAATCATGCTTTACCATGTATAAACATTATAGTGTCTGCAAGTTACAAAAAAAATGCCATGATGATCATCACTATGAGGAGAAACCCTTGCAAAGCACAATGATACTATGCCAAGAGAGGAACTCACGTTACAAGATAGTATCCATAGGAGAGTTGAAGACAGTCCTAAAAGGTAGAGGTAGATGCATGAATAGTCATGATAGCAGCAGTCTTTGAGGATAGTCATATACATATGGTCTGCAACAGCTAGCATAGGATCAAAGTCTCAGGAAAAGGCAGTCAAAAGCTAAGACCAAACCACCATAAAAGAGGACAGTCATGAGTAAAAGGTAGGAAGGCAGCAAGAATGACTATCCTAAATAGTCATTACAATCACTTTTGACTATCAAGTATATACATAACAGTCATAACTTTTGATTGTTCATGGTCATGGGAGCAAATATAATAGGTAGAAGATTTTCACTAGAATGTAATAAACTACCTTGGCAACAAATGTGATGATATGGAAGCCTAAGGTTAAGAAAGCACAGTGGATAGACAGTTAAGAGGACTGTCACATGAAAGAAACAACAATCATTTTTCTTTAACTGGCAAACATAGTCCTAAACGAAGAATAGAGCAGTCCTTAAGAGGGGCAACACATCTCACAAAGGAGCTAACAAAGAGCAGAAGCACCATTTGCACAGGTACAACCATAAAAGAGGGGTTAGATAAAGTGTAAACAGGAGCAACACTCTGAGGGTCTCTCTCCATAGTTTTTCCAGAGGAGACAATATGACTGAAATGAACAAATAGTCTTTTGCACCATATTTGTCAAAACCCTAGTAGGAGCAGCTACAACAAGGCATTTTTCCATCATTCTCTTTCATAGTATGCATAAAGAATTATCTATTGATATGCACCGGACAACTGAGAGGGGGGTGAATCAGTTGTCTTGAAAACTTAAACATTTCTACAATTTAAACATCAATCACTTATCCACAATTATTATGTTTTAACAATAAATGCATGAAATCAAAAACTTAATCCACAGATACACATCAAAACAAGAGAAACAAGATTTTATGTGGAAAACCCCAAGGTGGGGAAAAACTAAAGAGAGGATTAGCTCTCAATATATATTGCAATCTTGAAATAATGATGTTCAGGCTTGGTCACTCCATGGGCCTAAACATACTGGCTCACTGCCATGAAGAACAACTAGGTCTAGCAGGCTCACTGCCTCAACCCTAAACCTAGCAAGATTACAATAAGGGTTGTTAAACCTTGAGGGATGTTAAACCCTACAGGTCAATCATTGCCAGGCTCACTGCCATGATCAACACCTCTTTGTGTCTGTGATTGAAGTACAATAATTCCTCTGCTCTGCTCTACCTCTTCTCTTCTCTGCCTCTACTCTGCTCTGCCTTTTGGACCTTTCTAATTATCTTTCCATTTCCGCTCAAGGTCATCTTTTCCATGACTCAACTATAAGTATTTATGCACTTCAACAACCTTGGAATGATCATCAAGGTCGGCATTACAATCATCAACCATTGGAGCAATCTCCAAGGTCGACATTACAAACATTTACAAAATAGGTCTTGACCTATTACAACATTATGCAAAGGGGATGAAGTAAAAGTGTACGTGGATCACACCACGCCTTAACTGAGACTTAAACGCAATCTTCCACGCTTCATCATGCTTCCACAATCTTCCAAAGATCTCCGCAATCACTGGGATTAAGCAGGTTGGCCAAAAATGGTTACACAATACATTATCTAGGAATAATCTTCAAACACCTTCACAATTCTTCCATGCAGAATAATGTAATCATAGGAACATGATCAGGAGGTATCCACAAGAATGTTATAATCATCAGGAGCAACTACATAACCTTTAACCACTTTACCCATAAGAATCTTCACACCAGAACACATGAACTTCACTGTCTTCAACTATCATGAAGGAAAGATAGCTTGTGGACCACCAAATCATGAACCATTGCAATTGTAGGCACTTATCATCATCCTAGACTTCCCTCTAGAACCATAGAGAAAAACACTTTATTGCGGAGGAATGCGGAGCAGAATACTTTCTCCCTGTCCCAACTGAACTTACAAAAAAAGTAGGTTTCACTCTGGTGAACACAACTCACTCAGATCTTCATACGGAGGGCTCAAACCTGGAATGTAGCATCCTCAGACATACCTCTAACTTACTTCCAATCTGTAGACCATGATTTTCAAGTAATAATAAATGTAGAGCAGTTTACCAGACTGTTCTTCAACATACAACTCACTATCTGTACTGCACTTCACTGTAACTCACTTGTTTCTTCCGGAGAGGCTAATTTTCTCAATATCCTCAACATACAAAACTTCTAAACAAGTAATAGAATAAGATACAATTGACACCAATGACAACAAATATATGTTGACATCAATGACAACACCGATTAGGCACATACTTGCAACAATCTCCCCCTTTGTCATTAATGGCAACATATGATGTGAAAAACTACAACGGTCATCAAGACAAGATACTCCCCCTTTCTCTTTACGCACCTGCACTCTTTCTTTCTCCAAGATTCTCCCCCTTTCTCTTTACACAACTGCACTCTTTGTCTATCTAAGTTTTTCACATGACTTCTTTCCCCCTTTGACATTAATGGCAAAGGGCACATACTTGCACTCTTATGCTCTAATCCAATCTCTTTTTTGAACTTTCTAACTACTTCCCCTAAGAAGTAGCCCTGAAAAATATCAATCTGGATCTTTGAGCACCTTCAAACTAATGCACTGTTGTGCATCTTAGTTTAGAGCAGGAGGGGTGATAACCCCTAACTTTTCTCTGAGATACTCAAAGGTATCCTTAGGTAGAGGCTTGGTAAAAATCTTTGCAATCTGATCTTTGGTAGAAACATACTCCAACTTGACTTCATTCTCTGTCACCTTTTCTCTTAGAAAATGATACCTAATGGATATGTGCTTTGTCCTTGAATGCATCACTGGATTCTTTGATATGTTTATGGCACTTGTGTTGTCACAAAAGATTTCGATTGGATCCTCATACTCAACTCTGATGTCCTTCAAGGTCTGCTTCATCCATAACACTTGAGTGCAACTGCATGCTGTTGCAATGTATTTTGCTTCTGCAGTAGATAGGGATAATGAATCCTATTTCTTACTCAGCCAAGATACTAACATTTTTCCCTAGAAGAATGCACCTCCACTTGTAGTTTTTTTGTCATCCACATCTCTGACCCAATCTGCATCAGTATATGCACCGAGAGTAAAGTCACTGTCCTTAGGGTACCACAAACCATAATCCATTGTACCTTTTAAATATCTTAGAATTCTCTTGATTGCCATCCTTTGTAGGTTTAGACTCAATGGTATGTGATTTAGGTGTTTCATCTGCCATAGTCTTGGCCAGTTCTAGATCTTGTCCTAGTTTAGCTGGGTCCTCCTCCTGAATAAATTTTCTACTTTTCTTCTTCTGCTACTTTTGATTCTTAGATGCAGCTGAATCACTGAGAGGTAGAAGCTTTTGAACACTTGCAGGCTCTCCTTACTTTTGACCCTCATCAACATATATCATCACTTGTATTCAAGTAGCTATTCCTTCTTACTTGATACATTTACTGACTGCAATTCTAATTCTTCATATGAAGTTCTTTCTAGTGTAGATCTGGACTACATATAAGGATTTTCCCAAACATCATCACTTACCTTGTACATTTTTGATACTTGGTCATTTTAGGCTTTTGGATCAGAATCCTTCCAAACAAATTGTCATAACATATCTTTGTGCCGGATCTCAGCATTGACTATCTAGCTGGGGGATTTAGAATCTTCAACACGGCTCCCCCTGAGCCATAATTCACAATCTACTTCCCAAAAGAAGCAACTTATCTGGAGCTTGGAGCAGACTCATCTCTTTCTTCATTTATTCCCTTCTTGATCCAAACCTTGTTCATCTCTTCCTTGACTTTTGCCAGATCAACTTTTTCAACTGGTTCCCTTGATTTTGATTAATTATCCTTCTTATTTTTGCAAAATTTTGCAATATGTTTAGACTTGTTGCAATTGAAGCACATAATATTTTTCTGATCTTTGTTTCTTCCATTCATCCTTGACCTACATAGGTTAGCCTTATGCTTGAATTCATTGCATGTATAACAATAACCACTGAAGGATACCATTGTCCTATTTGTTCCATATCCTTTTCTCACTTGACTTCTACACTTATTAACCCTGGGTCCCATTTTGTGACATGCATAGCACTTAGAACTCTGACTCACTTTGCTTTTGCATTCAACTACTTTATGACCAATTTTATTACATGTAAAACACTGACTATTTTGATTCATTCCATTTCTACACTAAACAACCTTGAGACCGAACTTATTACATAGATTACAGTAACCATTGAAAGGAGGGTACCTTTAAGCATTTGGCTACCTAATTAAAGGTCTTCTACTTCTTTGATTCTAAGTTTGGCTATTTTTTCTTCTTCTTATCTTTCTCTGAGCCCTTTGTCCTTTTTAATTTTCATGACTTCTTTGTCATCATCATTTTTCTGTCTTGCCATTAGTCTATCATATCTGGTAGCACTCTCACTGAATTGATCTCTTTGAGCCTGCACATGTTTCAAATCAACTTTCAAGTCTTTAACTTCTTCTTCAAGCTTCATGTAGTCTTTAATTTTGTCTTTCAGATAGTTCTCAATTTTTTCCTTTTCCTCATTGTCCTCTTTTAGAGTTTGTTGTAGCTGCTTGATTTGTTTTCTTAACTCTTTAATGAGATCATTTGCTTCTATTATATTTTCTTTCAAATCCATGTCTTCTTCTGCAGTTCTTGAGTCATTACTGTTTATACTGGCAATTAGGCACATATTCATTTGATTCACAATAGCTTTGTGACCTTCCATATCATAATTGGTGGTCTGGAAACCTTCTTGATCTTCAATTTGCAAATCCTTATTGGTTTGAGACTGAATTCTCTTGGATGTTCTCATAAACTTTAACATTTGTACTTTCAACAATCCTTCCCAATCTATTATTGTAACACTGGTAGGCTTTAGTCCAAGATGAATACCCAAGAAAAATGCCTTCCTCATACTTAGCATTGCCTTTTTCCATTGTAATGAGGCATTTGCTACCAAAGATTTTGAAATATTTCACAGTGGGTATTGATCCACACCATAACTCAAAAGGAGTCTTTTCTTCTTTGGTTCTTGCCTGAACTTTGTTTAATGTATAGACAGTGGTTTGAATTGCCTCCTTCCAAAATGTATCTGGCAGATTTGCTTCTTCCATCATTAATTTTGTAGTTTCTTGAATAGTTCTAGTTGCTTCTTCCATTATCTGATTTTTTGCAGAGAGCTATTTTTCTATCCCATAGGTTTCACAAAACATATTGAAATCATTTGAGGTGAGCTCTTCTTCTTTGCCAATTCTTAGACCTTTAATTTTCATGCTTATCTCATTTTCAAGCATTTCTTTAAAAATTTTGAGTGCATCTAGAATCTCTAATTTATCCTTTAAAAAACTGACCCAAGTCATTCTAGAAAAGTCATCAATAAAAAACATAAAGTACCTGTGATCATGGAGGCTTGGTATTCTTGTAGGACCACACAAACTTGTATGAATCAACTCCAATCATTTAGAGGAAGATCTTCCTTTATCCTGCCATAATTTTCTTGACAATCTTTGACATTTCCTACAACTGATGTTGTTTGAGAAATCAATCTCTGGTAGATCCATCACAATCTGAACTGAGTTTGTTTTTATTTAATCATCAAGATTTTTATGACAAAGTCTTCTATGCCAGACGCAACTTTTATTGATCTGAGGTCTGTACCCAAGAAAGTCACCTTTTCTGAGATGATAGAGATTCTCTTCTGATCTTTTTCCAATTGCTATTGTAGCTCCAGATTTTTCTTTGATTTCAAGAGAGTCATTCTCAAACACAAACTTAAAACCCTTTTTGCATAACTATCCAACGCTTAGGAGATTTTGTTTCAAATTTTTTACATAAAGAACATCTTTAGAAATTTATCTGTTGCTAAAATTTATTGATCATATTCCACAAATTTCAATAGTGCAGTCATCTCCAAACATAACTAGTCCTTCATTGCACTCTTCTAGACTTACAAACTTACTTCTATCACCTGTCATGTGGTTTGAATAGCTACTATCAATAACCCAATAGTTTTCATTTTGAAACATGACTTCATTGCTGGCACATACTTCAGAACATTTTTTATGGTTGACATTCTTTTCTTCATAAGTTGCTTCCTTGGACAATCTTCCTTTGTCATCGCTTGATGAGCATTCGGGTGCATCAGTGAGTACCTGTTTTCCTTTTGACTCCATCAAGATCTCCCTCAAGTTGTTACTCTTTCCAGAGGGACGTGGCTCTGCTACCAATTGTTGATATGCACTGGACAACTAAGAGGGGGGTGAATCAGTTGTCTTGAAAACTTAAACACTTCTATAATTTAAACATTAATCACTTATCCACAATTATTATGTTTTAACAATGAATGCATGAAATCATAAACTTAATCCAGAGATACACATCAAACACAAGAGACACCAGATTTTACATGGAAAACCCCAAGGTGGGGAAAAACCATGGAGAGGATTAGCTCTCAATATATATTGCAATCTTGAAATAATGATGTTCAGGCTTGGTCACTCCACAGGCCTAAACATACTGGCTCACTGCCATGAAGAACAACTAGGTCTAGCAGGCTCACTGCCTCAACCCTAAACCTAGCAAGATTACAATAAGGGCTGTTAAACCCTACTGACGGCTCACTACCAGGTTCACTACCACGATCAACACCTCTTTGTGTTTGTGATTGAAGTACAATAATTCCTCTACTTTGCTCTACCTCTTCTCTACTTTGCCTTTTGGACCTTTCTAATTATCTTTCCATTTCCGCTCAAGGACATCTTTTCCATGACTCAATTACAAGTATTTATACACTTCAACAACCTTGCAATGATCATCAAGGTTGGCATTACAATCATCAACCATTGGAGCAATCTGCAAGGTTAGCATTACAAACATTTACAAAATAGGTCTTGACGTATTACAACATTATGCAAAGAGGATGAAGTAAAAGTGTATGGGGATCATGCCATGCCTTAGCTGGGACTCAAAAACAATCTTCCATGCTTCATCATGCTTCCACAATCTTCCAAAAATCTCTGCAATACGCTATCAGGTTGGCCAAAACTAGTTACACAATACGCTATCCGAGAATAATCTTCAAACACCTTCACAATTCTTCCATGTGGACCAATGTAATGATAGGAACATGATCAGGAGGTATCCACAAGCACATTATAATCATCAAGAGCAACCGCACAACCTTTAACCACTTGACCCATAAGAATCTTCACATTGGAACACATGAACTTCACTATCTTCAACTTTCATGAAGGAAAGACAGCTTGCAGACCATCAAATCATGAACCATTGCAACAGTAGGCACTTATCATCATCCTAGACTTCCCTCTAGAACCACAGAGCAAAATATTTTATTACGGAGGAATGCGGAGCAGAATACTTTCTCCTTGTCCTAACAGAACTTATAGAAAAAGCCATTTTCACTCTGGTGAACACAACTCACTCAGAGTGGAGGGCTCAAACCTGGAATGTAACATCCTTAGAAATACCTCTAACTTAATTTCAATCTGCAAACCATGATTTTCAAGCAACAATAAATGTGGATCAGTTTACCAGACTGTTCTTCAGCATACAACTCACTATCTGTACTGCACTTCACTGTAACTCACTTGTTTCTTCCAGAGAGGCTAATTTTCTCAATATCCTCAACATACAAATCTTCTAAACAAGTAATAGAATAAGATACAGTTGACACCAATGACAACAAAGATATGTTGACATCAATGACAACACCGATGAGGCACGTACTTGCAACATTATCAAGGTCTTAACATTTCTTCTGAGAGAAAAGATTTTCTTCGGTACATACAAGGAAGCTAAAATTTACATGTTTACCAGCAATAAACAGGAGTTTCTTTTCCAGAACTCATGGTGTCATCAAGGAAACATAGCCATCATGTGATTGGTGAAGTTTTCTCAAGACAATAAAACCCTAAGCTCACACACCATGGTTTTCAATATTTTAGTCTAAGACATAGGAAGAGTGCAGAGATAAAGCTAGTTTTTCACCATTTTCATACACAGAAGAGAGTAGAAAATTAGTTTCCCTTTCATTAATTCCTCAAAAACGGCAAGGAGAGATTTTTTTTAATTTATTTCAAACACATGAAAGAGTTGCAACTTTTCAACTCTTTCTCAAAAGATACAGGAAATGAGGAATACACATAGAAAAGGTAGACTTACAGTGCTAAAGACTCTTCACTAGAGCCCTCAAAAGCTGTAGCAATCCTCCAAACCCTCGGCGGCGCATAAGAACAACATAGCATGAGAAAGAGTAAAATGAGGAGTTTTAGGGTTGTTGAAACTTTTTTACTGTGTGCCCTAGAAAGCATGATAATCTTTGAGGTTTTTTTTTTACTTTTGATGGAAAATTAAATCATTGCAAATAATCTTTACCTTGGTAAAGACTTCTCTAAATGATGAATGCCTAGATACCCTCAAAAGCCCATGAAGAGGAAGGAGAGTTAAGTGAGTTTTTTTTTGGATTTATTTTCCTTCAATCTAAAAGAATAAAAGGGAGATGGCTAAAGTGTGAAAAGTCAGAGTGGTGATGATTTTTTTGTAAGGTTTTCCTTTGACCTTAAATTAATTTTTTGTAGTCATGAAGACCTAGAGAGAAATGATGAGTTGAGGGAGACATAAAGGGTTTTTGTGACCTTTTATTTGTTTTTATTAAAACCTTAAGTCAAATAAAGGAGAAATTATGACAAAGGTCTGAAGTGAGGGTCATTTAGGTTTTATTATTGACTTATGTCAATAAGGGCAGAAAGGCTTTTATTTTTTGCATGGAGAATTTGTAAGGGGTTATTTTTTGCCTATAGGGCTATTGTAAAAAAATGTAAACCCCTTCTTTTATTTTGCATAAATTGAAGACCAAAATGATGTATTTTAACACATATTAAGTGCAATAATGTTATAAATTGGCTTAATACTTGTTACATGAAAGCCTAGAGAGAGAAATATCCTTCACATAACACTTATTAAAGCAAAATTATCATATATTTGCCTTTAATATTTGTAAAAATAGATTATTTTTTGCCCTCAAGTCATGCAAAAAATAGGAGAGGAGTTGAACTGAAGTGCAAACTCATGCAGGAGGGGTATCTTTTTCTATTTTTACCTTGGAGTCAAACTTGGCTAAATTTGGCAGTTTTTGGGTCAAGCATCTTGGGAGGTGGAGTTTTGAGAAATTTTTTGCTCATCTTGGAGCAGTTTTGAGCCCTTAATTTTAGTCTTTTCACTTGTGCTCACCCAACAACTTAGAGTTGCTATTTCTGACTCATTCATGCATATTTTGGAGTCTAGTTGAGCTAGAGTTGACTTCTCATTCATTTTTTGAGACAAATTTTGTATTATAGGGAAAAAAGCTCATGCTTTTTTCTAGTTCTTGCTTTTTTTTCCTTTGCATATTATAGAGAGGGAGATTGTCTTGTAACTCAGCCAATTTTATAGTTTTCAGTAGCAGTGGTATTTTTCGAGCAGTTTATTCTTATTTTGTAGAGATTCCTTCTATTTTCTAATACAATCAGGGGTTCTTCTATCTGATTTTAGGTGTCTTGTTATTTTGTGAGTGATTTGATAGGAATTTTCTATGTTTTGCTTCAAAACCTCTAAATTCTTTGTCTCATTTATTGGGTGCAAGAATACAAATTTCAGTTTATTACAGGTCACATCTTGTGCAAGATTTCTCATGCCTTTATGTGAATTACTTATGTGGTGAATTTGATTAGTTTGGATTGTAAGAATAGGTGTATTGGAGAATGTTTGTGAGTCATATTGCAGATTAAAGTCAAAATATTGGTGCATCACCCCTTTAGATAGATTTTTAATTCAGTTTTCAATTTATTCAAGTTTTCTTCTATCTCTTTTCTCCATCAACTTATAGATCTAAAGGGCATTTAAAGGGAGCCGACTCTTCCAGAGGTTCATTCTCATAACAAGCAATCCCATAGTCTGAGAAGGTTCCCATGTTGCATGGGATTTCCAAGCTTGAAAAGGCTTAGCACTCAGTGCGTAATCCCTTATGACAACAGTTTTTGGTACACCCAATGGGACTCTGAACTAAGTTTAGGCCACTATATATCATTTCCATTACTGTTTTGGTCTAGACAACAATGTTTTTGACCTTTTAAGGTTATAAACATATACCTAGTGACTTTGTTCTCTAATTTTTAAAGTAGATCTAGTGTGAACAGTGAGTAAGAAGAGTACATATTGAAGGATCTGGTGTTTTCTTCGATGCTATCAGCCTTTGGAGGTAAAATCATCAAACACCATGGCAACTCTAAGCATATGTCAGCTAGTTTTAGCAACCCAAGAACCTACTAAGAATTAGGTTAGTGTTGTTTTTCTTAATGTTCATCTTTTGCCTGCCATATGATTCAGGCCTTCCATGCAAAAATGTCTAGATATTACAACAATTATAATGATTCTATGCCATATCAAGAAAATCTAAAATTTTGGCCTCCAAACAATCATTTTCCTCATTATAATCAACATTATTAGCCTTCTAGCCAACCATACCAGATTGAGAACGCAGCTGGTTTCATCCCAAACAACCATGCAATAGCAATATATCAGCATGCTGAACATGCTTACCTCCCACCCACCCTTGATCAACCTTCATGGCAGCACACCTATGCTCATAATCAGCGCTAGGAAGACTATTGTGTTCCCAATCAACATACTATTTATGCTGATCAACCTCATTATGATGATAGCATGAGCATTCAAGCTATGGCTTTATATTTACATAAAACTAGCATGAGTATATGAGACTTCACTATAGATTTTCAAAAATAGTTTTATGCCATTAACAAAGAGTAGGAGTATAACATGCAGCATGAGGAACTGGCTTATCAAATCCATCTCCAACAACAAGAGAAATAGTCTTATGAGGCCTTTTATTGTCAGCAGGAGATGGAAGAAAAGAGAAGGTATGAAGAAGAATGTCTAAATAGGTAGATTGCTTTTAAGGAGGAACAAATGAGACAACTTCTAGCTCAAGTTCAAAGACCCAAAGCCCAAATTCTTAGTTTTAGAAGTTCTAATTTTGTTCATGAGCCTGTTCACACCCAAAACCAGTTCATTAATCCCTAGTTTCAGCCATCTCAAGAGTTTGAACCGAGTCATCAAAGTTTTGAACAATCATGGCAGACTAAATACCCTGATTATAAAATGCCAAACCTTGTTAAGGCTACCCCTCCCATACCAATCCAACATCAAGAAAATAAAAATGTAGTAAAATCTAAACCAATCAAGATTCCAAGTTGGTGTGGTGGGCAGAAGCAAGTGGTTGTAGAGTCCAAGCCAATAAAACATGATGTGTTGCAGGTTCATGACGAAGAGGATGATGATCAGTTTGGTCAGCAGAATATTGACAACCATTTGGAGGCATCAAACTGGCATGGTGAAAAAGAGGATAATGTGGGTCTATTGGTAAAAGAAGAGAGCCCCATTTGCAAATAAAGTTAGGTTCTCCATGATTATGAAACATTTGATTTGTTTTTAGAACTCCCTTTGTACTCCATTGAAGAGGCTAGCACACATAAATTGAAGGGAACTTGCCTTGAAGATTAGTCAAATGAACTAATTGAAGATGATCAGTCTTTTCAAGTTGACACTACGTTTGACTGTCAAGATCCTAACTGCTCATCTTGTAGAGAGCTTATTACTCTATTAAAGTCTTATGACGACCAAGATAATGGTGAGGACAACAG
This sequence comes from Cunninghamia lanceolata, assembly GCA_027924645.1. Taxonomy (NCBI): domain Eukaryota; kingdom Viridiplantae; phylum Streptophyta; class Pinopsida; order Cupressales; family Cupressaceae; genus Cunninghamia; species Cunninghamia lanceolata. The sequence goes on along the minus strand of BSBN01000247.1, from coordinate 1,041,925 downwards.
GGTAGAGCAGGGCTCTGAACTTCTTCCTTTTACATTTGAACAATATGAAGCTAATTAGTTTGAGGACAAGGAAAGTATGCTATGCGATCTTTTGGAAGAGGAGACAGTTTTGGAAGAGGAATAGGAGTTTGAAAACAAAGATCAAACCAACACTGATTATTACACATCAGTTTGTCAAGAGAATATCCTATTTGACATCTAATCCAATTGGAAAGTAGCAAGGAGAAAGCATTAGATGAGCAGCAAAGAGAAGAGAGACAACTAACTTGTCTACCTCAGAATGACTGTATTTTTAGTCAAAACAAGTGGGTATGTGTGTTTGTTTTATTTTTTGAAGAGGTATTACCTAAGTTCATTGGATGTCCACCCTTTCCACAACCTTGGTTGGCTGCTTACAAGCATGGAAAACACTCTTGATTGATCAAGAAAGGTAGCTACTTTGCAAGTCTAGTTAATGGTTTCATCTAGAGAGCCTATTCTTTTGTTTAGATTGGGTAGGTAGGACATTTTATTCTGTTCAATTTTGTTTTCCAAGAAGTACAGATGCATAGTTGGTTGGTCCTATTTTGAGATAGCATTGTTTTGTTTTTAGTTTTGTTTCTACTGCTTTTGTTTTCTAGTAGCTGAGTTTCAGGAAGTTTTCTGAGTTGTTCAAGTTGAGGAAGGACTCTATTGCCCAATGGATTCACTAGGCAATTGGCCTTGGAGTTTTAGCAGGCAAAACTGACGTAGAGGTCACCAAAAATGTTACCAAATTATGCTTTATAGCCAATTTGGTTAGGTTGTAACAATAATTTTTGTTGTTTCTCTGAAGAAGCGGGGAGGTTCAAAGGAAGGGGTAAGAAAAAACTTAATTTTACAGGCCAACCTAGGAATATCTACTATCCTAATGGAGGACTATTTCAATGATCATGTTACCAAGATCATGTAGCAGATCAAATAGAGTTACTACATGAGCTAGATAAGATGAAGAGTGCCCCAACAGAGCAGGAGTTATTCAGAGACTAACAGGTGAAATTAAAAGCTAAACTAAGTCATTACAGATCATGTTTTAGTTATGTTTAGTACAGTTTGAAGCAGTTCAGAAAGGTACATATAACCTTATCAAGTTTTTCATGATTATAAACACCTATTGCATGCAATAATGTTCAGTTTATGTTATGCAATTGATTTACAAGAAAGAAAAATTATACACAAGTTATTGCATGAAATAACTAATTATATTCAAAGGAGAAGTGTTTATATGGTCCCACACAAGCCATGAGAGTAATTGTATGTGATACAATGCACAACAACAAGTACATCTGAACTAAAGGAAAACATATAAAGGAAAGATGGGACCCATCATTTCCTAAGTGAATGACAAATCCTGTTGTTTGCTCCACCATCTTCAGCTTGTCCTAATGATAGCTCCAAAGAAGACCTGCAAGAGGAAATAAACATAGTTGTTAGAGATCGGGGTTCACATCTCTACTTTTATATGTAATAATTCAAAATGTACTTGTTATTTTACATCTGATCACAAAATGGAATAGATAAACATAACATCAGATGCATAAGATGAAGTAGAAAAGAGAAAAATCAAATCAAACAATCAAAAGAGAGGCTTCAGCCTCTATGTTTTTTATCTAACTGGTTGGTTCATTGTGTAGGTACTTGATGTAATGATACTATATGTTGACACACCTATTTATGACATGCGAATGTATTATGAATTGTTTTTGTTGTTCCAAGTATACTAAATCATAAAATAAAAGAACACTTAGAAGAATTGGACTTTGGATAATGATAGATAATTTAGAAGAATGATTTGGGTAATGAATGATAATTTAGAAGAATGATTTGGATAATGAATGAAATAGACAAGCTAGATCATAAAAACACTTGGAATTTTACTAATGATGAAATGCTTATAATGAAATGAAATGAAATGGAATGCAATTTGGTATGTATGGATGTGGATTTTGTCATCTTCTTGCACAAGTTTTTGAAGTACTTTGTTTCATCATTGAGATTTTAAAATGTTGTAAGAAAATACAAGCATCTAGGTATAATTAAACCATGATGACCCGAGTATTACTTACATGGATTTTAATTTAGCAAGTTAATACAAGCATCTAAGTATAATTGAACCAAGATGACTTGAGTATTGCTTGCGTATCAATAGACAAGGATTACACCTGTTTCATTTTTAGACCTCTGATGTCCTCGATGATCATTATGTTGATCATGTCTTTAGACAATGCTTCACATTACTAAAGATAAACCCACAAATACAAAACAAATAAAATAATTATTCCCCCATCATAGCTCCTCTAGTTTTTGACATCCTTGAGTAGCATAAAAAGACATAATAACAAAAATCATGATATAAGACTTTAAACAACCATTAAAAACCTTCTTGACATAGATATATTTTTCTTGCAATAATTGATAGAGTCATGTTTGATAGTTTTAGGCAAGTTGGTGTTGTCAGGTTTAGTATAATGTCTCTTTATCAAGATGATGTTTAAAGCTTGCTTGCTATGCTACTTGTCGTCTATTGATAAAACCATGATCCGATATGTTATCCTCTGAGTTGTAGCATTCAAAAATCCAATTCACTAACTAGGTTGAGGATTTGACCCTAGTCAAGTAAAGGATTAATTTATTATGGATGAACTGACAATAGACATGAAGAAACGAGCCCTAAGGGACTAACCTAGTGCCTCAGGGGCTCATTGATAAATGGCCTTGCCTACGTGACGACATAGAGGCAACATAGTTCACTTTAGGTGGACTATGTGGACCTAAGACCTAGGGGTTGAAAGCCTCGAGGGCTCATCGATGATGACCTTGCCTACGTGATAGCTTAGAGGCGACATAGTTTGACCTTTAAGGCTGACACTGGTAAATGGATGAATGGAAGATATACAAATGTTTGCAATAGGATTATGGATACGGGTGGAAGGGAAGCCTCAGGGGCCCATCAATAATGGCCTTGCCTACGTGATAATGCAAAGGCAACGTAGTTCGAGATTTGGTGATACTGACAATGGACTTGTGATAGAATGATAGGATGGATGATAAGATTGGATGATGTTATTGGATAAGGTGATAAGGGTGACAGAACACCAAGCTATGATAGGTTACCATTAGGTGGTTGTGAATGGATGCAATTATTTGATGGATATGGTAGGAAAGATGGATGTGGGTTGGGTTTTTCTAAAAGATGGAGGAAGCGATTTATCACAAATAGCACCTGTTTCTAGGTTTTCACCACTTGCTTTTTATTGCACTATTTTTTTATACATCTGTTGCATTGGGGTTATTTAGGTGTAGAACCTTCGAAGGTGCATACTATTGATGGGGTCATCAAACAGTTCACCTCCTGATGTTGATAGCTAATAAGCTCCTGATCCACAGGCAACAACTATAACATAGGGACCCAACCAATTAGGTTCAAATTTCCCCTTTTTTTCTCTATCTTGCTGATTTCTTGGATTTTCTCTTAGAACCAAGTCACCCACCTAGAAGACTCATGGTTTGACCCTATGATTATAACTTCTTGACATTCTTTGCTGGTATGCCTTAAGATGGTTAAAGGCATGTTGTCTTCGTTCTTCTAGCAACTCTAGCTCCTGGAGCCTGGATACTCTGTATTTCTCATCATTTATGAGACCCTTTAACGACACCCTAAGGGAAGGTAACTGAACTTCTATAGGCAAGATGGCTTCAGAGCCATACATGAGGGCTTATGGTGTCATACCTGTGGGAGTGCATATACTGGTTCTGTATGCCCACATAGTAGGGTTCAATTGCATATGCCAATCACGGCCATCATCATCGACAGTCTTTTTGAGTATCTTTAGGATAGTTTTGTTTGATGCCTCAACTTGGCCATTACCTTAGGGGTAGTATGGCGTGGAGAAGTCATGCTAAATGTGGAATTTGTCACAAAGTTCTTTCACATCCTGATTCTTGAAAGGTCATCCATTATCCGTGACAATGGATAATGGAATACCATGTCTACATATGATGTAGTTAAGGATGAAAAGGAGATTTGCTTCCCTGTGACATTGGTTAATGGAACGGCCTCAATCCACTTCGTAAAATACTATGTGGTTGTGATAATGAATTTGTGGTCGTTGGAGGAGGAAGGGTGAATCTTGCCTACTAGATCAAGTCCCCATTGGTAGAAGGGTCAAGGTGTCATTAAGGGTTGAAATTCTTGAGTGGGTGCGTGTATCAGATTACCATGAATTTGGCATTTCTTATACCATTTGACAAAATGATAGGAGTCAGATTCCATGCTCGGCCAATGGTATCTGAGATGCATGAGCTTCTTCACCAAGGTAAGACCACTAGAGTGCGTCCTACATATTCCTTCATGTACTTCACTCAAAGCGGTTTGATATTCCTCACTATCTAAACACCTAAGGAGAGTACCATCTAAACCTCATCAATACAGGGTGTCTGCGATGATGATATATCAAGATGCTTGGCATATGAATGTCTATTTTTTGTTGTTTGATAGGTTGGGTGGTAGGATATTCTTTTTTAGATAGGTGTAAACATTGCCATATAAGGGAGAATTGGACCCTACGATGTGGTAAATACTATTGGTTTCTGGGATTTCAGAAGCAGGATGGGAGACTGGCTCCACCAAGAACTCATAACGCGAATGATTTTTAGGTATGTCAATGAGGGATGTAATAGTAGCCATTGCATCTGTTGCTTTGTTTTCCAATCTTGGTATTTGCTTGAAGGTTATCACAACAAAATATTCTTTGAAGTCATCCACCATACGCTTGTATGGTATTAGCTTCTTGTCCTTAGTTTGATAATCATCATTTACTTGATTAATGACAAGTTGTGAGTCCCCGTACACATGAATTTCCCTGACATTCCAATCTACTGCCATCTTAATGCCAATGACTAAAGCTTCATACTCGGCCACATTATTGGTGCATGGAAATAGAAGTTTGTATGACTTAGGAGTCATATCTCCATGTGGTGTTACTAGCAAGATTCCTACTCTAGATCCATGTTGAGTATATGACCCATCAAAGTAGAGTTTCCAGGCTGTGGTAGTGATGTTGAAGATAGACTCATCTGGAAATTCTAAGCTTAATGGGTTGTTATTTGTCAAAGGTGCATCCGTCATCTGATCTATAATGACCTGCTCCTTTATTGCTCTTCTATCTACATACTCAATATCAAATTCACTGAGTATCATGACCCATTTAGATATTCTACCTATTAGGGTAGCTCTGCTAAGTAGGTATTTTAATGGATCAATCTTTGCCACTAGCTTGATAGAGTGTGAGAGCATGTAGTGTCTCCACTTTTGTGAAACAAAGACAACTACAAGGCATGCTCTTTCAATCAGTGTATATTGCAGCTCATAACCTAGTAGTGTTCTGCTAATGTAGTAGATTGCTTGCTCCTTTCCTTCATGGCTTTGTTATGCTAGCAGAGCTCCAAGAGCTGTGGGTGTAGCTAAGATATAGAGAAGCAGTGGCTTGCCCTGAATTGGCATCATCAAGACTGGTGGGTTCATTAGATACTCCTTTAGATGTTGAAAAGCTTGCTCACACATGTCATCCCATTTGAATGGAATGTTTTTGTGTAAGAGATGGGTGAATGTGTGGCACTTATCTTCCAGTTCAGAGATAAACCTTCTAATGGACTGCAACTTTCCTTGTAGAGACCTCAATTGACTCAGATTCTTAGGTGGTGGCAGTTCCATGATTGCTTTTACCTTGGCCGAGTCCACCTCTATTCCATTAGTTGATATGATATATCCAAGGAGTTTACCGGATGTGACTCTGAAAACACACTTTTTTGGATTTAGCTGTACATTAAATTGCTCTAGTCTTGTGAAGATCTTATCCAAGACTTGAAGGTGTCCTTCTCTAGTTAGTGACTTACCTAGGATATCATCAATGTAATCTTCCATGATGGTGTGCATCATGTCATGAAAGATCGTAGTAATGGCCCGCTAATATGTTGCCCCTGCATTCTTTAGTCTGAATGGCATGACGCACCAACAATAGGTACCCCACAGACATGTGAATGCTATTTTGTGCTGATCCTTCGGTGCTATTTTGATTTGGTTATAGCCAGAGAACCCATCCATTAATGACAACATGGTGTGCCTTGCTATTAGATCAACAATGATATCTATGTTTGGTAGAGGAAAGTTATCTTTTGGACAAGCCTTGTTTAGATCTCTAAAGTCATTACACAATTTGATTTGCTTATCTAGCTTGGAAATAGGTACAATGTTAGAAACCCATTCTGGATAATCAATGGCTCTGATGAACCCCACATCTAGTAGTTTCTTTAGTTCCTCTTTGACCATTAATGTTATATGTGGGTGCATTTTTCTCAGTTTTTGTTTAACTGGCTTAAATCTTTGAGCTAGTGAAAGATGATGCATGATAAGATCAGGATCCAACCCAGGCATGTCCACGTAGGACCAACCAATGTTTATCTTCTTTCTTTTGAATAATTCCATGAATTCTATTCTCTTGTTTAGATAATGACTCAACTAGGTGTATGATCCTTGGGTTCTCTTTTGTGCCAATGTTTATTAGTTTGGTTCAATCAATACCAAATATCTCTTCTAATGTGCATGGTAGGGGAAAGTGTTAATCCCTTCATCTGTTGGCACCTCAGAGAGGTTTTCACCGTTAGATATGTCTTTTCTTTTTACTTTTTCGTGATCTAACATTGTCGCAGAGCAATTTTCACTATTAGATTTGCTTTTTATTTTTATAATTTTGTGACTAAAAGGATTAGCACTCTCTAGAAAGTATGCCATGTCATTAAGTTCAATGGTGAAGCTAGCCTTGTGGTCCCCTATAAGTAAATGGTCCCTAAGATCTAGATAATTGATGATAGCATCATCATTTTGGAATGTATCTAGGTCAGAGGTGTTTGGTTGATCCCAGTCTATCAATTCAGGATGCACTAGGGGTAATGGATCATCTAGTTGATCCAATTCAATGGTGGTGATGGTTAGAATGGAGGAGTCATTTGAATAGGTAGAGGTATTGACAAGGTCTATTATGGTACTCTCCTCAAGTTGGTTCATCAAGTGCGATATCGTACTCTCCTCACGAAGTTCACTTTCGTCATATTGCAGATCGAACTCTAGCGATCTAGCCCTAGAGATTTGTCCCTCATGTGTCATGTGAGTAGAGCTATATTGTTGAACCACATCAACCCCTTTATCTTCACAAGACATTTCTGAGAGGCTGTCCCATTCATACTCATTGGAATCTGTTTCACTAGCTTCTTGTAAGCGGTGAATTTGTTCCACTAGGTTAGTGGTAGCTATTTCTTTGTCTTTTGCTTGGAGTTTCTCCTTACCTTTGATCTTCTCTTTACCCTTGTATCCCAACCCAGTAGAGTCTCAGGCTGTGGAGGTAGAGGGTTGAATTGGTTCTATGAGACCATGTTTCCTTAATCCTATGTGACCATGTCCTTCATATCCCATCCTTTGTAAAATAGAACACCCTTGAGCATATTGTGCAGTGGGTAGCTTAGGTTGATGGTCATTTGGCGTGGTTTCCCTATCTTCATCTTTGTGAAGCCACTGTAAGACATCTTTTTCATCACTCTCATTCGATAGCTTTCCCCATCAAATGAAAGGACCCTTAGAAGTTTCCAATGACTTGGCCTTGTTCATGGACAGCTTTCCATAGGATTTTGGTGATATAGGCAACTATACTAGACAAAAAGATTGCTCAATGACATACTCTCCAACACCCTTGTCTTTGACTTTGACTTTAAGCTCTAATGTTTTGGAGGTAGAAGCTAGAGAACTTGGATTTACATGGTTTGAAGAAGAGGAAGCTACTCGATTGGTGGGGATTACAACTTTTGGTTTGGATTGGATGGTGTTGCAATACTGGAATGGATCAGGGTCACCTGGTATGGTAATTTCTTGGCCATTGTGTGGGAACTTGATACATTGATGGTATGTTTATGGAACAACCTTCATCGCATGGATCCAAGGTCTAGCTAGAAGAATATTATACGCTAGCTCCATGTCTAGAACTTGGCACACAACATCTCTCTCTACTGGCTCAATCCATATTGGCAAGACCACAGTTCCTTTGGAAGTGAAAGGAAGCTAGGTATGCAGAAATTGGTTCCTATACTAATCTATTGAGGAGAGGGCTATGCAAATTCAAATTTATCCTAACTATTACAGCAATGTTAAACCATTAACATGAGATATTGCAGCAAAACACAAAAGCCAAAAAGTAGATAGAAGAAGAGAGACAAAGATTTACGGTGGGGAAACCCTTATCGGGTGAAAAACCCCACACTCAGAAACCTGCACAATGTATTAACAAATCTGAAAGAATGTTTACAATACACTTGCAATGCTTTTATGACACTTATGACCATCATAGAATCTGTCATAACAGTTACAACTTACAGCTGTAAGAGAATCTGTCATACACATGCTATAAATAGCATATTCTCTTACAACATGTCATATTCCACCTTGGGGCGCCCAAATATGCCTTATTCAAAGATGCTTCATGACACATGTTATCACCTATCTTATAACCTTCTATTTTCGACTCTTACATGTCATAGATTCGTCATAGGAATCCGTCATAACCATTTCGGTCAAACATTCCTTACACAACATGGAGGATGCTGACACATGGCAGAATATTCCTACCACTAAGTGGGATGCCTATCTCCTCATGTGAGGACAAAATAACAAGTTGTCATATTCCATGTAGGATTGACACATCACTGTGCCACATCCCACAACATGACAATATGGAATTTCTAAATATTTACAACATAGGCAATTAAATAATAAATACAAACATTACAAATGTAGAGAATTATCAAGGTTGAGACACCTTAATTCCCAACATTCTCCCACTTGTCGAACACCTTGTAAGAGCCAATAGAAAAACAAGATTTAACTGCTATAGGCCAAGAGGCCCGTAGACTTTGAACACCATATGAACTTCTCTGTGCTCACTAGTTTCGTCAATGCATCTATAACATTCTTCAAAGTATCTACCTTCTCCAAATTTACCTTTCCATCCTCAACAATGTCTCTCACGAAGTGAAACTGAACATCAATGTGCTTCGTTCTAGCATGGAAAGTTGGATTCTTTGCAAGGCAATTTGCACTCTGACTATCACAACTGGTCGTGATCTGACCTGCATCAACACCAATGTCAGAACACAATCTCTTAAGCCAAATGGATTCCTTACAAGCATGAGTTGCTGCCATGTACTCAGCTTCTGTCATGGACAAAGCAACAACAGGTTGTCGCTTACTCATCCAACTAATAGCACCACCAAATAGTGTAAAAACATAAGCATTGGTGGATCTCCTGCTGTCAATGTCACCAGCCCAATCTAAATCCACAAATACATGAATATCAACAGAATGCAAAGGTCCTAAAACATTACCATGATAGCAAATGGAATACTCAGAAGTACCCCTCAAATATCTGAACACTCACTTAACTGCATCCCAATGAACCCGTCCAGGATTAGCCATAAATCGACTACGGACTCCCACTACTTGGGCAATGTCTGGTCTTGTGTAGACCATAGCATACATCAAACTACCAATAGCACTAGCATAAGGTACTCTTCTCATGTCCTCCACCTCACTAGGAGATTTTGGACAATCCTCAACAGACAACTTTGTCCCCAAAGAAATAGGAACACACAATGGTCTACAATTTGCCATGCTGAATCTGTCCAACACGGTCTTCACATACTTACTCTGGCTTAACCAAAGTTTTTTGTTGATTGTATCTCTTCTTGTTTCCATTCCTAGAATGTACCTGGCTGCCCCTAAATCTTTCATTTTAAACTATGCTGACAACTGAGATTTAAAATCAGAAATCATATTCTTACCCTTCCCTATGAGCAACATATTATCAACATACAATGCAAAAATGAGAATACAATCACCATCAAACTTATAATACAAACAGTGATCCGATTTCAATCTCACAAATCTAATTGACAAACAAAGGCATCAAAATTCAAGTACCATCTCCTAGGGGATTGCTTCAAACCATACAAAGAATTTTTAAGTTTGCAAACCAAATTTTATTTACCTTTCACCATGTAATGCTCTGGCTATGACATGTAGATTTCTTCCTCCAAGTCACCATGAAGGAAAGTTGTCTTCACATCCATCTATTCTACCTCCAAGTCATAAGCTATTGCAAGTGACAACAGGAATCGAATGGATGTCAGCTTTGCAATGGGAGAGAAGATCTCACCATAATCTATAACCTCCACTTGTGAATACCCCTTCGCAACCAATCTGGCCTTATACTTCTCAACATTGCCATTTGCACCAATTTTCTTCTTGAACACCTGTTTGCATCCAACGGGTTTCCATCTAGGAGGCAAAGGCACCAAGTCCCAAGTTTGATTCTCTTCCAAAGAAGCCATTTCTTCCTCCATGGCCTCCTTCCAGGAACCTGCATCCTTCATATCCAAAGCCTCTGATATAGTTCTAGGTTCATCACTATTAGTAAGCAAAGCATAAGCACAACTAGAATCAAGCAATGTAAAACCAAACCTTTTAGGTTGCTTTCTTATCCGTGTAGACCTCCTCAAGAGCTGCGGTTGAGGTTCAGCTTCTTCTTCTGAGCTTTCAGAGCTGCTAGAGCTCTCCTCATCATCAGGTAGAACATTGTCTTTCTGTTCAGTCTTCTCATGGGTGAGAGGAAACTGAACAACATCCTCTTTCTTTTCTTTTTCTTCTGGCTGCAAAATAGTGGAAGAAGGTGTAAGCTCTCTGAAGATGACACTTCTGTTATACAACACTTTTTTAGCCACGGGGTCCTAAAGCTTGTATCCTTTCACACCAACACCATAGTCGATGAAGATACACTTAATAGCTTTGTTCTCCAACTTTGACCACTTCTCCCTAGGCACATGTGCATATGCCTTACAACCAAAAACATGAAGATGCCTTATTGAAGGCTTTCTACTAGACCACACCTCCATGGGTGTCTTTCCAACAAGAGCTGATGTAGGAGATCTGTTTACCAGATAGCAAGCAGTGGCAACAGCTTCAGCCCAAAACTTTTGTTCTAGGCCAGCTCCACTAAGCATACTCCTAGCCTTCTCCATCAGTGTCCTATTCATCCTCTCTGCAACTCCATTTTGCTGCGGGGTGTATGGAGTTGTCTTATGCCTTTCAATCCCAAGTTCCTTGCAATACTTATCAAATTCTGTAGAACAAAACTCACCACCGTTGTCAGTTCTCAAACATTTAATCTTTTTACCAGTCTGATTTTCAGCAAAGGCTTTAAACTCCTTAAACTTGCTATAGACTTCAGATTTGCTTCTGAGAAAATAAATCCATGTCCTTCTACTATAATCATCTATAAAAGATATAAAGAATATAGATTTTGATAATGAAGGAACATTAACAGGACCAAACACATAAGAATGAATGAGGTCCAACACACCAGAAGACTTATGAGAAGTTGAGTAAAATTGAACACGGTTTTGTTTTCCATAAATGCAATGTTCGCAAAAGTCAAACTCAAGATTACAATCTTCTAACCCCTCTACGAGGTTCTTATTTTTCAGGGTATGTAGACCTTTCTCACCAATGTGGCCAAATTTCTTATGCCATAACATTGTCTTTTCAGCAGGAAGTTTAACTCCCAATGCACGATTACAACCATCAAGATTAGAAACAACAGATTTCTTCACTGCTCGTTCAGATGGTGGGGATGAAGTGACTGATGCCCTCTTCCTTGAGTCAGAAGAACTATTGCATTGTGAAATGCATGCTTCCAGCTGAAACAGAGTACCTCTCTGAGTACCCTTAGCAAGCACCATAGATCCTCTAGTCATCTTGCATCCTTCTTTCAAAAAGACAACCTGCACACCTGCATCATTCAAACTACTTACAGAAAGCAGGTTCCGTGCTAAGCCTGGGATGTGCATAACCCTAGAGATCCCCTTCACTCGACCATCATGGAATCGAATAGAGACTCTTCCATGACCAACGATCTTCAGATGAGAGTCGTCACCCAGATACACCTTTCCACCATCAAACTCCTCATACTTAGTGAACCAGTCTTGATGTGAGGTCATGTGAAATGATGCACTAGAGTCGATTAGCCACACATCATTAGATGCATGGGTTGCCAGGGATGCGATGAAAGCGTCACCGTCATCTTGTGATTTGTCAGAATCTGAATTAGGAGCTTTCTTCTTTTTCTTCTTCTCCTCTTTACATTCCTTTCAGAAATGCCCGGTCTTGCAACAGTTCCAACAAAGAGCCTTGGACTTTCCAGAAGATTTGGATCTCCCACAAGATTTGGATCTACCCTTCTCATCTTTCTTGTCCTTCTTCCCTTTCTCCTTGGGTTTTCCACGAACTGCAAGGGCCTCTTTAGCTGCCTCAGAAGACTTTCTCCGCATCTCTTCAGACAACAGCAAAGAAACCACCTCTTCCATTTTGAATGTGGATGTGGTGCTTCCAGTTGCCATGACAAGATGATCCCATTAGTTCGGGAGAGAACAAAGTAGGGTCATACATTGATCCTCCTTCTCCATCTTAACACCAATAGATGTTAATTGTACAACCAGCATGTTGAAAGCATTCATATGTTTAGCAACGGATCCTTCATCCTCCATTTGAAGAGAATACCACTTCTTTCTTAGAAAAAGTTTATTAACTAGGGATTTGGCTTGATACACATCCCCCAACTTCTTCCAAAGGAGTTTTGCAGTAGTCTCATCATGGACATTTAACAACATAGAATCGACAAGACTAAGTCTTATGAGACCCTTAGCCTTCCAATCCTTCAGATCCCAGTCAGCTTGTGACATTGCAGCTGGTTTAGTTCCATTCACACTATCCCAAAGGTCTTGGTCAACTAACATGTCTTCCATGTTGAGCTTCCACAACTCAAAATTACTGCCATTAAACTTCTCTACTTCAAACCTTCCTGATGTGCCTGCCATCTCCTTGCTACAATAAGATATAGAATGCTCTGCACAAACTCCCACTCAACCTAAGATTAGCTTAAAAACCCCTACCCAACAACTAGGACCAAAGGTGATCAAGCTCTGATACGAACTGAAAGGAAGCTAGGTATGCAGAAATCGCTTTCTATACTAATCTATTGAGGAGAGGGCTATGCAAATTCAAATTTATCCTAACTATTATAGCAATGTTAAACCATTAACATGATATATTGCAGCAAAACACAAGAGCCAGAAAGTAGACAGAAGAAGAGAGACAAAGATTTACGGTGGGGAAAACCCTTATCGGGTGAAAAACCCCACACTCATAAACCTGCACAATATATTAACAAATCTGAAAGAATGTTTACAATACACTTGCAATGCAATCTTCAATGGTCTTTGACACTCGTTTCTGGAGTCAATCCGGCAGCATAACAGTACCTATAAACCTGTGATACAAACTCCATCTCCAATCCCCTGTTTATATAGAAAATACAAGGCAATATTGGACCTTTCTTGGAATGGGCATCCAACATGGCTTCATGGACCAAAACCAACACCCAAGGACACTTGGTCAACATTGTAGAATTTTCCTGACACTTGTCCACAGCTCCCATCCCAAAGGGGTCACCTATTTCCAAAATGGGCTATGACAGATGCTCTTACGACACTTACGACAGTCATAGAATTTGTCATAGTGGTTACAACTTACAGCTATAAGAGAATCTATCATACACATGCTATAAATAGCATATTCTCTTACAACATGTCATATTCCACCTTGGGCCACCCAAATATGCCTTATTCAAAGATGCTTCATGACACATGTCATCACCTGTCTTACAACCTTCTATTTTTGACTCGTACATGTCATAGATTCGTCATAGGAATCTGTCATAACCATTTCAGTCAAACATTCCCTACACAACATGGAGGATGCTGACACCTGGCAGAATATTCATACCACTAAGTGGGATGCCTATCTCCTCATGTGAGTACAAAATAACAAGTTGTCATATTCCATGTAGGATTGACACATCACCGTGCCACATCCCACAACATGACAATATGGAATTTCTAAATATTTACAACATAGGCAATTAAATAATAAATATAAACATTACAAATGCAGAGAATTATCAAGGTTGAGACACCTTAATTCCCAACAGGAAGTTCTCTCTTCTTCGTCATATGCCTTGATAGTTATTTTCTTTTTGGGATCAACAACTTTTTTTGAAAATCCCAATGCAAGGATTAATTTTAACGTGCATATGTTTAAATCAGACCCTCTATCTATTAGGACCCTTTTTATTTGTTGTTTGTGGATTTGGGCCTCAATGTGGAGGGATGCATTATGTGGTTGGTTGAAGGACATATCATCTTTATCTATGAAAGATAAGAAATGTGGTGTGGTTAGATGACCCACCATAGCTTGGAATTGCTCTTGAGCAAGGTTTTTAGGAACAGTTGTTTCCAAGAGGGCCTTCTCTAAGATCCCTTTGTGAGACAGGGATAGATGCAATAACTCTAAAATGGATATGTGTGCAGGTATTTTATGGAGTTGGTCAAGGATGCTATATTGGTTTGATGTGGAGGATGACTTGGATGGAGCCCCTTGGAGAGTAATGTTTTCACGATGAGTGGTCACATTATAGTCAGGCTTATTATTGATAGTGATTACATTGATGTGTGAATCACTTTGTGAGATATGATTAATGGTGTACTCGTAAGAAACATTATTATAGTTTGCTTTGTCTACACCGTTGTTGTTTTGGTTGGATGGTCCTCCTTTTTCATAGTGTGGAAGAGGATTCTTGAATGCTATATGCTTGTCATTAGAGGTGTGCCCTTCAATTGATATTCATTTTTGATCAAGTAGATCTTGAACGACATGTTTTTGTCCTTCACAATCATTAGTTTTATGACCTTTAGTTTTGTGATATTCGCAAAAGTTAGAATCACTCCACCAAGAGGGTTTAAATTTTGGTTCATACTCTCGTGCCGGTGGAAGTGTTATGAGGTTGCCCCCTATTAACTTCTGAAGGGTGGATTTGAGTGACTCCCCAAGGGGTGTGAACTTTCTTCTAGGAGGAAAGTTGGTTGGTCTTTGTTCATTGCTTTGAGGCTTGGTGGATGGTGTGTTGTTTTGCGGGTTTGATAGATTGAAGATCAGTTATTTTTGCACCGCACGTTTAGCATCCATGACACCGTCGTTCACAATGGGTTTGTTCTTAGTCTAGAATTGTGACTTGTCCACATTGTTGCTTGAACTAGGGGTGTCTTTGTATAGCTTAATTTGCCCTTTTTCTATCAAGGCTTTCTCGATGAGTAGCCCCATTTCAATGACCTTACTAAAAGTAGTTGGACATTGTATTTGGATTTGATATCTTAATTTGGTGGAAAGATTGTGAACAAACATTTCTATCATTTGCTTCTCCGGTATGTGGTAGGGACACTTGCTTGCAAGTTGTCTCCATCTTTGTAGGAAAGAGGCGAAGGATTCTCCCTCTTTTTGTTTGTTATTATAAAGATCCAACATGGAGATTTCATGTTCGATATTGTATGAGAAATGTGTGACAAATTTGTCTACTAGTTCATCAAAAGTACGGATGCCAGGAGGTAGGCGTGAGAACCACTCCATAGCTTGTCCTCCTAAGCTTCTTGGGAATAGTCACATAATATATGTTTTGTTGTGTGCGACTTCTAGGCATGCGACACTAAATTCCCTTATATGATCTCTTGGATCACCTTTTCCTCTATATTTATCAAATATTGGAACCTCAAACCTTGAGGGAAAAGGTATCATGAGCAAAGATTTATCAAAGGGATAAGGTGAGATATCCTGAAGGGAGTAGTGTTTTGTGGTTGTCCCACTTTGGATGTCCACCAACTGTTGTTGCAAGGCTTGGATTTGTGTTGTTAATGTGTCAAGGGATTGGGTGTATCCTTAGCCTTTTCCGATTTAGAAGCATCTTTGTCATTTTTTGAGCCATCTTTCGACAACTCAACTTTATTTGAGGAATTGTTCTCTCTTAGATTTGGGACATCAAAATATGAGGGCAACTTACCTCCTTGTTGAGATAGCATGAGAAAATATTTATGAGGATCCGTGGCAATGACCCTATGCATTATCTTTTGAAATTTTGGATCTTGAAGGTGTTTAAAGATTTCCTCTTGGTTAATTTCTTCTTCATCAGAATCGTTCCCACCATTGTGAATGGAACCCATTTTTTGCTTTTGTTTCACTTGGGACCTAGTTTGAACCATGTGTGTTTGATATGTGGATGGAGTTGGATTGTGAGACTTGGTTTGATGTTTTGATATGATATGATATGAGGTGAACTTGATTGGATATGTTTAGACTAGATTTTGCTAAGGTTTTATATTGATTCTATGTTGTCCAAATAGGGTGCTCTTGAGCTATAGTGGAAATAGCAATCAAAGTGTCGATATAGAAGGTAGTCAAAATAGGGATAGATGATCTCCACTATTGATGTAGACTATTATTTTATCAAGATACACAAGTATAGTTTCATTGTGAAGGATGATTGGAATCCTGTTATGAAACTAGCTAGATATTGTTGAATTTGGTAGAGTATCAATTATGCCTTGATGCAAGTTTTGGTTTGGTTTAATGTGTTTGGATAGTAAGAATATGGTATGCAAAGGTGATGTTGTAAAAATGGTATGAGGATGTGACTTCAAGGTTGAAGTTATTGTCCAAGTGTATACTAGAGCAAAAAGGGTATCCAGAAATGGTCTCACTTTTGTCTCAAATTGTTAGTTTAGTTTGTTTTGCATGTTTTCCTAAGTTGCTCTAAAGTTTTGTGGTAATGCCTTTACTCAAGTTATTTCCATAAAACACAGTAAACAAGAGGTTTCCATGGTTATTTGATACAATTTTTGATAAATGTAAAACAAACAAGTACAATCCTAAGGATGGCAAGGGCAATATTTGTCGAATTCCAACTTGGATTTTACTCTAGCCACTTACATAAAGGTGGATAGTTAGTGACTTGGTAGCACCAGCTCCCCCTTATAGTGCACTCACTTCTCATGCATACCAAGTTACAATCCCTCTGAAGAGTTGGATTTTTCTGTCTCCACACTAAATGAGTGTATGACGTTGGACGGCTTCAGAGGTCTGACCTCCTGCGTCAACAAATAGGGGTTTTTGGCTTTCTAAAACAATTGGCTTTTTAGTTTGGGCATCCTTTTGGGTGGTTATATGTGTGGCAATTCACTCTATTATGAAGGCTTCCCAGTCTGAAGAGGTTAGGCTCAACAGATTTAAACGCACCACAAGGATACTAGGGGAAACATTTATCAGTATAACACAGCAACACCCATTGTTTGTGACTTTCATCACAAACATAATTTATTTAAAGCGGTTTGGAAGTGGCTTGGCTTTAGCCTGTTACCACTTGAGGTCGTCCCACTTGGAAGACACAATCCTAAGGGCAAGCCTCTTCTAAAGGTTACACAGATAAAATGATGAGTTTGGCATTTTGATCACCCAAAAAGGGGAGACCATAGTCCTATCACCATTTTCAAACACAGAAAACACCGGTTCTTTATCCTCGTAGAGTTAAAACTAAGTGTGTTTTACTCTACCAAGCACAAGAAATTGACAAGATAGCAAAAACTTTGAAAAGATGGTTAATTTTATCCTTCTAAACAAATCTATGTGAAGATTGTTGTTGAAAAATCAAACAAATTACTTTCCCCTATCTAAGCTAAATGAGAGTTTGTAATGCAAGATAGAAAAATAAAAAAATGTTTAGTTTTATCCACCTAGGTTGGGACTATGTGCAAGTTGTAATGCAACAATACAATTTACTTTCTCCTAATTAGATTTAGGTGAAAATTTGCATGAAGATGTCAAATTACTTCCCCCTAATTAAATCTAGATGAAGATTTATATACAAGTTCTAACTATAAATGCCTAAACCAGCTCTTAAAACCTGCAAAACCAATTGTCAATAGTCTCCATTGATGATTAATGATACCTGTAACACAAGTTAGTACAAAAAAATTATCTAGCATCTAATGTTCTAGCAATTGCAAAGAGGATCTACAACAAATGCTAAAAACATAAAATAACTATCAATAATAATGAAGACAAAAATGTGGTTGAGTGGGCTGATTTGAGGCTAATGTGGTCAAAGACAGATGCAAGGGCTTAAATTTCTTGAGCCTCATCCCGTGTAGACTGGAACAAATATCAAAAAAAGGTTGGTTGTGTGGGCCAAACAAGCTTGTGAGGCTACCAAAATATGGAGTTTAGGAGTCCACCAAATGCATGTAGGTGCATGGTTAGCTAGATGAGCCCAGAACTGGGCTGGAATTGCCTATGCAGGTAGGAAATATGCACCTACCAAAAATAAATGCCTTACATAATAGTTTATGAGTCATGATCTGGGAGAACTGTGGTGGCAGTGTGAGGGTACGAAACACCAAAAGATGGTGACCAAAGATTTCAAATCGGGTGGTTTTGAGGGAGTTGCCTCTTAATGGTGACCTCTACAATCATAGGCCACCTGTTACATCCCCTTTTTGGATTCAATATTACTATTTACTTTTTCTTGAATAATAAAACCATGTGGATATGTTTTAATATCATAGAAAATGATGACATGAATAGAAAAGGTTAATTTTATGAAATTATGGAATTTACTTGATTATGATCAATTTGATGTTATGAATTAAAATGTCTTTCAATATGAAAATGAAATGATTTGATATAAATATGTTTTGATCAGAACATTGGTACTCTGACCACAAATTGTATGTGAGATTGTCAATGATAGGAATAGATGGAACATGTTCGCTAGGAAGAAAGAAGAAGAGAAAGTATCTTTGAAAAAGAGAGAATAGACTCTGGAAAAACCCATGGGTGCTTGCCACTAAAAATGATTATCAGGTAGATATACCTAGATGCCTTGAGTTAAACTTTGATTACAGGCTAAGTCAATTTTAGACGAGATGTCGAGGTTTGCAAGAATAGGTCTTTCTTCTTTTGTAAGTTGTCATTTTAAGTATGGGAAATCGACATCGGTGTCGTAATACTCTGGATCATGTCATTAAATACAGACGACCAATATATTGCTTATATGTATATATATGTATATACTTGAGGTTGAGTTGTAAGTCATGTCTTGTTAGTGGTTCGGCGCAAAAGTCAAAATTTGTGTGTAAGTCGACCCCACACCTTGTTTTGTGTTTATGCTTAATTCATCGTTATCGTCATAAAGCTCTACGAGCGTATGATGTAAATGTCTACTTGTGAAATTTGATAGATGTTGAATTATTTCTATATTGGGCTATTATCATATTATAAAAGGTTTAAATAATGTTTTAAATCTTAAGACCATGGTGTGTAGTACCTTTGGTCATATTGTATTGGAATATACAATATTATCTTTGTTATATTTAAATTGTCATTTTGAGGTAATTCCCTTATTCTTTTGTGATGTTGGTGATTGGGCAGTAGCTCGAAAGAGACTCACTCAAGTCCTTTCTTGATGTCTTTTATTTCAAAAATAATCTATTTACCTTCAAGCTTTAAACCTTATGATGGTCATCAGCCTAGCCATTTTTTATAGTTTTTGCATTTGATTTATACTCAAGCAGATGTGAGTAGTGTGACAACTGGTTTAAACTGTCAACCACCACCTCGCGAAGTATGGAGCTCCACTTTGGAGAGTAATTGCAGATTGAGTGGAAAAGGCCAAACCATTTCTAGTAGTGGTCATGTAAGGAGGAGAATGTTATGCATGCCGGATAGTTACCCTTATTGTTAGGCATGGTCTTGTGAGTGGAGAGGTAGTTTTTCCTTCGCAGTTAGATGGGATTTAGAGGGTAGTTGGAGTCAGTTTTAGGGGATAGAATGCAGAGTGGAAGTAGATAGGAGACTGAGCAAGAAGCAAAGGTGAACGACTAAGAGAAGAACGAACACCTTGGACCAGTTTACAAGCAGACATAAGGGATTATTTTTAGGTTCTCTTCATCTCATCTCTGCATAGTCTTAGTTATTAGTTATGTTTATAATAAGTAATGACTCTACTTACATTATGAAGGAACTTAGTATTTGCTTAAAGATGCAAAGTGTGAATTGTTACCAACTATTGTCTGTGTGTTTTCATCACCTTCAAAACGGAAGCAATGCTTTTGTCCCCTGCACCGCACCACTGTCATGAAACCCACAGTATATTACATTATTCTTTGAAGCATCTTCGAAGGTCAAGATTATTGTGTAGTCGTTGGTTCAACTTTAGAAGGTTTTTGGTTATGTGTTGAGTGTAATTTAGACTAAGTGTTTGGTCGTAAAATAACTCACAGCTATCACAAGCCGTAGTGGAAAAACCTAGGTTGACGTAGAATGAGTTCTCATTTGGCCAGCCGAATACAAATGCTTGGTTCTGTCAAATTTAAAAGACAACTAGTTTTAAAGTAAAAGACTTGTTTTGTGATATCTGTTGACAGAGGAGTATCAATGGTGTGAAGAGTATGTTGAAACTTGCAAGGCTTCATAGTCCTCCACAATTTCTGAGTTTAAGATGGTTGGTCGACCATAGTGAATTTACTAACCTTGCTGCAAATGATAACAAGTTTTAGTCCATTTGTCTTTGTAAGCAACTCTTTTGCTATTAAAGTATTCAAACTGTTGTGTTCCTGAGAGAAGGTATAGACTTACTTTTTGGACTTTACAGCCATACAAGTTAATATAATGAAGTTTTTGAACAATGTAATGAGTCTTTTGTCAAGTATCTAGCCTAGACTTGCATGCAATCTTCTTGCTAATAGAAACAACAAGGTAGGGTTTCTAAATGCTTAGATTGACAAAGATTAAGCTATGTCGAAGATTTCAATAGGTCGAAGAAGATTCTTTAGAATGTTTAATTTTAAACTTAGAGTCTTCGAATATTTGTATTCTATAAATTGGTTTATAGTATAACCCTTCCGAAACAACAAAGATGAGTTTAGTGTCCACTCTTGAGTGGATAATTTAAACAATGGGCTAACTTAGAGATCATTGTACTAACTTATAGCATTATCTGATTGATCGATAAGCTGGGAACCCATTCTTTGATCATGTGGACATAAATGTCTCCATGAGCTAAGTAGAGAATGAGTGAACCTCATTGCCATGTGTTAATGCATGATGAGTTTTGAACACCTTGAGGTTATCGAGGTTGTTATATTGAACTTATTCATAGGAAACTGTAGGATTGCGATTAATTCGAGTTGAGTTGGGGTGGGTGAACTTATACTTGAGTTGATACAACACTATTTATATTCAAATCCTTTGGCCAAGGTAATGCATGAGCCTCAAGTGCATTGATAGTTCACTGTGATTGGATGGCGTAGCTTGTGGAGTGGTCATGCTTGACTAGAGGGTATCTAGGGGATTGCATGATAACAAATTATGTAGGTCACAACACCAGTACTCAGATGGAAAACACCATTGGTTATCCTAAGTCTATCCTCTTTGAGTAGGGTAGGGCCACTTTCAGATAGGAAGGAGTGCGGGAGACCAACGGTCTGTGGTTGGAGGTTAAGCTCCTTGAAGATACTTTCTCTTCTATAATCTTGAGGATTGCTGAGACTTGAATTTGGATGGTCGACAATCAAGATGCAGTGACTTTGGTAAGTTTCTATTTTGGAATTGTTCTAAGTAACTTTTAACAACACATTGTTTAATGTTGTAGATGGATATAAACTTTTGTATAAGTTATAATTTCATGATTATTGTTAGTCGATGGATGAACTACTTGGTTTTAAGAATTGAAAACAAATTACTTTTATGTTTTGAACTTTCAAAAAAAAATTACTACCTTTGGTTAAACTTAGTTTTTAGGGTGAAATCAAAACTGGGTGTTACACCACTAATAGTAACCAACTAATGGTGTCAGCCTGCTTTGAACAAACATCAAGTAGCAGTGGAAGCTGCATTCTACAAAAACTATCAAAACATTGACAATAATGAAATAGATTTCAGCACTTTGAGTCGCAACCTCACTTGGCGTCGCATAAAATGAGAAATCTGTAGTTGGGATTTTTGTGAAGGTGAAAAATACCTAACAATGTTTGAAGCCTGCACAGGGGTGCCTTTCGCTAGAGTGTCCACAAAGAGGCCAATGTGGGCCAAAAGAATGTAGTCAAAGTTGAATGTGACTGATTAGGGCCTTTGGAGGGCCTACCAAATTAGGCCAGAAGAAAGCACGACTAGGTGCTAAAAACCATGAACTAAAACTATGGTTGAAGCCGATCGGAGCAAAAAGCCTAAAAGGGATTCAAAATGGTGTAAAATGGTGACTTCTGGATCCAAAAATGACAAGCTTGATTTGCTAACGGTGTCTAGAATGTGATGAAGACTACGGATTGAAACAAGAAACGTCTTAATGGGCCTGCAAGATCTCCTCAGATCTAAGTTGAGAGAGATTAGCCAAGTGGAGGTTGTAGGGGCAAGTGGGCCAAAGTAGGCCATCTTAAATATCCAAAAGAGGGCCAATGAACTAGAGGCCGCAAGGCCAAACCAGTGAAACACCTCTTGAAAATGGCTGCACACTAGCATGAGTAGGGAGGTAAAAAAATACCAAAAAGTGAAATATATTGAACCAAGAACTTGTACACATACAAAATGGTGACCAAAAAATGAAATTTGTAGGGGTTGAAAACTGGTGACTACACAAAATGATGACTAAAACACCAGAGAATGACTTCAAGCTCCAAAAACACCGAAACGATCTTCACGACAATAGCTTCACAAAAACACTCAAATGGAGATTAAAAACAGGGCTAGGCCCCATGGTGGGTGCCCAAAATGTTAGAGGAAATTATGAACAATAGTTTTAAACAACTATCCAATAACTCAATGGAAATAAGATAAAATGCAATAAACAAAATTATACCTTCGTAGACCGATTTACCTCGTAGCTTCCATTGTTGCCTATCTCTTCTTGATCTTATATGATAATGGAGCTCTTAGAACTTCTACTTCCTTGCTGCTGAAGATGACAATAGGAGAATGGCTATGGATGGATAATGCAATGAAGATTAAACTAACAATGCAACTCTATGAAGATGGATAATGGAGATATGGAGACATGGTTGGATGATTGTGATGACAATGAGATTATGCAAATGCAATGAGGATATTTTGCCAAAGGCACATTGGTAGAATTTCTACAGAGCAAGATTACAAAAGCTCTTAGATTATTGAAATGAGGGAAAGAGGGTTCCTTTAATAGGCCAAGGAGGGGCCAATTCCAACTGTCACAATCTCAATGGTGGAGACTTAGTCTTGTGATGTGTACCGTTTAGATTTGGTTGGTTGGGATGAGGGAGAGAAATATGGAGGATGTTCCTCTCACCTTTACAAGGTGGAGAGAAAGGTGTGACATGAGGCCACATGTCACAAGGGTCACTAAGACCATAGAGTAAAGGTCAAAGAAGGTGACCTTGTTTGTAGGATGGTTGGAAGGAATAGAGGGACTTATGGGACAAGTGTCTCAAGGTATCTTTTGACCGAGATGACATGGAGAGACCATATCCATGTGAATAGGGATGGTTAGAGGAATAATAGCACATGTGGGTGAGGGAAAAATAGATAATTAAATATTAAAATATTTAATTAAGTGTGCAACATGATGAAGTGGATTGGATGATGGAGACAATCATGGGAAATGTTCCTACTATGTTTACAAGGTAGAGGAATATGTGGATCCATAAGCCACATGTCATGATGCTCACAAAGACTTGTGAGTTAAAAGTGGAAGACTTTGAGAAGATTGTGGAAGGAGGACTCTTGGTTGTTGGAATGTGAGAGATAAACTAGGATTTTGAATGACAGGTGTCTTTGACTTTGGAGATGATTGAGAAATCATAGGAAACATGTGGAGAAGAAATAGGGCACATGTTGAGGGGATAATTAGATAATTAAATATTAAAAATATTTAATTATTGGAGCAACTTGGTGAGGTGTCCAATATGACATGGATTAAAACATAAGACATAGACTTTAGAAGAAATAATTAAATAATTTAGAATTATTTAATTAGATAATACTATAGAGGAATTAGGGTATTTTAATTAAATAAATTGATTTTATTTAATTATTAGAGGCATAAGAGAAATGTGAACCATTTAAATAAATTAGGATATTTATTTAATTGATAGAGGAATAGGAATAAAATAAATATTAAAATATTTATTTAATTCGACTCGAGCCATTTTTAGGTGTATACACATAGTATGCAGAAAGAATTAGCAAGGTCTTAACATTTCTTCCCAGAGAAAAGATTTTCTTCGATACATACAAGGAAGCTAAAATTTACATGTTTAGTAGCAATAAAAGGGAGTTTCTTTTCCAGAACTCATGGCGTCATCAAGGAAACACAACCATCATGTGATTGGTTAAGTTTTCCCAGAACAATAAAACCCTAAGCTAACACACCATGGTTTTCATTATTGCAGTCTAAGTCACAGGAAAAGTGCAAAGGTAAAGCTAGTTTTTCACCATTTTCATATATAGAAAAGAGCATAAATTTAGTTTCCCTTTCATTAATTCCTCAAAAACGGGAAGGAGAGATTTTTATTTATTTATTTTAGACACATGGAAGAGTAGCAACTTTTCAACTCTTTCTCAAAAGATACAGGAAATGAGGAATAGACACAGAAAAGGTAGACTTACAGTGCTAAAGAACGTTCAGCAGAGCCCTTAGAAGCTATAACAATCCTCCAAACCCTCGGCGACACATAAGAACAATAGAGCATGATAAAGAGTAAAATGAGGAGTTTTAGGGTTGTTGAAACTTTTTTGTTGTGTGCCCTAGAAAGCATGATAATCTTTGAGGTTTTTTTTTACTTTTGATGGAAAATTAAATTATTGCAAATAATCTTTACCCTGGTAAAGACTTCTCTAAATGATGAATGCCTAGATACCCTCAAAAGCCTGTGAAGAGGAAGGAGAGTTAAGTGAGTTTTTTTTGGATTTCTTTTCCTTCAATCTAAAAGAATAAAAGGGAGATGACTAAGGTGTGAAAAGTCAGAGTGGTGATGATTTTTTGTAAGGTTTTCCTTTGACCTTAGATTAATTTTTTGTAGTCATGAAGACCTAGAGAGAAATGATGAGTCGAGGGAGACATAAAGGGTTTTTGTGACCTTTTATTTATTTTTATTAAAACCTTAAATCTAATAAAGGAGAAATTATGACAAAGGTCTGAAGTGAGGGTCATTTAGGTTTTATTATTGACTTATGTCAATAAGGGCAGAAAGGCTTTTATTTTTGCATGGAGAATTTGTAAGGGTTTTTTTTTGCCTATAGGGCTATTGTAAAAAAATATAAACCCCTTCTTTTATTTTGCATAAATTGAAGACCAAAATGATGTATTTTAACACATATTAAGTGCAATAATGTTATAAATTGGCTTAATACTTGTTACATGAAAGACTAGAGAGAGAAATATCCTTCACATAACACTTATTAAAGCAAAATTATATATTTGCCTTTAATATTTGTTAAAATAGATTATTTTTTGCCCTCAAGTCATGCAAAAAATAGGAGAGGAGTTGAACTAAAGTGCAAACTCATGCAGGAGGGGTATCTTTTTCTATTTTTACCTTGGAGTCAAACTTGGCTACTTTTGACAGTTTTTGGGTCAAGAATCTTGGGAGGTGGAGTTCTGAGCTATTTTTGCTCATCTTGGAGCAGTTTTGAGCCCTTAATTTTATGCTTTTCACTTGTACTCGCCCAACAACTTGGAGTTGCTATTTCTGACTCATTCATGCATATTTTGGAGTCTAGTTGAGCTGGAGTTGACTTCTCATTCATTTTTTGAGACAAATTTTGTATTATAGGGAAAAAAGCTCATAGTTTTTTCTATTTCTTACTTTTTTTCCTTTGCATATTGCAGAGAGGGAGATTGTCTTGTAACTCAGCTATTTTTACAGTTTTCAGTAGCAATAGTTTATTTTCCAACAGTTTATTGTTATTTTCCAAAGATTCCTTCTATTTTCTAATACAATCAGGGGTTCTTCTATCTAATTTTAGGTGTATTATTATTTTGTGAGTGATTTGATAGGAATTTTTTGTGTTTTGCTTCAAAACCTCTAAATTCTTTGTCTCATTTATTGGATGCAAGTATACAAATTTTAGTTTATTATAGGTCACAACTTGTGCAAGATTTCTCATGCCTTTTGTTACATCCCAATTTCTGACTTGCTATACTTTTACTTTTTACTTGAGCATAAGTAAATTTGTTGTGATGTTATAGACTTACGACAGGATATGACATGGAATTATATTGAATATCAATTATGAAATCATGGAAATGATTATGTTATGGTCGATCTAATAATTGTATTATGAGATTTGATTTACTAGTTGAATTTATTGAATAATGATGCACTGATCTCTTATTCTTTGATGACAAGTGAAAGCAGGATTACAGGTTAACGACTCTCAGAGAAGAGAGAGAGAGTATCTTTTGAGAAGAGAGAGATAGACCTTGGAGTACGAGTGGTCAATTTGCCAAACGAGTCTAGTGTTAAATGATAATGTGAACCAATGAGTCGTATGAGGTAAGTCTTGCCTTGCTAGTTACTTTTGAATCTAATTCGACAGGTAGTCGATATCTTGATTATCATCTAGTCAAGTCGATGGTGAGTCGACATAGTTGTTTGTAAAGTTAACAACGTCAGAGCCGTAAAACGGTTGCATTATTCTTCTTGTGTCACTTGAGGTTTTATTGTCGCCTCTTAAACGTCAAGACGCTCCCATCAAGTTAGATGATGCTAATATTGTTGACGTTTAACGCCAACAGGTGAACCTATTGTGGCAGATTGTGGATCACGTCTCGTAGTCGAAAGATGTGATAAGTCATTTTGTGTGTCAAACGATTTAGAAAACTTGTGTTGCGTTACGCCTAATCCATTATGATTGCTATCAAAACTTGTTGATCATGTGTTGTGAATTTATTCCCTTTTGTAAATCGACGGAAGTCAAATGTGAAGTCGATTCATGCTATAACTATTTTGGACGTTTTCCTTTTGAATGCTCTTTTTCTCTTTAAGTTTATGACTTGAGTTATCTTAAATCAAACCTACACTTTCTTTCTCTAGTTGGTCTTGATCCTTTATCTCTTTTTCGACCTTGGAGACACTCTTTGCACTTATTATTCACCACCTTGTAAGAGCATTTAGTTTTAGTGCAAACGTAGAGGTTTAAAACACATGATGCCTGAGCAAGTGGGCGAGGTTGTGCCACAACTGCCACATCACGTAGTGGAGCTCCTTATGGAGATTGGTCGCATTTATATAGGAGACGTGTTGGCATTTGTCAATTGAGAAAAATTGGTTTTGAGTAGTGAGTCGAATGGTTAAATCTAGTATCTGCCACCTCGTAAAGTTGAGAACTCCATCCTAGAGATTAACCATTTATTGAATGGTGAGAGTAACCATTTTCTCATAGTGGTTGCGTTTCTTTAAGGAGGATGTTATGCTGTTGAGATAAGGGTGGAACAGTGAGTTCAATGCTTTTCTCCTACGTCGTGGGGAGAAAGGAGGAGTACGGTGATTGTTTAAGAAACTAAAACCGCAGAGAAAGAGACCAGAAAATCTTCCTCGCTGTGGTCGTGCAGGAGGTTATTCGGTTGAGGTTTAAGTGTAACCGTTAGAAAGATATGGTTTACTCCATCATGGGCGTGGGAGGTAGAGTGATGCAGGGGTTTTAGATATGGAAAATGGCGAGTTAAATGGCATGCATTCCATCATCATGGAGGGGGGATTGTTAGTTCTTGACTGTTGTTTGAGAAATGGAAAATCGCAGAGAGAAAGACCATTTTTTTTACTGCTTCGCTGTGCACGGCTCGTGGAGGTAGTAAGTGTATTATACACTGAAAAGGAGTAGGAAGAAGCATAGTTAGAATTTGAGGGACAATCCAGTGGGGAATTTAGATTTGGTTATAGCTAAGTCTTGAAGATAAGGAGGACAGATAAGCTTAGGTGAACCTGTATTCTTTTGTTAGGAAAGACCATATTTTTCTATCTCTGCGGATTAGTGTGGGCAAAGGGGTATTAGTATTATAGAAGACCTACTTTGAACATGGTTTTTCTATGTCTTATAGCTCAAAAGAAGTAGTAATCTAGATATATAGATGGAGAGACTTATATTAGTTTTCGCATAGAGCTATTTGTAACGTGTGAGAACAACATATTCTTCAAATATAAAGACCCGCACGGTCTGTGTTTTGGGGAGGGTAAATATTACCTTCTTTAGATTTCTTCTTGTGTGCATTGATATAAGAAGAATGGTAGCACTATTATGTAGCATTACAAGAACTCAACCTTGAACATGATGTTCTAAGTCCGAAATCCACCAATTTTTGCTGAGCTTTTGCAAAGTAAACTATTCTCTTGAAGTCAAGATATCAGATTGAAAAATCTTCGAAGTGCTCGAGCTCTAGAGGGATTCTTAGTTCTTCATTGTCAACTATTTTAAGGTAAGGACGATTGAGCCCTATGCTTTGTTACATAATAGTTTTCCTTTTTATAATCCTTTATTTTAAAATTTTCCTTTTGAACACAAAATATAAGATAGCTCACTTTCATTTCTAGAATGAATGTTTGAAGAGCTTACCTATTTGTAAACATACGTTAATACATGTAGTATTACCTTATAGACTATAACTCTTTATAAGAATACATGAATCTTTTTGATAGACGCTGTTGACTAAATGATTTGGTTTATCGTTAATGTGGACCTTACAAGAAGACCATTTCTTTTACTCTTCTATATGTGAGCGACAATATGATGTAGTCATAGTAGTTAAACCATAACTTAAAGATAGGTTTATTTTTTTATTGAACATGAGTTTTTATCTTTTCTATAGCTAGAGAGGGGGGTAAGAAAAGAAACCGTTAGGTCAAGTATATTATTTTACATGTAAATGATTACATGGTAAAAGCTTAATGTATTGGGATTTAATATTTTGGAATTGATATATTCATTTATGTAGAATGATATTGTTATCATGAAGAACCATTTGATTAGTGATGTAATATCACTAGTTGATTCAGCAGTAGTGATTAGTATTATCAAGATAACCCAAGGAGGTTAAACTTAGTTATTTTATCTTCTTAAGCGTAAGTCAGATGACTAGAGAAGACCTAGAGGGTTTATAGTTTTATTGTAGACTTAAACTTGTCAAGGATTGTTTAAGTTGTAAGTAAATATCCTTGATAGAGCCATAGATGTGTTCTTCCTTTTGGAAGCAATTAAGCACTATCTTTCAAAATAGAAACCGTGGTGACATAATGTCATTAGGAGAATATTTGACTCTATTTAGTTCAATATGAAAAAGGAGAAGAACTTTAAACATGTTTTCAATGGATAACAAAGGGGGGTTAGACTATCAACTAGTTAGAATCAAACTAAACTTGGGAGACTCTTAGACTTGGAGTCAAATTGTTTGAAGTTATTGTTGTTGAGGATTCCTCTTATAAGCTAAAGTAGATTTATTTTGAAGTTTTGAAACAACCTTTAAGTCGAAAGAAGACTGAAGGAAAGTTGTTTATTTAACAAAAACTATTCTTCCTAGAATTGATTGTTTGATAATCCATTTTCATGGAAAAGGAAAGACAAACCCTAGGTTGACCTAGTAGGGTAATATTATTTAATATACTTTTATGACTACTTTATGAATAAATGATAATGGGGTAAGAACCCTAAATTTGTTCATTTATTTTTGGTGTTTAAACCAATTTGATTGTTTACAATTCGACTTAAGTTTTAAATGTCGATAAGTTATGGATCTTAGATGATGCAATGATGTAAGGAGATACCCAAGTATAGAAAGTCATTTCTTAAGATCTTTGGGAACAATGAAGGTGACTTGAGAATCTGTCTAAGTCAAGAAGACTAGTTTTGAGTTAAATGAAACTCTTTAGTTAAACCTTAACTAACCTGGATATGGTAATTAATATATTAAGATATTGA
Source organism: Cunninghamia lanceolata (assembly GCA_027924645.1). NCBI lineage: Eukaryota > Viridiplantae > Streptophyta > Pinopsida > Cupressales > Cupressaceae > Cunninghamia > Cunninghamia lanceolata. The sequence goes on along the minus strand of BSBN01000247.1, from coordinate 1,011,933 downwards.
GATCATTATTTAGATCGTGATTGAAGGGTCTTGTGCCTTGACTATGTGTAATGAGTCTTACTGGAAAGAAGGGAAATTAGTTTCCAAGACTATATTGCTTAACCTAGGTAAGGTTATCATCTTAGTCATAATTAGACTATCTATATTTATTATGAGACAATAAGTCATGGACCTCGGGTATTGCAAGGATGCAATGAGAGTCCTCATCAAGAAAGAAAGTTGAATGGGTCTATGGATTATAGACAGTGTAAGAAAACAAGTATGGGTCGGGAAGACTCAATTGTTCAAATGTCATAACCTCTTAAGTTAAACATAGATGACCAAGTCGAACTGTAGGAATATGATAGTATCCAAGTCGAGTTGGAGTGGGTGAACAGTACGACATCGTTCATTGTGAATGTCAATTTATATTGAAAACTATGGCCATAGTAATGCATATGTCTCTGCATGCATTGTCGGTTCACTGTATCTAGATTGCATATCCTATCGAGAATCATACTTTGCTAGAGGGTATCTAGGGTTGTATGATAGATAGGTTTGTGTAAGATACAACACTATGTACTCAGAAAGGTAAATTACCACTGGTCACCTTGGTCTATACTTCTCATGAAGGGAAGGGCCACTTCCGGTTAGGAAGGAGTGTGGGAGACCGACGGTCTGTGGTTGGAGGTAAATCACTGGAAAGATACTCTCTCTCTCTCTCTAGCAGAAGACATGCTGAGGCTTGTGATAAAGATGTCAGATTTCCAGATGCAGTATATCTTTGAGACTTGTGTTGATTGAGATTAAGTAAAACATTATCTGATTCAGGTATTTATAATTGGTTTATTTTTGTAAACATTGTACTTGAGAAAGACAATAAGGTTGATTGTATTTGTAAAGAGATATCTTGTAATTGTAGTTACTCGACTATATGTTGAATAAAAGAAAAATTTTCTCTGTCTCATTTTTACCTTGTAAATTTACTTTATGGTGAATTTTTGGTTTTTACTATGTTTCTAGAACGTGGATGTTACACCTTTCTGTGAATTACTTATGTGGTGAATTTGATCAGTTTGGACTATAAGAATAGGTGCATTGGAGAATGTTTTGAGTCATATTGTAGATTAAAGTCAAAATATTGGTGCATCACCCCTTTAGATAGATTGTCAGTTCAATTTTCAGTTTATTCAAGTTTTCTTCTATCTCTTTTCTCCATCAATTTACAAATCTAAAGGGCATTTAAAGGGAGTCGGCTCTTCTGGAGGTTTGTTCTCGTAACAGGCAAGCCCATAGTCTAAGAAGGTTCCTATGTTGCACGGGATTGCCAAACTTTAAAAGGCTTAGCACTCAGGGCGCAATCCCTCATGACAACAATAAAAAATAAGTAAACTCATAAAATGTATACCATTACATTGAATGTATGTGGAGAAACCCTCATAGGAAAATAATCCACCCCAAAGAGACCTAAGCTTGTATTATTCTCAAAAGATGAAGTACAATAATACAATCCACTTATCCCTTTGATAATAGATTGACTACATAAGATTAACTAAAAAGAATCATACAATCCATCATCCCATGCTTCCAATATATAGAAAAATAAAAAATAAGAAACCATCAAGTAGTATTCAAAACCATAAGGCATGACAAAAATCTAATGCCTCTATGGTCATGGTCAAGCATCTTAGAATAGTATGTAACTCATCTTACACCTCTTACACACCCCTTATGGGTCACAGATGTCATGTATTTGGTCATAACAATCAAATTGACCAAGTTCCTAATCCTTGACACTCTATGAGGGCATTGATTGCCTTGTCATAGTACCAAATATGAAAGATATTACAACTTGCAATCTTGACTGATTCTTTGTAACCTCCTTATCAAATGCCTTTTTACACAATATCCCTAGCATCCCAAAGAAAAAATAAATAATAAATAAACCCCCTCCATCACATGGGCATCCAACTTGGTCCCATTCCATGATGTTTGGAGACTAATTATTTATCATCTACATAGTTAAATTACAATTACAAGACTTAGGACTTTCAAGGTGAATGGCACACCTAGTCCTAATATTCTTTCACTTGACATTTACATTGCAAGACATAATAGGAAACTAAAAAGTAAATCAATCTCTATAAGAGGCAAGGCCCATAGCCTTGCTACACCGACTGAACTTCTCTATGCTCACTGGCTTTGTGAAAGAATTTGAAACATTAGCCAAAGTGTTAACCTGCAAACTGAGTTCTCCTTCCCTTTTACCACAATACCATTAGGCTATTTCATATAAACTTCTTCCTCAAGATCCCCATGTAAGAAATCAATTTTAACATCCATTTGCTCTATTCATAGATCATAATTAGTAGCAATATAAAGTAGGAATCTAATAGAAGTTAGTTTTTCAATAGGAGAGAAAGTATCGCCAAAATCAACTCCCTCCACCCGAGAGTACCCTTTTTCCACTAGTGTTGCCTTGTACCTTTCCAACTGTCTATCTACTCTAAATTTCTTCTTGAACACCCACTTGCAACCAATGAGTTTCCTTCCCTCAAACAACTCAACTAGATCCCAAGTCTCACATATGTCTGAGGCCATCATCTCATCCTGCATGGACTCCATTTAAGATTCATGTTCCTTCAAGGAAAGAGCTTCCTTTGTATATCTAGGTTCACCATCAATACAAGATAAAATAAATACACAATAAAAATCTAGTGGTCTATACCTATCAATTGGTTTTTATTCAATTGTGGACTTGTACAAGGGTGTAGTAAGAGGTTCTCCCTATTCTTCCTATGAAATCTTCATCAAATTTGAACCTTCTTCTTCCTCTACATCCTCCTATGCAACTTTTTATTCTTCCACCTACACATCTTCTTGCTTCTCAATTTTAGTTTCAAAATGCATGGTTTTAATTTCCTTTTCTTTTATTTGTACTTAATTAGACTCAACTTTGAGCTGCTTGAAAATTACATCTCTAGAATATGCCATTTTTAAGTTTAGAGGATTCTAAAGCTTATAACCCTTAACATTATCACCATAACCAACAAAAATACATTTGTTAGATTTTAAATCCAATTTAGACCATTTTTATTTAGACACATGAAAAAAAGCCTCATATCCAAATACTCTAATGTGTGAAACATGAGGTTTCTTACTTGTCCACACTTCTATGGTGTCTTATCAGCCAAAGTAGAACATGGTGATCTATTAATCAAATAATAGGAAGTACTTACAAACTTAGCCTAGAAAAGACTGATCCAACTAAGCATTACTTAACATGCTTCTGGCTTTGTCCATTAATGTCTTGTTCATCCTCTTCGTGGTGCCATTTTGTTATGGCATATATGGAATTTTTTTCTACCTTACAATACCTATATGTCTACAAAAGTCATCAAATTCTCTAGAACAATATTCCCCTATATTATTTAACCTTAATACTTTTATTTTTTATCCATCTGATTTGAATCAACAAGAACTTTAAATTATGTAAACTTGCTAAAATTTTTAGATTTATGCCTCAGAAAATAAATCCAAGTATAATGTGAGTCGTCATCAATAAAGGAAATCTAATAACAAGATATTCCAATAGAAGCAACATCCATGAGCCTAAAACTTTAGGTGACATCTAGTGACTCTTGTGGATAACTCTTTAGGTGACATCTAGTGACTCTTGTGGATAACATGACAAGGGAGGTTAGAGCTTGGAAGCTAGATTTAATTACTTGGAGAAGAAATGAGAGGAGATTTCTAGGAACTTGGAAGAGATTGTGACTTTCAGCAAGAACACAGTAAAAAACTTAGCTACTAGTCTGTTTATACTACAGAATGAACTTCAAAAAAGGAGACTTCAAAGTCTTGAGGTCAATCCTATTCTCACTACTGGTCCTGCTAGGAGGACTCAGGATAGGACTATAGTGGCTGCCAAGGACAAACAATAATTATGGAGGATGATTTTGTTGAAGCTTGTTTCAAAGAACATGTCAATTTCATTGCAAATGAGTGGAAGGTTGCCTCTAGCCTAAAGATTATTGTTGATTAGGGCTAACCTCCTATCCTTCTATGCTCTCTTTTTTCTTGTCTATTCCCTTTCTTTTCTTTTTGGTTCTAGCTATTCCTTCTTTATTTCTTGTTCCTATTTTTTGGCGATGTCCCCACATGTCTCATGAGGTTTGTACTATGGGCTTGCTAGATTCTTTAATGTAAATGGGAGAGGCCCCTTTCAAAACATCCTTACATTAATCAAAAACAGCCATGGGCCTAAATACATCACTATAAATTAATTCCATTAATCATTTTCCTCTAGTGCTATTAGAATTAAACTTTACTTTGTTTACCAAACACACAATGCTCACAAAAAACAAAATATGTAGAATAACTAGTTAAACCATCAACCATAGTTTTATTAACAAGGGTCTTAAGACCTTTTTCACCAATATGACCCAACTTGTGGTGCCACAACATACATGAATATGAGTTTTTATTTAGATAGGTGGAGTTACAATATGTAGATGCATCAAGCTTAAACAAAGTCCCACATCGAGATCCTTTAACTATCACCAAATTCCCTCTCACCAACCTACAATCACTCCTATCAATGTGGCATGCACTCCAAAATCACTCATTTTAGAAATTGAAAATAAATTTCATGCTAACCCTAGAATGTGCAACACATCTATGAGAAATATCTCTTCCATCATTGAACATAAGTTTTACCTTCCCTTAAATTCCAACAATCTGATGTGAACTATTGTTTCCAAGGAATGCCTCACCACCATCATATGCTTTATATAAATAAAACCACTCCTTGTGGGGAGTCATGTGATAAGGGGAACTTGAGTCAACAAGTCATGAGTTGACACTAACAATGTTAGTAAAAATAATCAAAGCATAATTTTCATCATTAGAGAATTTATCACTATAGGAATCTTTAGAAGGCTTCTTCTTGTTTCTACATTCCTTCTTTACATTTCCTTGTTTACCATAGTTCCAATATTTTTTCTACTCTTACCAGGCATTTTAGACTATCCTTTTGACTTAGATGTCTCCTAGTCTCTCTTTTTCTTACCACCTATTTTCTTGGGTCTACCTTGTACATGTAGTGCATCCTTGGAACCCTTGTCCATGGATTTTCATCTCATTTATTCATTTTGAAAAGTAGCAACAAGACCATCCATCTTAGGTTCTATAGTACCACCATTGATTGCAACTATTAGATTCTCCTAGGATCTAGGTGAAGAGCATAATAGTAAAATATTTTTATCCTCCTCATCTAAGTTAGCATCTATGCTTCCTAGTTGACTCAAAATAAGATTAAATGCATTAAATGCATGACTACAAAGTCTTCTTCCTTCATTTTTAAAGAATAAAAATTTGTTTTTAAATAAATCTTGTTTACTAGACTCTATGTTTAAAACTTTTTGCCAATCCTTCTGAATAAAATGTGTGTACTAGTCTCCTTAGAGACATTTAGAAGGTCTAAATCAGAGAGACAGTCATATTGTCCCTTGAGCCTTTCTATCCATCTTTGTCTAGACTGCATCAAACATATCTATATGCTTATCCTTCTATGTTATAACTTTCCATTGATCGAGCTCCTCCAAGGGATCCTCCATTTTTAGTTTTCACAACTCATAACCAAAGCCATTGAACTTTTCAATCTCTAATATAGATGTGTTTGCCATGGCTTCTCTAAGCACACTCAAATTTGTAAAAACAATAAAATAATACTCCCATTGCAACCGAAAAAAACCCAACAACACTATAAGAAAGGCCTCCCCTTCTACAATCTAGTTGAAGCTTTGATACCAAATGTTGAAACATAAGGTAAAAGACACAATGAGAATAATAAACAATATAGAGTTTAATCCAATTACAATGTGATTAAGAAAATAAATATATATCAATGAAATTATGGAGAAGCATTATAACAAATCATAAAACTCACAAAATGTAAATCATTAAATCGAATATACATGGAGAAACCATTGCAAGAAAAAACTCCACCCCAAAGAGACCCAAGCTTATATTATTCTTAAAAAATTAAGTACAATAATACAATCCACTTATCCCTTTCACTGTAGACTAGCTAAATAAGAGTGCCTGCAAAGAACCATATAATCCACTATCCCATGCCTCTAATATATATGAAAATTAGAAACAAGAAACCATCAAGTGGCATCCAAAACCATGGGCCATGGAAAAAAACCAACACCCCTATGGTCATGGTCAAGCATCTTGGAATGGTATGTAACCCTTCTTGCACCTCTTACACACCCCTTACATGTCGTAGATATCATAGTGGCCATAATGGTCAAATTGATCAAGAACCCAATCCTAGTGTGTGTTCTATGAGGGTATTGATTGCCTTGTCATAGCACCAAATATGAAAAATCTTCTTACAACTTGCAATCTTGACTAATTTTTGTTAACCCTATTAAATGTCATTTTACACAATATCCCAAGAAATTATTTATTATCTACATAGTTAAATTACAATTACAAGACTTAGGATTTACAATATGAATGGCACACCTAGTCTTAATAGTATAAACATGTCAAAATCTATAGTGGAAGTATGAATGGAGGCCAAGGATAAGGGACCATGAGAGGCCATGATGAAAGATACATCAGATAAAATCACCTCAAGGGTGGGTATCCAAAAGATTATGCACTAAATTTCCTAAACCCTAATAGATGTAGGTAAATGATATATAATTGAAGTAAGATCTAATGTATATATCAGAGACTTAGTCCTTAATAAGATCTAAAATGATTGTAAAATGTAAACCTTAAATCCAAAGCAAGGGTGGTTAAAATATAGGATATGTAAATAAGCACACCGAACTGTAGAATAAGAATGTATCAATGGATCACAAGGATGTGAGGAGGATTAGATTTGGAAATAAGACAAAACAATTAAAAAATAAGATAGGATATATAAATAAGCACACCAAACCCTAGAACAAGAATGTATCAATGAATCACAAGGATGAGAGGAGGATCAAATTTGGAAATAAGATATAACAATTAGAAAATAACAAATTTAAAAAACCTTAATATTTATGAGAAATCTTACAGGGAATTAGGTCATGTAAGAGTAGAAGGGTTCACCAACAAGTAAAGGAAAATACACTTTCCTTAATGCTTAATCTAGGATAATTAAATTATATATATATATAAGATTAATTAAAGTGATAGTTGGGAATGATAAAAGCATGTAAAACAATGTTATCTTAGGAAATTAAATATGAGAGGTTAGGGCACTTAGCTCTAGGAATGACAACAAAGGGTAATTCTATTATGGCATTGAAATTCACTTGCATTGAGAATAAAATGGATCCTATATGTTTGGAAAATGCCTCAAAAATATCACAATCTCTTGCTTCTAAGAAGGTCGATCATGCAACTCTTGGTCAGTTCCATGCAGTGTAAATCTATCCTGCGACCCAAGAGTAGACTATGGTGAAATGCACTTCGCACTCTTTCTGATTCATTGAATTCTCTGCTCTTCATTGATTGTCAAGGATTGGCAATATTTAAAATATCTTAGGGAATTTGTTGGATCAAAAGGGTCGTGTTCCCTTATGTCAACCCTGGCCTTGATTAGACTGGCTTTACAGTCATGGTAATGATTGAAGACAACAATCTTAGACAATGTAGATGATCTAGATGACTTTGATGTAGATTAGATTCCTTTTAGTGCTCCAAATCAAAAGATTCTTATAGTGATTCTTCTTCGTAATGCATAGGATATTCCCTTGATAATTGATGATATGAATGGGCATTGAATGCCTTTAAATACAAGGACATAGAAATTAATTGCACAAAATGTGTACTGAGTCGACTCATAACAACTAGTGGAATAGGTGAGAGTTGTCACATATTTAAAATTAAAAAAAAAAAATTGAATTGTGCATCAATTTTGCATGGTGTGAAATCAATCTTGGATACTATGGAATTGACCTAGGAATAAAAAGTGCTAATATCAAGGTGGGGAAGTAATGTGTGGGAATGGTAACAAGGATAAGTGTAACAAATGACTAATTTATAGAAATATGTGCAAATATAGATTAGATAAGGTTACATATATGGAAATAAGTGTAAATAGATAAGGATGATGGATTCAGAATAAGTCCAACTTCACATAAAATTGTGTGAACTATCACTATATATTAAACCATTTACATCAAAATAAACCCAAAACTAAATAAATATTAACATAAAAATGCAAATTTCACCATTACAATAACACTTCTAACCTTTAAACTGTTACAATAAACTATCTTTATAGTTAGTAAAACTTATATAACCACTTCCTCAATAATATTATTATGAGAAACATTCATAAAACATGTTGCACCAATCTCAATACTTTCTTTGTATGGAAGCTCAAAAATTTGTTAAGCAAAGCATAAGTGCACTCTCCGAATGGTAAGAAATTGTAATGATTGGTTAGTAACGTGTTTTTCTTTATTAAATTCTAAACGACCCTTCACACGCTACTTCAACCTCGCATTTCCCACCGTCTTAAAAAAAAATATTCTCTTTTTTAAGTGTTTTTATTTTATTTTTATTTAGGGCGGCGGTAGGCTGTTGGGAGGTTGGCCGGTCGGCGATCCTCCTCTTTTTGCATTTTTTTTCTCTGTAAAAAAATAAAATTATTTATTTATTTATACATGTATAAAGACTATTATAGTTGCATTCAATTTTATTTTGTATTATATTTCCTTGGGAAGATGCATGGCAGATCTGGCGCTGAACAAATGCAACAAAAATACATAAAGTGGATTACATGGGAGTGCCTTATATTTAGGCTCTACCCATTTTTATTTTTATTTGATGTCCATTTATGTGTCCATCTTATATATATAAAAAAGAGGAGTGAGTTATATATGTAAAGAAAATGGGGGATTATATATTTTATGTATACACATTTTATTTTATGTTATCTTCTATGTAATTGATTTTATATTTTATATAGGTTTAAAATTTTTACACAATTTTTTCTTTAATGAATATGTTCTATTTAATTTTATATTAAAAAATAATAGTACTATATTCACAAAAAAAGGTAGGGTGGTAGAAGGGCACACCCACCAAGTCTAACTAGACTAAGTCCAAAACAAAGATGACAAAAAATAAGGCCAAGCCCAAACAACACTAAGCAGTTAAAGCAATGCCAGAAGGAGGATGATCCTTATCATTAGGTTTTCCCCACACATTGCCAAGGACAACATCATCAATAGGATCCCAACTTGTGAGAGCACCTTGCTCTTTAGGAGTATCATTCGAAGGTTGTTGAGCATGGATCGAAGAAATGACTAGCTCCAAGCAAGGAACTTGCCAGAGTGGCTAGCCAGGAGCACCACACCCATGAAAAGAGGTAGAGGGCAGCTTGGAGGGCTAAGACCAACCACCATGGGTAGCATTATCTCTAGAATTCGGAGGCTAGGATCCACAAGAGCGGGAGCCTCTGTCTCTCCTAGAAGACTGGTCCGGCCAAGCTGATGCCCTTAAGAAGAAGAGGGAGTAGGTGGAACCTTAGCAATAGTGCAAGGGGCATTCCCTAGTGGTCTAGTAGCTCCAGAAGATGAGCAACCTCAAGTGCAACTTTACTAGCTTGTGCCTGAATCTACATAAGCACATTAGAGCAAACCGTTGCTTTAGTGTATAAAAAAATGAATATTAGAAGTGCAACTAGAAAAGAGCGTTGCATTTCTATCTTACCAAATATTGAAGAGAATTTCCACCCTAAAAGTATGTCAAATCTAGGTATACTTGAGTGATAGACAAGGCTTGTGCCCAAGAAAAATCATGTGCCAAGAAAAGGGAGCAAATTGAAAGGGTTTAAAAAAATCATGAATCTAGTTCCAAGTTTCTTATGCATGTGGACAAAACTAGAAAAGATGCTTCAGATTCTCAAATGGACAACATGAGGATTGAGAATACCCATATGAGCCAAACGAGCAGCAAGACGAAGGCCTTGATAAAGAATGCACTAGGCAAAATGGGCCAACTTAGGCTCTAGAATAGCTGACCAAATACATTAGAACTAGCAGTGCCAAGTTCCAAGAGAGGACTGAAGTTGCCAACGATGGTTGAGGTGATCCACCATATGAAGGTGTGGAGACAACCATAAATAACCTTTGCTAGGCCTATAATTTTGAAATGGTGTGTCTAGGTACCATTTCCAATCCTTCCACCATGGTTTGAGGGGTTGAACCCTAATTTTGTAAAGCATCTAGGGAGGAATAGCATCAGTCACAAATTGAAAAGTCTCCTAGTCTTGATTAACAAACTTAAATTTCAATCTAAATTCAGGCCAAGAAAGAAAGTTCTTAGTGTCTCTATTGATGAAGTTTGGCAACACACGGACACCTCTTTTGAAAAATTTCAAGGCATGGATCCATGACACCTTAGCTAGAGGACAATCTTAACAAGAGAGGTTGGAGACCAACAAACAAACTGTCAATTAATAGAAAGGCCATTATGGAAATCATTTCCCATCCAAAAAAGCCATGGCTTAATGGCTTCCCAAGCTTTCCAAATGCACTTGATAACAAATGTGCCTTGAACCTTGATGGGCTCCCTCATGGTAAGAAGAGTGCCAAAGTCTAGGCCATTCCATGTCGGTCATCCTGAGGGGACACCAGAACCAATACAATGCTTGATGAGAATTTTCCAAGCCTCATTGCCCTTTAAGGCTCTAATAATTCATTTGGCACATAAAGAAATGCCTTGTTTGTAGATGGAAAGTAAGCCTAATCCTCTAGTTGCATTAGGAAGGCAACATAACTCCCAGTCCACACGATGGAAGCCTTGATGTCCTTCATTGGAAGCCCAAAGAAAATCTCCAAGTAATTTTTAAATTTTTAGATAGGAGGGCTTATAGGGGACCCAGTAGGAAGAATAATAAACATGAGTGGTAGCCAAGATTTTAGAACAAATTTAAAACTTACCAACCAAAGAGAGGGGTTTGGTGATCCAATAATTTTTTTTTTAAATTCTACCAATCACAACTTGTCATAACTCAGAAGGAGAGGCCTAGAATGCAAAGGGAATGCCTAGAAAGTGAAATGCTTCCCCATGCCTAATCCATTTCCTCCCAAAGTTATCGAGTCAATTTAGCTTCGGAAGAAATGATTGCCTATAACACTAAGTCTTTTGACATTGAATACTCAAACTAGAGGCCTGACAGAAGATGTCTAGGCATTGAAGGGCTTGCTTGACATTACTTTCTTCCTTAATGAAGGTAAGAAAAGAATCATCCATAAAATGACCATTAACCAACTACTGGGAAGAGTTGGGGAGAGATATCCCCTTAACAAGATATTGAGAGATCGTGTGAGCCAAGAGATAGCCAAATCCTTTAGTAGCAAAAACATATAGTGTCAAGATAAGGGGGCACCCTTGACAAATGGTCTAGTGAAACACAAAATGTTTAGATTGTTGACCAGAGATGGTGATGCGAGCTAAAGCATCAACGAACAACATCTAAACAAATTGGATGAACCGAGGCCCAAACCCAAGCACCTAAAGCATGGCGAGGATAAATGACCATTCAATACGATCATAAGCCTTGGCAAAGTCAATTTTGAGCGAAATGGATGGCTACTGAGAGTGGCAAGTCCATTCCATCCCTCCCCACACTACAATGATATTATCCAGGATAAATCTAGATTTAATGAAACTTATCTATTTAGTGCAAACCAACAAAGGAAGCATAGGTCAAAGCTTGAGAGCTAGAGCCTTGGCGATGATTTTGTAGGAGACATTCAACAAAGTCATCAGTCACTAGTTGTTGATTTCTTTAGGATCACCAAATTTAGGAATTTGATATTTTCTTTATTAAATAAATTTCCCAAGGAATTAGAATGAAAATCTCCAAGATAAACCTTATGAAGGTCTTCGCTTATAGTATCCCAAAGGGACTTATAAAATTCACAAGGAAAACCATCTAAACTAGGGGCTTAATCAATATACATTGAAAAAATAGCCTCCCTCAAGTCCTCTTTGGTGAGAAGCTAATCATAGAAAATGTGTTGGGAATTGGAAACTTGGCAAGGAACCACTTTAAGGCACTATTGTAAGGCAGCCAACCTAGCCAGATTATAGTCTTGAGCAACAAAAACTTGATCATAGTGCTAGACAAAATTTTGAAGAATATCAGAAAGCTCCTTTAAAATTTGTCACCCCTCTCTAATTTTCTTAATCGATTAGGAGGTATGATGGGCACACAAAGCATGAAAAAAAATCCTTCAAAACTTTATCTATAATATTTAGCTAGTGGAGTTGAGCTTTAATTTGAGCCCCTCAAACTATATGGGCAACTTACTTCTAGTGGCATAGCTAAGCCACATGAAGCTAAGTGGTAGAGTCAAATGGTTGCATTTCCAAAGTAGTGGTGGCTTGGCAGAGATCAAAGATGGTGGCCTCATAAGAGTAGTGGTAGAAATAGACCAATTGATGCCCATAAATGTAGAGAAAATGGGAAGTACATGTTATGGCATCATTCCACAATGTTATCCAACTAAACCCATGCATGGGACATGGCTCCAAATTCTAGACACATTGAATATGAGCTAACATAGCCCTATGATTGAGAAGTGATGTGTTAATAAAAAAACTAAATCTTCATGACCTTGGGTTTAGTAACTTGCCACTCAATACGAGATCATTTTGGAAAGTGGTCAGAAAGGACATTATCCAATAAAGGCTCCACTAACAAAGGAAAAAATATTGAGTTAACATCATGGATTCATTTAGATGCTTCAATACCTTCTTAGGGCTATCTCTCATTGCTCCAGGTGTACCACGTCATATGATCTTGGCAATAGTCAATATTGGGGTCAAAATGCCCCAATTTATCACATATGAAAAACCAAGCCTCTCTTTTGCTAGTTGTCCAACACATAGGCAAGGCCCCACATTTTTCATAGGACATTTCAATCATATTAAAATCCATGCACAAATCCCAAGTGGTGGAAGGCATTGAATTAGCTATCCATCTCTAGAGGGAAGATCTCTCCATAACATCATTTGAAGCATAAACATTAATAACTCCAAAGGAATGATTATTAATGTTGAAAAGAGCCCCACAATGCATGATTAGTAGGATCACATCCTTGATCAACCAAGTGTTGGTGCCATGTGGGAGAGAGAAAGATGATGAAACCACCCCAACTTGCTTCATGGTTACTACAAAGAAAATGGCTAGTAGGCCAAATAACATGGCAAGCCACAAAAAGAAAAAAAAAAGAAACTATAACCTATTTTAAATAAAGAATGTCAAAACTTGGCTATTGAATCCAAGCATCACAAGTTGAGTATTTCCATGGGAGGTCTATTAGACCTTGGACATTCTATGAAATATGGTTCACAAATGAGTGTCGAGAGTCATCTCCTTGTTATCCAACTCATCCAAAGCAAAATAACTATTCTATAACACTACTTCATTAGCATCAAAATTTCCTATCTAGAAGTGTACGACTGATTGCCATTTCTTTGGCACAAACTCTCCCTCTTCTAATCACCCTGGTGGGCTGCGAGACCTCTGTCTAGTAGGAGGTGAAGCATGTTAGGCATTGACGATTGGTGGCTAAGACAAGATTGAGGCTGTTAGTAGAGTTTTTACAACATTCACTTCACTAGAAGTCTCTTTGGGGGAGGATATTGTAGCTTTGCATATGTCTAGAGGTTTTGAAATGTTCCTCGAATCTTTAATCCTAGAGACAAAAGGTTTAAGAGGAGGCTTGGGGTTGCCAAAGTTCTTGGATTTGCTGTTAACAACTGTAGACCAACCTTCCTCTTCTTTTGCAAGAGGTGGCAACCTAGAAGAGGGTTTTGCATAAGAATTTGTACATGGGGATGCTAAAGGGCAATCTTGAATCTTGTGTTTTGAGGATTGACATTGCTAACAAGTATTTGGGAGGTTAATGTATTGAACACATTGTGTGTATCTAGTTTGGCCAACTTGGATGTCGACAGACTCTTTGAGGTCCTTGGATAGGTCTACCTCAACATAGACTTGTTGTTGAGGATGAGATGAATACGACCATTCTAATTTGACATAGACCACAGAGCCTAAAGAAAAGGCTACCTGGTTCAAAAATTTCTAAAATGGTGAGGGCAACCCAAGGAATTCAACCCAAATAGAAACTTAAAAAGACTTTTAATCAAAGATGACAAATTCTCAAGTCTAGGGTTTGAAAACAAGAAGAGAGGAGCAAACAAGCCAAGGGCCATGGCTAAGAAAAGCCTCAACGTGGTTAGCTTCATCAAAACAAAAAAGAAAAAACCATTTAGTGAGGTTTTGCATAGCATTAAGGTGAAGCTCGTGTAGAGTCCATGCCTTGTTGTCCCAGTTTTTAAGCATGTTTTCAGGGGGGACCCTACCCACAAAATACCCTATCAGGGTAAAATTTTCTAATCAATAGAATGCATTATCAAATTCAATAATCAAAAGAACAACATTTAGTGGTGTTTTAAGGGATGTACCTCATGGAACACCTTGGGTATATAAACTTCTTAGGTCACTTGAGCAGAGGTGCCATTGATAGTCGCCATGAAACATTCAACTCCAACAACAACCACTATAGAGGAATGAAAGGTTGAGGCCATTTAAAGGAGGCAAAATTTGCCTTCAAGCATAGTGACGTAAAGAACACCGCAAATGCAGGTAAAAGAAAAAATTCTTAATGTCTACAATAGTATGACATAGATGCAAGAAAAGTCAAGAAACCCTAGCAGAGCCAAGAACCCCTCTTGGTGGTCATTTTTACCATGTATGCTATCATATTTTTTACTTAATAAAATATAATAATACGTGTAAAAATAATCTAATGTTTAAAAAATAGTTGCAAAATATCTTAAGAACAATGTTCTATATAAGGGGAGACCCTTTGGTGAAATGGTGGGGCTTCTTTCCTATAGTGCCAACAACCAAGGTTCAAACGTCACGGTGTTTACTTCTACTGTATCAACAATTGAGGGACCTTAAATAAGGGAGACCCTTTGGTGAAATGGTGGGGCTTCTTTCCTGTAGTGCCAACAACCAAGGGTCAAACCTCGCAGGGTCACCCTCTACCATGACAACAATTAAGGCTGTTACCTCCAAATTTTACAAATATTAATCCTATTTTGTTGTGATCAAGGAAAAATGTTCTGCAACTAGCCATCCCAAATACCCTCATTTGAATTTGAGTGGATGGAGTTTGATAGTTTTGGGGGGCGGGGGGGGGGGGGGGGGGGGGCGCTAAGCCTCCCCCTCTCCCAACCTCCCACCGTACGAAGTTATGTTGGAGTTGCCTTGGGTAGCTCTTTAATACCCGTGAACAAGGCCTTAGAATTGTTGGAAATTTGGCTAAGCTTGATGTTTGAAGGTGTTTTCATTGATGGCAACAAGAAAATGAACAAAGTTGGAAGAGTTTTTAGTTTGGTGAAGAAGACTTAGTCATATTGGCTAAGTGTTGGCAGTATACAGAGACAGTGACAAAAAGATAGCGTTTGGATTGGCATTGGTCCGCAGTTGCAATTCTGGTCCTGTGGTTCTGGCACGATGTGCCCAACTCTTAAATGATCTTATATCTTGAACTTTAGACCTTGATCAGTTTCGAAAGTATATCTTCAACTAGCCTAAGTCTGGCATTACAAAGAGTAAAGGTAATCATAACAAAACACTCACTCGTTTTAGTCCGCACTCCTCTGGTGTTGCATATCTCATTATGCAATTTTAAGATGTTGTAAACACTTGAATGAAGTGTCTAAATTTAGAATTATAGAATCTAATGATCATCGAAAAGATAGTTATGAGTTGCTAAATATCACTACATGACTTGACAGTGTTTAACTGTGACACTGTTTGAGTTCTTTTGGTCCATATTTTACCGCATGTTAATATTATGTTTTGCAGTTCTGAAGGTATGATCCTTGATGTCTAAGGAGTCTTTGATATGATTTTGAGCAGTTCTTGTCATCTGTAGTGAAAGTTGTAGTCTGACAGATAGACTGAGTCAATAACAGTCTATGTTTGAGGCCGACATGATAGTTTGATCTAAGTGCGGTAAGTTCTATTGATTGGAACTTTATTCTAATGGATTCTATATTTGGAGACAACATATGAGAAGGTGTTTCAAATGTTATTTGGGTCTGCCATGTATCTTGGTGAGTGAATTTGGTTGACAAGCTACAAGGTTATTAATTAGGCCGACCTAATATGAAGATTCTAAGTGTTGCGGATATATATAGATCAAATTTGGTGTTTGGTGAATGAGAGTTCAAATATGAAGGTGTGTGTATGACATGCAAAAGATTGTGATTTTGTGAAGGTGATAAGAGCAGAAGAAGAGAGATCTTGTTCCCATGTAAAAGGAGAGCAATGAAATAGAGCAGTCAAAGATGAAGAGTTTTGAGACAGTATTTTTGAACTTCATTAGAGCTATAACCATGCATGTGTAGATGCAATCAGAGCAGTTCAACCTGGCAGTGAGCCATCCCTTTTTCTTTCTCTAGGCAGTGAACTTGTTTTGGAAGTGAGCCTTTCTTGCAGTGAGAATTTCTTTGGGAAGTGAGCCCTAAGGCAGTGAGCCTCTTTTGTAATTTGGTATTGTTCCTACATAATATATTGTGAGCTAACACTTACTGTGATTTTTCCTAGTTTTGGGTTTTCCATGTAAAAATCCCGGTGTTCATGTGCGATGCACTGTGGTTACTTCTTCTATTTTTAATTTTATTTATTGTTGTATGTGGCAAATGGATTACTAGTTTAATAAATAAAAGGCTTAATAGAATACCGATTCACCCCCCCTCTAAATATTCTGGGTGTTCAACAATTGGTATCAGAGCTTGGTTCCTTGGAAGAAGTCTAACAGCTTGAGGAAGATCTTGGAGATTGAACACATGGCAGGTAAAAAGTATTTTAGTCCTCTTGAAGAAATTGATTCAACATAAACTAAATAAAAAGATTGCATGCTTGTTAGTGAAGAAGAACTCAAGGCTGTCCTTGAAGATCTTGAAAAGGTTGAATTAGAAAATAGGGATCTGAAAGATAATGTCAAGGAAGCAGATGAGTGCATCAAAAAATTGAGGGAGCAAGTCAGGAAGTTCAAAGAAAAATATAAGGAGGTTAGTGAACAATTGATATAAGCAAATGAGACCTTTGAATGATCTGAAAGTGGAAGTTGTAAAAAGAGAAAAAGCAGAAGAAGACCTAAATCAGTTGGTGAAAAGAAAATCTAAAGACTGTACAAAGCTTGAACGAGAAGTTGTGGATCTAAAATCTAATCTGAAACAAGCATGGATTTAGGAAGATAAATTTAGAGTGAGTGCTACCCAACTTGATAGAATACTTGCAAGTTAGAAGAGTCCTGATGACAAAGAAGGCTCAGGATTTGAGAAAGGTGAAAGTTCTAAAGCCGGTCAAGAAAAGAATGCTAAGATCAGGAAGAACAAAGGCAAACATATCCAGAATCAAAGGACCAGACCTAGAAGACCACCAGTCAGGCAACCAAATGCTCAAAGGTACCCTTGTTTCAATGGTTATTGTAATGCATGCAATAAGTTTGGTCATAAGGCTACTCAATGTAGGAGCAGAGTGAATCAAAATGTTCCATCATTTTTTGGTCAGTGTTTACTTGCAATAAAGTAGGTCATAAAGCTAATGACTGCAGAAGTTAAATAAGGAATGGTTACAACAATGGAAGGAATGCTCAAATTTTCAAAGGTAACTGCTTTATATGCAAGAGGTTTGGTCATAGAGCTAGTGAATGCAGAAGTCAGATAAGCAACAATAATAATAATGGAAGGAATCTTCAATCTTTCAATGGGAATTGCTTTGCATGCAATAGATTTGGACACAAGGCTAACCAATGTAGATCAAGGATGAATGAAAGAAAAAATGGTCAAAGAAATGTTGTATGCTTCAATTGCAACAGGCCTGGACATATTGCAAAATACCACAGAAGCAAGAATATGAAGGATAATCAAGAAGAGATGAAGAAATTGGTACAAAAGGAAAATATGGTAGAGATCAAGAATGAGATGAACTAGATTTGGGTTAAGAAGGAAGTACATGAAGTCAAGGATGAGTCCGCACTAGACTTTGGTGCAGGTACTTCCTCTAGGAAGTAAATTGGGAGTTCTGGCTCAGGGGGAGATTAAATGAAAAATCATGTTCCCCTAGCCAGAAAAGTGGTGTTGAAATTCAGCATGAAGGTATAAGCTAGAAAAAAAGATAATAGAGCTTTTGAAGAAGATTCTGGAAGAAAAGAATCTAATGCGGTGGATTGCGGAGCAATTTAGATTGACTATAGATGGCAGAGTAAGAGTTTGACAGCTTTTTGAATCAACATTTATGACGATTAGGTTTTGATGAAAAAGGGTTAAAAGGGAATTCATTTGAAAGGAAATCACATTGCATTAAAACCCTCAAGTGTCTAAGGAGATCTGAGAAGCGAAGCTAAGGCAAATCCAAGTATTCAGCGACTGATGTGAAAAAACCCTAACCGGAAACAAAAGGTATTTACAATTCTCTCTCTCTCAAAAATTTTATGTGTTGAGTCAGTAAAAATGTCTACTCCTCAAGTGGTAGAGATTACAGAGAGGCCTCGACCCAAATTTAATAAGCAACCATACAAATCACTCAAAACTGATCCAGATGGTGCATTTTCTGAGGTTTTGCATGGGGTTATGCATACTAAAGACATTAGGGCATACATACATGCAAACTTGCAAGAATATGGTCATATGAATTTAGGGAAATTATACTTGGATGAGTTGACGAATGACAATCTTGAATTGAAAGAACATAATGCTCTGCACAAGAAGAATTTGGATACTTGGTTAGATTTTCTAGTATTCTCAGATGATGCCTGGGTTAGGTATGTTTTGGCTTGATGTACCTCATATGATAACAAAGGATGCCATTAAGGTGGTCACTGGCATGAGTTCCACCGAAAAGGTTCCAACTTTAAAGGCTGTAAAGAATAACACAATGATGGAGTTGACAGGAAGTTTGACAAAAGGGCACTAACTCTGAATGATATTAAAGATCCAATGGTAAGGTTTGCCTCAATGGTGATTGAATATAAGGTCTACTTCTCCAACAAGGAGATTTCAGTCTCAACAACTGCTCTACACAACCTATGAAATGGTAAAGAATAATGCAAACTATGACCTATGTGAGTTGCTCCGACAACAATTGATGGAGAATCTAAAAAAGACAAAGGACACAAAATACCCCTTCAAGTATGGAACTCTAATCATTTGCCTATTTTTCTATTTTCTGAAGGAGTTACCAAGCATGGATAATATTGGTTGGCTTGATCACTGGCTAATTGTTGCACAAATTAGAAATCATCTGCGGAGTTTAGGAAATGCTGAAAAAAAATGCAACATTATGGGGTTATTTAAAGAATTTTCAAAAGAAAATGTAGGCTAGGGCTAGGATCCTTGAAAAGGTTGTGAAGAAATATGAAAATGACATTGTATTTATGGTAGACAAAGATAAATGCCTCATGGAGGTTGTAGAACCCATAACTGTATGGGTCCCAACCATGGGATATGAAGTCATAGAGGATGTCTTAACTGGTTTGGTAGATCTAATATTGAGCAAACCAAAAGATCCTAAGGAGGAAAGATTTGGAACATTTGAAGAATTATCTCTCAAAGTCCATTTGGAACAAAAACAACTTGAAATCAAGAAGAATGCAAGAAAATGGGCAAATGAGTTTGTTAAAAGCCAAGGATTTATAGATGAACAAATACATGAAGCAAGAGCCAAGGCAGAGGCATCCAAGGCTACAAGTACTCCAGAAGGACAAACATCAAGAGCTCTGAAGAAGAAAGAAGAGTAATCTAAGAAAGAAAAGCCTACCTCTAGCTCTGGAAGGAGAACAAGAGCCTCCTTCTCCGCAGCAACTACCTCTAAGAACTTCAGACCAATTCATACTATAGAGGTTGAGAAAGAAAAGACAAAACCTACAGACATTGAAAAGCAAGTGACTAAGAAGAAACCAGAAGAAAAGAAGAAAAGAAAGAAAGAAAAGGCCACAAAGAGAGTATATGTAAGCCTTGGAGGTGGAGAAGAAGAAGAAGAGGAAATAGAAACAAATGAAGAAATCAAGGCCAAGAAAGTAAAAATAGATGACACCATAATAAACAAAAAGGAGAAGCTCTCCAGAAAAGTCAAAGACAAGAAGAAGAAGAAAGGAGAAAAGACTGAGACCAGAAAAGATGAAGCAACAATATCTTTGGAGACCATAGTTAGTGCAATGGCTGAGCATGGGAACTTAAAACCAATTGCTAATATATATGATGACAGTTCAGATGCAGACAAGGTGATACTTGAAACAACAGTTATAAGATTTTTAGTTATGTTTAGTAAAGCATTGATTGAAGTTATAGATGATTTACCAGATAGTTTAGCCAGCATTATGTCAACAAGAAAAGAGGTAGCTATGGCTAAAGATGCTGAGTTAAAGGAATGTGTACTCATAAAACTGTGCCCAGATATCACCAGTGAAGAAAAGGTCAAAGTCACTAAGATACTTAGTGAAAATTTTAGAACAAAGTGAAGGCTCAACACTCTAATGTCTAGTGACATTGAGAATCTAGTCAAGGAGACTGAGGAGATAACACTAAATGTGTTACATGAGCTGCAAATCCCAACTACTACTGACACTAATAAAGAGGAACAAAATGTTGGTGCAAATGTTACAGTTTCAGAGATAAATATGGAACAAAGTGCAGCTACTTCTCTAGAAATCCCAGGAAAGGATGAAGAAATGAAAGAGCCTATTAAGGGAAAGAGCTCTGAAGAAAATATCACGCCTGAGGAGAATGTCTCAAAAAGATAGAGTGAGCAAAGAGAAGAGGTTAATGAATAGATGGCAGATAACTCTGCTTTGGAAACAAATGATGATAGACAAGAACTAACTCTAGAAAGAGAGGGAAATGAACAAGAGCCTACTCATGAAGAACCTCCAGAGAGACAAGATGCTAAGATGTCTCATGTTGAAGATAAAAGAGACACTGCTGAAAAGGATACAGTTGATTATTTGAGAGAATTTTTGGAGAAGCAAAAGGATACTCAGATTTTGTCTACTCCTGAGTTGTTGCAAGGGCCAATAAACTTGGCAACAATGTCTCCTTTGTAGAAGTTAAAGCTAGGATCATTTTTTCAAGCTACTGCACAAGAAGAGATTCTAAAGTCTCACATGGAGGACAATGAGCTAATAGGAGATGCATCAATAGTTTTTGAAAAGATTATTCCTGGTTTGAAGAGAGACATATCCTTGGCTCCTACTGCATAGTTGAAGAAGATCATTGAATCTGTCAACTCTCATTTTCAGTCCCTTGAACAAGCAGCAGAGAAGAAGGTAAGGGCAGAGATTGATAGAAAAAGGCTAGTGGAGCTAAATAACAATTTTCTCAAGATAAAATTTTGTTAGAAAAGAGTATAGAATACGCTCAGACTACTATCAAAGAAGCTAGTGAAATGTATCAATTTTATCTTACATGGCCTGAAATGACTAAGTACATAAAGGAGAAAATAAATGGATGGGAAGCTCAAATAATGAAGATATCAAAAAGCTATGATCTGGTGAAGGATGCCTTTGACAATCAGAGAGAAGAAGTTGAGACCATTCATTCAGTGATAAATATGATGCAAACTCAGAAATAGATCATAAAACACAGAATGATCCAGCTCTGGGAGACAGTAAGTTTCAAGATTGGTTCTATGACTGCACTTGTAGTAGATGCAGACAGGATGAGGTAAAATACTGAGGCCCCTACTACTACTGAAAAAGGAGAAGAACCGATTTCTCTAATCAATGGGCACATACAAGTTTTGAGGCATGCTACAGACATATGGGATGAATATGTAGTACATTTGAAGAAGATCTACAAAGATATTCTCTTGGAAAAATAGTAAGCAATTTGATTTCATCTGTATATATGCAGACAATATAAACAATTTTGAAGTTTTGGTAACCTGTGCATATTTCTATATCATACACCTTTGCCATTGATGTCAAAGGGGGAGAATGGAGCATGTGAAAAACATAAAAAGAAAGTAACTAAAAAATAAAAAGAAAAGCATGAAATTAGGGGGAGCAGTGTGAAAAGAGTAAGGGGGAGCAATATAACAAATTTTTACATCAAGTGTTGCCATCAATGCCAAAGGGGGAGATTGTTGGCAATTTGGCTAAGCTTGATGTTTGAAGGTGTTGTCATTGATGGCAACAAGAAAAGGAACAAGGTTGGAAGATTTTTCAGTTTGGTGAAGAAGACTTAGTCATTTTGGCTAAGTGTTGGCAGTATACAAAGATAGTGACAAAAAGACAGTGTTTGGATTGGCATTAGTCTGTAGTTGCAGATCTGGTCCTGTGGTTTTGGAATGATGTGCCCAACTCTTAGATGATCTTATATCTTGAATTTTAAACCTTGATCAGTTTCAGAAGCATATCTTCAAGTAGAGTAAGTCCGACATTGCCAAGAATAGAGGTAATCAGAACAAAACACTCACTTGTTTTGGTCCGCAGTCCTCCAGTGTTGCATATCTCATTATGCAGTTTTAAGATGTTGTAAACCCTTGAATGAAGTGTCTAAATCTAGAATTATAGAATCTAATGTCCATTGGAAAGATAGTTATGAGTTGTTGAATATCGCTACATGACTTGACAATGTTTAATTGTGACAGTGTCTGAGTTCTATTGGTCTATATTTTACCACATGTTAATATTATGTTCTGCAGTTCTAAAGGTATGATCCTTGATGTCTAAGGAGTCTTTGATATGATTTTGCATAGGTCTTGTGGTTTGTAGTGAAAGTTGTAGTATGACAGATAGACTGAGTCAGTAAGAGTCTATGTTTGAGGTCGACATGATAGTTTGATCTAAGTACGGTAAGTTCTATTGATTGGAACTTTATTCTAATGGATTCTATAGTTGGAGCCGACATATGAGAAGGTGTTTCAAATGTTATTTGGGTCTGCCATGTATCTTGGTGAGTGGATTTGGCTAACAAGCTACAAGTTTATTAATTAGGCTGACCTAATATGAAGATTCTAAGTGTTGCGGATATATATGAGATCCAATTTGGTGTTTGGTGAATGAGAGTGTGAATATGAAGGTGTGTGTATGACATGCGAAAGATTGTGATTTTGTGAAGGTGATAAGAGCAAAAGAAGAGAGATCTTGTTCCCATGTAAAAGCAGAGCAGTGAAACAGAGCAGTCAAAGATGAAGAGTTTTGATATAGTATTTCTGAACTTCATTGGAGCTGTAACCATGCATGTGTAGATGCAATTAGAGTAGTTCAACCTGGTAGTGATCCATCCTTCTTTCCTTCTTTCTTTCTCTAGGCAGTGAACCTATTTTGGTAGTGATCTTTTCTTGTAGTGAGCATTTCTTTGGGTAGTGAGCCCTAAGGCAATGAGCCTCTTTTGTAATTTAGTATTGTTCCTACATAATATATTGTGAGCTAACACTCACCATGGTTTTTCCCAGTTTTGGGTTTTCCATGTAAAAATTTGGGTGTTCATGTTTGATGCATTGTGGTTACTTCTTCTGTGTTTAATTTTCTTTATTGTTGTATGTGGATAATGGATTACTAGTTTAATAAAAAAAGGCTTAATAGAATACTGATTCACCCCCCTTCTCAATATTCTAGGTGTTCAATAGGAATCTAGGTCCATCACTTGGAAGGAATCCATTTTAGGCATTGACCACAGGGAGCAGGTGCCTAGGAATGTTTTCCCAGTGTTGCTAGAGTCTGAGGAATGTACTTCTTTAAGTTTTCTAGATTCAACTATGAATAGAATCATTTCGACCATGGAGAATACTCTGGTGGGAAAGTTCTCCTATCGCCCAAACATTGATTTGATTAGAAAATGACAATGACAAAATGGTAGCCAAAGGGATGTGTAATTGTCAACACAATGGCACGAGGTATGTTTCTTTTTAATTTCACTGCTAAAGAGGATCTCATTCAGGTTTTAGTAGGGGGTCCTTGACTTTATGGGAAACAATCACTTTCCCTTTGTTGGTGGAACCCAAGCTTCGATCCTAAGGCAAACTTGAATAAATCAGCTCTGGCTTGGGTCAAGCTTCCTGGCTTACCTTTGGAATTTTGGGATGAAGAGGTTTTTTCTTGGATTGGGAATTCCTTTAGGCATTACATCACTGTGGATAAAGTCACTAAGGTGAAATCCAGACTTGTCTATGCCAGATTCTATGTTAATGTTGATATTATAAAAACCCTTCCAACATCTATCACCCTTAAGTCTAAACTTGGGGAGTGGAAGAAATCTATCTTATATTAAAATGTGAGAGTTTTTTGCCAAAACTGCTCAAAACCGGCCATGTTATTACTCAATGTAGGGCCCCTACTATCTCTAAACAAAAGTTCAAGGAACCTGTGGAAAGAAGGAAGGAGGAGATTGAGGAATACCCTTTTAAGGAGGATCTTCTTAATATCATCAGTTCACCCCCTAACTCCCCTGAAAATCCTCTGGTTGAAGGGGAGAAGAATCTTGGGGAGGAGTGGGTGTATGAGATGGAGTCCCGTGTTGTAAAAGACATTCCAATTATGCAGAACGAACAACAAATGGTAAGCCGATCAGTTGTTTCTCTAGATCAACAATCTGAGACTTCTGTAAAGGAGGATTTGGTTCCTCTCCCAAATGATTTGCAGGAGGAAAGGAAGGATGGAGAAATTCCCTCTCAGGATGTCTAAGAGGTTCATAAGGAGGTTGTTAATGAACCTTCCACAAAAACTGTAACCGAGGTTACTCAGCTTTAGGCTAGGACTGTTGTAGTTCAAGTCAAAAATATTGACTCACCAAAAAAAAGAGAGTGGGTTCTCATGAAAGAGTGGAGTTCTCCCATTTCAGAAAGAGTAGTTCTCTCCAGGAGCTAGGCCAAGAAAGTAGAGTTCTTGTGATTCAGAAGGTTGGTCTTCTCCTAAGAGAAAAGGAAATCACATGCCTTTGTAGTCAAACAGTCAAGACTAATAAATATTCTCAATAAATATTATTTCAATAGTATACCAATATGTTAAGACCACTCTTTTATTTATATGAAATCTACTACCAATTTGTTGACTTTGTGTAATGAAATACCATATTTCTTTATTCCTTAAATTCTCAAGCAAAATGATGTCATAACAATAAATATTCTAATTTTTTCTTGAATTTTAATATGATGAGTTAATAGAATCATAAATACATTAGTATGTACATATAGTTAATATATGCCAAAACCTTAATTGAAAGGAAATCAATTTAGTGCTTAGAATTTGTGATAGGAGAGTATAATACATATGGTTTTATGTCAAAAGGAACAAATTAATGGTATTAAATTTGTTTGTGATGAATAGTAGTATTGTTACAATTTGTAGTCCCTATGAAAACATTTGAACCATTAGCCGATTCAATTTCCATTTTAGAAATTAACTCCCCTTTTATTGTTGTTATTACAATCATTTTAATAGGTAGAATCCACATTCAACTTTAAAGTGTTTTATACCACTAACAAAGGTAAAATAGAAAAGAGAAAAATGTTTTTATGTCATCTCATAGAAAAGAAATAGGAACAAGAAGGTAGATTAGAAAAAAAAAACAGGAACAAGAAGGGAGATAAGAAACTAAGTTAAAGTTTTAGTTTCTCTAACATATATGAACCCTAGCACTTGCTAGCAATTTATGAACCCTTTTTGTTTTGCATACCTATGTATGTTTGGTTTGCATAACATTTGGGATCACTATGTGATCCATCATTAAAAATGAACAAGTGCACGACACAAAGGGAACAAACTACGTCAATTGATGTAATATTAACAACTAAATCAAATTAGACGAGATATTTTTCTTACATTCCTCCTCCAATAATAAATAACCTTTTGAAGGAAAATTATCAACATTTTATTTATGATGAAACAATGATCTGTATTTAGAGTAAAGAGTTGGTTGCTCCTACATGGTAATGACTAATTGATTGATGACGGGGAGAAAATTATGGGTAGATCATCAAAATGAGGAAGTAGAGAAGGATCAATGATGCAAACCACCTCAACCTTGTTTTCCTATATTCTTGATCTCCTTAATGCTGGTAGTCACATATCCTTTGTCAATTACACTATATTTACGGTGCTTCAAATATAGTTGGAGGCTATTGATTCCATTTTGTATAAGGCATTCCCTTTTTTTAACACCCACATATATAGAAGAGGCTACCAGACTGACCTCCATTTATTGGCATTGGTGGCAGTTATAAAATCTTTAATAAACCTTGGCAATTATCTATGCTAATTTAGGTGGTCTGATGGGAATGCATGGAATCATGGAGGCATCAAGCCTAAATAAAGAAAAAACGAGATTCAAATGGATGCAGCGAGAGATCCTTTAAAAGGGGATGCATCATGGATGTTGCACATATGTTACATATGGTTGTCACTGTTGTGGTTGTCATTGATGTCAACACTTAGGTTGGGCTGTTTGATGTCAACACTTAGTTTGGATTGTCATTGATGCTTATGTTGATGGTGTGCTAATAGTGATGTTGTTGATGTCTCTGATGTTCACGATTAGATGTCATGCATTGCTAAGTTGTATTGAGTGTGTTTAGTGTCAGCAGAGATGATATCATGATGATATATTAAGATGGGAATTAGAAGCATCAAGATGAAGAATGATATATTAAGATGGGAATTATAAGCAATGCTGATATTGAGAAGATGTTGGTGATAGTCTGTATCTTGTTGTATGCTCTTTTCTGATGATCCTAAGGAAGTATGTGTTACTATAAAGAGGTTACAGTCTCTGGATGTTGGTAAAGGTTGCTGGTGCAGGAAGCTGCCTGGTAAAATGCTTCACATTCCTCCGCATTTAAGATATGGTCATGCAGTTTAGAGTTTAATTTCAGTATGCTATAAAGGTGCTAAATCCAAAGTTTCATATCATTTTCTCCTCTACAGTGAAAGTTATAAGTGATAGGGTTTTGGTTTGTGCTCTAGCAGAATAAGGTGACGATGAAGGATTGTTAGAATGCTCCACATTTGTCTGTAATGATAGATATGGCTGTGTGGTTTTGAGGATATGTTTAGAGTAGTGCATGAATGCATCCATATGAGTTTCATATGTTTTGGTGGTCCGCAAGTTTTGTTTTCCAAATGACAGTGAGCTATAGATAGTTTCAGAAGCCTAATTGTTCCCAGAACACATGTTGGTGATGTGCGCCACAAAGTTCTTGTTGTGTGGAGTTCAAGGATTGTTTGGAGATGGTGTATAGGTCCTGTCGACTCATCTACGATAAGTTCAAGTAATGTTCAATCTTTCATAAGTACCACCAAGTTGTTATGGACGAAGTGATACAAGTTTCATGTTTTCTTGCTTAAGGGTGACCTATTTCAAATGAGCATGACATGCGGATGTTATTTTTTGAAGGATGATGCTAGGAAGGATGTTTTAGAATAGGTTAAGCATGTATTGGGATCCGCAAGGTGTGTTTCCCTTCTTGGTGTTGCGTGTAGTTCATGTTAGGGCTTGCCCTCTACATGTTTCATGTTGTGTGATCTCTAGCCGACTTGTAAATTATTGTAAATTATAATATTCTTATTGTATTGGCTAACTTACAATGTAATCAATGTAATATCATGTATATATTGTAAACCTAGCTTATCTAGGTGAGGCATGATTACGAATATGAGTATGTGCAGAGTAGAATATGAATATGATATGCATTATGATGTGTGACTGAAGGAGAAAGAGTAGAAGTGTTAGAGCCTATCCTGATTCATCTTGAAGATATTTCTATGATAGAAGAGAAGTGAAGAGTGTGCCTAATTGATTCAATCATCAAAGAGGAGTGAAGAGGCAGACGTGCAATCATCAAAGGAGTGAGCCTCATTGTTAGTTTTAGACAGTAGAAGGACTGTCATGCTACAATCTTTTCTGAGTTTATTCTCAGTTCAGGGAGTAGTTGCTTCCTTGGGTTGTAGCCCTAAAACAAAGTCTCTAGGGAGTTATAGATTCCTTGGGAGTGACCCTAAAACCTCTCTTTAAGGAGTAGTAGCTTCCTTGGGTTGTAGCCCTAAAACAAAGTTAGCAGGGAATAGTAGCTTCCTTTGGTTGTAGCCCTAAAACAAAGTTGTAATCTTTTATTGCAGTGAGCTTCAGATATTGTGAGTTAATCCTCACCATGGTTTTCCCCTTTTGGGGTTTTTCACGTATACATGGTGTTATGTGTTGTTATGTATTATGTTGATCTTTCATGTTTATGTTAATGTTGTAATGTTAAAGTTTTAATCTACTCCAAAGGATTTGAAGTTTGTTTATATACCGATTCACCCCCCTCTCAGTATCCAAGTGTGTTCAATAATTGTTATCAGAGCCAAGCTACTCAAAAGAAGCTTAACTGCTTGAGGAAGGTCCGCAATGGATCATAATGGATCTCACAAGGCAACTATGTTTGATGGAACAAATTATTCCTTTTAGAAGCTAAGGATGGAAAACTATTTATCTTCTCTAGGGTTTGGTATTTGGCAATCTGTCAAGAAGGGTTACACTGCTCTTGCTAATGATCCTACATATGCAGATGAGATTAAGTTGTATGAGAACAATTCCAAGGAAAAGAGTGCTATCATGAGTGGGCTAGCTGATTCAGAACTTTTGATGGTAATGAGTTGCAATTCTACTAAGGATGTCTAGGAAAGACTTAGCCGCATTTATGAAGGAGATAGTAAAGTAAAGCAAGCCAAGATGCAAATATTCAAGAGCAAATCTGAGACCCTGAGGATGAAAAAAGATGAAGACATTGCTAGTTACATGCTCTGGGTGGATGAAATAGTTAATGGCATAAGAGGTCTTGGTGGAGAAGTGAAAGAAGATGAGATTGTGAAGAAGGTTCTGAGATCTCTTCCTAAATCTTGCAGTCATAAGGTGTCTGCTATTGAGGAGACTCAAAATTTGGATAAATATATAGTAGATCAATTGTTTGGCTCTCTCAAAGCCTTTGAAATGAGAGAATTTGAAAAAGGAGCTCCAAAGAAGGAAGCAACATTCAAAGTAAGTTAGAAAGCAAAAGATGAAGCAATTGATCAAGATGATGACCTTGATGAGGTAGAGGCAAACTTTGTAAGAAGATTGAAGAAGGGCACAAGCAAATACAAAGGTAAGTTACCTTTCAAATGTTTCAATTGTGGGAAAATTGGTCATTTTGCTTCTAAATGTCCTTTTAATGATTCAAAGCATAACAACAAAAGAGAAGCCCAAAAGAAGTTTGTATTCCATGGAGAACAACTATTCCTTAAAAGATGAGGATCATGATGATTCAAATGATGAAACACTTTTCATGGCCTTGAATGTTGGTGACAAAAAGGATGATATTGGGAATTGTGAAAAGTCTGATACCTTGCAGGATGATCAAGATAATTAAAAATCAATGGTTGTATGGACCACCTTTCATGCAAAAGAAGAAGCCAATGCCTAGGTAATTAAAAGTGGTTGCTCTAACCACATGAATGGTGACAAGGAAAAGTTTATAACCCTCAAGAAATGGAATGGTGGAGTTGTTAAGTTTGGTGGTGATGAGTCAGCACAAATATGTGGAAAGGGTTCTATAACTATTGATGGGAAGAACGAGAATGAGGATGTCCTCTATGTCAAAGGGATAAAGCATAACCTTCTTAGTGTCAGATAGATGTGTAGTAAAGGATACAATCTTACTTTTCATGCCAAAGGATGTGAAATCAAGAAGGCAGTGTCTGGAAGACTTGTTGTAGAAGGTATTAAGACTTATGGAGATATCTATCATCTAAAGGAGGTAAATGGAAGAACCTGTTTATTGTCTCAATCCAGTGAGTGCTAGCTATGGAATAAGTGAATGGGACACATCAACTTTGATAATATGGTAAAGATTATATCTATTCATGCAGTGAGAGATATGCCTAAAATAACCAAGCCTGCAAATACATTATGAAAGGAATGTCAAATGGGAAAGTAGACAAAGATAAATTTCAAGAGCAAGGAGTATTCTTCAACAATGCCTTTGGAGCTGATTTATGCTGACCTATGTGGCCCTACAAGAACAAATAGTCAACAAGGTGAAAGGTATTTCATGTTGCTTATTGACGATTACTCTAGAATGACTTGGGTTACTTTCTTAAGAGAAAAATTAGAAACCTTTGATAATTTTAAGATTTTCAAAGCAATAGTTGAGAATGAAATGGATGCTAAGATCAAATTCTTAAGGTCTAATAGAGGAGGTGAATTTACTTCAAATGAATTTGAGAAGTTTTGTGAAGATCATGACATTAGGAGACATTTGTTTGCTCCTAGGACCCCTCAGCAGAATGGGGTAGTGGAAAGGAAGAATAAGATTATGCAAGAGATGGCTAGAGCAATGTTGAAAGATATAGATCTGCCTGATATGTACTGGAAGGAAGCAGTTCACACTATTGTCTATTTGATTAACAGAGTACAACTGAGGTTCAATAGCACTAAGACCCTTTATGAGCTATGGTATGGAAGACCTCCCACTGTCAGATGCTTTAGGATCTTTGGAAGAAAATGCTACATGAGGAGACATGAAGAAGAACTTGGAAAGTTTGATTCAAGAAATAATGAAGGGATCTTTCTTGGTTACTCAACTAGGAGCAAGGCCTATAGATGTTACAACAAGAGATTGGGAAAAATGATTGAAAGCACAAATGTCAAGGTGGATGAAGACTTGTATTAGATCTCACAAGAACCAGAGGCCTACGTATGTGATATACCTCTCTGCATTGAAGAAGAAGAAGAGGAGAAAGAAGAGAAGGAACAAGAATCAGAGTAGATCTGTAAAACTCCAGCAAAATTTGTTCAGAGGAACCATTCAATAGATTAGATCATTGGGGATAAGAATGAAGGTGTACAGACTAGGAGAAGGTTTACAAAAGCACGTGAGCAAGTGAATTTGTGTTTACTATCAAAGGTAGCGCTCGAAACCTTTTTTTGATGCTAGCAAAGATGATAGATGGATGAAGGCAATGGAAGAAGAATTGAATCAGATAGAGAAGAATCAGACATGGGAATTGGTTCCCAGACTAGCCAATAAGAATGTTATAGGAACAACGTGGGTATTCTGGAACAAACTGAATGAAGATGGTGAAGTTGTGGCCTGAACAAAGTAATATTGGTGTGTAAGGGCTATTCTCAAGTTGAAGACATTGATTTTGAGGAGACCTTTGCTCTAATAGCCAGGATGAGGCAATCATGATGTTTCTTTCTCTTGCTACTCACAAGAACTTCAAAGTTTATTAGATGGATGTCAAATCAACATTTTTGAATTGTGATCTAGAGGAAGAGGTCTACATTGAGCAACTCCTATGGTTACTGGTTGTCACTTGAGCAAGGCAAATGAGTCATTGGAGGTTGATCAAACTCTTTATAGATCTATGATTGGAGGATTATCGTACTTGACTACTTCTAGACCTAATATTATGCATGCAGTATCTGTGGTTGCCAGATTTCAAGTTAATCCTAAGAAAACTCATGAGAAGGCAGTAAAATAATATTCATATATTTGAAAGGAACTCCAGATTATGGCTTATGGTATCCAAGAGGTAATGATTTTGATCTGAGTGCTTACACTGATGTTGATTGGGATGGTTGTGTTGATGATAGAAGAAGTACAAGTGGTGGTGCTTTCATTTTAGGAAGTAGATTGGTTTCATGGCATAGTGAGAAGCAAGATTCAATATCTTTATCAACTGCAGAGGCAAAGTATATTGCAGTAGCATCATGTTGTACACAAGTGTTGTGGATGAAGCAAGCATTGAAGGATATCAAGGTACTGTATGAGGAGCCTATTCCTATTTTGTGTGATAATACTACTGCTATCAATATTTCCAAGAATCTAGTGATGCATTCTAGAACCATGCATATATCAATCAGGTATCACTTTTAAGAGAGAAGCTTGCTAGAAAAATAAGTGAAGTTGGAATATGTTCTAACAATGGATCAGATTGCAGATATTTTCGCAAAGGCTCTTGCAAAGGATACTTTTGAGTATCTTCAGTAGAAGTTAGGGGTAATTGCCCCTACTTCTTGCTAGATGCATAGTTGGTGCATTGTCCAGGGGGAGTAATTCATGCTATATCATTTTCCTAGACTGATGGTGGATACCTCTGAGGGGGAACAGGTAGTGGTTGTTGACAGGGGGAGAAGCTTGAAAAGGAGAGTTTGTGCTCTAAGGAGAATAGTAGTTTCCCTTTGTCCTTGATGTCAAAGGGGGAGAATGAGTAGGTGTGTGTTGCCATCAATGCCAAAGGGGGAGATTGTTGCACATATGGTTGTCACTGTTGTGGTTGTCGTTGATGTCAACACTCAAGTTGGGCTGTTTGATGTCAATGCTTAGTTTGGACTGTCATTAATGCTTATGTTGATGGTGTGCTAACAATGATGTTTCTGATGTTCATGGTTGGATGTCTTGCATTGTTAAGTTGTGTTGAGTGTGTTTGGTGTTAGCAGAGATGATATCATGATGATTAATTAAGATGGGAATTAGAAGCATCAAGATGAAGAATGATATATTAAGATCTTGGGAATTAGAAGCAATGCTGATATTGAGAAGATGTTGTTGATGGTCTATAGCTTGTTGTATGCTCTTTTCTAATGATCCTAAGGAAGTATGTGTTGCTATAAAGAGGTTCTGGTCTCTGGATGTTGGTAAAGGTTGCTGGTGCAGGAAGCTTCCTGGAATACTTCTTGATAAAATGCTTTGCATTCTTCCGCATTTGAAGATATGGTCATGTGGTTTAGAATTTAAGTTCAGTATGCTATAAAGGTGCTAAATCAAAAGTTTCATATCTTTTTGTCCTCCACAGTGAAAGTTATAAGTGACAGGGTTTTGGTCTGTGCTCTAGCAGAATAAGGTGATGATGAAGGATTGTTGGAATGCACCACATTCCTTTGCAGTGATAGATATGGCTGTGCAGTTTTGAGGATATGTTCAGAGTAGTGCATGAGTGCATCCATATGAGTTTCATATGTTTTGGTGGTCCACAAGTTTTTTTTTCCAAATGACAGTGAGCTATAGATAGTTCCAGAAGCCTAATTGTTCTCAGAACACATGTTGGTGATGTGCACCACAAAGTTCCTGTTGTGTGGAGTTCAACCTGATTGTTTGGAGATGGTGTATAGGTCATGCTGACTCATCTAGGAGAAGCGTAAGTAATGTTCAATCTTTCATAAGTACCACCAAGTTGTTATGGCTGAAGTGATACAAGTTTCATGTTTTATTGCTTAAGGGTGACCTATTTCAAATGAGCATGATGTGTGGATGTTATTCTTTGAAGGATGATGCTATGAAGGATGCTTTGTATTGGGTTAAGCATGTACTGGGATCCGCAAGACGTGTTTCCCTTCATGGTGTTGCGTGTAGTTCATGTTAGGGCTTGCCCTCTACATGTTTCATGTTGTGTGATCTCTAGCCGACTTATAAATTGTAATATTCCTATTGTATTGGCCGACTTGTAATGTAATCAATGTAATATCATGTATATATTGTAAACCTAGTTGATCTAGGTGAGGTATGATTGCGAATATGAGTATGTGAAGAGCAGAATATGAATATGATATGCATTATGATGTGCGATTGAAGGAGAAAGAGCAGAAGTGTTAGAGCTTGTCTTGATTCATCTTGAAGATATTTCTGTGACAGAAGGGAAGTAAAGAGTGTGCCTAATTGATTCAATCATCAAAGAGGAGTGAAGAGGCAGAAGTGCAATCATCAAAGGAGTGAGCTTCATTGTTATTTTTAGACAATAGAAGGACTGTCATGCTGCAATCTTTTCTGAGTTCATTCTTAGTTCAGGGAGTAGTTGCTTCCTTGGGTTGTAGCCCTAAAACAAAGCTTGCAGGGAGTTGTAGCCCTAAAACAAAGTCTATAGGGAGTTGTAGCTTCCTTGGAATTGACCCTAAAACCTTTCTTCAGGGAGTAGTAGATTCCTTGGGTTGTAGCCCTAAAATAAAGTCAGTAGGGAGTATTAGCTTCCTTGGGTTGTAGACCTAAAACAAAGTTGTAATCTTTTATTGCAGTGAGCTTCATATATTGTGAGTTAATCCTCACTGTGGTTTTTCCACTTTTGGAGTTTTCCACGTATAATTGGTGTTATGTGTTGTTATGCATTATGTTGATCTCTCCTGTTTATGTTAATGTTGTATTGTTCAAGTTTTAATCTGCTCTAGAGGATTTGAAGTTTGTTTGGATACTGATTCACCCCCCCTCTTAGTATCTGAGTGTGTTCAACAGTGGAAAGATGGCAGTAGCTTGATTCTTTAGTAGTAGTTAAGATACAATTAGGAAGAATGGACCATTGTAATTGAAGGTTGTTAGGAAAGTTCTTAATAGAATTCCATAGTCGAAGGTTTTTATATTAAAAGATATGAAGGGATGTCATTAGAATTGTAACTCTTGAAGTTTGAGTGTTATGTAGTTAGAAATTAGAAGTCCGTGGTATGTCTTATCTGGATATAGTTTCAATAAGTTGTGTATGCATCATACATAAGAAAAACATACTTGTTTGGGTTGTATTGTAGGATGAGGTAGGCCCTTTTTATGTTTTGTATCTCTATGACTATAGTAAGAAACATGTGATAGAGAATCAATGAAGTTATAGTATGTCATGTATGTTGTGTTGTGCAATAGTTTTTGTTTTGATGCAAGTGTTGTGATCTTTCTATTGACGTGGTCATTATTTGTTTAGAATAAAGTGTATTTTTGCTACAGATCTGAGAGGCAATTTGCATCAGTTGTTGGTATCAGAGCATTTAAAGATGCTAGGAATGGAGATGTTGGTAATGAATACTTCATGACTATAGTTTTGAATAACTTCAAGGAGCATTGTGCTTGTGGCTATGGCTATGCATGTGGAGATGGAGTTGTTTTATTATATGAGAAAGAGAATAACCAAGTTGGAAGAAAAGGTCAGACAAAGGAAGAAGCAAACACAAACAAAAGATAAGTGAAAGAACCTGCAAAGATTGGAGTATGAGTTGGAGGAATTGCGGAGGGAGTTGGAGTAGAATGAGGTAAGCTATAATAGGAAGACAAAGAAGAAGAGAGCTAAAGAAAAGACATTCAAGGGTGGTGAGAAGGTGAAAAAGATGCATGAGAATAAATATTCACGTTCTAAGGAAGAACTATTTTTTGAGAGGAAAACCATTGAGTTTAGAATTAGCCAAGAAATATATCTCTTGGAACAAGGAAAGCTTAAATCCCTGGATGAGTTGGCCAAATACTTATTGGATGGAAGGCCAATAAATGTGATTTACAAAGAGTTTGAAACAAAGGATGAATGGGGAGAAGATGAAGATGATGAACTAGCTAAAGATGTTGAGTTATGTTACCCAGAAGAAGGGGAAAATATTGAGGATTACAATGAGAGAAGAAAATAGTTCGAAGACTATAGTGAATAGGATTACAATTTATCACAAGAGGAGGCCCAAAATGTTGTAGCAGTGGAAGTAGTCCATGTTAGAGAGGATGCTACAACATAGATGGAGATCTTTGGGAGCCCCATATGTGATGAAGACTTATTGGTCTTAGAGATGACCCAAGTTGTTACAGTGGTGGAAGGAGTCTACCTTGAAGCGAAATCTACAACAACGATAGAGATCTTTGGGAACAACTTATGTGATGACATTTTATTAGTTTTAGAGAAAACCACTAACAAGAAGTAGTTAGAGCAATGTTTGAAAAACCCTATGATTAATGAAAAGAGAGGAGGTTATAATCGCTTTCTTGAAGAAGAAATGAGAATGATTGAAGGAAAGAGTAGGGACATGTTCATTTGTGGTACAAAGGAAGAGGACAATGCAAAAATGCAGCAAAGGAGGACAATGCAAAAAATGAGTTGTCTTGTAAACGGCATCATGTAGAGCTAGAAAATGAAGACCTCATCACCAAAGATGAATAATAAAGTATGCCTAAATGGCATAATATATGTAGAGGAGGAAGCACCTATGGGATTTTTTATTTCCTAACTTGATTTTTGTTTTTAATTGTTTATGTGCAGGGTGAAAGGAAGCAAGGTATGTGGAAACGCTTCCTACACTGATCTACTTAGGAAAGATTTATGCAAATTTAACTTTTACAGTTACAGGTTATTAGATGCACATTAACAGAAAGGTAATAACAACGTCAAATGCAAATACAAAACTCACAACACAAGATATATGTGGGGAAAACCCTTTCAGGTAAAAAACCCCACTCCAAAACCTGCATAATGTATTATCAAATCAAAAGATGATTACAACACAATTGCAATGCAAGTTCTTCCAGGAGTACACAGTGTCGATTCTTATTTGCATCCCATGACCTTTCACATTCTCTAGCCACTTATTTATCAAGCCTCTTTGTCACTTATCCAATGTCGGTATATCCATGTCAGCCAATAACAAAATAATTATCGATGCCTTTATTAAATTTAGGGCATTTTTTGCTTCAGGAATGCTACCCCCGAGCCCCTGACCGAGGGCGCTACCCCTAGCAACCCCCGTTGGGAGAATAATCCCTCCAGGCCCGCAAGAGGGGCTCTGCCCCCCCTACACTCCCTCGTTAATTACTTTGGGGGGAAACCACGGCTGACAAAGTCACCAAAATTTACAAGGTGTCGACTATGGGATCCTACAACATAATATTGAATAAATAAAAATAATATTAGGAACTTGCAAAGGTTGAGACACCTTAATTCCCAACACATGGGCCATATAAGGTTGGACAAGCAATGAGGATAGTCATAGTGGCTTTCAATGGAGGAGCACTCAAAGTGGATCTAAGCCCACAAGAAGCTTGAAAAAGAGGAAGAGAACAAGTTGGTAGATAAGGATGATTTTGAATCCAACAAGAAGTTTGAAGCTGAGGAAGAAATTATGTGAAAATATGCAAAAGTGCCTAACTTGGTGGAAGGGTAGGCCATGATAGTTGAGTTCTTTGAACCTAGAGGTTCAATGATTTTAAAAACATGGGGAGGATGATGCAAACCGCGCCAACCTTGTGTCCCTATTCTTTGTCTCCATTAATGCTGGCAGTCACATATCCTTTGTCAGTTACACTATATTTACAGTGCTTCAAATATAGATGGCAGCTATTGATTCCATTTTGTATATGGCATTTCATTTTTTTAACACCCATAGATATAGAAGAGGTGGCTAGACTGACCTCCATTTATTAGCGTTGGTGGCGGTTATCAAATCTTTAATAAACCTTAGCAATTATCTGTGCTAATTTGGGTGGTCTGATGGCAA
Source organism: Cunninghamia lanceolata (assembly GCA_027924645.1). Lineage (NCBI taxonomy): Eukaryota > Viridiplantae > Streptophyta > Pinopsida > Cupressales > Cupressaceae > Cunninghamia > Cunninghamia lanceolata. The sequence continues at coordinate 974,664 of BSBN01000247.1, read as the reverse complement.
CACATAGAATTATGGAGGCATCAAGCCTAAATAAAGAAAAAAGAGATTGAAAAGGATGCAACAGGAGATCCTTTAAAAGGGGACGCATTGTGGAAAGTCAAGATACAATTAGGAAGAATGGAATATTGTAATTGAAGGTTGTCAGGAAAGTTCTTAATAGAATTCCATAGTCGAAGGTTGTCACGTTAAAAGATATAATGAGATGTCATTGTCAGAATTGTAACTCTTGAAGTTCGAGTGTTATGTAGTCAGAAATTAGAAGTCTGTAGTATGTCTTATCTTGATATAATTTCAATAAGTTGTGTATGCATTGTACATAAGAAAAACATACTTGTTTGGGTTGTGTTGTAGGATGAGTCGGGCCTTTTTTATGTTTTGTATCTCTGTGACTGTAGTAAGAACCATGTGATAGAGAATCAATGAAGTTATAGTATGTCATGTATGTTGTGTTGTGCAACAATTTTTGTTTTGATGCAGGTGTTGTGATCTTTTTATTGATGTAGTCATTATTTGTTTAGAATAGAGTGTATTTTTGTTGCAGATCTGAGAGGCAATCTGCATCAATCAAGGAGTGTGATCCCAAACACTACGCGGACAAAACATATGTACAAAAACTTTTTTCACTCAACGATCATTAACATGCAAATGCGAGGGATGGCATTTAATTTGTCAGTAGTTCCCTTCTTGGCAGAGTGAGTGCCCCATAATGAAGATGGAAGCTATGATTCAAGTGATTTCATGGGGCACATATGTTTGCAAATTGTCTGATCTAATCTAGAATCTTATGCACACTAATCAATTTGAAAATTGTAAGTTTTGTTAATGAAATGGCTTTTGATGCCAAGGTTTTTAGTGCTCAATCCAGACATTGCATAATTCTTACACTTTAAATGCATTTGTAAGGTAGTGAAGCACTTCAAAGGAAAACTACAAAAATTCAAGCCAAAACTCAAGATGGAAGTAGACAGAAATAGAACCCAAATTTTAAGCAGTGACTCACATAATATCCACACTTGCGTTAATAGAATTTGATTCCAAATCTAATTTGAAATGTGGGTTTTCAAACCATTTCCAAAGCGCAGGTCCTATAATTTCTAGATTCGTTTTACCCTTGCCATCATAATAGCACTATGATTTGTAACATTGGAAAAGTTAAATATACAAATTTGTGCAAATCAAAGCATGGAAAATGGGAAAAAAAAAGAGCAACTTATGAACTTTTTTAATGAACATGTATGAGAAGAATATAGCAATTGCAGAAACGACTCACCTGTTCATAGATGGCCTTAAAGTTTCCAAATTCTCTCCGATGACACAGAGAAGCAGAAACGACACTACTAGCAAACTCTAGTCATTTTTTGCTGCTTGTAATCTGGTTTCATGTTCATGTTGATCCATGCTGTTTAGTGCTGAGAAATGTGTTAAGGGGTTAATTATCAGGATTAACTTTAATTTATGTAATCTATTCTGCCTAGATAAATAAATATTTAGTTTTCTATTTTAGATCATTTTATCCTCCTTTCCAATCTGGGCCTAACAAAATGATTGTTATGTTTTTTTTTTGCATTCTGGCGTTTTAACGGTGGCGGTCATGGTGTAGCTGTTTTGTTTTATGTTAACGTGGCGGTTAATTGGTAGCAACAAATGACTCACGGTCAGGGGCGTAGACAGCTACATTTGGGTTTTTGGACGTGACAGAAAGTTTAAGGAAATCTTTTGTAGGCCGGTCTAACGAAACCTGTGCTGGATAAGACACGCCAATATTGAACAATTGCCATTGCTATATAATATTATTTAAAGCTAAGAATGAGTGATTAAAGACATTAGATTTTCACAGTATACTGTCTCGTGATGTTTGAAAATATTGGCAAAGATCAATCGTAAAGGTTTTAGTCCAGCAGCAGATAAGCAAAAGAATTTATTTTGGGAAAAAAAAGGAAGGGTGGAGAGGTGGTAAAGCAAAAGCTAAGAATGAGTGATTAAAGATTTTAGATTTTCACAGTATACTATTGTGTAATGTTTGAATATATTGGCAAAGATCAATCGGAAAGGTTTTAGTCCAGCAGAAGATAAGGAAAAGAATGAAGGGTGGAGAGGTAGTAAAGCAGATATGGCACAATAGATGGCTTGTTGTAGTTGCAAGCATATGGGTTCAATCGTGTGCAGGACTTGGGTATGTGTTTGGAAGCATATCACCCATTATCAAGAGCTCCTTGCATTACAATCAGAAGCAGATAAACAGATTGGGTGTAGCAAAGGATATTGGGGTCAGTGCTGGACTGGTTGCAGGGTCCCTCTGTGAAGTCCTGCCTACATGGGGAGTTCTATTGATTGGTGCATTGCAAAATCTGGTTGGATATGGTTGTCTGTGGCTTATAGTGTTGCACAGAGTACCCACCTTGCCATTTTGGGTGGTACAGTAATCATCACCTTCTTTTCACATTTGCTTTGGTTTCACTAGATAAATTGGATTATGGAGTTTGATCAGAAATGTTTATATATAAGTATATTTAGATAAATTAGACTAAAAAATACTTAGATAAATAATAAATTAGATTATGGAATGTAGTGTAATTGAGTTTCTGGATTAAACTGTGTAAAATTTTGTAATGCAATCCAGAAACTCGATTGCACAATATTATGAACTGTGTAAATCTGATGTCTTTCGATTACACAATATTATGGACTGTGTAAATCTGATGTCTTTAGGAAATGTAGTTTGAAACTTTGATGAAAAAAAACATCTAATCTCAATTATTTACATGGATTGTGAAAATTATCATGTCTGTTATTTAAATTAGATTAAGATTAGGTAGTTATTCTTACTATTATGCCTATTGCTTTCAATTTCAATTGCAAAATGTGTTTGTTGTAGATATGTGGGCTTCTGTGCATTGGAGCAAATGCAGAAACATATCTCAATACAGCTTCACTGGTATCCTGTGTGAAAAGTTTTCCCAAGAGCCGAGGACCTATCGTTGGGATACTGAAGGGGTTTGCAGGCTTAAGCGGTGCAATATTTGCATTGATATATGTGGCCCTGTGTGCTCCTGATCAAGCTGCCTTTATTGTCTTAGTGGCAGTTGGTCCTCCTATGGTGATCATAGGCACGATGTTTATTGTGAGGCCAATTCCCATTGGAGAGCAGAAGAAAGAATCAGATTCTAGCTATTTCAATTCCATATATGTCCTCTGCATGATATTGGCTGCATATCTGATGGCTGCCATGCTTGTGCAAGATCTCAGTGATGTGAAGAGGACATTAAGCATAATATTCTTTATTGGGCTGCTTATTCTCCTGCTTCTTCCTTTGGCTTTGCCTCTGATCTCAACCTTTTCTGGGGACACTCCTTCCACTTGTCCTGCAACTGCATATACACCTCCTCCAATACACGAACCTCTTCTGCAAGATGATCCATCCATGACAACAATTGAACAACAGTCCATTCATGATAGTTTTCTGCTAAGTGAAATTGAGGATGAGAAGGCTGAAGAGGTGGATCTTCTCCCAGAATGTGAGAGAAGAAAGCATTTGTCCCTGTTACAAAGTCGCTTGTTGCATGCTGCTGCAGAAGGTGCTGTGAGAATCAAAGGAAGAAAAGGACCACGCAGAGGAGAAGATTTCACTCTGATGCAGGCTCTCGTAAAGGCTGATTTTTGGCTACTCTTCTTTTCCTTGCTGTTTGGAGCAGGATCAGGCTTGACTGTCATTGATAATCTGGGTCAGATGAGTCAATCATTGGGATATGATAATTCTAATATTTTTGTGTCTATGATAAGCATTTGGAACTTCCTGGGTCGAGTTGGGGGTGGATCTCTGTCTGAGATTGTTGCAAGGTAAGGCTATTCAACGTTCTTGTGCATTTTGCTTCACAGGAAACTGACATTTTTCCAATCTGGTAGGAAACAAATTAGATTCATCTGTTTACTTGTTTATCTATATTTCAAGAATCAGAAACTTGAAAACTCTGAAGAAAACAGGGATGGCTAGAGTCAGGAAATTGTGAGCAAATGGGGTGTACTTATTACAGAAAACGAGAGAATACAAGTCAATGTTAGAAACTAAATCAAAATGTCAGTGTTCCAATTGTTCTAGCCATTTGACTCTAGTAAAGCTTTTTCCCAAGGCAAAAATTCAGAAACAGAGCACCCTACCTTGAGGAAATAGTTTCGGGTATTCAAAGCTTGTTAGCTTTCTTTTCCAAGGATTGACTTAGAAACACTATTTACCCTCTACTTTTTGCAAATGTATGTGTCAAAATTTCACATCTCATTGATCTGTTGATCAATTTTATATTTGAGATAAGTCTTCTCCTTATACTGTAAGTGTATATATAAGATTGTCAGGTCCTAATCCTCTTATTGATATTACTTCTGTTTGTTTGGACTCTGAAAATTCAAAAATCTTTTTATGGGGACTGTTATTTATATATGAATTTAGAGCAACGCAAGTTAATTTTTCAGATCAAAAGTTACTAGTTTCGAGAAATTCACTCATAGTACTGTTTATGTAGTGTCCTGCTTTATTCATATCAAAGATTCATCCCCAAAAATATTGGTTTCAAGAAATTCTATTATAGGGGACAATAGTTTCAAGAAATTCTATAATAAATTGTAATATTGTTCATGAAGTAGTTATGCTTTAGAAGAATGAGCTAGCTTCTTATGGTAGAAGAGAAAAAGGAATACTTTCAAACAAGATCTTAGTCCATCTCTTTTTCCTGGTGAGCTAACTATTGCCTATGATCCTCCTTTTCACTATATAAATTGACTGAGACCAATTCTTTGTCCCAGGTCAATCTCTCCATCCTCTTTTCTTGTAAGAGAAAGTTAGTAGGCTGTTGATGATTCTCAGTGAAATAATTATTTCCATAGAAGAAAAATGAATACTACTCTTTTCCAACAGTTGATATTTTATTTTCTTCTCTTCAGGGACTATGCATATCCACGACCAGTGACAATGGCAGCAGCTCAAATTCTAATGGCTATTGGGCATTTTCTTTTTGCAGTGGGTTGGCCTGCATCTCTATATACAGGGACTTTGCTTGTTGGTCTAGGATATGGCGCCCTTTGGTCTATAACACCAGCTACTGCTTCTGAACTCTTTGGGTTGAAGAACTTTGGTGTTCTATACAATTTTCTTACCATGGCTAATCCTGCAGGATCTTTAATATTCTCTGGCTTCATTGCTGGTTCAATCTACGACTGGGAAGCAGAAAAGCAGCATCAACCACAGCGCCACATGAAGGCTGCTAGTATGACAAATGGACCTTTCAGAGAGGATCTCCCCTTGAGTTGTTTGGGTGTAGTGTGTTTTTCCCTCACATACAAGATGATGGTAGGAGTATGTATCGTTGCGGCAATTCTGAGTATGATACTTGTTTACAGGACCAGAAGAGTTTATCTCACCATCTATGCACAACAGAGTTCTTCTAGAAAGGAGGTCAAAACTTTAGATGCAAGACATGATCAGGAAGCTTCATGCAGTGTGTAGTGTCTAGGGGGATATTATTGCCTGCAAGAGAAAGGAACCAACACTCATTAAGGGGTAAAAATCTGAGCTTTTATGCTGCTTTTGTTTCAAAGGATAGATATCTACTGCACTTTCTATCTGAGTAGAGGGTCCTAATTGTACCTGTGCCATATAGAGCCCAAATATCTACAATTTGCTATCCGAAATGAAACGGTAGGCTCAAACAATTGTAGAGTTGTTGCTCTACTTGTTTTTTCTGTTTCGGCATTTGTATTGGTGGGGCTTCTCATGATTCTGTGATCTGAGTGGGATGAGTGCCAAATTCCAATATTGCTCTTTGGTGGCCATTTTGAAAATGGGTCATCTTTAATTCTGTTGTTTTAGTGACACAATTTCTATAAATTGTGGCAGAACAAGGGTGAGAATCCTGGTTAGTATTTCTGAAAGTGATCTACATGCCTATTTACTGTCACTTAATGTATAGCAATCGCTATTGGTTGAACAATATGTATCTGATGTAACGGGGAAGCATATAACATTGGCTTCGTAGGCTTCTCTGGTTATATTTGACACAATATTATTAGCAAACAAAGCCTTTTCAGGAAGAGGAGAGAAGCATATCCCATCACCAGGATAGTGTAAGATTCCTTGAGCATGGCCCTATCTTGTGGTTTGTAAGGATTTAGCAATGGTTTGTGTTTGGGTATTTTTATGGGTTATTTTTTTAATCGGTTGACTTTCATAAAAGAGTAAAATATTAAATTTGCAAGCATTATGGTGATGGTCAAATATATTGAAGACCATGACTGTGTAACTTGTAACCTTCCTAATTACTTCCTAGTTTATGCCACTATAACAATACTCCAAATCACATATGATAATAATAATTAAATAATTATTTCTCACCTTTCCCATGGGCATCCAAGTACCTATTCTAAGAAAGTTAGAGACACATACAAACATTAGACATAGGATTGAAAGGTTAATAGCACCTAATCCTATCATTCTCTCACTTGATATTATACATTGCAATGAGGCAAAGCCCATAGCCTCCTTACACCAATAGAACATCTTTGTGCTCATTAGTTTCATAAGAGAATCTGGAACATTATCAATAGTATCTATCTTTTGTATTGTGACCTTACCATTCTCAACCATCTTGTAAACAAATTGATACTATATATCTATATGCTTAGTATGAGAATGGTACATGGGATTCCAAGCTAAACAAATAACACTTTTCAATTGTCATAATATAAGTGCCTAAAATTGCATAGGCATACATGTCAGTTTGATGATGATCCAACAATCTAGCGCATGACCCATGTGACATGAATAAACCTTCTCTCAACTTATCCAACCTTAGTGGAAGTGAGAGGTCAGCTTGTAGGACTCGCCCTTGCTTCTATTTCTTGTTTGCTATCCATTTACCATTTTTCCATGTTTTTTCACCCTACAAAAACTATCATTTTACCTTCAAGTTAGATTGCCTCTTTCTAGGTTGAAATGCCTAATGATTTATGGAAACACCCAATGATCCTATAATCACCCCTACGATTATCACTAGTAAAATTGGTGATTGTGTGTTAAAATCTTATCTACATGATTTCTTTACATGCACCATTTTTACATCAATCTTAGCTCCCAAACACAAGTCTAGCTTGCCCTCGATTGTGCCTAGGATAGGAGAACTTCTAGTTTGTATCCGTAATGATGAATCTAGCTATGTTAATATTCCCCCAAATGGATTTGCATAGGTTTTTAATTGCTTCTTTTAATAAATCCATGCTCATGCCTCTCCATACACAACTATAGTTGTAGGTTTGAGTGTCAATTCCAAAGAAATGCCTCAAGAGTCTACTTCTCTTCATAGGTTCCCTTGCAATACAGGTCTTTCATAGCTTCCAAGTTTTATCAATTTTCCATTTGACAACTTCTAAGCTTCACAATTAGTAGCTACAATAGCGCCTTTGTTTGGTCTTTTGCTCCTTCAAACTTTGTTTGTGATTCCCATCTTACAAGTCCACCAAGAGAACTCTCCAAGGATTAGAGAAGAGAAGAAAGTATCAAGTTGGACCACTTAGGACACACTTGCTACAACATTTACATTCTCAGGATCTTGGACTACTTGTATCCTAGGAGCGGGATCAATTTATTTGCATTTGTATTCAATTAGAGTAGTTTATTTTCATAGAATAGATAGATTAATTAGATAGACAAAACTTCACATTGCTTTAGAATTGTAACATTCAACTGCAATCTCTAGAATTAATGTGGAAATTTGATTTGTTTACTATGGATCTTCACATCCAAACAACAATACATCTTTTCAATAATAATAGTATAAAATAAGTTCACACATTCAACTAAAAGATTACCACAATAATTCAAAGATCAAACAATGAAAAAACAAGAACAAGTATTTATCTTACAAGAAAACACAAAAATCAGCAAGTTGTGTCTTTGCTTTCATTTTGTAAAAACCATTGTGAACACAAGCAAAATTAAAATTGTTTGTTTCTTATTTATATTCTTCCATCTTACTTTAGATTATTTTAGCCAAATATAATCTTCTAAGAATTGTGAAAAGAATAAAACTTTTGTTGCATTCATAATTAGTTTGGTGTTTATTTTTTATTGTTAATTACTCACATATCAAAAAAGAACCAAAAAATAGGATAGTTGTAAATCATTTCATTTATCGTTGTTTATTTTTGTGTTTTAGAGTAATTTAAAATCATTCTGTTTTTGTTATTAGTTAGTCCCTCCAAGATCACAAAAACAAACAAATGCAACCCTCCAATCCTTTTACATTTGAGCCAAAAACTCTAAACATAGGTCCCAACCAACAAAGCAATAGTCAACCCAACCAAGACAAGCTCAAGTATATGTCCAAAAATTAAACTCAAGAAAACAAGCATTCAATATACATGAATCTTCAACAAATTACAATCAACCTAAAAGCATTCAAACTCATGTTTCTAAGAAGCCCTCGTTCATATTTTCTCCACCTTGGTCATATTCAGCATCTCACACTCATGTGTCCTAGGGTTATAGAGGATTGGGTAGAAACTACTTTAAGGGAACTAAGGGAAAACCTACCCCCACCTAGACTTATTCAAGAACAACAAGCTTAGGCCATTCAAATGATACAACATGAGAATGATTAGCAATAGGTCATTTTCCTAGCACATCTTAAGGCATAGCTTGAAGTAGAAACTCATCATCTTGGCATGTTCTTAGAGAACACTTGCTAAGAGCTTGACGCTATATGAGCCACCGCTATGAACACTCACACAAGAATTACTACCACCGCACCTCTATAGAGGTTCACAAGACCAAACTTCCACACAACCATTGCCACATTCAAGACACTTCTCCATCATGAAGAAGGTAGTCCTCTAGACACTCCCCTGCTCCATTTGTTTTTACCACATGAGTAGGAGGGTATTTGGCTATACATAAAGCCACATGTGTGCAATGCATGTGCCTACCTCTTTTAACTTATACATAGTAGTAGTGAGCCGGATTTATAGATCACATATTTTGGTGAACCCAACATGAAGAGAAATTCATTCTAAGATAAGTTGTCTCACATTTCCCCTCATTCCACTCCATCTTATTCATTTTTTTCATCATCACCCATTTATTTTGCATACCTAAGGTAGCCCTAAAATGTTAGGCTAGATGAAACCTTAAGGGGAAGTCCCTTCAAATGAACCTCTCACTCACATTTTTTACCATTACATCTCTCTTGATCCCTTAGTGCCTATTTCAAATATGTATGACTATAAAGACACTAACTTTAATAGTGGGCACCAATAATAGGAACAAACTACAAAATCAAGTCAAGATTATGTTATTTTTTATAATGCCTCTTGGGGATAACATCAAATAACAATCCTTTAGCCTTGATCTGATCGCTCAAGAGGCCAACAGGTCTTAGTTTGATTTGAAATCCACAAGCAAGACCCTAGTTTTGCAAGTTATAGGGACACAACCACCTAGATCAACAACGAAATGGATCACCTTGAGAGACATTTAGTGGATTCCTAAGTATCCAAAGAAGCCTTGGAAAAGGCTTAACAAAATGATCAAGCTTTCTCGTGAGACGTGCAACCTAAAGAGCAACCTAAAAGTGCAACAAATGGGGCAATCTTAACTCCTTCCAATGAGTTGTGTCACCACAACCCACAACATCCACCTCAAGGTGGGAGCCATAAAACACTAATAAAGGAAGTCAAGAAAACCCTAAGGCTCTTAACACCACCTTGGTTTAATGAATCAAGATGTTTGAGGCTAGGGGTGTCGAGCAACTAGTCTAAAACTTGACACAAGCTCATGCAAGATTGAGATCTCTAAGGTGATAACCCCACACTAACCCCTTTGTCATTTCCTAAGATGATCACAACTAGGGGGTAACCTAGTTACTGTCACGTCTCGAATTTGACTTTCATTTAATTTCCATAATTTTGAGACTCAATTAGATAAAATCTATGATGATTAGTTAAATTAAGGTGAAAATTGCATGTGAATATGTTAACTGCATTTGATTAATTGATTAATGATGCTTATTTGTTATTGAAAGATGAAAACTTGTGCTTCGGTTTTGATTTCTTAGAAACTAACCTATTAACGGTGGAATGAGTGCGCTTGATGCAGGCTGTTGAAGACGAGAACATGGGTTGGGCAGAGGAGTCCTAGCCGTTGGTAAGAATATGGTGGATGTAATTGGTGTATCACACACACTCATGTAGTTCATGATTGCCTGAAAGTTGCATTGATTGACTATCTTGCATACTCGAGTTTGCTTTTATCATTTCTATTCATTGGTTAATTTCCGTCATGGTGTTCAATGATTCTCCTCGTCATTTTATTCCAATAGTTGTTTTCCTCAATGTATTCCAATATTGCTCGTGTGCATATACATGTTTATTTTCCGTCAATGATTTTGACATTTATCTCTTGTACATACTAATCTTTGGCTACTTCCAATCGTTATTCAATGTTTACTTCATTGTGTATATACATGTTGGAAAGGCAATTAATCGTCACTTTTGGATATATAACTTAATGCATGATTATTCTTCTGCGTTGATTTTTTTTTGATAGATAAGAGGTATTGATTGTATTAAGTATAAAAAAAATGCATACATAGTTTGTGCCCCCTGGGCTTTTAACAGACTGAACCATCCCTTCCTAATAGGCAAAACGACCACGCAGGGTCCATGCAAAAAGGCCATTCAAGGTGCAACTTAAGACTACATTACTTGAAACTACTAAACACCCAGCCTCAACCATAACATTGCTACAACATATACATCATTATCAATATTATCAATAGAGACCAGAAACCATACATACATCAAATTTCCCCAATTTCATACAAATAATCCCTAAACTCTTCAATCCAAGAGAAATCGTCAACCACAGTCATGTTAAACATCTTCTTCAGGAACTCCTGGCCTGTGCGTGCCCTGGCCTTATGGAAAATTAGCTCATCTCTGCTGATATCCAATATAAATGGGAAATATCTTACCACTTCACTTGACTAGTTGACCTTGCAGAGGTCCCTAGGCCTCGGGAGTCTGACTTCATGCTCCGCTGCCTCTAAGACACCATCAAGCCCCTCCAATAGAACTGGTTTGAACATATACTGCACTAGGGAGCGGACCTCCTCCTTCGGTGTCAGCACGTCTAATAGAGAAGCCATGAATCTAGATACAATATCAGAGTCGACTCTGTATCTCTCTTCGTTGTCTACGAAGGCCTTCCCCATGATCAATTTCGTCACTCTGATCATGAACGCATCGTTATGGCGTAATACTCTGCGCAGGCGCTGATTGGATATCTTCCCTAAGAACTCCATCTGCCTAACCCTACTAGTTAGGAAGATGGGAGACTCCATCACCCCACACACAAGTTTGTCTGTTGGCAGGTGAAAAACTATGTAGGGTGGAGGAGCGTCTACCATTAATAGGGAACCAAGTTTGTAATAGAAATTTCCCTCTGAAACTACGAATAAATAGAAGCTTAGGCTAACTCTTGCTTCATAATTAGTATCCAACGTGTTCTTCACTTTTCACCTCCCCCGCCAGCTCATGCAATAACTGTTCGCTTGTGCCAGAAGTTTGATAAAATCTAAAGGCCTAGCGAGAAATGATGAAGCCAACCTGTCCTCCATTTGTCTGCCTGATAGCCTAGGTCATTCGAGCGTGTAGACACTCACATCCTCCAGCTGCAAGGGTTGTCCTTCCTTGCACCAGAATGATGGTTATTTAATCTCCCCTCTCCTCCATCTGCCAACAACATATTTCATGACCAAGCTATTGATTAAGCTGCCACCTTGCCACCCTCTGCCGAAACAACCATCCCACCTATAAGTGAGGTGGCGCCCACCCTTCCACCCACCTTCTCCATTGAATTTTTAAACACACATATATAAGTAGATATATAAATAAAGATATATATATATATATATATATATATTACATATTTAAATATTTATAAACTTGAAATCTCAGATATTAAAATTCAAAAGAAAGATATTAGATGTTATATATATCATAAAGAAAAGGATGCATGTGTGAGAATGGGAGGCGACCAATATAGGCGCCCCCAAATCTGCTATAAACAGCAGATCAAAACATGAACGCAGGCCAGAGTGGAGGGCTTTTTAATAAAAAACTGAAGATGAGAATATGCAGATATACCATGCAAAAGAATGGAAGTTTGGGACGGGGGTTTTAAAAGCTAAAAATAAAAGGAATGGGCTCTCTTTTTGGGATGCCATTTTTTTAGCGATTGGAAATGCTTTTTTAAAAAAAATGCATAGAATAAAAACACAACCATATACAGAGGAATAGAGAAGGAATATTAAGAGGAAAGAAAGAGGGCAGAAGTAAGGGAGAACATATACATAAAAAGGAAAAGAAATACAGAGGAAAGAAAGAAAGGAATTGGAAGGAAAAAGGAAGAAGAAACTCCCTTCATTGGATAGAGAAGAACAACACATAGGCAGAATATAGAGTTTTGGGAATTATTGTTTGGAAAGAGAAAAGAAAGAAAGGGCAGAGACAAGGAGGATATAAAGAAATTATAGTAATATACAGGAAAAAGAGAGAAGAAGAACAATAGGGACAGAAAATTGGAAGAAAGAGGAAAGGAAGAGAAGAAATTCTTGGAGCATTATCAAAGATCTTCATATTTATAGGTTCTTCTTGTTTGTTTACTAGTTGCACCATTAAATAACTTGTTAATTCTGAGAAATTATGTGAATGATTTGTAGATCTAAGTTTGAAAATGCATAATAACCTCTTAAATCATCAATTCCATGAATTCTTGTGTTGTTATTAATGGATTTCTGCAGATATCTTAAAAAAAATTGTGAATAAATATGCATACATATGCATGCATTTTCCAATACATGCATATATGTGCATATTTATGCCATTCACATGGTTGTTCAAACCAATGATTAAAGCAAAATTAATGCTGACTTTATACACTATTATTTCATCATCTATGTTGCTGATATAAACTTATGAGACCAATTTTGAGTGCAAATTGATAGCAAATTGATAAAGGACAACAAGAATAAAACTAGATTTAAGAGAGTAGAAAACATTGATTTTCATTTTTTTACAAGAAATCATACTTGGAAACCTTCATTGGGAAAACATGACTAAAACCTGACATTTTAACTTACTAAATCGAACCCAATAAATCATTGCATGAATGTTAAAAGATGAAAATAATCATTGATTTATCTTATGCATTAATTGGATGAATAAAGGCATTTAAGTGAAAGTAAACATGCATTAAATTGATAGAAAGAATTGTCTTAATTTTCCTTTTGAATCAAAGAGAAGTGATTGAATGTCTTTGAAAGAAATTGTTTGCCTTGTGATTGATATGATATTTGGAAACATTGTTTAGGTATGCTGAAATCAAACATAACGATTTGTTTATTTCTTAAGTCATACTTGCATGAAAATGAATATTTAATCTAAAAATAGAATTGAATGCATTGCTTGATATGCTTTGTGTGTTTTGGGGAAAGATACCTTCCGGGACGGGTGCCAAATGAGGAATAATAGAGAAGTATGTTTTCTTTTTCAAAACCTACACTATCGTTATAATCGATTTCATACTTTGATCAAAGTTAACTTTTGGACCATTGAAATAAATGGAATTATGCCTAGTTGTTTTATTTCTCTGCCTCATCCCATTATTGAGATGCTGCATTCATGTTAGGAATGCATGTAGGTTAATAGGTACGCACCAAATTCCATCCTGCTTATTGCTACAGATTGCTAAGCTCTTCATGTAGGGTCGGGCATCCTTCTTATTGAAGGATTCCGAGGAAGCGTATGCTTCATGGTTGGGTGGAAAAGCACCCAATCCATGTTCTCGTCCTTGGCTTGTAGATGGCGAACTGACTCATCAGTAGCTAGAGAGACTTTTGGATTTGATTGACAATATTGTTATTTCCATACTTGTATTAAACTGAGATTTCTTCATTGATGATAGTACATTTGGATGGGCTATAAGCCTAGGATGAATAGATATTCATAATTTGTAATAATATGAACTTCTAAGTGGTATTTAGATGTATTCATGCAAAAAACTGATAATATGAATGAAAGATGTATATATTTATTATTTTATTTTGAGATTTATGAACTAGAGTTTAATCATTGACTATGGTTAAGTTAATGGAACTTTTAGGACCTTACAGTTACCCCCATATGTCAATTTCTACTTACATAACATAAGTAATGAGGCCTTTGTGCCTCCTCCACTCCCACCTTATAGTCTAATGAATGCATACCAACCTAGTGGGATAGGCACAATCGAAGCTCATAATTGTATGCCCTTACCAAGCTTCCAACCAATAACTATGACTTAGCAAACCTACTTGATGTTTTCTAGAACCCAACAATCAAACCCTACCTCTCAGATGCAACTTGGTCATTAAGCTCCTTTTATATGGCTCATGCTTGGGAGAGTGTCTCCCTCTACACATGAAACTTTTTTTAGGGACCTGTAAGCACAAAAATCATGTACAGCCTCCACGAGGACCCCTATAATGATTTTAATCCTTGTCACGTACATGTAAGCATGAAATAATGTCCTTTAAGCAACAAACCTCTTGATGACATGTCTCCTTTCTTGTCTTGTGTTGTTTCCTCTTTGTTGATTTCTCTCTCCCCGTTTGCGACGCTTTTTGACACTTTTTACGACACTTGTTGATTTGCATTTTCTGAGCTTTCAACCTTGCTCGTAAGCCTTGTAAGCGTCTTGTAGGTTAGTTCTCACCTTTCCCCTATGTTTTTCATCCTCTGCACCCCCTAGAAGCCTTCTAGAGGTCCCCCCTATTCATCTCCCACTTTTAGTTTTTAGTTTCACTCAACCAATCCAAATCTCCCCCTATTATTTCCAGATCTCCCCTGAGAGATCCTATAGGTGCAAGTGGAGATTTGGATTCTTGCACATGATTGGCCTATTTCCGAAGGCAGAACCCCTTCTTTTCTTCTCTTTTTTCATCTCCCCCTGCAGTTCTTCAGAAAACCCTATCTAGCCCGAATCTCCCCTGGGTGACCCATGGTTGCCCAAGGGCAACCCTATTGGCAAAAGGGGCGACCCTGCCATGTTTACAGTCATGGAAAATCTAGAGTTTCTCACTTGTTTTAGCTCCGTTTTAGCCTGTTTTTCTTCCAGTTTGCATGATTTTTGATGCCTAATATGGAGTTCACTATTTCATGCACCCACACATGCATAATTAACTCCATTTTATCTATAATTAACTCCTCAATCAATCTCATGCATCCGCACATCTCCAATTCCTCTTTAGTTATAAGCTATTATTGATTTATCACTCCATAGTTAGCTGAGTTCACTAGATAATCAACCTTGTGAACTCCCCAATCAATCCTTGTTAACTCATCAATCAAATGAGTTAACTTCTCAATCAATCCCTTCTTCTAACCTATAAATACACCCCTCCCTCAAGCACAAAGGGAGGCAAATTCATTGTGCACACAACTCTTGCTAGTTTTTGCTCTCCAACTTAGCATTCAAATGCTCTTACAGGATGAAGGTGCATTTTGCTTTATTCATTGTTTAACCAAGCATCGTTACGCTACTTCATTCTATGCCATTATGCTCAACCAAAGCTCTCATTGAGCTCATTCAAGCTTCATCAAAGCTTCTTTTTGCTTCTTTGTGTCATTTTATCATTAAGAGGTCTTCCCGTTGCTACAAAAGGACTCAAGGTTACCAATATCAAGGATTTCTATGGGTAGTGGAGTCACACAAATCTTCATTTCTCTTAGGTTCCTTCATTGGTTTATTTAATTTATAGTAATTAGAGAACCAAATTTTCTCTTAGGAACAGTAAAACTTTACTTTTTCCTTGATATTTAGATCTTGCATGTTAGAATAGTCGTTTTCATATTTCTAGATCTAGATTATTAGAAGAAGCAATTTCTTTTCTTAGATTAGATTACTTCAAAACAATCGAAAACCAAAAAACATAGATTAAGATTGCAGTAGGAAAAATCATATTAGAGTGCATACATATTTCCCTTTCATAGATTAAAGAGCACTTTTTATTTCCAAAATATTAAAAAAGCACAAAAAAGCATTTGCATATCATTTAGCTTTGCATGCATATAGAAACCCTAGAAAAGACAAACTTGCAAACCCTCGATACCATCCCAAGGTAATCACAGTTAAATGATCCAATCAAACCCTTGATACCATCACGAGGTAAAAACAAGTCCAAACATAGTCAAACCCTAGGTCAACTAAACCCTAGGTCAAAACCCTAAATCTAGTTAAGGTTAGTAATCACACATCTACCTCCATCTTGGCTCACGAATGTGCCTAGGAGTGAGAGGAGAGTGAGTGAGGGCTATCCATGATGAGATAGAGGAGATCCATCCATGACTACAACAAGAAACATTCATTCTACCACAAGGAGACCCATTCGTCCTCTTATTGTTAGAAGAAACTAGACAACTCCAAGTACAACAAGAACTCGTTCAACGCATAACCCACACAGAGGTGGAATCTAAGAAACCCCAATAAGAGAAGAGAAACTAGTGACCCCTTATATCATAGGGTTATCTCAACAAACAACTTCAATTGAACGAAACATTCAACTTAGCACACAACAATAAAGGCCACAGTACTTGCCGACCCCTCTCCACGAAGTCTAGCTCTCCAACAAGCCAGACCCCCACCGTGTCTTGTCTCCTCTTGACTGGCTACTTCCACGTGAGCAAGAGTGACATAGGGGATCTCCCCATGGCAAGGAGGGAAGGGCCCATGTGTGTGCCAAAATCTGACCTGACAGCCCCAAGCAACCAGAGTCACGATTTTGAGCGTACATATTTTGGTGAACCTAATGTGAAATACAGAATCTTTAGGTTTTGTAGTTTGCATTCCCATTTCAAAAGCACTTCAAAAATATTTAACAAAAACTTTGAAACATTTTTACACCATTCTTCATAGCCGCTTTAGCCGCTTCAACTTCTGTCGCCTACGCTGTCATCCGTTCCATTTGTTCTGTGGTGTTTATGGCACCCCCAAATATGACAAAACCTGACTTAAACTAGAAGAATATTCCCTCAAGAGAACCATAAACTCCTTCCTTCGATAGGTATGTGCCACCGCAACCTGATGCGCCAATCACCAACTATTACGACTATGAAGATTTTGATTATGAACAAGATCAAAGAGAATCCAGACGTTCTCTATCTTTCAACAACCCAGCTTGGGAAAACAACCTGACCATACCAAATGCACCACATAAAGCTAGAAGGATTAGGTCAGAGATACATTGACCCGATCAACCTTCCACAAGCACATCAAGTACTCATCTTGATGAGGAAGTTAAGCAATTAGAAAAACATCTACAAGAAGCCAAAGATGCTCAAGAGGCATTGAGGATTGCCTTGCGAGAAGAGAAAAGAGAAAACTCTACACACAAAGAAGCATATCATCAAGAAAATACTTGATGAGAAAATCCTAGAAATGAAGAAATACCTAGAGCTGCAACTCCTGCAAATTTAATCGCAACCCTAGTACAAAGAATCTGAATTTTGGAAACAAAGCAAGTTGCTCCTGAAAGAAGGCATAAATCTCATGAACAGGACCAGGGGGCATCTCAAAATCCCCGTACCTCAATTATTATTCATGAAACGCCAGTAACGACACATGTCTAAATGGGAATCATCCTGTTCAGAACAATCCAACAAATTTGATAATGGGTTATCAAAACCCACTTATAGGCTTATTACTATCAAGCCCACAATCTCAAAGTGCCTTTCTAGAAACATATCTCAAATATTTGAAAGAACCTTTAGACCAAAACATAACAAGTGTGCAACTACCTCGACCATTGCCAGATCTCCCGAAGTTCAAAGGAGAAGGAGATCCAAACCCCCACATTAAAGCCTACACCATGGCCATAAGAGAACTCCTCCCTTGGGATGGGGTTGTAGCAAAAATCTTTCCAAAAACTCTTGAAGGCATTGCTTTGGATTGGTATTATCATCTCCCAGAAGCTTCAATCCATTCGTTCAGACATCTAATCAGAGAGTTTGTCATGACATTCAACATGAACAAACTCGTTAAAACAGGGATCAAAGAATTCCTTACAATGAAACAAGAGCCAAATGAATCTATAGCCCACTTTGTCACTCGATGGAGGCAAGTCCTTTATTCTTTAACTAGTGCTCCGAACATGGACCACCGAGAACTGTGCGACCTCTTTTTGCATGCCCTTAACAAGGACATGAGAGAAGATGTTAAAAAATTGCCATACAAATCCTACAAAGAGGCATTGGAAAGTACTTTGAGGATTGGAAAAGCCACCATTGACAGTGGTAGGAAGGTCTATGGGTCCAATGGAAAGTTGGCGAAGGAAGAAATGGGAAATAATGCCACTGTCATTAAAATCCTTAAACACAATATGAGTGCAACCACAAACAGGGTGATGGATCAACCCTTGATCAAGAAAGTAAGAGATGATTACAATGGGAGAGATTACTATCCTCCTAACATGAATGCCATAGATCGATCTAGGAACAACGAGTACTAGCCTTGAGATAATTACCAAAGTTGGAACTGCAATAGAAACGAGAACATAAATGATGGAAGATACGAGAGAACCCCATATGAGTTCAATCAGTTTTGTTCTTTTCATAGAACAAGGGGGCACAACACAAAATCTTGTAGAGAATATAACAGATTCATAGCAAGGCCACCAGAAGACCAACAACATTTGTTCATAGAGATGTTCTTAAACCCACAAGAGGTCACGCTGGATAACAAAGATACAAGACAAAATCAAGCTCCAATAGTACCACAAAACGCAAACATGAGAATTTACTAGGACCTGTTCCCCGTGCATAAGGACACAGAAACAAAAAAGCAAAGCAAGATGGCTCAGAGTAGTAACCTCGAAATCCTGCCGTAACTCGGACAAAAAGGAGAAGCTAGGATAATGGGATTAGTTGAGATTATGTAGAATAAAGAAGGAGAGGAAGGCCATGAGGATGAAAATGAGCAAATAGAAGCATACAAAAGTATCATCTCGGTAGTAGAGCCAATACCAGCTCCAATCGGACGTTATGAGCTCATACAAGACTTAAAGAAAATATATGCTCACATTTCGTTCATTAATTTACTTAGGAACTCCCCTTCACATCGCCCAGCCTTACTAAAAGAAATAGGTCTAAAATACCTCAACCAAATTACACCAACACCTAGTGAGCAAATCAATCATGTGGATTACGATATCAGCCCACCAAACTCAAACTCAAAGATCCAGGGTTCTTCAACTTGTAACAAATGCCTTCTGAGGTAGAATTAACAAAAAAGGAGACCTTGCACTATATCTTCAAGTATGGATCTATGATACGTGCATCAAGCAGACCTTAATCGATGATGGAGCAGTAGTTAATATAGTTCCTTTCTCCCTATTAAAGAGGATGGGCTATGGACACACTAATATCACCACCTCATGAGATACTCTAAGCTGATATGATAATCTAAAAGTTGCCACCATAGGTAAGATTACTCTTCTAGTAACCTTGGGACCTAAAACCATTCCTACCACTTTCTACGTCATAGAAAAAGACACGGGATATAACTTGATCCTTGGAAGACCGTGGATACACAGGATGAAAGCTGTGCCATCCACATTATTCTAGGAGGCTCGATTCCTACACTTAGGGAAGGTATACGTCAAAAACGGAGATCCATAACCTTTCAGCATGTTAAAATCAAACATGCCAAACAAGTGTATAGGTGTCCCTATCGATTACAAACTCCCTACCAACAAATTAACTGTCCCTAATCCTACGCCTCAATCGATATGCATCAAACGAATGGAAATCCTAGAAAAGACTACAAATGCCGGAGAGATAAAAAATTTAGAGGATAAGACATTGCCAAAACAAAAGGAAATAGTTCCAAAAGATAAGACTATTGAGATCATGGAGTTGATCGAGCGGGACAGACTGCTCCAATTTCCCCTAGTAGTACTCATGATTGACATCCAAGAGGCCTACAAACTCTTCTCTTGCATATGGGAGAAGCCTCATAGAACCGAAGGACCGGTGTTTCAAACCACTACACTAGATCTGAGAGACGCAGACCTGCACACTTTCTCAGACACTGAGGAAGACATAACAGAAAGTTACACACCATTGTCACTACTAAGTGAATCACGTGTCCCTGAGACACCAGAAGAAACATAATCATATGAGCCTCTCACACCAACAGAGGATTCACATCAACCAGTGATACCAATGGAAGAGGCACATTCTATTGATAGTGAATCAACCAATGCTATAGGAATTCTACCTAGGATGTTCATGGTATCCAAACCACAAGAAAAACCAACCACCTCTACCTCGGTTCAATCAAGTGAATTCGGTGATTGGGAAGCACCTCTGGTACAAATCAAAATGGTTGAAAGACTTCTCGATGAAGACAAAGAAAGCAAAGGTATCTTTCATAGAGAGTGGAAGATGAGAGTGACAGTTGGTGTTGATGACCCTGTCATCTTCGAACTCCCAAAAAGTTACATCGAATATGCCATGGACTTGAGACCATAACCAAATGGGAGGACAAGTATAAGCTCTGTCCCTCCTAATGAACAAAGGGAACCACAAACTCCCCTTGAGTTATTCCAATTCTTGCAAAGAATCCAAGAGAGACTAGATGAGAAGATCTACATGTAAGAACAATTCGATCTATTAGCAGAGCTATTGAATTGTGACGAAGTCCTGTACTGGACTCCTTCTCATCAGCAAGCCTTTCGAGACTTACTTCGTCTCACAATGCCAAGAGAAAACACTGAATTGGTAGCAATAGATTCAAATGAAAACCCCTACAGAATAGGAGAACTTGTCCTAAGAAGAGGTATCACGAAGAATAAGAAAAGAAGATGAAAAGGAGCTTTTTTGGAAGACTGGAAAGGTCCTTACATGGTCAAAGAAGATGTCAAAAATGGTGCCTATCTCTTGTCCACGATGGAGGGAGAGGAATTTGGTGAAACAATCAATGCCTTTCACCTCAAGAAATATTATGTCTAAAAACCAAAAAAATCATAAAACATAAAAATACAAAAAATTATAAAAAAATCAAAATGTCAAAAACAATTTGTTTCTTGCATTTCTGTTTCATTCCATTCATCTTGCATTACAGTGAATGACTTGCTCTTGTATTATTTTCTCTTCAGTAAGGAGTCTAATGTTGCCTAGATATATGTCATCCTTTCAGGACCTAGAGATTCTCCATTTTTCACAATCACCATTATCCCCTTATTCATTCCTAGTGATTCTAATCAAAGCATAGCTCTTAGCTTTACACTGATCCCAGTGTTAATAAGTCAAGATGTTAGGTCAAAACAAAGTTAGTATTCAAACCTACAGTGTTCAAAGGAATCTTACAAGTAGACCTTCCCAATTCTTCCCTAGTATTAGAGAAGTCCAAACATATTACAAAAACTTTAGGTGGCGCTCAGCCCCTTATCTTTCCTGGCCAAAAACGTCAGGAAGATCAAATCTCTGAAGGAAGCAATCTAAGATCCGAATGAATAAAAAAATGAGTGATCAAAATAAGAGTATTGAGAGATCAAATTATTGCATATCAAAAGTTCCAAAAAGCATTCATTTCTTGAAAAGTCAAAATCCAAAAAAAAATGAGAAAAATTAATTGAGGAAAATACAGAAAAAAGCAAAAAAGTAAAAAAAGAGATACAAAAAAAAGAGTGAAAGAGAGAAGATTGTTGAATGTCCATACTCTTGGGTGGAGATCAGTTGAAGCTCAAAGCCTCAAGGGTGACATTCTAGTAGAGAAAGAAAGGTACAAAGCACACACATGCGCTAGCAGAGCAAAACCGAAGAGTCTAGTAGTCTCTAGGATTATCTTCTACCAAGGGACCCTTGTTCTTTCCTTTTTATCCTTTACCTCGGGTCTACCTTACTTGCCATCTATGATCTAAGTCTAGTGAACACCAATAAAATTTGCTACTTGTCTAAGTTGAAAGATTGTCATCTTGTCTTATTTAGATAAGGATCAGTGTTTAGCCTTTAGCGAAGCCAAAAATAAAAATGCTCCATTTTCACTCTCACTCCCCACTTGAGTTTCAAAAATCCTATCTCACAGCCTTGAATAGGTCTCTTATATCAGGACAGCTACCAATCCCCTGAATAAAAAATCGTATCTAAGAGCAGTCATACTATTTGTTCCACATTGCATTCATGTCAAAAACAAGAAAAAGAGTCTCAAAGAAATAAAGTCAAGTGTCATATCTCATGACATTCAGTAAGAGTAAATGTTTCATTCCAGCATTTCTTGTGTTCTTGCATTATCATATCGTAAACTGCATTTCATATATATGCCACAAAAAATTACAAAAATATGTCATTGTGGTCATACTTGCATTTTTAGAAGAGTTGAAAAGATCAAACACATAATCAAAAAGTTCCCAAACCTCCAAACATGCACAAGAGATGAGTACAAATACGATAGGTGAAGACTATAAAAGGATAAAATTCAATAGATACATCCAAAGTTTACATATACCAAGATTATCAAGGAGCTAGGACAAAATGCTCTCAAAAGAGGTAGAGGCTCCCCATGCAAGGGGGCACAATTTCAAGAAAGGAAGTCAAGGTCGGTTCCCCCCAACAGAGCCCTCAGGACTTCGGCTCCTCCGTCTACGAATACCACTCGTCGCTCCATGAGACCTATGAGAGTGAGGTGCTCTACTCTGAGCATGTGACTGTGAAGGCCTTAACATACTAGCATCACATCATCCAAAATTAAGGCGAGCCATCTATCAGAGTACCTGATTCTCACCCTTAAGAGTGTTAACCTGGGTCTTTAGTTCTACATTCATCTAGCATCCATGTTAGATAGAAGAAAAAATATTAGTGTGTCAACCTGTAGCAGGGGGCACACCAGGGTCATCTAAAAGATGATCACGAGTCATCCTAGTGAAGGGAGAAGCCAATTTGACATTAATTTTGTGAACAAAGTTCCTCTACTCTCTGACGTTACCTGAAAGAGCAAATTGAGAGAAAAATAAGTCAGTTCCCTATGAAAAGAAAAAGGACAAAAGTACAAAAAGCAAATAGATTAGATTTATGTGGATCACCACGCTACCAATCAGGGTCAAATTATCGCATCACCTCATCCGAATGAGGAGGTCGAGGAACCACAGGAGGACCCTCGGGGATATTAGGAGCATCATCTGCATCATCAGTGTCATCAAAATCCTCATCCTTGGGAAGGCCCTCGTCTAACGAATCATCACCATCTGGAACATAGTTCTTGTCAGTGGACTCTGAATCCATAGCCACAATGAGAGATCGAGAAGGAGTCCCTCTCCCTCCCCTCTGTCCTCCTCTTGAAACTCTAGTAATGAAGACTCTAGGAGTCAAGGGAGTCTAAACGACTAACCGCTACCCAATCTCACCCATCTCCTAGACAGTCATATAGCAAGTGGACACTGGGGGCAAGTCCTCAGGGATATCCTCGCCGAACTATTATGAGACATGATCAACCTGATGGGCCTCAACTAGACCATTATGGTCTGAAATCTTGAATACTCCATGACAATACTCTCTGATCTCACCATCTCGGGCCTAGGATCCCTCCATGTCACGATAAGGATCAAATATCATGTCCTCATCAGTAAGAGTAACAATAGTGGGTAAAGAAGCATCAAAGTGACTAACATGCATCCACCTTGCTGCTCTTAGTAAGCATATATCTGGAATCAGAATGAGCTTCTGATAAGGCCTCATGTGCTCAAATATCCATGTCATGATCAAAGAAGATGTCCGGTCCCCAAGCATAAACTGTGCCCTCCTTAATATAATGAATGATGGGTGCCCAACAACATCTCAGATGAGTCGAGACCTTGTCTCCTAACATCGTTGATGCAATCAACCCAATCAGGAATCTCCTCAAAAGTGGGATGCAAAGTCGTGGCACAGAAGTGAGCTAAACTCTTGTTTGATCCCCAAGGTGACTAACCCCCATAAATGCTACCCAAGAAGCCTTGTCCTCGAAGGACTCACTAACTAGAAGAACTAAAGGTTGTCCCCTCACAGGAACCCTAACTATCTGATACACATCATAAAGAGTGATGGTCCACTCTCCGGAGATCTGCGGGAACCTGAATGTGTTTTTGTCTGCATCCCAGTAGGTCAAAATGTCACAGCATATACGAGACATAGGATGAATAACATGTATGTGACAAACTCTAGCTAGACCTGCCCTCCTTAGAATAACACGATCCTCATCACCAACCAAAGAAAACATCCTTGAGAGCCATCTCTGCTCTCGGTAGGCACTCCATCGGATGCGCATGTCCTACAAAATCAGGAGAGAACTTTAGATTAGATCTCGTAAACTCATAAAAATCCCTAAAAATCATAAAACTGTAGAAAAACCTTACCAAAAAAAGTGTATAAACCTTCAAAATTGAAATAAATAGGCGAATACACTTGCCAATACATGTCAGATCAAAGTAAAACAAGCGTCATACAATAGGAAATTTTAGTCAAAATTAGCCCAATAGGGTTGCCCCCGAGCGACCCAGGTGTTTTGCAGGATCTCCCCTAGGTGACCCTGTTGACAAATAGGATCTCCCACGAGCGACCTGCCTGACCAAAGGGGTGATCCTAGAGGAAGATCCCTCAATCAAAAATTGCTCTAAAAAATTCATTTTTCAACTGATTTCAGAAAACGAAAAACCTATCTTGCTCTAAACGACGCGACGGATACAATGCAACAAGAAAAATTGACAAAAGAAAACAATTTCAAGAGTTTTTTCACAAAATTCACACTAGGGTTTAGAGAAGGGTTTTTCACTATTTGCATACCCGATTCTCCATGGCTGAAGAAGAGGCGGCTATCTTTGCAATCTCCTCGATGATACATTTCTAACGACTGCTCACACGAACGATTCTGTCACTGTTTTGCTCTGATCTCACAAATTGACTTGCTTTATTTTCCCTTAGCTTAGTTTCATTTGTGCATTTAGATTAGTTCTTTGCTTTTATGCATTTGTTTTGTGCATCATTTTGCATGCTTTCATCCCTATAGGTCCAAACCAACAAAGGCAAACAACTAGTCAAACTCGAACGATCCATGGTAAGTTCGTCATTTTAGTTTTCATTATTTGTTTTGATATATTTAAATGCTAGACTAATACTAGTTACTATAGGTACAATTTGCGGGAAAATTGACAACAGGTAAGGCCTAGTTTGGGAACAATACCTACGTTTCATGTAGACTACCGTCCCCAAGGGGGCAAATATGTAAGCACAAAAATCACGCACAGCCTCCACGAGGACCCCTATGATGATTTTAATCCTTGTCACATATATGCAAGCATGAAATAATGTCCTTTAAGAAACAAACCTCTTGATGACATGTCTTCTTTCTTGTCTTGTGTTGTTTCCTCTTTGTTGATTTCTCTCTCTCCCCTTTGAGACGCTTTTCGATACTTTTTATGACACTTGTCGCTTTGCATTTTATGAGCTTTTGACCTTGCTCCTAAGCCTTGTAAGTGTCTTGTAGGTGAGTTTTCACCTTTCCCCTGTGTTTTTCATCCTCGGCATCCCCTAGAAGCCTTCTAGAGGTCCCCCCTATCCATCTCCCACTTTTAGTTTTCAATTTCACTCAACCAATCCAAATCTCCCCCTATTATTTCCAGATCTCCCCTGGGAGATCTTATAGGTGCAAGTGGAGATTTGGATTCTTGCACATGACCGAACTGTTTCCAAAGGCAGAACCCCTCCTTTTATTCTCTTCTTTCATCTCCCCCCTACAGTTCTTTAGAAAACCTTGTCTAGCTCAGATCTCCCCCAGGTGACCCATGGTCGCCCAGGGGCGACCCTACTAGCAAAAGGGGCAACCCTGCCATGTTTACAGCCACGGAAAAACTTGAGTTTCTCACTCATTTTAGCTGTGTTTTCACCTGTTTTTCTTCCAATTAGCATGATTTTTTATGCCTAATATGGAGTTGACTATTTCATGCACCCACACATGCATAGTTAACTCTATTTGATCTATAATTAACTCCTTAATCAATCTCATGCACCCTCACATCTCCAATTCCTCTTCAGTGATAAGTTATTATTGATTTATCACTCCATAGTTAGCTGAGTTCACTGGGTAATCAACCTTGTGAACTCCCCAATCAATCCTTGTTAACTCATCAATCAAATGAGTTAACTTCTCAATAAATCCCTTCTTCTAACCTATAAATATACCCCTACCTCAAGCATAAAGGGAGGCAAAGTCATTGTGCACACAACACTTGCTAGTTTTTGCTCTCCAACTTAGCATTCAAATGCTCTTACAAGATGAAGGTGCCTTTTGATTTATTCATTGTTCAACCAAGCATCATTACGCTACTTCATTCTATGCCATTGTGCTCAACCAAAGCTCTCATTGAGCTCATTCAAGCTTCATCAAAGCTTCTTTTTGCTTCTTTGTGTCGTTTTGTCGTCAAGAGGTCTTCCTACTGCTACAAAAGGACTCGAGGTTGCCGATATCAAGGATTTCTGAGGGTAGTGGAGTCACACAAATCTTTGTTTCTCTCAGGTTCCTTCATTGTTTTATTCAATTTATAGTAATTAGAGAACCAAATTTGCTCTTGGGAATAGTAAAACTTTGCTTTTTTCCTTAATATTTAGATCTTGCATGTTAGAATAGTCATTTTCATATTTCTAGATCTAGGTTATTAAAAGAAGCAATTTCCTTTTCTTAGATTAGATTAATTCAAAACAATCGAAAACCCAAAAACATAGATTAAGATTGCAGTAGGAAGAATCATATTAGAGTGCATACATATTTCCCTTTCATAGATTAAAGAGCACTTTTTATTTCCAGAATATTAAAAAAGCACAAAAAAATGTTTGCATATCATTTATCTTTGCATGCATATAGAAACCGTAGAAAAGATAAACTTGCAAACCCTCGATACCATCACAAGGTAAAAACAAGTCCAAACATAGTCAAACCCTAGGTTAACTAAACCCTAGGTCAAAACCCTAAATCTAGTTAAGGTTAGTAATCACACATCTACGTCCATCTTCGCTCACAAATGTGCCTAGGAGTGAGAGGAGAGTGGATGAGGGATATCCGTGACGAGATCAAGGAGATCCATCCATAACTACAACAAGAAACTTTTGTTCTACCACAAGAAGACCCATTTGTCCTCTTACTGCTAGAAGAAACTAGACAACTCCAAGTACAACAAGAACTCGTTCAACACATAGAAAGACAAGAGGACATAAACAAACAAAACCACTTACCCACATAGAGGTGGAATCTAAGAAACCCCAACAGGAGAAGAGAAACTAGTGACCCTTCGAGTCATAGGGTTATCTCAACAAACAACTTCAATCGAATGAAACATTCAACTTAGCACACAATAAGAAAGGCCACAGTACTTGTTGACCCCTCTCCATGAAGTCCAGCTCTCCAACGAGCTAGACCCCCACCGTGTCTCACCTCCTCTTGACTGGCTACATCCACGTGAGCAAGGGTGACGTGGACGATTGCCCTGTGGAAAGGAGGGAAGGGTCCATGTGCATGTCAAAATCTGACCCGACAGCCCCAGGCAACCAAAGTCATGATTTTGAGCATATAGGACCTACCTTGAGTTCTTAAAGAAACTTCTTGACCATGCCACCAAAATGTGATGTTGTCATGACCTCTCCCATAACTCCCTAAATTCAAGGGAGAAGAAGACCCTAACTCACACATTAAGGCCTATACCATAGCTACTTGGGAATTCCTCCCTTGGAATGGAGTTATTGCTAGAATCTTTTTGAAGACTCTAGAGGGGATCACGCTAGATTGGTACTACCTATTTCCTAAAGAATCAATCCATTCCTTCCACCAACTCTTCAATGGTTTTTTTTCTACATTTGACATGAACAATCTAGTGAAGATGGGAATCCAAGAGTTCCTAAGCATCAAACATGACCCTAACAAGTTGATAGCCCACTTTATAACATAGCGAAGACAAGTTCTCTACTTGTCAACAAGCATGTCACACATGGATTACAAGGAATTGTGTTATCTAGTCTTGCATTCCCTAAAAAAGAACATTTGAGACACAAACTCCCTGGCAAGTCCTATGAGCAAGCTCTTGAAAGTACCTTAAGAATTGACCAAGTCATAATTGACAACGAAAGAAAAACATATGGTGTTAATGGAAACTGGTCACTCAAAGCTAGAACGATAACCAAAACATGAATAGTAGAAATAGTAACAACAGTAACAATAACCCCTCTACACCTAAAATATTGAAAAATAATTGAAGCATTATAATAGATAGAGTCACAAATACACCACTAGATAAGAATGACAATAACAATCAAAATTATAATGAAAAAAATTAATGTGGAGGCAACTACTATTCAAATATAGGGAGCCAAAACATTAATGTTGTTGACTACCCCCAAGGATCAACTATAACCAAAGAGATAATATTGTTGAATACAATGAACACTGAGAGGGGGGGGGGTGAATCAGTGTTCTACAAAACCATTTATGCACTTGCTCTATTATCCATTTACCAAATTCAATTATGTGAAATCAGATTAAACAAATGAATAGTAACCACAAAGACATAACACATGAACACCAAGATTTTTACGTGGAAAACCCAAAGAGGGAAAAACCACGGAGAGTGTTAGCTCTCAATATATTATTATTGCACAATACCGAAATACAAAAGGCTCACTGCCCAGAGCTCACTACTCAAGAAAAGGCTCACTGCTAATTTGAATAAGAAAGAAGAAGAAGGGTGGCTCACTACCAAGAATGAACTGCTAAGATTGCATCTACATATGCATGGTGACAGTTCCAATTAAGCTCATAAATACTAAATCAGAACTCTTCATTTCAGTCTGCCCCTGTTTCTCTACTCTGCTCTTACATATGCTCAAGATCTCTCTTTGTTTGCTGTGGCCATTCTATATTTGTATGTTTCACATTCATATACATCAAATTGCACTCTTCACACCACCAAACATCGAAATCTATCCTCTATTTATATCCACAACTAAATCTTTCTCATGATCAAGTCGGCAAGCAAACTGTGAAACGTGTAAACCAAGTGTTATATCCTGTAGGCTTGTTTTTGTGTTAAATCTTCAATGTGGATCCAAACCATCATGTACATGTCTTCATATGTGTCAGTTCTAATCATACAACCACTTACATTTATCATCCAACTCATATTTCTTCTCATCATAAGGAATTAACCATCCTGTCAGCTTGTTCCTTCATAACATATATGATAGATTCCTCTGTCCCATCACAACTTATGCTACGGACCAAATGGGACTTCATGAATCATATTCAACAATCATTATTGATCTCTTGACATGTCTTTAACTCTAAAGAATAAGATAAATCTGCATGCCAAAATGCAGACCTCTGACTTGATGCACTATCACACTGTAACACTGTCAAACTAGATGACGGTATTGGAGAGCCTGTAGAATAAGATCTACTGTACTTCCTAAGATACAACCTTGGATTATGATAGTCATGACCTATCTCTATCTTACTTCGGATCTACAGAACAAAACATGCTAATGCAGAGGAATGTAGACCACTTTGTTCTGCACTGTTCACTGTTCCTGTCTTACTTCTGTTGTCCTAGACTTTGCCTTTTCATCAGATGACTTCTGGAGAAATTCATGACTTGATTATTGGAATATAAGAGAAATAAGTATCTATGAATTTCATACCTGAACCACATCTTCACATTTTATCTTGCAGAGGAGTACTGATCCGTTTTCTATCTCACACCTAAACATTTCCAATACTTAGCCAATTTAGGGTTACCGGACCAAAATGCTTGAACCTTATTACCAGATTGGGATTGTCTTCCAGAGTAATGTGTCTTTTCCATTGTGATGAATGATCTTTGCCTTGTTTCCATCAATGACAACACTCAAGTCTAATACATATCAGTGTCTCTTGCCAACAATCTCCCCCTTTAGCATTCATGGCAACACAGTGAAAAATGCTTGTCTACTCCCCCTTACTATATACATTTTGAATTTGTTCTCCCCCTTAGTTGATTACTCATTTTTCACTAATCTTCTCTCCCCCTTTGACATCAATGGCAAAGGGTGTATTCTGGACCCCAAAAATTTGTCAAAACTTCAAAAAATTTATGTACTCTACTGCATATTTACAAGTATAGTCTTCTACTTTATCTTACATATGCTGAAGAATATCACTAAAGATGTTCTTTATTTGAGCTATCTCAACATCCCAACTCTTTTTAGCACCATCTAAAATTTGTATATGTCCGTTGAGTAGAAAAACTAGAGTTTTTGCCTTTTGTAGATCTGATGGAGTGGCAGTTTGTGCAGCAAGCTGTGCTTCAGCTACAAGCTTGGTCATTGACTCTAGTTTACGACTAATCAGTCATCTCAACTTTCCCATTCTACTCTTTATTTGATACTTCTGATTTCTTAGACCATTCAAGTCATTGTGAATGTTGATGATTTGAGCTTCTCTATTAGTGATTGATTCATTTACTGGATCAAAAGACTTAGAGATATTCAACAGTTTTTCTTCCAATTCCTTAATCTTTTGTTTTGTCTTCTTTGTAATTTCCAGCCATGATAGACAAAATTTATATACATCACCGGCTTCTACAATAGCACTTTGAATATTCTATATCCCATTAGCTAACTGAACTTTATCAAGAGCTATCAACTTTGTCAACTCATCTTACCTTTTCTCATTGAACTCTTGTCTAACTTTTGTTTTAGTAGATATTTCAAGAGATTCAAAGTGTGTACTTACAGAGTGTATGAGTTCCTTGAGTTGACATGAAGCAAACAAAGAGGTGTCCTTCCGGTATGTGGGCATCAGCTTCTCCAAGATGTTGGATGCTTCACTTATGAGTTCACTATCCTCAATGTGGGACCTCAATATCTCTTTTCTTGCTTTGGCTTGAGCAACTGAAGCCAATTTGAGCATCTGAATAGAAGACATTGTATCCAAGTTTATTGGACCTTGGATTGACTCAGGCTCATCTAGAACTAGTTCCTCATTTTCCAAGAATTCTTTTTCTGCCTCTGTAGTGTCTCTTGTTGCACCAGAGATATCATTTTTCTGTTCCTACTCCAGAGGATTAATGTCGATGGCCTTGTTTGTGTCCTCCTTATGTTCATCTTCTATCAAATCCTTTTCAATCTGAAGTGCTGGAGAGGGACTAGTTTGTGCAGTTGGAATTTCTTCTTCCCCAGTCTTCTCCTCAACATTATTATCCACTGTTTGATGTTCTGGAGAGGTAAGAATTTCCTTTTCTTCAGCTATTTGGTCAACTTTATCTATCTCCTCTTCAATGTTGACTTTCAGAATAGATGTATTATCACCAACATTATTGTCTTCATTGTCATATGTGGTGGGAAGATCGTATTTCTTCAATGCTTTCAACACAATTTCCTCTATTTCTTTTACCACTTTGTCAATTTCACCCATCATTAATGATTTCATCCTCATTTTGGTTCTAAGCTTTTCTTTGGTTTCTTTAGAAATCAAGTCTTTTTCTTCTAGAGTAATTTCTAGACATAATCTTTTCAGTACATGTTGTCTCAGCTCAATATCCTTTGCCCTGGCAGTCTCTTTTTTGATGGTCAAAATGCTAGCTAGACTTTTAGGGAGATCAAAGATGATCTCAATGAGGGCCCTGTTGAAGATGTTTAAGTATTTTACTGTGGCCTCTTCCAAGATTCTCTTATCCGCAACATTGTATTCGTCATAAAATTCAATCACGGGCTTCAAGTTCCCATCAACTGTGACAGATTTTAGTACATCTTGAAGAGATATTGTAGCCTTTTCAACATAAGTCTCTTCTACCTTTTGCCTTTTGTTTGATTTGTCCTTTCCGAAGGACTTTCCTGTGGCTTTGACTACCTCAGCTTTCATCTTCTTTATCTCCTCATCTGATTCTATTTCTTCTTCATCCTTTCCACTCACACTAACATACAGTCTTTTTCCCTTCATCTTCTTCCTCCTTTTATCAGTGGATTTTCTTGGTGGTTGTTCCACACTTATTGATTCTGTGGTTCCGAAGGAATTTGTAGTGCTTCTTGGTTTTCTAAGTTCTTTTGGATCTTTCTTGTTTTGTTTGGGACGCTTCTGGATCTCTAACCTGTTCCTCTTCTTGTTTTTCCTTTTCTGTTACTTTTTGCCTTGATTCTTTCAATTGTTCTCTAGTGATGCCATACTTTGTAGCAATCTCTTCCACTTCTTTCCTAACTTTTCTAGTAATTTCAGGTTTTCTGAGTTCAACATGCAATTTTACAGTTAGCTCTTCAAATGTCCCAAAACTTTCTTCCTTGGGATCACAGGGTTTGCTAAGTAGATGTTGAGCATAATTTTCTAATATTAAACCATCTACTTCATAGCCCATAGGCATTACCCATGCAGTTCTGGGCTCCACAACTTCTATCAAACATTGATCCTTGGTGACCATAAAACAGATGGTATCTTTGTATTTTTCTACAATTTTCTTTGGAATTCTCTCCCTTGAATGCATCCTACTCTGGAAGTTTTTGAAATACCCCCATAGTGCTTCCTTTTGCTCATCATAACTTCCAATGCTATTCAAGTGATTTCTAATTTGGGTAGCAACTGGTTTGCTACTTAACTAGAATAGATTGTTCATGTTGGGTAATTCTTTCAAGAAATAGAAGAATAGACAAATGATCAATGTACCATACTTGAATGTATAGTTCTTGCTTTCCTTTATCTTCTTTAAATTCTCCATAAATTGAATCCATAGTAGCTCACATAGGTCATAATCAACATTCTCTTTAATCATCTGATAGGCGATGTAAATTGCAGTGTTGGAGATAGAGTTCTCTCGATTTGTGAAATAGACCTTGTAACCTATCACCATGGAAGCAAATTTTACCACATGATCTGTGATATCATTGATTATTAGTGCCCTTTTGTTTAATTGTGCTCTGTTGGCCTCTATAACTATTTAGTTCTTCACGGCTTTTGACATGGGCATGCTTCCAGTATCATTTAACCCTGTTACCGCCCTAATTGCTTCCTTTGTAATTTTGAAGGGTTGTCCCAACCACATGAATTCGTCATGGATTTGGCTTAGAACATACCTTACCCATTCATCCTCCGTAAACATAGGGACATCCACATATTAAATGAATTTCTTTTCCTTTAGGGCTTTGTATTCTTCCTTGAGATCATACTGGTCATTGCTTAGATGTTGGAGATACAAATTTGACAAACAAATGTCACTGTGGTCATCTAGGGCAACATGAATATATGCCCTAACATCCTCCACATACAGAATTGCATGAGGAATGTTAGAAAATGCACCCATCGGATCTACTTTTGTTGCCTTGTAGGGGTGTTTCTTGAATTTAGGCTAAGGTCGTTTAGTGATGTCTACGACTTGTAGAGTTGCCATTGCAAATTTTTATCAAATTCACAAATGGGGTTTTAATGAAAATACCTTGTTCCACTGTGTTAGGGTTTCCTTTCTTTGAATTTCTCCAAACGCTTCAAATATTGGTTGTCATTGCTCAAATTTTGCTTCAATCTCTCTGAACACTTGATAGCTTCAGGTGCAAAGTGATTTTGAGACTAAACTAGTTTCCTTTTATCTTCAGCTTGACTTAACCTAATCGTCATTATTGCTTGTTCCAAAAAGTTGTTTGTCCCCCTTTTGATAGATATAGTCGATTAAAATTGCTCTACAATATTTCTCATTAGCTTATTCTCTTCTAGTTTTTCTTTTAGAGGATTTATCTTGTCAGATTCCATCACATATCTTTGTGTTGGATTCCAGCATCAACTTTCTGGCTGGGGGATTTAGATTTTCAACACTGGTCCCCCTAAGCCAAAGCTCTCAATTTACTTCCTAGAGGAAATATCTACACCAGATGCTAGTGTGGATCCATCCTTAACCTCATTTACACCCTTTTTGACCCATATCATACTCATCTCCTTCTTGGTTTCCACATGATCAACTTTATTCTTGCCTTTAACATCTTTCTGCTCTATTTTCCTCTGTTGTGTAGGATAATCTCTTTCCACATTTTTGCTTCTACAGAATCTCGCAAGGTGTCTGAACTTGTTGCAATAATAAAAAACAACATTTCTCTAACCTTGATTTCTTTTGATATTTGAATTTGGCCTTGATCTGCATTGGTTAGCCATATACCCAAATCTATTGCATGCAAAACATTTGCCATTGAAAGATTGACCATTCCTTGAATAGTTTGGTACATTTCTTGACACACTTCTGCACTCATTTACTTTATGACCAATCTTCTTGCAATTGAAACATTGACCAAAAAAATATGGAGCATTTTGATTTATTCTACCTCTACACCGAGTAGCCCTATGACCATACTTATTGCATTTGAAACAATAACCATTAAAAGTTGGGTACCTTTGTGTATTTGGTTTCCTTACCGAAGGTTCTTTAGGTCTTCTTCTTGGTTCCTTACTAGATGGTTTCTACCTCTTCCTTCTTTAGATCTGTCTTGCCCTGAATTTGAACTTTCTCCCTTTTCAAATCCCAAACCTTGTTTATCATCTGGATACTTTTGACTGGCTAGCAACTCATCAAGTGTTGGAGAGATTATTTTGAATTTTTCTTTGTAGTTGTTGGCTACTTCTAGATCAAACTTTAAGAGTAGAACTTCTTTCCCCAATTTTTCACATTCTTCTGACTTGTCCTTCACAATTTTATTTAGACATTCCTCACTCTTAGTCTTTTCTTCAATCACCACAAGAAGACGCTCTGTGGATTCATTTTCTTGTTTTAGTTGCTCACATAATTCTTTCCTTCTTTCCTGAGATTTACTAATCTGTTCTTTTAATTTTAGAATGCAATCATCAGCTTCTTTGATACTCTCCTCTAAACCCTTGATATCATCCTTAGAGTTGTCAAGATCTTCTAGAGCTGCTTCAAACTGTTCATTGTTCACATAAACATGATCACCAATCACAATGCTACCAGGATGACTTGTTTCAGGATAAGTGAGATATCTTTTTGTTGCCATGAGAACACCTTCCCAGATCTTCCTCAATTTGTTAATCTTCTTCCAAGAAACCTTGCTTTGATACCAATTGTTGAATACAATGAACATTGAGATGGGGGGTGAATCAGTGTTCTACAAAACCATTTATGCACTTGCTCTATTATCCATTTACCAAAGTCAATTATGTGAAAGCAGATTAAACAAATGAATAGCAACCACAAATACATAACACATGAACACCAAGATTTTTACTTGGAAAACCCAAAGAGGGAAAAACCACGGAGAGTTTTAGCTCTCAATATATTATTATTGCACAATACCAAAATACAAAAGGCTCACTGCCCGGAGCTCACTGCTCAAGAAAAAAATCACTGCCAATTTGAAGAAGAAAGAAGAAGGGTGGCTCACTACCAATAATTAACTACTGAGATTGCATCTACATATGCATGGTGACAGTTCCAATTAAGCTCATAAATACTAACTCAGAACTCTTCATTTCAGTTTGCCCCTATTTCTCTGCTCTGCTCTTACATATGCTCAAGATCTCTCTTTATTTTTTGTGGTCATTCTATCTTCGCATGTTTCACATTCATATACATCAAATTGCACTCTGCACACCATCAAA
Organism: Cunninghamia lanceolata; assembly: GCA_027924645.1. Lineage (NCBI taxonomy): Eukaryota > Viridiplantae > Streptophyta > Pinopsida > Cupressales > Cupressaceae > Cunninghamia > Cunninghamia lanceolata. The sequence goes on along the minus strand of BSBN01000247.1, from coordinate 938,957 downwards.
CATCAAAATCTATCCTCTATTTATATCCACAACTAAATCTTTCTCATGATCAGGTCGGCAAGCAAACTGTGAAACGTGTAAACGAAGTGTTATATCCTGTTGGCTTGTTTTTATGTTAAATATTCAATGCAGATCCAAACCATCATGCACATGTCTTCATATGTGTTGGTTCTAATCATACACCCACTTACATTTATCATCCAACTCATATTTCTTCTCCTCATAAGGAATTAACCATCTTGTCGGCTTGTTCCTTCATAACATATATGATAGATTCCTCTGTCCCATCACAACTTATGTTATGGACTAAATGGGACTTTATGAATCATATTCAACAATCATTATTGATCTCTTAACATGTCTTTAACTCTAAAGAGTAAGATAAATCTATATACCAAAATACGGGCCTCTGACTTGATGCACTGTCACACTGGAACATTGTCAAACTGGATGACGGTATTGGAGAACCTGTAGAATAAGATCTGCTACATTTCCTGAGCTACAACCTTGGATTCTAATAGTCATGACCTATCTCTATCTTACTTCAGATCTATAAAACAAAACATGCTAATGCAGAGGAATGCAGACCACTTCATTCTGCACTGTTCACTATTCTTGTCTTACTTTTGTTGTCCCAGACTTTGCCTTTTCATCAGATGACTTCTGGAGAAAGTCATGACTTGATTATTGGAATATAAGAGCAATAAGTATCTATGAATTTCATACCTGAACTACATCTTCACATCTTATCTTGCGGAGGAGTACTGATATGTTTTCTATCTCATACCTGAACACTTCCAATACTTAGCCAATTTAGGGTTACCGGACCAAAATGCTTGAACCTTATTACCAGATTGGGATTGTCTTCCAGAGTAATGTGTCTTTTCCATTGTGATGAATGATCTTTACCTTGTTTCCATCAATGACAACACTCAAGTCTAATACATATCAGTGTCTCTTGCCAACAATCTCCCCCTTTGGCATTCATGGCAACACTTAGTGAAAAATGCTTGTCTACTCCCCCTTTGCTCTGCTCTTACATATGCTCAAGATCTCTCTTTGTCTGTTGCGGCCATTGTATCTTCACATGTTTCACATTCATATACATCACATTACACTCTGTGCACCACCAAACACCGAAATCCATCCTCTATTTATATTCGCAACTAAATCTTTCTCATGATTAGGTTGGCAAACAAACTTTGAAACGTGTAAACCAAGTGTTATATCCTGTCAGCTTGTTTTTGTGTTAAATAGTCAATGCAGATCCAAACCATCATGTACATGTCTTCATATTTTTTGGCTCTAATCATAGAACCACTTACATTTATCATCCAACTCATATTTCTTCTCCTCATAAGGAATTAACCATCCTGTCGGCTTGTTCCTTCATAACATATATGATAGGTTCCTCTGTCCCATCACAACTTATGCTGCAGACCAAATGGGACTTCATGAATCATATTCAGAAATCATTATTTATCTCTTGACATGTCTTAAACTCCATAGAATAAGATAAATCTGTATGCCAAAATGTAGACCTCTGACTTGATGCACTGTCACACTGGAACACTGTCCAACTAGATGTCAGTTTTGGAGAGCATGTAGAATAAGATCTACTGCACTTCCTGAGCTATAGCCTTGGATATTGATAGTCATGACCTATCTCTATCTTACTTCAGATCTGCAAAACAAAACATGCTAGTGCGGAGGAATGCGGACCACTTCATTCTGCACTATTCACTATTCCTGTCTTACTTTTGTTGTCCCAGAATTTACCTTTTCATCAAATGACTTTCTTGAAAAAGTCATGACTTGATTATTGGAATATAAGAGCAATAAGTATCTATTAATATCATACTTGAACCACATCTTCACGTTTTATCTTGCAGAGGAGTACTAATCCATTTTCTATCTCATACCTGAACACTTCCAATACTTAGCCAATTTAGGGTTATCGGACCAAAATGCTTGTACCTTATTACTGGATTGGGATTGTCTTCTGAAGTAATGTGTCTTTTCCATTGTGATGAATGATCATTGCCTTGTTTCCATCAATGACAACACTCAAGTCTAACACATATCAGTGTCTCTTGCTAACAAATATATAGTAGAATAACTACTCCTTTGATGACATCATATACTATCCATATTAGAGGGCTCAGGATTATGATCCTGATAAACTTTTTGTCCTTCCAAAAGACAAGGGGGCATGATACAAAGACATGTTAGGAGTATAATTGATTGATCTCCAAACTCCCCAAGGAGAAACAACACATATTCTAAGACATGTTCCTCCACCCCCAAAAAATTCCATGTCACAACCACTTGGAGCCCATCAACACTCAAATTATAATCTATGTATTTATCAAAATCCCTTCTTGCCACATCAATGTAATAATCGCTAAAACCAACCTAGCCACTCTAATCCCTCTACATTAGGGTCAACAAAAGCTTCCCATGTCTAGAAGAATCAAATTACCCAACTCAATTGGGCATAAGGGAGAAACCAAGATGTTAGGGTTAGTCAAACTCATCTAGAATGATGAAGTTGAAAGGCTTGTGCAAATCTAGAAATGAATTATCATGGACATGTTGTCTTTGAGATTAACCCTACCCCAATCCCTATTGGCCCTTATGATTTAGTTGAGGATCTTAAGAAAATGTTTGCAAAAAATTATTTATTGACCTTATAAGAAACACCCCATTACATTATACATTTCTCTTAAAGGCTATTTAGATAAAATATTTGAATCACATAACCCCACATTTGGAAGAGTAAATTAACCAAGTTGACCTTGACCTTAGTCCACCAAACATAGAGCTACATGATATAGGTTTCTTTTTTGACCTTAAGCAGATGCCTATAGAGGCTAAGCTAGCCAAAAGAGATCATGCTCTATACCTCCAAGTGTGGGTCCATGATACCTAAATTAAAATAACCCTTATCAATGATGGGGATGCAATCAACATTATTCTCTTCTCCCTTTTAGAGAGAATGGGATATGGCCATACCAACATCACAACCTACAAAGACACTTTACATGGCTATGGCAACTTGAAAGAAACTATCATTGCCAAGATCACACTCCTAATTCCCTTGGGCCAAAGATGTTCACCATGATGTTCTATGTCATTAACAAGGATAAAATTTACAACCTACTCCTTGAAAGAGCTTGGATCCATAAGATGAAGGGAATTCCTTCCACCTTATTTTAGGAAATTTGATTCCTTCATCTAGGGAAAATCAATGCTACAAAGGGAGATCTAGAGCCATTTAGTATGCTCAAAATGAATACAACTAAAAAGAGGGTTAGAATACTAGTTATTATGAACTCTCCATGAACAAGGTTGTGATTCTAGAGCCCACAATGTAGACCATATGATTAAGCAAGCAGGAAGAGGCCTCTAAGCCCAATAAGGACCTACAAATGACAACATTTGAAAAAGGAGAGAGATTTAAACAAGTCATGACAATTTCCACAAAGACAACCACAAATATAATTGATCTATTAGATAAGGATGAGCCAGGTTCTAGTTCCATTTCAAGGCGATGAACCAAGTTTGTGTGATTGACATGTCCTTAGACATTGACATTTTCATGGATGCAAAAGAAGATGTGTTGAGAAAACAACTCAAACCTATCTCCACTTATCTAGTGGTAAACGAGGTTTCTTAATCACCTTTGATTAAGTGGGTAACCCCCACAAACCATGTTCCCTTGGAAATCATCGATATATCTGATAGCCTTGAAAGGATAGATCCAAGATTCGTCATCAATGTTGATAGAGAAAATTCTAAAAGTGAAGCAAGAATTATTTTCCAACAAAGAGTGAAAGCTATCCTAGACCCACAAGGACATGCAGTTCCATCTAGAGCAATAATGAGGTGAAGATTCCCAAATGTCTTAATTTCCTCTAGTTCTGATGAAACCAACAATTATATCCTTACCAAAACCAATGATGATGAATTTAGAAATAACTCCAAAGCCCCATCAACCCAACCATAAATGAGGAACGTAAAGATAATCTATCACCCAAAATCTTAGTTCGATCAAATGATGGTTGAGTGCCACCTCAAGTTTAAGTGGAAGTAATTAAAAGATTCGCTAATGAAGAAAAAGTAATTGTGGGTGTGTTTTAACAGAAAAAGATGATACACATAACTATAGGAGCAATAAACCCAACTACCTTAAAGATACTTGAGGAATATGTTGATTATGTCATGGATTTTGAACTAGAGGAGAACATGAATATTAGTATCAATTTTTTCCTTCCCCAAAAACACGAGGAGCTTTGCACACCTTATGAGATACACTAATTCTTGCAATCTATTGATGGTCAAGAGGACATATAAAGCAAGCATAAGCATGTATTTGAGTTCCTAAATCATGTATTGTTCAGCAATGGAGTCCCCTATTGGGCCACCTTTCATCATCAGGCCTTATTTGAAAGGAAGCTAGGTGTGCGGAAAATGCTTCCTACACTAATCTAATGAGGAGAGGGCTATTCAAATTCAACTTTATCCTAACTATTATAGCAATGTTAAACCATTAACATGAGATATTGCAGCAAAACACAAGAACCAGAAAGAAGACAGAAGAGAGAGAGACAAGATATATGTGGGGAAAACCCATATGGGTGAAAAACCCCACACTCCAAAACATAGCTCAAATGTATTACAGTAAACAATAATAGATTACAATACAGTTTCAGAGCCAATGCTCTTTCAAGAGTCTTTGAATGTCAAAATTGGAGATATTCCGGTAGCAAATAGTACTTGTACCAAAGTTATCTATCTCCCATCCAAGCACCTGTTTATATAGAGTTTACAAGGCAAATATGGAACCTTCTAGAGATGGGTGTCCATCTTGGACTCATGCCCCAAAACCCATGCCTAAGGACACTTGTCCAACATCCCATCTCGAAGTGGGCGCCTATTCCCAAGATAGGTTATGACAAATGCTCTTACGCACCTTACAACTGTCATAGAATCTGTCATACACTGACTAAAAATATCATATTCCTCTTACATGTCATAACCTCCCTTGACCACCCAAAGATGCCTTTCTCTTGTGCAGAGATACTCACCGACACTTGTCATTAATTAAAAATTGTTTGAGGTTTCGGGGGCATTGCCCCCGAGCCCCCATGAGGGTGCTGCCCCTCGACCCCGCCCTGTACCGCAACAGGGAGCGCGCCAGGGGTGCTACCCTTGGACTCCGCAAGGGGCTACGCCCCTTGACCCTGTCTTGGGAGCACTACCCCCAAACCCCCGTTAATTATTCAAGGGGGAAAATGTGGCTACCAAAGTCACCAAAATTTACCCTGCTGCATATACACAAGGTGCTGACTATGCCAAAACAACATGGGATAAATAAATACAACATTAGGAATTTGCAAAGGTTGAGACACCTTAATTCCCAACATTATTCACAATGGAAAACACTTTAATATTTAGTCCTCCAAAGATAAATTTGATTGTGAATGGAGAATCGTCCACTCAACCAATCAAAGTAGGAGTTCTAGTACTCAAATAAGGAAGAATAAAGAACATGAGACATAAGAACAAGAAATTTTTTCATATGTCAGCAACAACACTTACTTTTTGTGCACCATGGAGGGTGAGGAGTTTGGTGAAATAGTTGTAGACACCCAAAAACGACCATTGCATAATTAACCTTGCATACATCATTCTTAGAACATCAAATTCTTCTAATTCACCTTAATCCAACATTAATTAAATGATTCTTAATTATTTAATTAATTCCATCATTTCATCACCTTATTCTTCTATTTGCACATTAAATAAAATCTATTATTTAATTAATTCAACATATCTTAATTTCTTCCTATCCACCACAATTAAATAATTTTAATTATTGGCTAATTATTCCTCCAAATTGAATAAATTATTTAAATTTATTTAAGTTGAATTTTCATATCTTCTCAATAAATAAAATCATTATTTTTTTTATTTTCTTCCATCATGCATCACAAATTAAATAAATTTATTTATTTAATATCTAATTATCTTCTCAATCTTCCAAAAATATCTTTTTCCTCCATGCACACAAATTAAATAATTTATTATTTAATTTTATTCTTTTGCATGTCAAAAAGCAAATCAAAAGTTGAGTTAATTGGCTTTAAAATATTTGTTTTTATCAATCATTTCATAAAATAGAAAAAGCATTCTATTTTTATGAAAATCAATCCTATATTTAGTCAACAAAGTAGTTAACTCAACACAACTTTTTGCATGTACACTTGTCATGTGCACATTCATTCATGATTCCTCAATTTATCTCCTCCATTGATTTCTTCTAATTTCATCCATCGTTGATTGATCTTCTTTGAAAGCTATAAATATGCCCATTCACCCTTCACAAACCCTTCACAAACTTTGAGCTTTCGACATACATATCGTCATTTCGAGCTTTGAGCATTCATTAAAGCACCTTGCATCCATTGAGCTTATCATCCATCCATTTTGCAACCATGGTTATGCTACATTTAAAGCAATCCACATATCAATACACCAAGGAATAAATATCGTAGTGTGGTAAAATACATTGTTGTTTTCTTTGGATTTCATTATTGTGCATTTCGATTATTTCTTGAGTTATGTAGACATTGGAATATGATCTTTATGTGTCTTGTTTGCATTCCAATTTCTAGCATATACATTTTGGCATGCCTGGTGGGACCCACTCCCTAAATTTAACACATATTTTCTTGAGAAATTTAGTTTTTTAGGCTACAGGTATGGAGTTGCACTTTCGGTCCACAAAGTTGCAATTTTGGTCCATATAGTTACACTTTTAATCGACATAGTTGTTCTTTTGGTCGACATTGTTATGCTTCTCGTCTGCAGAGTGACACTTTTGGTTTCTAAGTTATAACTTGTGATTTCTAACTTTTGCAAGGTTCTTAGGCATGTGATTTATCTTTTGCATGCAAATTGATGTATTTGCAGGCATTCATTCTAATTTGTTTCACAAGATGATGTATTTGTTGACATGTTTAGTTGTCTTTTGACCTAATTAATCCATTCTTTCACTTTTTGCTTTCTAATTTGTGCAGGCTTGACAGAATTACAGTTCCAAACAATCCTCTGGCCCATCCAAAGCATACTCATTCACTTTTGAACAACACGATTGAGCTTTTGACTATTTTTGTTCTCTTTTGCAGGATTGAGACAAAGTTGCACTTTTGGTCAATAGAGTTGTGCTTTTGGTTAGCAATGCATATGCTTTTGGTTAACAGAGTTGCACTTTTGGTTAGCAAAGCATACACTTTTGGTCTATTTTGTTGTGTTTTTGGTCAATTATGTTGCGATTTTGGCCACTGTACTGATGCTTTTGGTTTTGACAGTTCTGATTTTTGTTTTTCATCTAAAAAGTCACTTTTTTTGGAATCTAACATCATTTGTGTAGCCTCTTATCGCTTGTCAAAGAAGAAAGAAAGTGAAACTACTAATGAGTTTGGTACATGATGCTTGACAAAGATTTCATTTTTATCACTAATCTAGTAGAACACTTCAATTTCATTAAGGTAATATACCATTGTTTCTATGTCTTGAATGTCTATGTATATATGCTCTCTCCTCGCATCAAAAGGTGATCTTGGAGATCATAAATACTAGATTATTCACTTTTATCTCTTTATTTGCTTTATTCCCAGGGACCTGAGAGTCATACATATGCTCTTCTCTCACATCGCAAGGTGATCTTGAGAATCAAAAGTACTCGGTATCCTCTATAGAAGGCTTTTTAAGGGATTTCATTACTCTTAAGGTTAACCTTAACCACCTATTCTAGCATGGGATATAAATGTTATGAGAATTTAAAGACTCATTTCAAAGGAAGGACTCCTTCTTGTTTAGCAAAAACCTCAAGACCCTCAATCTGCCAAGACTTGATTTGGTTGGTACTTGGTTGAATGATTTGGACACCCCCGTTCATAGACTTGGACCCCACCATACCTCATGTATATTTGGGGGCACCTTAGACACCTTGTTAACCTAGATAAGACCCTTGGTCGTCATATCCTGCGGTGCATCTCTACAATAGGGGGAGAAGAACTCACACTATTACCTCCTTTGTTTGAGTTGGAATACACTTTGGAAAAGACTTTAGTCTCCAAAGTAAAGGGTGTAAGGTGGTACATGACCTTGTATTCCTTACCCATCCAAGCAATGGTAGATGGTATCAAGGGGATGGAAACCGCCATTATCTAGTAGTGGGGGTTGAAGTTGCACCTGAGTGAGTCTGCGAGATATGACACTCCTTGATTGAATAAAGATAAGAATGTACAAGAGTATTTGGCATGACTTCATGTGATCTACCTGTACAAGCCACTTGTTATCCATGAGGGTTAGCAACCTTTCACATCATTATACACCTTCAAAATCATCAACTATTGTGTGTTTTTTGATCTATTGCCAAAAATAAGTTTTTAACTAGTCATTTTCACCTTTTCTCCCATTCATGCACTTTTGGTCAGTCCTATGGTGCTTCTAATTATCTATGAGCATCTGGTCAATATCTTGGCATTCTTTGTCAGTATCTTGGCACTTTTGGTCAGTATCCTGGTGCTTTTGGTCAGAACTATTGCGCTTTTGGTTAGGTCCTAAGTTTATGACTTTCTTATTGTCATCTTCATCTGAATTCATCCAATTTGATATACCCCATCATCTGCCTATCCATTTCACTCCCATTTCATCCCAACTCTATCCAAAACTACTTCAATTCATCCTAAAACAACTTCAATCTACATCCATCAAACGTCCTCCGTAATCATCCCCAAACCACTTGACACCATCTGAAAACATTCCCAAACCACTTGAAATCATCCCTAATCAAACCCTAAACCATTTCTAACCATCTCTAATCACCTCTAAACCATTTCAACATCAAACCCTGACCATTTCACATCATTCCTAAACCACATCATCAAACCCTAAACCACTTCAAAACATCAAACCAAACATCCCTATACCATTTCACATCATTCCCTAAACCAATTGACATCAAACCCTAACTATTTCACACCATCAAACCCTAAACCACTTCAAAACATCAAACCAAACATCCCTAAACCATTTCACATCATTCCCTAAACCATTTCAACATCAAACCCTAACCATTTCACATCATTCCTAAACCACATAATCAAACCCTAAACCACTTCAAAACATCAAACCAAACATCCCTTAACCATTTCAAATCATTCCCTAAACCATTTCAACATCAAACCCTAACCATTTCACATCATTCCTAAACTACTTGACATCAAATCCTAACCACTTCCAGTCATCCCTCAATCACTTGACATCATCCCTAAATCATTCCAAATCATCTCTAAACTATCCCAAAATATCTCTAATCTATCCTAAATCATCCCTAAACCATTCTAAACCATCCCTAAACTATCACAAAACATCCCTAAACCACTTGTCATCACAACTAAACTATTCCAAAAAAACCATCCCTAAACTATCCCAAAACATCCCTAAACTGTCCCAAACCATCCTTAAACTATCCTAAACCATCCCTAAACCATCCTAAACCATCCCTAAATTATCCTAAAACATTCCAATCCATTCCTAAACCACTTCATTCCATTCCAAATCTAATCCACTTTAACTTCCTCTCTCATCATCCAGAACAATATATCAAAACCCACATAACCAAAACCCCAACCATTTAACCCAAGACACCAAAAGTGCCATCCTATCAACCAATTGCACCATCCTATCAACCAAAAGTGCTAGTGAAATTTTGCTTTTAGATTGCCTAGAAACTCTGAAAACACCAAAAGTGCCATTCTGGTGACCATAAGTGCCACTCTATTAACCAATTGTGCCACCCTATCAACCATTTGTGCCACTACATTAACCAAAAGTGCCACTCTACTTATCATAAGTGGCATTCTGCATTTTGGCCTCTAGAAGAACCATTTTGGGCACTAGAAGTGCCTATCCACCACAAAAGTGCCATTTTGCATCCCAGAAGCACCCAGACACTACCAAAAGCACCACTCTAACTTCTAGGATTGCATATCCATACCAAAAGTGCTATTTTGTGCCTCAGAAGTGCCTAGTCACTCCAAAAGCACAATTCTATGCAGTTTGTCATCACTGGCCCTCTAATCAGTCACAAAACTATCTTTGAGCCTAAAAAGAATCAACCCTTAGTCACAGCACACAGAAACATCATCAAGATGGTCTTGATAATTAATAGACCAAGGTTTAACGCATCTCCATCATACCTAGATGATACAGATATCGAGGAACTTAAATGCCTATATGGATCTCATTCCCAATCTATATCTTCAATCCAACATGCATCACTATCATACCAACCTCCATCATACACATATCCTAGTACTCCTGAGGAATGGATACAAAAACTTAAACATGACTATGAGAGATTGGATCCTATTAGCAAGGAAAATCCAAAGAATTTCAATTGCCCTTAGCACATCTCATCATTGGAGATCCTCCTAATGCTATCACATCAACATCATCATCTTACATGTCCATGTCAAATCCAAATAATCAAATCATGAATCCATACTTGTGTAGTGTCTTTACAATGCTAGGTAAACTTGGTGGTAATCACTCAATTGAAAGGAATCTCCTACTGAACAGTCCACTATAACTTCTTGAAAAGACTTCCTCAAATTGTCAACCAGGGCTTGTAGACTTGTGATAGCACTTGCACTATATGTGCTTTCAGGGATCAAACTATCTAACTTATCTAGTACATCAAGCTACTTATTAACAATGGAAAGTAATGCTGCTACAACTACTACTGATGCTTTGCAATGTAAGACTGTAACAACGGATTAAGAAATGAATTTCTTATTTGCTAATGACAACTGTTCCTATCCTCCGGAGTATCACAATTTAATTGAACTAAGCGACTCTAAGAATCTAATTGATCTTGTATTCATAAATTAACTGCTACAACAATTAAAATATACCAAAAATAAAGTGAAGGTTAGTTATCCTGAGTGCCCCTTGCTCAGGTGACTGCCTCACTACTTTAAACTCAAATCTAACTCTTTTTAGATAAACACAATCATATTGATTCTAACATACATTACACAATCTTTTTCAAATCACATAAAATCTGGCTAAACTGTAATATTGATAACACATAATCAAATAACATTGTCTACATATCCAAAAAAGATTCAGATAGCTAGATCAGTGGTAGAGCAAAAACCATTCAAAACTGAACTTAACTAGCTAACTTCTACCTCAAACACCGAACCATAATATAGGCACGGGGGAGTTATTGAAATAGGTCTCTTAACTGCAAACATAAAACACCACTCTGCATGAACTAGAGTGTAATGAATGCTAACAACAATGACAGGAAAAGAAGGAAGGAAGTGTCCTAACAAAATTAGAACTCTAAGTTGAAACAGGGGAACATGGATCAATTGAATCGGTCCCATTAGTCTTCTAGTTGTAACAGAGTCCTCCAAGCTTCCAATCATTTTTATTGATCACCTATCATGATGCGTGATTCTCTCCATCAAGTGTCCTCAGGCCATGGTTGCTGCACTTAGTCAAGACTAGAATCTCCCCTGCTCTATGCCTAGAAATGTTGTGGTTGCGGGCTGCACCCTATAGTTGTTGCAGGTGACAAACCTTCCTTTTTTTATCTGTACGATTAGTCCATGAACATGTACAAAATACTAACAACCGTAATCAACACAAACATTCTCAATAATCTATAAATTCCCACATATAACATACAATTTTATCATATCATAGTCATATCTCCATATACTTAAATAACCAAGTTCAAGTCTACATAATGATCATAAAGGATAACATAACATAGAAATATGCTTAAAATAGTGGCTGGGAATGTCTTTCAAATTTGCATAAAACTAGAAGAAAACAAGATAATAATTAGGCTCATCAACTTGGACGTACAAACTTCCTACAATCAAACATTCACCAGCACAAGTTACAACCCTGTACCTAATTGTATATCCTATGACAAGGGACATCAAGGTCATCCATACCATCCTCTATCTATATATTTACCTCCATCCATTTCCCAAGAACCATTCTCCTATGAAATTCCACCCCCTAGTCCACTCCCTAATCCACCATCAAATCCTATTATCCCTCCACCTGATCCTAATCCTAGCCCCACAACATCTGCCATCGTGAAGGATGTGACCCAATATACATATAAATATCTTGCTCTAGAATTCATGAAGGATGTGACCCAAGGAATTCGAGCACAAAATAAAACACTATCATGCACTCAAATGTCTAGATACTTGAGCCTAACAAAGAACATCCTAATAGCATGTCTACCATTCCAACACCATCATCCACTCCTATGCGTATCCATCCTATTGAAGAGTCTTCTACCATGAATGCAAATCAAGACCCATCATGTAGCCATGTTGTCGACCATCTCAAATCTTGTAAGTCCATCCAAGAACCTTCTACTTCCATCCACACCCAAGAGCTATGTCATGAGTCTAGTCCAAAGCATGTGGAAACACCAATCCCTTATCCTAATCAAGATCAAAACTACCCCATTTACCCTATTCATAACCAATATCACACTTTCCATGTTAATCCCCTCAATGGTCAAGATAATATCTATGATCACAAGAGCCATGATGATCTTCCTAGCCCACTTTATGCATTACATGAGCTATAGATTGTCACTTCACCCATCCATAATCCCATATATCCTATTCATAACCAATATCACACTTTCCATGTTAATCCCCTCTATGGTCAAGATAATATCTATGATCACAAGAGCCATGATGATCTTCCTAGCCCACTTTATGCATTACATGAGCTATAGATTGTCACTTCACCCATCCATAATCCCATATATCCTATTCATAACCAATATCACACTATCCATGTTAATCCCCTCTATGCTCAAGATAATATCCATGATCAAGATACTATCTATGATAACAAGAGCCATGATGATCTTCCTAGCCCACTTTATGCATTACATGAGCTATAGATTGTCACTTCACCCATCCATAATCCCATAACCATCCATGAACAAGATATCCAAATTATTATTATCCATCCATCCACAAAACCCTCTTCCCAAGATGAGACACTGGATCCCCAAGAAAGCATTGACAATCAAACAAGTAGCTTGGATCCTATCACTTTGTCTCCTACTGAGCATAATGTTAGTCAAGATCCAAGCATCCCAAGTCATCCATTGCACGATCCTACATTATCTCCTGTTGATCCTCCATCAACCCCTATTGATCCTCAACCATCTTCTATTGACCCCATTCCAAATCCATTATCTGATCCAATTGGTCCTACTACTTTCATCCGTGGTGGTTCTTTTGCCGAAGAGAAACAAACTTCATCCACCACCCACCTTCTCCATCTAATAATGGACTCATGTCTTGTTTCCAAAATAACAAACATCTAATTGCCTATCGTATGTTCCAAACTTGAACTATCAAGGAAAAGGTTTAGGCCTTCATGAACAAGGCATGTTAGAGCCCATCAATGCCACAATCCATCCATGAGTACATGGCCTTGGTTTTCCATCCCAAGAAAAATAATCCAAATATGTTGGTACCTGTTAGACTTAGGGCACACAACTGAGAGGGGGGGGTGAATCAGTTGTGCAAAAACTTTCTTCCAATTAAACACTTAACCTCACTTTGCAATTCAACAATATAATAATAAATCAATCATTTAATCACAATGCAATAGATCAAGAGTAGAAACATATCAACACATGAGACACCAAGATTTTCACATAGAAAACCTGGTTAAGGGAAAAACCACGGGGTGATTAACCTAAGATTGTATTCTCTGTTAGAAGAATAGAAAGAACAAAATGGCACATGCCAATTAGGGCTCACTGCTCGAGCACATTGCTCACAAGAGGCTCACTGCCTACAAGAGACACACTGTCTACAAAGAAATAATTGTCACCTACTTGAACTGGAAAATAGCATCTTCACCATGCTTGAATCAGTTCCATTTTAAGCCCAATACTTCTACTCTGCCTTTCACTCTACTCCTTGTTACCACACACTCATCTCCACAAGGACAACTTTGAAATGACTTCACAATCATTTATTTATACAAGACATCAACTTAGGAATAATCATCTAAGTCGGCAAACATCTACAAGAACATCCACAAGACGTGTAACTCATCCGGTCGACCAGTCTCAGGAAGAACTCCTTCACCCGGAGGTTATCCTTCAATTGTGAGCTCCAACTTTGATGCAAACCATCCACACGATCCAAACATGATCCAAAGACATCCACAAGATTTCCTGAATCATCAATAACATCTGCACTTCATCTGCATACTGAAATCCTTCTCTCCTTCATCCAGAACCTCAAGAACATAGTCTATCACTACTGTCACAAAGGAATACATGCTTTCAGACATTCAAACCATGAACCAATCTAGATAACACTCCACAGAGATGTCCTTAACACTTCCTCAAATCCGCAGAATAGGAGAGTGTATTTCCGGATCTCACCGGACCTATCTGTATCACTCTATCACCTCTGAGCACCTACCGAAACTAGTTTTACTTGAACTGCCATAAATTCTTCAGATCTTCATGTGGACCTCTAAAATCTCTACTGAACTATCTTAAGACACATATCTACAAACCCTTTAATCCACATCCTCTGATCCTCATCCTATCTTGGACTTTTGCCTTACTGTCATCAATGTTCTTCACTTTTCTTGATTGAGACTAATTTTCTCAATATCCTCAGCTCACAGCTCATCCAATCCTTATCATTAATGCAACATGAGTATGCTGACATCAATGACAACACCGGTTAGACCCATACTTGCAACAATCTCCCCCTTTGTCATTGATGGCAACATATGATGTGAAAAACCATCAAGACAAGAACTTCTCCTTACTATCACAACTCCCCCTATCAGCAACAACCATTCACATGTCTTCTCTTCTTTTACTGCTCCCCCTTTGATCATCATCCACTTATTTTTCACATGTCTTCTCTCCTCCTTTGACATCAATAGCAAAGGGCACATACTTGCAATTCCATCACTTCATAATCATACCTGCTTCTCCCCCTAAGTAGCAACTCCCCAACATCAATCTGGATCACAAGATGTGACTGTGATACCCACCGGACTGATGCACATTAGTGCACCTTAGTTCATCATCGGAGGGGCAATAACCCCTAACTTCTCTCTGAGATACTCAAAAGAGCCCTTAGGTAGAGGTTTAGTAAAGATGTCTGCAATCTAATCCTTGGAAGGCACAAACTCCCATCTGACTTCATCCTTGTTCACTTGCTCTCTCAAAAAGTGAAATTTAATGGATATGTGTTTAGTCTTTGAATGCAACACTAGATTCTTAGATATGTTTATTACACTTGAATTATCACAGAAAATTGTGATAGGCTCCTCATATTCCACTTTGATATCTCTTAGCATCTGTTTCATCCACAAAACTTGAGTGCAACTACCAGCTGCTGCAACATATTCTGCTTCAGTTGTAAATAGAGATATTGCCTCTTGTTTCTTGCTTAGCCAAGAAACCAATCTCTTCCCCAAAAAGAATGCTCCACCACTGGTACTCTTTCGGTCATCCACATCTCCTGCCCAATCAGCATCTGTATATGCATGAAGAGAGAAATCATGATCTCTAGGATACCATAGACCATACTCAACTGTCCCTTTTACATATCTAAAAATCCTCTTAATTGCCATGACATGAGATTCTCTAGGATTAGCTTGTAATCTAGCGACAAGACCAACAACCTGCATAATGTCTGGTCTAGTTTGTGTAAGATACAACAATCCTCCAATCATTGACCTATACTTTATCTGATTAGCCTTAGGAGAGTCATCATCTTTGCTCAACTTACATCTGGTTGCCATGGGAGTGTTCATTGGTTTAAAGTCTTCCATCCCAAATTTCTTCAACAATTCTTTCACATATTTGGTTTGAGAAATGAAGATTCATTTCTTTGTTTGAGTGATTTGTAGACCCAAGAAGAAATTCATTTCACCAAGCATGGACATCTCAAATTCACTTTTCATCTAATTTACAAAAGTTTTACACATACTATCTCTTCCTCCAAAAATGATATCATCAACAAACACTTCAACAATCAAGATGTTTTCATGATCAATTTTGAAATACAAGTTACTGTCAGCAGTACCTTTGTTGAAACCAATCTTTAAAAGATGCTTATCCAATCTTTCATACCATGCTCTTGGGGCTTGCTTTAGTCCATATAAAGCCTTCTTCAACTTGCAGACAATTGGAATCCATCCAGTTGCTCTATGTACACTTCTTCTTCCAAGTCACCATTCAGGAAGGTAGACTTGACATCCATCTGATATACCTTGAAATCTTTGAAAGCAGCAAAACATGAAATAGTTTGACTGCTTCAATTCTTCCTACCGGAGCAAAAGTTTCTTCAAAATCAACTCCTTCTATTTGAGAATAGCCCTTGTAGACCAATCTGGCTTTATTCCTGATTACTTCACCAACTTCATTCAGTTTGTTCCGGAAGACCCATTTGGTTCCAATCACATTCTTGTTTCTAGGTCTGGGAACATGATCCCAAGTGTGATTTTTCTCAATTTGTATCAACTCTTCCTCCATTGCTTTAGTCCAGTTTTCATCATTGCAAGCTTCATTCACTATCTTAGGTTCAATCTTTGAAATTAAACACTATTCATCTAAATTTTGAGCAATTTTCCTTCTTGTTTGTACACCTTTGCTTTTATCTCCTATGATCTGATCTTCAGAGTGGTTCAGTCTTACATACCTAGGCACTTTGGGAGTTTCTTGCACTTCTGCTCCTTGATCAGGCTCATTCAAACTTATCTCTTCTTCCTGATTTTCTAGATCAGTTTGAATCTGACTTTCAGAAGAGGCTTGGGCTCCTTGAATTAGAACACCATTCTGATCATCTTCATCATATTCATAAAACCTTGAGGGTTTTTCAATTCCTTCATCAACCTTTACATTTGTACTTTCTATAATCTTTCTCAGTCTCTTGTTATAACATTAGTATGCCTTTCTTTGAGTGGAGTAACCCAAGAATATTCCTTCATCACTTCTAGCATCAAGCTTTCCTAGATCTTCATCTCTTTTAATGTAACACTTGCTACCAAAAACTCTAAAATACCTTACAATGGGAGTGATGCCAAACCAAAGTTCATAAGGAGTCTTACCGGTATTGCTTCTGATTTGAACTCGATTGAGAGTATAGACTGCAGTGCTGACAGCTTCTCTCCAATAGATATGAGGAACATTTGCTTCCATCATCATGGTCCTAGAAGCTTCCTAGATGGTCCGATTCTTTCTTTCCACTACTCCATTCTGTTGTGGAGTCCTAGGAGTAGATAACTGTCTCTTTATTGCATGTTTCTCACAAAACTCTAAGAACTCACCTGATGTGAATTCCCCACCTCTATCATACATCAGACATTTTAGTTTTAATCTGGTTTCATTCTCTACCATAGCCTTGAATATCTTGAATTTCTCAAGAGCTTCTGATTTCTCTTTCAGAAAGGTTACCCACATCATCCGGGAATAGTCATCGATTAGTAACATGAAGTATCTATCACCTTGAACACTCCTGGTTCTTGCCGGACCACAAAGATCAGTATGAACTAAGTCCAATAATCTGGTAGAAGACAATTCCTTACTCTTGAATGTGACTCTGCTCAGCTTGCTCAACTGACATTCTTTACACAAGCTATTTGTGGGTTTTACCAATTTCGAAAGATCTCGTAGAGCTTGAGTATTACTTATCTTGATGATATTATCAAAATTTACATGACACATTCTCCTATGCCATAACTAACTCTGATCAACTTGAGTAAATAAGCAACTTTTACCAGTACCAACCAAGTGGAAGATATTACCTTTAGTTTGGGTACCAGATGCAATCTCTATTTCAGAACTTTCAAGGATCTTGCATTTTCCATTCTTGAATTGGAGATCATAGCCTTTGTCCACCAACTGTCCAACACTGAGAAGATTGTGCTTCAAACCTTCAACATAGAGTACATTATCGGTTTTGTTCCTTCCATCAAAGGAAATAGTTCCTCTTCCTCTAATTTTACCAGCAGAATTATCACCAAACTTTACCACTCCTCCTTCATACCTTTCCAAATCTATGAACTTATTTTTGTCACCTGTCATATGGTGAGAGCAACCACTGTCAATGACCCAGTCATCCATTTCTTCAATTTGAGTAGCCAAAGCTCTTTCTACAACTTTATGATTGATAGATTTAGAGGATATTGGTTCTTCTTCCTTGATGGCAATAAATACCCAATCACTTCCAGATTTGTTTCTTGTCTCTAATTCATCATCTGTTACTCCTTCATTATCATCTTCTTCATGAACATAGTAGCAATTCTTTTGGAACCTTGATCTATCAGGATTTGGCCTTGAAAATCTTTCCGGACACTTTGAGGCAAAATGACCAATCTTATTGTAGTTAAAACATTTAAAAGGCAATTTTCCTTCATACTTACCAGATCCTCTTGGTAGTCTCTTTGCAATAAGGGCTTCAAGTTGAGCAGTTTCTACTTCTTCTTCTTCCAGGTATTTTCTTGCTTTTTCATACCATAGTAGTTTCCTTGATGAATTCTCTCCCGGATCAAACCTTTGTTTACCTTTTACAGAGGCACTGGCTTTGAATGTAGATTCAATCTTTGGGAGTTCATCTCCAAACTCTATCATTTCAAATGCAACCAATTTCCCAACCAATTGATCTCTTGTGACAGTTGTATGGGCTCTGAATTCTTCAATGGTAGCAGCCTTGATTTTGTAAGAAGCAGGTAGGGATCTGAGAATTTTGCCAACAATTTCATTCTCATCCAAGACTCCACCAACATTTCTAATTCCACAAACCAACTTATTCACTCTTAGCATAAAAGTAGTAATATTTTCATCATCTCTCATCTTCAGATTTTTAAATTTCCCTTTCAGACTCTGTAACCTTGCACATTTAACATACTGATCTCCTTCATGCAGAAGTTCTAGTTTTTTCCAAATCTCATAAGCAGTCGGTAGGTCGATAACATTTGAGAGTTCTGAATCAGATAGTGCACTTAGAAGAGCCTCTATAGTCCGTAGATTATTTTCAGCATCTGTGATTTCATTTTAGGTTTTCGAACTGTTCTATGGAGGTATATACTGTACTGTAGCCATGGTCCAATATGCCATTCCCATACATTGCAAGTGAAATTTCATGCGACCTTTCCAGAGATTAAAATTGGTTCCATCAAATTTTAGGCTATCCTTCTTGTAAGACGACATCCTGGATCTCCTCAAGCGGTTAAGCTCTTTTTAGAGGAACTTGGCTCTGATACCAATTGTTAGAATTAGGGCACACAACTGAGAGGGGGGGTGAATCAGTTGTGCAAAAACTTTCTTCCAATTAAACACTTAACCTCACTTTGCAATTCAACAATATAATAATAAATCAATCATGTAATCACAATGCAATAGATCAAGAGTAGAAACACATCAACACATGAGACACCAAGATTTTGACGTGGAAAACCTGGTTAAGGGAAAAACCACGAGGTGATTAACCCAAGATTGTATTCTCTGTTATAAGAATAGAAAGAACAAAATGGCACATGCCAATTAGGGCTCACTTCCCTAGCACACTGCTCACAAGAGGCTCACTGCCTACAAGATACACACTGTCTACAAAGAAATAATTGTCACCTACTTGAACTGGAAAATAGCATCTTCACCATGCTTGAATCAGTTCCATTTTAAGCACAATACTTCTACTTTGCCTTTCGCTCTACTCCTTGCTACCACACACTCATCTCCACAAGGACAACTTTGAAATAACTTCGTAATCACTTATTTATACAAGACATCAACTTAGGAATAATCATCTAAGTCGGCAAACATCTACAAGAACATCCACAAGACGTGTAACTCATCTGGTCAGCCAGTCTCAGGAAGAACTCCTTCACCCGGAGGTTATCCTTCAATTGCGAGCTCCAACTTCAATGCAGACCATCCACATGATCCAAACATGATCCAAAGACATCCATAAGATTTCTTGAATCATCAATAACATCCGCACTTCATCTGCATACTGAAATCCTTCTCTCCTTCATCCAGAACCTCAAGAACATAGTCTATCACTACTGTCACAAAGGAATACATGCTTCCAGACCTTCAAACCATGAACCAATCTAGATAACACTCCACAGAGACCTCCTTAACACTTCCTCAAATCTGTAGAACAGGAGAGTGTATTTTCAGATCTCATCGGACCTGTCTGTATCACTCTGTCACCTCTGAGCACCTACCGAAACCGGTTTTACTTGAACTGCCATAACTTCTTCAGATCTTCATGCGGACCTTTGAAATCTCTACTGAACTATCTTAAGACACATATCTACAAACCCTTTAATCCGTATCCTCTGATCCTCATCCTATCTTGGACTTTTGCCTTACTATCATCACTGTTCTTCACTGTTCCTAATTGAGACTAATTTTCTCAATATCCTCAATTCACAGCTCATCCAATCCTTATCATTAATGCAACAGGAGTATGTTGACATCAATGACAAGACTGATTAGACCCATACTTGTAATAGTACCACGTCCACACCTCCTAAAATTACTTCTTCCAATCCAAATCTTGGTGTACCTCATCAAACCTCCAACTCATATGTCCATCCCTCCATCATCATACCATTCACAATTTAGCATGTGACCATACATCTCCCTCCATCCACTCTTCCTCCACTCCTTCCAACTCCTAATATTCCTATCCTTCAATCCCCTAATCCCTTCATCCATCAGTACACTCATCTGTCTATCCACACATCCCATCCCCTTATATCCCCTATCATCCCTAATGATGGCCAACACATGCACACATCGACCACATATGAAGCTATCCCCAACCCAATGAGATTCAAAAACAAAAATTTGGATGCTTCCACATATATCACAAAATATCCGTAGAAGCCTCAAGAGTATCATGTCCTAGGGCATCAATACACAAATTCAAAGCCAAATCCATCTCAAAAGATGTATACACCCACACACCTCAAAGCAAAAATAAAAATGGTGTGGGTCCCCAAGCAACAAGCAATTAATACAAATGAAGCATCCACATCTCAATTCATCCCCAAATTCAAAAAATTCCTCTCCCCATTAAAAATCTTGAAAATCCTAAGTCCATTTGGGTTCCTAAATCCCTAAATCAATGATTCCTAAATCCCCTATCTCAATTCCCATTACTCCTTACTCCCCATCAAAGTCAAAGGCTTCCAAATATATCACGATGTGTGCAATCATAGGTCTTGGTTCTCCGCAATTCCATGACATTTCCACATACTTCCATCTCCCCATATTACATCCCTTATCTGACATACTTCCCCCATCACACCTCTATGGTCCATGCTTTTGCTCCACCACCAATTTATCCCTCCATCTCCATCCATCATCCACCTCATAATCCACCATTCGTTCCTTTTCCATATTCCCACCTCTACCAACATACATGTGCATAATGCTACTTGATCTAGTCCATGTACAACACACATTAAAATGTTAACATACTACTTTGCTATTTGAAACAGACGCTTGCGTCCTCATCCTCCATCCCATCCAAATAGTCAAAAAATGAAAAAAATTGAAAATGAAAAAAAGTAAAGAGAAATCCTTTGTCCAATGGTGAAAACTTGGCAAACAGATGCCTTGGATAAGTACCATGATGAAAACCTAGAAAACAGGCATCATGTGTAGATTGATTATCTATGTACCTTACACTTGGGGGCATGTTGTCTCCTCTCATCCTATTATTTCCTATCATATCTTTCTTATCCATTGTATCCACCTATTTATCCCCTTGATCCACTTCATCCTCCTTTTCTCTTGTCAAACTGATCTTGATAAAGATAGGGGAAAAATGTTGAATTTGACTTTGGACACCTCTTGCTATATCTAATACTTTCCACCATATCCTATCAATCCTCTCATTGCAAGCATTGTCATGCCATATCTTGCATCTCATACCTAGTATAAGTCATGTTATTCCAATGTGACATCATCCTTTGAGATCACATCCTGAATTCACCCATCCTTCATGCATTTCCCATCCATTATCCGCTATCACCTATCCATTTTACACTAACCATCCATTATCTACTATCTCCCATCCATCTACCTATCCATGATGTTCCCTTGTCATCGGTATCTAGCACTAAGGCCATCCAACTAAAAATCAACACTTTCAAAAATCTAAAAAAAAATCAAAACATTTCAAAAAAATCCAAAAATATCAAAACATTCCAAAAAATCCACAAAAAGTCAAAACATTCCAAAAAATCCACAAAAAATCAAAGCATTCCAAAAAATTCAAAAAAATCAAAACATTCCCAACATAAAATCCAAAAAAAATAAAACATTCCAAAAATCCAAAAAAATTACAACATTCTAAAAACCCAAGAAATAAATCCAAATGCAAGTCTTCCTTACTCCATACCACTCCAGTCAAGTAATCTAGCAAATCATCTAATCACATCCTTGGTTTTGTTCCAACCTTGCTGTCAAACCAATCAATCGATCATTTATCCAATCATCATCAATGGGATATATCGTTCCTGCATCCTTGTGTTGTTCTAGAGATATACCATTCCCCACAATGACAACACTATCCCCAATCAATCAAATCCATCCTTGATCAATTAATCCTCAATTTTTAGCTTGGTAGGGGCAATAACCTTGTTTGTTTTGGAATCTTTTGTGCATGCTTTCTTGTTTTCTTGTATGTGTTATCAATTTATCTTGCATTTGTCTTATCATTTTCTTTTATCTTGCATCTGTCTTATCATTTTTTTATCATTTATCAGCATTAATATTTTATCTTGCATCTGCATCGGTCCTTATAACCTACCTACCACAACAGTATCATGGTCTTCAATATCATGGTGCTATATGTTAAAGGGTTGCTTGTGTCCTTTATCTTTTTGTGTGTCCATTCTATGCATTGGATACATCGTCACCTTGGTCTTATATACCCTAGTGCATAAATTCCATTTCTATATCAAAATGAGGATTGCTCTTTACATTTTATAAAGCATAACCAAAGAAAAATCATCCCATCCATCTCACCCATACATCCTAATAAAACCTATAGCTTTCACAGTTTGATCAAATCTTTTGTTCTTCTACATCTTACATAGCTTCTTCTTCCATCTTTCATCTAACTTTTTATCTTCATCTACATCTCTCTATTTACTAACCATTTTCTCTTCTTTCCTTTCAAGAGCACACCTGTGTTCTTTGAACCCACTTGTCCTCTCGAGGGGGCATCATCATCATTCATCTTATTCATTGACTTACCATTATATTTCCTTGTCACCCTCACTTTGAGTGATTGGGGCATCACCATCTCTAATCCAATAATTTTCTTCCAACCATGATCTACTAAATCAATCTTCTTCCATCCAAATCAAACACTATGTTTTAAACTTCTTTGAAATGTTGTTGCTTCGTAACTCCATCTCAAAGAGGGGCAAAATGTAGACACCCAAAAATAACCATTGCATCATTCACCTTGTGTACATCATTCTTTGAACATCAAATTCTTCCAATTCACCTTAATCCAACATTAATTAAATGATTCTCAATTATTTAATTAATTTCATCATTTCATCACCTTATTCTTCTATTTGCACATTAATTAAATAAAATCTATTATTTAATTAATTCAACATATCTTAATTTCTTCCTATCCACCATAATTAAATAATTTTAATTATTTATTTGGCTTAGAATTATTCCTCCATATTAAATAAATTATTCAAATTTATTTAAGTTGACTTTTCATATCTTCTCAATAAATAAAATCATTATTTTATTTATTTTCTTCCATCATGCATCACGAATTTAGATAAATTTATTTATTTAATATCTAATTATCTTCTCAATCTTCCAAAAATATCCTTTTCCTCCATGCACACAAATTAAATAATCTATTATTTAATTTTATTCATTTGCATGTCAAAAGGCAAATCAAAAGTTGAGTTAATTGGCTTTAAAATCTTTGTTTTTATCAATCAATTCATAAAATAAAAAAAACATTCTATTTTTATGAAAATCAATCCTATCTTTAGTCAACAAAGTAGTTAACTCAACACAATAACTTTTTGCATGTACACGTGTCATGTGCACATTAATTCATGATTCCTCAATTTATCTCCTCTGTCTATTTCATCAAATTTCCTCCACCGTTGATCGATCTTCATTGAGAGCTATAAATACGCCCATCCATCTCTTCACAAACACTTCATGATTCTGAACACTTGGAATCCATATCTCCCAGTGCTTTTGAGCATTCGTTGAAGCAAGCACGTTATCATTCATCCATCTCACTACTAAGGTTATGCTTTTTGGTATTTTGAGCAATCCACATTCACAAAATACACCAAGGAATTACATTCGATGGGTAACATTTAGTATTTCATGCTTTTTATCATATCTTTGTTATGCTATTGATGATTTATTGAAGGTTATGATGGATTTTGGTGTTGAATCTTTATTGTATTGATCCCTTTATGAATTCCAGATTTCCCCATACACATTTTTCATCATCATTCATCTTATTCATTGACTTACCATTATCTTTCCTTATCACCCTCGCTTTGAGTGACTGGGGCATCACCATCTCTAATCCAATCATTTTCTTCCAACCATGATCTACTAAATCAATCTTCTTCCATCCAAATCAAACACTACATGTTTTAAACTTCTTTGAAATGTTGTTATTTCACAACTCCATCTCAAAGAGGGACAAAATGTAGACACTGAAAAATGACAATTGCATCATTCACCTTGCATACATCATTCTTCAAACATCAAATTCTTCCAATTCACCTTAATCCAACATTAATTAAATGATTCTTAATTATTCAATTAATTTCATCATTTCATCACCTTATTCTTCTATTTGCACATTAATTAAATAAAATCTATTATTTAATTAATTCAACATATCTTAATTTCTTCCTATCCACCACAATTAAATAATTTTAATTATTTAATTGGCTAATTATTCCTCCATATTAAATAAATTATTCAAAATTATTTAAGTTGACTTTTCATATCTTCTCAATAAATAAAATCATTATTTTTATTTATTTTCTTACATCATGCATCACAAATTAAATAAATTTATTTATTTAATATCTAATTATCTTCTCAATCTTCCAAAAATGTCTTTTTCGTCCATGCACACAAATTAAATAATTTATTATTTAATTTTATTCATTTGCATGTCAAAAAGAAAATCAAAAGTTGAGTTAATTGGCTTTAAAATCTTTATTTTATTAATCAATTCATAAAATAGATAAAGCATTCTATTTTTATGAAAATCAATCCTATCTTTAGTCAACAAAGCAGTTAACTCAACACAACAACTTTTTGCATGTACACTAGTCATGTGCACATTCATTCATGATTCCTCAATTTATCTCCTCCGTCAATTTCTTCTAATTTCCTCCACCATTGATCAATATTCTTTGAAAGCTATAAATACACCCATTCACCTCTTCACATACCCTTCACAAACTTTGAGCTTTTGGCATACATATTGTCCTTTCGAGCTTTGAGCATTTGTTGAAGCACCTTGCAACCATTGAGCTTATCATCCATCCATTTTGAAACCATGGTTATGCTACGTTTAGAGCAATCCACATGTCAATACACCAAGGAATAAGTATCATAGTGTGGTAAAATACAATGTTGTTTTCTATGGATTTCATTATATTGTGCATTTCAATTATTTCTTGAGTTATTTAGACATTCGAATAGGATCATTATGTGTCTTGTTTTCATTCTGATTTCTAGCATATACAATAGTCAATTCATCTCAATATGTATTATATCTATAAAAAATATATGTGTGTGTATGTATATTAATTGCACATGCTTTGCACTATGTCCATCTCACCCCATTGTGTTTTATGATTACTCCTTTTTAATTTTCATCTTATTAGGAGTCTTAAGTTGCTATTAAGTAGGTTGTCTTTACTAAGTCACAAGATTCCTAAATCATCATGCACAATTTATCCCCTGCATTCTTGATGATTTGAATGAATTGACCTAGATCCTTAAACTAATCTTAGTCTTAGTTGTTGTTACTTCTTAGTTCTATGCACATCAAACATGCAAGCCTATAATGCTTCCTAGAAGATAATAGGCAAGTTTCCCCAATTTTCCTTAACAAGGGAAAAGTCTTACAAGACAATTTGTACCCATTTGATTACATCTAACCCCTTACTCACCTTACCTAACCTTCAGTGATGAGCACTCACTACTTCCTAGTAATGTGGGGTTAGGTTAAAGGAGTCTAGTACTCCAATTAAAACACACAAAAAAGAGAAAATGAAAATTATTATACAATGTTCATACTATTTAGTGTAGACCTCAATTAAAACTATGAGGATGATGTCCATTAGAAAGTGAGGAAATAAGAAAATCACACACATGCACAAGTTAGGTGAAATGACAGAGTCTCACTTGCCTTTGAAATGCCATATTTGCTAAGGAGACTTTCCTTTACTCCAAACTTGACTTGTTGACAATATTTGATCTAAGTCTAGGTGGTACTTGTTGTGACCTCCACAACATGCCCCTTTTTTGAATTTGGGGATGTTAGTGTTACATTTTATGGTTCCTATTTTTGGAAATGTCTTGATGATCCTTTGTATTACCTTTGTTTTATCATGTTCACATGATTTGTTTTGTCTTATTTTAAGTCAATTTTGAAATTAGGGGTTAATAAAAGTCCAGTGTTATGTCCTAAGTTGTAAAGGGGTATTTAAAATTAAGGGTCTAAGGTTAAATTTATCATGTTAAAATTATAAGGTTAACCCCTTTGCTAAAGTTGCAAATTTGTTTCAAACTTCAGGCTAATTTGTTTCCTTTAAAATTGCAAATCTGCCTCGAAAGTTTGAAGCTCAAAGGTGGCTTCTTACAAAATCCTTTCAATACCTCGAGGGCCAAAGCGTGTTGCTTCATTTTTTCAACCATTCAACTTCTTACTATGATCTTTCATGATCCAACTCTCCTACACCTGACGATGATCCAAGAATCTATATTTTTCAAACTACTTGTGGTTGATTCATCACAATTTCTAAGTTTTCCTCTTTTTCTCTTCTCTGGTTTTCCATTTGCATGTGCAAATCCCAGGGTTTTAGGTTTCAATTATGTTTCTAGTTTATTATTGGATTTTGCATGCATTACATTCTAATCCTTTAATGTCATGCTAAATATTTGATTGCATTTACTTTTGGGTCTTTGAAATTGTTGAAATCATTGAAATGTGAACTTGGTTAGGGCACACTTTCATTCCTCATTGTTATAAATTTTTCATGCCCTAGTTCTTTAGGATTGAATCTCAAAATTGGAACTTAAAAAAATTTCTCTTTTTCACTTTTTTCCCTTAGAGTCTAGACTTCCAAAAGTTTATACAGTCTAGTGTATAGTCTAGAAATCCAAAAAAATCTACAATTTGTAATTTATTTTGCAAACTACAAGTTGGATTTGAAATCTGACGTGCAATCCAGAAACCCAAAAGTTTTTGCACTTTGCAAGTTTTTTGCAAACTATAAGTTGAATTTGATGTCTGGCATGCAATTTGGAAACCCAAAACCTTTTGCATTTTGTAAATTACAATAACAATTGCAAAGTGCAAATGGGTTCGACCCCCAGTTTGCAACTTGCAAACCATGCGTAAACTTTGATTTGCATTAAAGAAACAAAATACTTGTTTTGATCGTTTAAGCTTTTGCAACTTAGAACATTAGTTTAATTTTACATTGGGAATTGTGTATATGATTTTATGAAGATCCAATTATGCAAAATTGACTTTGTATGATCCTATAATTGCATTTTGAAAGTTAAAATTTTTATAATCAAATTTTACTCTTCAAAAAAATTATGTTGAAATATTGATTAAAATTGATTGTTTATAATTGTTTGATTTTATTATTTTAAATGAATTTGATGCTTCATTGTCATTAAATGTAGGATACATGTATACACAAGGAATGCAAACTACTAAAGCAAAGAAGGAACTAGGACTAGGTTACTTTGATTTGAATGCATTGATACATGATGAAGGTTTTAGTAGTTGAGGAGGATCTCCAAGAGTGAAAGACACTTGGGAAGTGTGCACAAGTTTTGCAACATGCATCGACATGTGAAATTTTAGATGATATGTAATGAAGGAATATAATGTGAAAGATAAAAAATAGATATTGGCTAGACATTTTAAGTTAAAGCATGAAAAGGAAAAGGGATAATGGGTTTGAGATTTTTACCATATATACAAAAAGGGAATTCATTTTTATCTACATTTTTTATCTTATGCAAAATTGGGAAAATAGAGGAGAAAGAGTTATTTAACAAACCCTAGGTTGCATCTTTGAATTTGGAAAAGGAAAGATTTCTTGAAGGAGGAATTGGATTGCTTGCTTGGTGTTTGTGGATCGAAGTGGAAAAGATCTACCATTTATTGATCTTAAATTCATTAAGGTATTTTTCTTGTAGGTTTAGAGAAAGAATTATATATATTTTTTGGTATACAAATAATGAAATTGAGAGTGTTTGTTTGAATTTATTATGCTAAAATATAGTGTTGTTGCATCCTTGAGTATGAATTTAAAAGTGAACTTATTGTATTGTTTAGTATGAAGGGAAAAGGGTAGCATTAGAAATTTTTTCAATGCATTTTTTATTTTTGAGAAAATGCAAAAATGGAGAAATCCCTTGAAATCTTTTTCTAAAATTTTATATGATTGTTTTTTTGTGTTGTTGGGTAGATTTAGAGCAAAGGAGTATATTCTTGTATTTTTGAATTGTTGACTTTTTAATTTTTGAGAAAAATGAATGTTCATCAATGACATACCTAGTTATTTCTTGGTTTTTTGAAAAAGTAAAAAAGAGTATTTTTTAAGAATTGGAACCTCTTACATGTGTTTTATTTTGTGGAGTAACAAATAATGGGGTAGTGAAATGACATAAGGAAAAAATGGGTGTATGTGTGTTTAAATCTAAGTTTACATGTTCTAAGAGCCACTATCAAGTGTTCTTCTCAGATTGTCTTAGGAATGAGGATGAAGTGGGATGACTGGAGTGGAAATATTGGGACCAATCCATTTGAGGGATTGATATGAAATGTTTGAGAAAGAGAAGAAAGAACTTAAGGGATAAAAGCATAAATGTTGGGACTAAACCACTTGTGGTTGATGTGCTATGCCCAAGAAAATGAATGAAAATGAGATTTAAAACTAATTGATATAACATTGATACCAACCCATGGTATAGTTGATAAATGGGGTTCAAACAAGAACTAAAATAAATCCATTAGGATCAACCCATATGTAGTTGACGTGTAATACATCTTTGAGACTAATCCATATGTAGCTAAAGTGTGATGCACCATTGAGACCAATCCTTTCATGATCTATGTGTGATGCTTAATGAAGTCTATTCCTTGAGGTGAGTACTTGGTATATGTTTATGTCTCATGTTATCTTCTCATACTTTGGAATATTGAGTCGAATGTCACTCATCTCCTTCACATACTGATGCAGGAGCATTCAGGTACGCATGCGATCCTGCATCGCCCAAAAACATTTGTTTGATTTTTTTTTCAGTTTTGAATTATTTTGGTGGTTCTTGGCATCTCTCTAACATTAGGGTACTCTTGATTTGGTTGAATTTGTAAAATGGAGATTTCATCTAATCGCAGTTTTAGAGCTTCGTAAGTAGTTTTACAGAAACAATTATTTCCATAAATCCGTAAGGGCTGGAGGCAAATGCTTTTACAGGGATATCTATGATAGTATTTTTCCAAATGTGGTAATATTTTGTGATTGGCTTCTTCATGAGTTGAGAGAAATTATTTTTCTCTATTTTACATTGATAATTTGTGGAAATAATTAATTTTGGAGTTTTATTAAAGTTGGAGTAAAATGGTTTTGTTGGGATGTTCAAGAGGTCATTCCTCATGTGTTGGCTAGTTTTCACGCATAAATTTTCATCTTGTCAAAAGTTATAAAAACCACTTTTTGGCATTCAACGTAATTTTTGCAACTTCAACTTTTACATCTTCCTACCCTGCCACCAAGACAAAAAGCAAATGTAAACATTGAATATTTGAAAAGATGAAAATAGAAGAGAAAATCAAATTGAAGCCACTAAAAATAGAAGAGGTGCACTAAATAAGAAAAAGATTCTTGAAGTTGTTTCAGTTGCCCCAAAATTACATTGAAGAAAAACTTCAAATTATCAGTTATAGATTAAGATGCCCTCCTTCTTGTTTTAAAGTCAATAAAAGGAATAGAAATAAGTGAATGAAGAAAGTGTTGTAGACAAGGTGCCAAGATTAGAAAATAAAAGAAAGAAATTTTAAAAGCCACCAACATAAGTAATTGTGTTGAATTCTAAAAACAGAGAGTGCTAGATAGAAAAAAGAGGTGTGGGAAAAGAGAGGGAAGATCTGCAAGTTGAGAGAGCACCCAACAAGGGAGATTGGAGGAGGAGTTTCCCAACAAAGATGGGATTTCCCAACAAAGAGGAGAGGCCGCCCAACAAAAATGATAATGAAAAGAGTTTTTAGAGTTGCCAATTGTAGTTTTGAAGGCACTAAAGATTAGAGGAAGATTTAAAAAATTGAATATGACCAAAAAAGAGATGAAGGTGTGACGTAGAAAGGAAATAATAGAGCATAGAGTTTGAAGGGGGATTAAGGCACAACATTGAGAAAATATGAAGTCGTTGAGTTGCTCCAAAAACAAAGAGCTTGCTTAAAGATTGAAGTTGTTTAACAAAAAACTTGCATGTAGTTTGTAAGATGATTGATTTGTAGATTAGAAGCTACCAGATGCTGAGGTAGTGGAGTTGAAAAGATAAGCACACAGGGAATTGGAGGTTTTAAAATGATTTGAAATAATACATTTTGTTGTTTGTGCACATTAATAATAAATTAAATTTCTTCTATTTATGTTGCAAGTTCTAGAAGTTTGGATTTTCAAATGGATTTATAAGTGAATGTGAAATTTGCATCTTAAAAAGTAAAAATTGAGTTTGAAAATTTGATTGTGGCTACCTTGTTTGGTGTTTTGATAAAACCCTCGAACCTTGATCTACATTAAATGGTATCAGAGTGAAGGTTGTCGCTAGGGAAAATGTGTTGTGGTGTGAGAGGATTTTTTGCAACTGTAGAGAGTTAAATTTGTGTGAGATATGTTGGTTGTCCTCCAATAGAGATTAAAGCTAGGTAGAAGGTGTGCAAATTTCCTCCACTGAGAGAGAGAGTGGGTAGAGGGGGTTTTGAGAGGTGCATCTTCAAGGGTCTTTGTTGGGTAGAGGATAGTTGTGTGTGTGAGTTTGTTGCAGGGAGGACCTATGATTGCAGAGAGCATTGGCTTTGAAGTTTTTATGTGTGTAGGCTATAGAAACTATAGATTGTGAGTTGTAGATTGTGTGTGAAGATGAAAAAGAAGAAGGGTATGAGTTTAGCCTTGGGGAAGACTTTAAAAATTTCATTTATTAAAAGGAGAGAAAGAAGGTTAGATGAAGAAAGTTGGGCCAGAATTTAGAAGAAGTGTGCAGAGATTTTTTGGAGGTTGGATGCCTTGGAAGAAAATAGAAGAAAATAAAAGAGAAAGGAAAAGAAGATGGAAAGTAAAGGTTGTAGAATTTTTTTGATTTAGTTTTGTGCAGGTGAAGATGAAAAAGGAAATGAGAAGATTGTAGCAACATGTCTTGTTGAAGGCATGGAGGACATGGTGAAAGAGGCTGCAACCAAAGCTAAGGAGGAAAATGAGAGTGTAGAAACAGTTGTATGTCCTTTGAAGGATGAAGAAAAATAACATAATGAGATTGTAGTAGTTGAAAAAGAGTGTTTGAAGTTATGTCAAGTAAGTGATAGGATAAAAGATGAAAGTGTAGCAACAACGTTGACAAAAGGAGATGAGAGTAGAGGTAAAGAAATTACAACAACACTAGAGGAAAGGAAAACAAAGGTAATCTTTTATTTTTATAAATTTTATAAAGGTGAAGTTCGTGTTGATTTGCATGCTATAAAGATGGTTGAGGAGTATGAAGAGAAGCATATGGAAATCTTCAATTTCCATGATGTTGTCGGTATAGATTTGAATGTAGGTGTTGTAGGGAATGGTGCAGATGTGATGAAGTATGAAGAAAGATTTTGGTGGAGGAGGTCAGAATATGGTGGGGTAAATACCATGAGAGAAAGAAAGAGGAGAAGATACAATTGGAGGAGGAGATTGGTTCATGGTGGAAGAAATTCCATGAGGAGAAATAGAAGTGAAGAGTAGGCTTGGTGAAGAAGGATGATACTTTTCTTGGTCAAATACTGAAAGAGGTGAAGGAAGAAAGTTTCTGGTGAACCTGTTATAGTGATGGAATTTTCTATAGGTCCTTTACAACATGGAAGGGTGGTACTATCATTCATCTCCATTTTGTGAGCCCATGCTCACAAATGTTTTACCTAGTGTGTTTGATGCAGGAGCATCCAAGTCCACAAGTGATCTTGCATCGTCCAAAAACATTTGTTTATTTTATTTTTAGTTTTGACTTGTTTTGGTGGTTCTTGGCATCTCTCTAACATTATGGCACTTATGATTTGGTCAAATTAGTAAACTGGAGATTTCGTCTGATCACAGTTTTAGAGCTCTGTAGGTAGTTTTATAGAAACAGTTGTTTCCATAAATTCGTAATGGTTGGAGGAAAATAATTTTACATGGATATCCATGATAATATTTCACCAAATGTGGCAAGATTTCATGATTGTATTCTTCACGAGTTGAGATAAATTAATTTTCTTTGTTTTATGTTGGCAGTTTGTAGAAACAATTGATTTTGGAGTTCTATTAAAGTTGGAGTAAAATGGTTTTGTTGGGATGTTTATGAGTTCATTCCTCATGTATTGTATAGTTTTCATGCCTAAATTTGCATCTTGTTGAAAGTTATAAAAATCACTTTTTGGCATTCGACGTAATTTCCACAACTTCAACTTTTACATCCTCCTGTCCTGCCACTGAGACAAAAGCAAATGTGAACATTCAATATCTGAAAAGATGAAAATAGAAGATAAAATCAAACTGAAGCCACTAAACATAGGAGAGGCACACTAAATAGAGAAAAATATTCTTGAAGTTGTTTTAGCTGCCCCAAAATTGTGTGGAAGAAAAACTTCAAATTATCAATTACAAATTAAGCTGCCCCCTTCTTATTTTAAAGTCAATAAAAAGAATAGAAATAAATGAGTGGAGGAAGTGTGGAAGTGCTACAGACAAGGTGCCAAGATTAGAAAATGAAAGAAAGGAATTTCAAAATGCATCAACATAAGTAATTGTGTTGAATTCTAAAAATAGAGAGTGCCAGATAGAAAAAAGAGGCATGTGAAAAGAGAGGGAAGATATGTAAGGTGAGAGAGCACCCAACAAGGGAGATTGGATGTACAGTTTCCCAAAAGAGATGGAATTGTCAAGTAGAGAGGAGAGGCCACCCAACAAAAAGAATAATGAAAAGAGTTTGTAGAGTTGCCAATTGTAGTTTTGGAGGCACTAAAGATTAGAGGAAGATTTAAAAATTTGAATCTACCCAAAAAAGAGATGAAGGTGTGGCATAGAAAGGAAAGAAGAGGACATATAGTTTGAAGGGGGATTGAGGCACAACATTGAGAAAATCTGAAGTGGTTGAGTTGCTCCAAAAATAGAGAGCTTGCTTAGAGATTGAAGTTGTTTAACAACGAACTTGCATTTAGTTTGTATGCTGATTGATTTGCATATTGGAAGCTGCCAGATGTTGAGGTAGTGGAGTTGAAAAGATATGCACATATAGAATTGGAGGTTTTAAATTTATTTGAAATAATACATTTTGTTGTCTGTGCACACCAATTTAATAAATTAAATTTCTTCTATTTATGTTGCAAGTTTGAGAAGTTTGGATTTTCAAATGGATTTATAAGTTAATGTGAAATTTGTATCTTAAAAAGTAAAAATTGAGTTTGAATTTTTTATTGTGGCTGCCTAGTTTGGTGGCTTGATAAAATCCCTGAACCTTGATCTGCATTGCATACATTCTCCTCTTCCTTGTGTTTAATTGGGTTGATTGTGTCCAATTGTGTATTGAAGAGCCTTATGTGATGTGTTCTTGATTGTGGTCAATTGTGGGTGTTTGGCAACCATGGATTTCATCTCTTAGTATAGATGGGTGGGCTCTAGGGTCCTACATGGTTTAGTGCCATTGAGCACCATTAGGATTGTGTGATGGGATCATGGTGATGCTTCTTGGAGATCATGTGAGGATCTCATATTATCTTCATTGTTGCATAATTTGGATATGTTGTAATTGTGGTTATTAGAGGACACTTGTAAAGGCATGAAAGAATTATAATTGTACAATTATATTATCTTTATATTCAAATGTATTCCATCCATGTTTGGTATCCAAATACTATTTTGTAATCTTTTAATAAATGCTATTTGATTTGAAATCATGCATTGTTTTGTGATGAAATTACCATTATGAGTAAGTCCTAATTTGGTTCCTTTTAGGCCTAGTGTGTAATCATGTTGGCATATGGTTTATATATGTTGTTCGTGCTCTATTACAATGTTAGAAACAATGTGGATTCATGAGTGGTTTTCATAAATAGCTATTGTATTGGCACTGTTGAGCCTATTTTTATGTTGCATTGTCACATCTTGAGTAGATGAATTCTTGCATATGAGAAGTAGCTTTTTAGTGAAATTTAATATTTGTATCTTGTGAGTTTTATGAGTGGAATTTTTTTATCTTAAACTTATTGGAAATGAATGTTTCAAACCACTTCATAATAGCTCTTATATAAAAAAAAGTTGCACCTTGTTTAGTGTAGATTGTTTAGGCTTACAAAGGCTTAACCCTTCACTTGTCTCAGGTCTTGTGGCATTCTTGTCTATCTTGTGAGGTTGAAATATTATGTTGAGGGTTAGTTTTGAATAGGATACTTGTTTTGGGCTGTTTTGGCCACCTTGGTTTTAATTTTGGAGTCACTAGGAGTCTTGCTATCCAAAACAAGATGTTCTACTAGTTTTTAATCACCCATATAAAAAAGGTAGGATTTCACTAAGTAGAGGGGAAATCCTAGGATAGCTAGGGTGATTTTCATTAGAAAGAGGGGTGATTTGAAAATAGTGGGTAGTTGTATATGTTTTCTAGAAAAAGTTTTCTATATGAGAGCTATACCTTAGGGTCTACTCTTCACTCCCATCTTATCTTGAGGTGTTTGTGTGTTCTTGTCATATTTTTGATGAGATCAATGTAGTGAGACCTAGGTGAGATGTCGCATCTCCCTTATAACCAACCACTCATGGCATGTTCAAGAGGAGGTTTAGATATCATGAATCCATTCCTTAGGTGTTTGTTATGGGCTTGGATGCAAGAAGGGTGAACTTTAGTATGTGATTTAGTTCCTTCCATCCTCATATTCTATTTGTGTTGATGATGTGAGTAATCACTCTATCAATAATTATGAGTATGTTCTACCTCATCTATTTCTCATTGTGTTGATGTCATTCCATTATGTTTGTGTAAGTCTTCTATTGTGTTATTATAATGGGTGTGCATTGACCTTGTGTCATCATGCACTTTGTTGTGTTGTGGTCTATTTTGGTCATGATGTTGTTTAGTTTTGATAACATCAAGTGTGAAAGCATGAGATTATGGAATGTCTTTGTCACAATAGTACAATGGAAAATTTATTTGTCTATTTTTTGTTTATTAATGTCTTGATGTAAAAGTTGGGGTATTACATTAACAATTGCATAAAACTCTTGATCATAGACTAAATAAATCTTCTTGGATTCATTCAACTTTTCACTAAAATAAGTAATGGTCCTACCTTCTTGTATCAACACCACACTAATGGATTTATTACTAGTATCACAATCAACTTGAAAAACCTTCTCAAAACCTAGAAGTGCTGACACTGACTCAATTATTAACTTCTTCCTTAAGAGATCAAAACTCTTTTTAGTATCAACTATCCATTCATATTCTTCGTTCCACATATATTGTATTAGAGGTGTACATATCCCACTAAAGTTTCTAATAAAATTCCTATAGAAACTTGCTAAACCATGGTAACTTCTAACCTCTATTGCATTCTACACTATTGGCCATTCAATAATTGCTCAAATCCTTTTAGGATTCATTCTCAATCCATATTTAGATATCATAAATCCTAAATAAATCAACTCTTTTTGCATGAAACTACACTACTTTAGTTTTACATGGCTTCTCCTATTTTAGCTATGCTAAAACCCACTATAGGTGTATAAGATTTTCTTCTTTTTCTCTCAATCTAAACACCAAAATATCATCTATATACACAATTACAATCTTACCTAAGAATTCTTTTAGAACTATGTTCAACAACCTCATAAAGGTGCTTGGTACATTGGTCAATACAAAGAGCATGATTAATCATTCATATAGTCCATCCTCAATTCTAAAATCTATCTTCTATTCATCTCCTTCATAGATTCTAATCTAATGGTAACCACTTTTAAGATTGATTTTGGAAAAGTAGCATGCTCCACTGAAAGAATCCATTAGGTCATCCATGCACAATAACGAAAAATCTATACTTGGTAATTTTTTCAATAGCACAAGAGTCTATACACATCCTCAATTCTCCTTCCTTATTTGGCTCAAGTACTATAGATATAGTGTAAGGTCTTATACTTTCTTTAATCGGATCTCTCTTTAACTTATCTATTCAATTTTACACTCATATCAAGGGTCATTTTGTGTGGTGATTTATTAGGAAAATTAGATCCTGGAATTAAGTCCATATAATATGAATTTTTTCACTGGTGGCAATCCTTCAATTATTCCACTCTCCATGATACCCTCAAACTCCTTAGAAATGCTTTCACTTCTATCTCCTCAGAGCAACATGGATCATCTTTCTCTCCTAGTGTAGGCTTAACTACTAATGCATAATATTTCTACCAGTCTTTATTTTCCTTGAGAGACTTAAACTAGTAATCAAGAACATTACCTTCCTCTTTGTGACTTCTTCAGCCTTTAGTGCCTACAAATTAAACTTATTTCTACCCATTGTGATGGTTAATATGTTCTTCCTCTGATTATAGATGGCACACACATCATATTACCATGGTCTACATAATAACGCATGGAAAGCATCCGTAGAAATCGTATTACACAAGATTTTAGTAAAATATCAGTAATATGAAAGGAAACTAGGCATTATTCTTTCACAATCATTTGTTGACCCTTATGTAACCATGAAACATAGTAAGGATTTGGATGCATTGCTAGTTTCAATCCCATCTCTCCACCATTTTTGTGGGCACTAACTTTTCAATGCTTCCTCCACCTATGATCGATCATCTTACAACACTTTTCTCGAAACTTGCACTTAGTGTAGAAAATACTTTTCCTCTACCATGCTTCTTTGTCTTCATTAGTGGGCTTGAGTAAAACCTTATGCAAAATTATATTTTGACCACCTTCTAGGGTCACATTCTCTATTTCACTACCTATATCTTCATCCCCCTATACAATTTGCACTCTTTTCTTAGCGCACCCTTGTTCCCACATGGCATCAGAACTCAAATTCTCTATAGCCTACTTATTTACATCTAAAACACGTACCATTATTTTTTCCCAGCCTCCTTTTCCCTTACCTTCATTCCTTTTGGAATTCTTCTCTTCCTTAGACCCTTGTGTGTCATTACTATACTCCACAATTTCTCCCTACACATATTGTATCTTATTGCTCTACTTGCCCCTTCCAGTCTTGCTCTTACCTTGCACTCTTTGTTTCTTGCATGAAATCTTCTCCTCTATCCTTAGTGTGAGTTGGTAGGCCTCTTCCATGAAACAAATAGGTGATATATAGATATCATCTTAGATTGTGGTATGCAAACCATTCAATTATGGTTCCATCTTTTATACATCATCCTCAACATGGTCTATGTGGATGTTCATGTGATAGAACTCTTTGGTATATTCCTTCATAGAAAACTCTCTTTTTCACCAATTCTAAACTATAATTGATGGGTAATATGTGACCTTTTAATTTTGTCACCATCCAATCCCATTTGGAGATCATTTGCCTTTACTTCTTAACCTAATCTTTATGCACATACTCTCACCATAAGGAAACATGCCCCTTCAACTTGGTGACATCTTACTTGACCCTCTTAAGGTCTTCTATAGATTCAAATTAAAAATATTATTCTATATTATTGATCCAATCAA
The DNA here is from genome assembly GCA_027924645.1 of Cunninghamia lanceolata. Lineage (NCBI taxonomy): Eukaryota > Viridiplantae > Streptophyta > Pinopsida > Cupressales > Cupressaceae > Cunninghamia > Cunninghamia lanceolata. Next base: position 900,586 of record BSBN01000247.1, on the reverse strand, counting down.
ACAAATCTTCTAGAACCAAGTTTCCTAAATAGAAAGAGAGGTGTTACCCACCTCACTAATGCCATGGTGGACTTATTCTCCTAACTTAATTCATAATTTGAACCTGAAGCCTCTTTGTTGTACATGATTCTTAACCTAATCTGTCATCATCATTAACATATTTATCTATGATTGTTCCTTTCCTTTTCATGGTCTCAATGATCTCTATCCTTGCTTGTATAGATTTCATTATCTCATCTTGTTTATTATGACACTATTCTCTTTGATTTTTTCCACCTCTTCTCTTATAATCAATTTATCCAATGGATTACCTACAACATGATATAATGTAATACTTCTACTATGTGGCTATCACCCACCCTTCAACAACCTAGAAAACTAGAATCTAATAATGAGTTGATGTAGTCACATATAGAGGGTCTAATGAAAGAGAGTCTATTCATGCAACACAACAACATAAACTAATAACCAAGTGCAAGAGTACATAACATTATCTTAATATTAAGAAAGACTAAATAACAAGATGGTATAAAATATCATATTATGCATAATTCATATAAAATACTTTACAATAGATCCATGTACATTATAATGCATCAAAAAAAGTACATGTTAAGATTTACATTCTTCTTTGATGCATAATCTTCAATTTGTTCTATTTATGCTCCTCACTACTTTTCATCAAATGAATTGTCCCTCTTTTATATGTATATTTTTTGATATGTAGGTTAATGCTAGCCACATATGTGTTGTTGTGTTCAATTATCCTCCCTAATATTGACTATACAAATTTGGGACCATACAAATTGGTGCAAAATTCAAATACATTGACACACAACCTAAATGAGGCCTCTTTTTATAAATGGACACACTAAAGCTTATAAGATACAACTTTGGACACAAGGATATGTTAAAAGTCCCTTAACAATAGTGTGATTTCAATTTAAAGGCTTCTCGAGTAATGTGGCATCACATAAGATGATGATTGTTTATAACTTTGTGTGAGTAATTTGAGGTTTGTGATAAGAAAATGGATCTATGGTAAGAATCAAATAGCCATAATAGGGAATAAAACCTATAAAGGATAAATAATATTAAGAAAATATTTTTGGGTGATGTTAGACTGAATAACCCCTAAGATGCTCTTGCATCAAATATATGGTCATGAGACCACACATAAAATAGTTGCACCCACATGGACAAGATATGGATATGAGGCTAAACCAATTATATTGGCATAAGTAATATCATAATAAAATGTATATCCACCTAAACAAATTGGTAAAGATGGACCTCGGTGGCTAGATGATGTCATGTGATAATAGAAAACAAATAACCATATAAATAGATAAGTGTGTAGTTGCAAATAGGTAAGATGTGATCATGAAAAAACATGTAAAGATGTTTGTTCCCAAAATGGACAATATGCTGAGATAGATCTGGAAGCATGCTAAGAGTAATCTCATGTGATGATAAGATATCAAAATGAGATTAGCATAAGGTAAAGACATGATAAAAATCAAGGTAAGCATCATAAGCATGCGATCAAAGTAAGATAATAATTATGAGATGGGAATATGATAAGTGTCATAAACATGGAATCACAAGATGTGAATATGGGGAGCATTAGGATCATGATAAAATCAATCATAGTAGATCATAGCCATGGAGAATAAGGATCAAAAGGATATCATAAATCATGTGTCATCATAAAATTACCAAAGCCTATACATCCCCTATTAGTATGATCTTAAGAAAAAATAAAGTCTCCAATTCAGACCCTCTTTTTTATGACCATTATTGATAAGGATTGGATTGGGGTTCATTTTAACCCCCAAGATGCTAAACTTATGGGAGATAAATGCATGTTGCATGCTCCCTATTGCATGGTGATCAAAAGTGTTAGACCCTAATCTCAAATTAACCAACATGTAAAGGTTAAGCATATGATGGATATTTGCTTTTATAAAGGAGAGTTGGATTCAAGAAATGAAGATCTTAAAGCCACCTTATGACGTAACAATTATATTTGTAGGATTATACCCAAGTATAATGCCATGCTTCACACACATAAATGGGCTTATAGTATAATGATGGTGGCTTATGGGAAGGGATATGACATGCCTAATATGTGATTTTAATGACAGTTTGGTCTATGATGAATTTTGTATTTTCAAGAAGCCATTTAGTCATGCCATAAGATGGAGACTATTAATCATTCATTGCAGGCAATCATTGGGAGTCTGGTTAATTTTGAAACTAGTAATCTTAGTTTGCGATGGTTAATCATGGGAGGTAATAGATGTAGGATTAAACCTACTTCATGTGAGGAGGTGTAAAATGATAAAACTTTGTGGTACATTTGTAAGGAAGGAGGTATTAATCCATATCTCGAAGCTTTAACTGACTTTTATAAGGAGAGTTTGCTAAGACATGGTCTAAAAGGAAACTCCAAGTGGGAGGAGTTAGCTTTGAGGTTTTAGAGGACACTGTTAACATGGCTACTAGTTTAAAATGTGATGGGAGAAAAGTTTGCAGGCAAGGAAAAATGTGAGACACCAAAAGTATCAACATTTTCTTGAAGGAGGGAGAACAAGTTACTATATTCTAGAATGGCTACATGAGGGAAGGGTTGTCGTACCCCTGGGACGTAGTAAGTTATTTTCTTATTAAATATTTCACTCTAGAAGGAAAATTTAAATGCATTTTACATTACCACTTCCTATTTCTTAATCATCTACATCAGAAGATTACCATTAGTTTTCTCTTTTTCCTCCTCAGTTCCTTGGAAAACTCTATTGAAAGTGTAGGTGAAGAGAAACCCCAACCAACCCATTCTTCCCCTAAACCAAGGCCTCATATTTAGAATTTACAAATTCCACCTTACCCTATGTCTAGATAAACCTATAAAAGCTATCCTTGTTGAAATTGGTAACCTGAAATCCCCGATTTCTAAGGGAAAGGGTAAAAACACTAAGAAACCTCTTGCTAGAAAAATGGGGTTGGAAACTAGTCCCTTGAATACTAATCCTATGTCTCTTCCCAACCTAGAGCCTCATAATGAAGGGACTATTGATATTGGTAGCAGTCCAGGGAAGGATGGAAACCCTATGAAGAATAAGCCTACTCAGGTTGCTAATAAAAAGACTCCTACTAATACTAAGGTAGTCACTACCCCTAATGCCACTTCAGTGAAGGCCAAAGGCTTGGATTCTATAATCTCCATCACTAAGGAGGGGGTTGTAGCTAGTCTTTGTTCTCTGATGAAAGAATCACCCCTTCTTGATAAATAGAAGAAAGAAATCCCCAATCTTAAGGGAGACAAAAGGAAGATTGTGGCTTTTGAAGAAGATAAGCCTGTAAGCAAGGTGGTCTCTAAGAGTGAGGCAAATGAGGGGAAGCTTATTATGCTTAGAGATAATAAATTTGTGGGGAATGTGGTCTATAGTCCCAAGGGTAAAAAATAAAGGTGAAATGGATGATGTTGATAAGGTTCAGGTGTTTGAAGTTGATAAGTCTATTGAGCTGGGGGTGAGAAGATCAAATAGATTTGCTGCTTCTAAGATACTTACACCTCCTACCACCCCCTACCTTGATGAGATAAATTTATCTATTGATGATTCCTTGGAGGACCACGTTAAGGAGACTAATAAAAATAAGGGTTCCAGTGGTAGTGAGAGGCCTGAGAATGACCAACCTAAGCATACCATGATTGAGAAGATTGATATTGACACTAGCTACTTTGAAGAAATGAATTCCCCCTATTTTGATTTTGAATCTCTTGAGAACCTATAGGTGGCCTCCAACAATGAAGAAAATCCCAAGGACTATTCCCTATGTGAAACAAATGCTAAAATGCTGACTACTCTATGGGACAAAATGAATTTAGTGGAGGAGAAAGTGAACAAGATTCTTAAGTTCAGTACTAAAGTCATGCAAAGATCTCATGTTCCTTCAATCAATTGAGAAGAAGGGGCCCTTAGAAACCTGCCTCATATAAGAGAAGACCAAGAAGAACAAGTCTTTTGATGACTTCTATAAGTTCTTACTAGATGATTAGGTGAATGTCTCTACCCTCTAGTGTTGGTCTTTTGTTGGTTCTATTATTTTTGATCATTTGTTCTTAGTGTTGTTTTTTAGTTGTTTCTCTATTGTTTGTTAGTTATTTGTGCCCTATAAGGGCTATGGACTATTTTACCTTTGAACTAGCTTTGTAAAGGGTCAAGAACCTAGTTTTTCCTATTTTATCTTATAAAAAGCAAATATGAAAAACCCTAATATTTATGAGAAACCCTAGGGGGAATTAGGTCATGCAAGAGTGGATGGGTTCACCAAAAAGTAAAGGAAAATACACTTTTCTTAATGTGTAATCTAGGATAAATAAATAGAATGTGACATAATGCATACATATCGACATAAATCAACCTCTAGATTAATTAACATTGGTGTGTAAAAAATGCTACCATAGGAAATTAAATGCAAGAGGTTAAGGCACTTAGCTATAGGAATGATAAGGAAGAATAATTCTATTATGGCACTAGAATTCACTTGCTTCAAGACTAAAAATAAATCCTCTATGTCTAGAAAGTGCCTCAAAACTATTACAACCTCTAGCTTTTGAGAAGGTTGATTATGCGACTCTAGGTCACTTCCATGTAGTTAGATCTATCTTGTGACCTATAGATTTGATTTGGTGAAATACACTAGCCTACTTTTTGATTCACCAAATTATCTACTCTTCACTAATTATCAAGAATTGACAATATTTAAAAATAGCTTGGGGAAGTTGCTTGATCACAAGGGTCATGTTCTCTTAGGTCAACTCCCTTGATTAGGCTGGCTTTATGGTCATGGAAATGGTTGAAGACAACAACCTTAGACAATGCAGACGATATGGATGACTTGGATGTAGATTAGATTCCTTTTAGTGCTCCAATTTGCAATTAAAAGGATTTTTCCTTTGATTATCAATGATATGAATGGAAATACAAGGACATAGCAATTAATCACACAAAATGTGTACTAAGTCGACTCATAATAGCTAGTGGAATAGGCGAGAGTCGGAAAATATTTGAAATTTTTTTAAAAAATGAATCACTAATCAATTTTGCATGGTGTGAAATCAATATTGGATACTACATAATTGACCTATGACACAAAAGTGCTAATATCAAGGTGGGTAAGGAATATGTGGGAATGGGTAACAAAGTTAGGTGTTAAAAATGACTAATTTATAGAAATATGTGCAAATATAAAATAGATAAAGTTACATATATGGAAATAAGTGTAAGTAGATACAGATGATGGATTAAAAAATAAGCCCAACTTCACATAAAATTATATATAATGTCACTATATAATTATATTAAACCATTCCATCAAAATGAACCCAAAACTAAATATTAACATAAAAATATAAATTTCACCATTACAATAACAATTTTGAACTTTAAACTATTACAATAACTATTAAAACTTATATATAACCACTTCCTTAATAATATTATTATGACAAACATTCATAAAACATGATGTACTAATCTGAGGTACTTTCTTTGTATGGAAGCTCAAAAATTTAAGCAAAGCATAAGTGCACTCCACCAATGGTGAGAAATTGTAATGATTGATTAGAAACATGTTTTTCTTTATTAAATTCTAAACGACCTCTCCACACGCTACTTCAACCTCGCATTTCCCCGCCATGTTAAAAAAATTACTCTTTTAAGTGTTCTTATTTTATTTTTTATTAAATGTAGTGAAATGCCTTACTTTTTATTAAATTTTAATTGATACTAAGAGCCTTTTCTTAATTGAATAATATTGATATTCATTACAGTCTTCTACTTCTATTGATCATTATGTTTTATAAAACATACATTCATATCCATAACTAATTTATGAAAATGTTTGTAATTTATAGGTGGACACTCTCAACAATTAAACAACATTGCAACATAAGGTTTGTCTTCCTTATGAAGAATATATACATTTTGTTTTAATTAATTTACTTTATAAAAGTAGAAAATTATTTTCTACAATCTAATTTTAGAATAACAATAATTATCCATATAATGATTTGTGTGGAATTTCATTCTAATTGAATTCTTAGGATCAAAAGGAAATTTAAATGCAAATCTCGTATGGGTTCAAATAGTAGAATATAAGCATCGTATACAAGAAAAAGATGGACAATGGGAGAAATAAAGACCAATCACAATCTTTTGCAAAATATTCATCAAGAAGTGCACAAAAGTATATATCGAAGAACAATATTGTAAATCTAATGCACTTAATTTTAGATGTTATTCTATGTAATGCACCTACTTTTAGATGTTATTATATGTAAATAAAATAAAATATCTTCTAATCCATTCCATGATTTGTACTCTCTAACATTTTACCTAACATGTAATTTGTTATCGACGTAGCCATTGCATCTCCTTTAGGTGCAAGTGCTAGTATATGTATAATGCTTATATGAGCATGTCCATCTCCATGTCATCACTTTGTATATCTTTTCTTACCAAACATCGCACCTTTTATAAATTTCTTTATGTTTTATGTAAAAGAGTGTATATTATTTTTATTTTTTTCCTTGGTTTTTTATGAGTAAATTATAAATTTTAATTACAAATAATATTATTGGAGTGAAGAAAACACATCATTTTACAAAAATTATATTAAAATTATGAATAAAGATTAATAAAACAATTTAATATGACCCTAGATAAATATAATTGAGTTGAGTAAGTAACATGATAAGTAAATAGGACCCCCCTGACTTTGGTTGGTCGAAACTCAATTTCGATGAAGCGTTTAAGGGTAACCTAGGTCAGGTGGGAGGGGGAGCAGTGGTGAGAGATAGTAAGGGCAATGTCTTGGACATCTATGCTGAGAACCTAGGAATTCAAACCAACAACTTATCAAGGAATATCTTTGGCCAAAGACCTAGGTATCACAAATCTGTTCATTGAAGGAGATTCCAAAAATGTATTAGACATGATTAAGAATAAGGCCAATCCTAATTGGAATATCAAGGACTTAATAAATCTTAGCAAGGAGGAACTTAGACACATGGATAAAGTGAAAGTGCAACACATTTTTAGAGAGGGCAATTCGAAAGCTGATGGGATTGCTAACATAGGTTGCACCATCATAGATTTTATTAAATGGAGAAGGGGAGAGGACATCCTAAGGAATATTACTGAATTCACTCATAATGACTAAAGGCTGCAACATTAATGTTATACATGCTTTGGACGAGTGAGGGACTTCTCGCATGAACCAGATTACATAGATGAATAACCACAATCATTCAAAGTTATGCTTCATTATCACTATCGTGTTGGCCAATGTCATTTTTTCTTGACTCTTCCTCATTATTTCTTTTGTTGTAAGAGTTGCAGAGACCAAGTTAGCGAGCTCAACAGGATGGGTGGAGACCTCACACAGATGGAGCCAACCCAGTATGACAGAATCAGAGAATAGGGATCTGTGGCAGATATTACAGAGACAACTTTACCACTTATATCGAGTCTATGAATGGTTATGACACCATCCTGTCTAGGGAATTTGCAAACACATGGAAGGCTGGCCAGGTTTACATCAGAGGCATCACTTTTTGAGCCTCTAAAGAGCTCATTGCTAAAGCCACTGGTCTAAATTTGGATGGGGCTCGTATTGCCAAAAGAGTCAAGGGGAATTATAAAGAGGACATGCTGAAATTCCTGCAGGAGGGCGAGAGCGTCACTAGATTGCAAAACAGTTTCAATAGAGAGGACCTGCTGGGCATAGGGAGGGAGGTGGTTGAAGTGCTCATGAGATATGTGACTTTGGAAGGTAGGTACAAAAGATTCCACGCCTATCTCTTTCCTCTTTTAAATCATTTTCACCATAATGTCAAAATCAATTTCCCCTACTAGTTATATACTTCCCTGGAAGATTCGGTTTAGAAAGTTTTGCTGGGGGAGAAAGTTCTTCCCCTGCATCAATTCCTTATCTACGCCTTGTATAAATTTGAGTTGGCTTTCACCCGTGCCTTTGGTTTTAGACCCAGAATCTACAACCCTCCACTAATTGAAAATTTACATGAGACTCCTAGTAAGAATAAGGATAGAAAAACCCTTGTTAGAGGTGAGGGTTCTTAGGGCAAGAAAAAAATAAATGAGGGCTCTCAGGGTAAGAAAAAATTAGACAAGGGTTCTGGGCCCATGAAACCTATGGCGCAGGGGAAGCAAGGGAAGGGGATAGAGAAAGTGGGTTCCGCTTCTCAATTTGTTGAACTTGAACACACCAAGACCCACATGGAAGCCTCCAAGACCCTGAAGGATAATACTACCCAAACAATTACTATGAAAATGGGAAAGATGGTTCTATGTAGCATGAATATTCCTCAACCTTCCCCAACTAATAAACCTACAGGAGATGTGCATGTTAGAAAACCCTATCTCAGGAGCCATAAGGAGTCTATAGGTGCGGGGGCTTCTCATCATACTGGGCCTATGACTTTTCAACCAGCCAGTAGCAAAGGGAAGGGTTTTGGGGATGATAGTACTCAGAAAGTTGTTTTAATTCTGGATAGTGATACTGATGATATTGTTCATGATGTTGAGGAGAAAGAGAAAGGCGTGCTGAAGGGTTCTATGCATTTGGATAAGTGTAAAGGCATCCTGAAGGGTCCTAAACGTAATACCTCTAACATACATGATGACCGCCCCTCAAGAAGCACAAGATGTCTAATGAGAAAACCCATGAGGACTTAAACAAAGATTGTAACACTTTCACCAAACTTATGGATAGGGTTGCCACTCTGTTTTAGGCTTTGGACCTTCAAAATCAAGTGCTTAATTGGTAACTTGCCCAGCTTCATCATGCTAAGAAGAAAATTCAACAGCTTAAGGGTATTACCCAGCTGGAAATGGAGGAGTGGCCTAAGGAAAGTGATGATGACCTGTGGGAAGAGGTGGAATAGATGGCTACCAAGTTTGAGAAATGGGAGAGAATGGAGGAAGAATTAGGGCAGATTAAAGAGACTTAGGCCAAGCTGGATGAGAAAGATTCTGATCTAGCCAATTATAGCAAGGAGATGGTCAAGAACTTAGCCACAACACTCTATATGCTGAAGGAAGAGTTGGAAAAAAGGAAAGTTGTGATTTAGGGGACTGTGGTAAGGATAAGCATCACACTCAGAAACAAGGGAAGGTTGGGCAGACTTGCAACTACAAGGCCAAGGACAACAACAACAAAGGTAAACAGGAGAGTAACACTTTCTTAGAGAAGCTAGAGTTTTTAAGCAAGGAATGACAAGCTATAGCAGCCTTAGACTATGGCCAGACAGTAAGCTGGTTGGTTTCTGGTCCTTTTTGTTTTGGTTGGTCCTGCTGGCATGTCCTTTTTTGCTATCTTTTTGTTGCTCTTTGGTTTTACCGCTTGTAAAACTCATTCTTTTTTACCTTTTTTGGCCTCTGTATATGGGCTCGAGCCCTTCCCGGTTACTTTTATCAAAACATGATAAGTAAATAGTAAATTAAATATAGGTTTAAGAGGTGTTTAGCTCTAGTGATGATGATAATTGGTGTAGGTGATTTGAATTATGTAAATACCTCAATGATTACCTCATATATTATGAATATGAGATTTGAAGTATCACTTTCTAGCATGATGTAATCATGGATGAAGGGTCTAATAAAATACTCTCTAACCATGTAGCCTTAACATATTTATGCACAATGAATCAATCAATAATGAAGCATAGGAAGAGAAATAACATATCTAAATTGATGGATGATAGAGGCATCATGGTTGATTCTGATTCTCAGATTGGCTAGGTGGCTACTTCTTACTTCTAGAATTTCGTTGAACCCCAAGACAATTGCATCAATCAGAATCTTATTAACATCATTCCTACTCTTTTGAATGAAGAAGATAATACACAGCTTAGCAGGTTAATTTTTGAAGAAGTTTATGCTAGTCTCTTTTCTATGGGGACTTTTAAATCCCCTGTACCTGATGGTTTCCCCCCTGCTTTCTTTTAGGAATATTGGGACATTATGGGAAAGGATGTCATTGAGGCTGCCAGGGACTTTTTTAGGGGGGTAAGATTCTAAAGCAACTAAATCTTACCTTCATTGCTCTTGTTCCCAAAAAACAAGACCCAGTCTATATGTGGGATTTTAGACCCATTATCCTTTGTAATACTGTTTACAAGATTTTCTCCAAAATCTTAGTGTTCAGACTGCAACCTGTTCTAGATAAACTCATTAACAGCTGCCAAAAAGGTTTTGTGTCGAGAAGACAGATAATAGATGTGGCCATTACCACTCATGAAATCATTCACTCTATGGAAAGAAGCAAAAACCTAGGAATGGATTTCAAATTAGACATCTCTAAAGCCTATGATAGAGTAAACTGGGAGTTCCTTTTCACTATCTTGAGGAAGTTAGGCTTTCAAGGTAATTTTTTGCAACTTATTGAGGTTTGCGTCACTTCAATGAAATATTTTGTTCTTGTTAATGGAGTTCCCAAGGGGTTTTTCAATGCTAACAGGGGGCTCAGGCAAGGGGACCCCTGTCTCCTTACCTCTTCACCCTACTGGTTGAATCCCTTAGTAGATGTTTTTTCAACCTGCTACACTCCAGAGAAATTAAAGGTGTTAAACTAGCTTCAACAACAACCCCTACAATGATTCAACAATTTGTGGATGACAGCATTATGTTTGGCTCAGTTTCGGTGATTGAAGCTAGAAAGTGGAAAATGGTTCTTCAAACTTATGCTACCTCGACTTGTCAATGCATCAATTATGAAAAAAGTCAGGTTTACTTCTTTAACACCCCATTTGTTCTGCAATAGAAGGTTATGGGGATCCTTGGTTGTTCAGGGGGTATGTTACCTGGTATTTATCTTGTGCTCCCCTTCTCGGTGAAAGATGCCCCTCCAGAGTACTGGAATGCCATTATTGAAAGGACGCAGAGGAAGTTGGTTGGGTGGAAAGGGAAACTCCTGAGTCAAGTGGGTAAGTTCCAATTACTTAAGGCCTCTCTACAAGGGATTCCTGTTTACTTTTTATCTCTTTTTAAAATTCTAAAATATATAGCTGAGAGATTAGAGAAAATACAAAGGAACTTTGTATGGACAGGAGTGGAAAGTAAGAAACCACTGGCCCTTTTTGGATGGGATAAAGTCTGTAGACCAAAACTTCAGGGGGGATTAGGCCTAAGGAAGTTGAATCTTCTTAATAAAGCCTTGATCACTAAGGTTGGATGGAATCTCTTAACTAGTGATAAAGACTGGGGAAAAATTATGTGTGCAAAATACTTTGGGAATATGGTCCTTGAGGACATTTTACTCACTTTTGACTTCCAAAAAGGTTCGGTGATATGGAACAACATCTTGAAATGTAGATCAATTCTCTTGAGGGGTGTTAAATGGAAATTGGGAGATGGAGAAACTATAAGGTTTTGGGAAGATAATTGGATTAATGGAGGACTGTTAAAGAAATTGTAGAATATCCTTGGATTGGCTAATATTGTTGTGCACCATTTTGGTGGGTTGGTTCGTGACTATTTTCTTCCTGACAAAAGGCGGTGGAAGCAACTATCCAACTGCTATCAAGGTAGGGTCAATCTTATTAGGGTTGCTGATGAGATCCAATTCTCCCTAAAAAGGTGTAGAATTCCTCTTTTTCCTCAAAAAGATTAAATTCTCTAGGCCTTGGAGAATTCGGGGTGTTTTATAGTCAAATCTACCTATAATCTTTTCCTTCCTCAAAATGTTGATTTCCTTTGGAGGAAAATCTAGAATCACAATCTTATACCAAAGATTAACCACTTTTAGTGGCTGGCAGTGCAAAATAAAATTCTTATGATTGATAACCTCCAGATCAGAGGTTTTCAAATCCCTAACAGATGCATTCTTTGTATGAAAGAAGAAGAGACTATCCCTCATATTCTCTTACACTGCGACTTTGCTTGTGTTGTTATATGGAGCCTAATCAGACTCAGAGGTTATATTTACCCCACTTTTATTGGCGCGGTTTCCCCCTAAATTCCTACGGGGTCAAGGGGCAGCGCCCCTTGCGGGGTCTAGGGGCAGCGCCCCTGGCGGGTTCCCTGTCGCGATACAGGGCGGGGTCGAGGGGCAGCGCCCCCGTGGGGGCTCGGGGGCAACGCCCCCAAAACCTCACACGGTTTTTTATTATTTTATAATGCACCAGAAGTTAATTTTTTCATTGACTGACATAAGAAAACCCTATTTTGTAACTGACAAAAGCTTGATAAAAAGCGGCTAAGGGTTAGGGTTTTGGTATTGTATTGTAGCATTTTGCAGCGGTATTGAGTTGCAGGGATTGCTGATTGTAATCGGTTTGATTTACTGGATAATAATATTGGACTCTCTATTTGGTGGATGTAGCCCGAGTTTAGGTGAACCACGTTAAAACTTGTCTCTCATTGTTATTATTTCTATGTATTTCCATTTCTCTATTTAATCTTTATTTGCATTTAATTGATATCTTATGACGGCTAACCCTAACAAGTGGTATCAGAGCGGGTTGTGTTCGATTATCGTCTGCGGGAAAGTCTCACGGTTGAGTGGGAGCAATGGCAGACGAGGGTAAAACGAAGGTTGATAAATTCAATAGGCAGAACTATCAGTTATGGAAGATGTAGATGGAGGATTACCTCTATCAAAAGGATTTATGGAGGCCGTTGGAAGGAGTAGCCAAGAAACTGGTAACAATGTCTGATGAGGATTGGAATCTTCTTGACAGAAAGGCACTGGGAACCATTCGGTTGTGCCTGGCACCATCAGTGGCATTCAATATAACGGAAGTGAAGACAATAGATGGTCTGATGAAAGCTTTGACAAAATTGTATGAAAAATCCTCAGCCTCATATAAGGTATTTCTCATGAAGCAGTTGTTTAATTTAAAAATGGTTGAAGGTGGATCTGTGACAGGTCATTTAAATGAATTTAATACGATTGTCAGTCAATTGACTTCTGTAAATGTAAAATTTGATGAAGAAGTTAGAGCTCTGTTGATATTATGTTCATTGCCTGAAAGCTGGGATAGTTTGGTAATGGCGGTTAGTAACTCTGTTTTTGGTTCAAATACCCTAAAATTTGATGATGTTGTTGGTGTTATTTTGAGTGAGGAAATTCATAAGAAAAGCTCAGGTGGATCCAAATCAGGCAGTGTTTTGAATGCAGAAAGCAGGGGTAGATCAAAGGAGAGAGGAAAAGGTTCTGGAGGTCATGGGAAGTCACGAGGAAAATCAAAGGACAAAAGATCCCAAACCAGAGGACAGAAGGATTGCTGGTACTGTGGAAAACTAGGTCATCTGAAGAAAGATTGCTGGTCTTGGAAAAACAAAGGAGACAAACAAGAAGGTAATAAGGAAGCAAATGTGGTAAGCAATAAGTCTGAAGATGATGCTTTGATTCTTTCCCTAGATAATGCTGATGATTCATGGGTTTTAGATTCAGGGGCCTCATTTCATGCTACACCCCATAGAAGTTATTTCCTTGATTATGTCCAAGGGGATTTTGGGCTGGTTTATTTGGGAGATAACGAACCCTGTCAGATTGTTGGAAAGGGAAGAATCAAGATTAAGTTGCAGAATGGGAATCATTGGCTACTACAAGAGGTAAGGCATGTTCCAAGGCTTAGTAGGAATTTAATTTCAGCAGGGCAACTAACTGAACAAGGTTGCACTGTTACATTTACTGATAAAAATTAGAAGGTTTCAAAAGGTGCCTTAGTAGTAGCAAAAGGTGTGAAAGTAGGCACCTTATATCTTTGTACAGGTCATACTGTTCCTTCTACTTTAGCTGTTACAGAGAAAAACAAACAGGTTCAGGAACAGTTGTTGCAGGTTTGCAGGAAGAGACTGGAAAAGTTGCTACAGGTTCTGAGACAACACTGTGGCATAACAGACTTGGGCATGTGAGTGAAAAAGGTATGAAGGTACTTCATTCTAAGAAAGTTTTACCAGGTCTAAAATGTATTAATATGGATTTCTGTGAAAGTTGTATGGAAAACAAAAGAGAGTCAGTTTTCTCAAGGATGGGAAGCAAAAGAAAAATAAAAAATTAGAGCTTGTGCATACAAATGTATGGTGACTAGCTCAGGTATCTTCTCTCGGTGGCTCTCGGTATTATGTTACATTCATAGATGATGCAACTAGGAAGGTCTGGATTTATTTCCTTAGATAGAAATCTGATGTATTTGAAACATTTAAGAAATGGAAAAGCTTGGTTGAGAATGAGACGGGTAAAAGATTAAAATGTCTCAGATCTGATAATGGCGGTGAGTATTGCAGCAAAGAATTTGAAGATTATTGTTCCTTTAATGGAATTCGTAGGCAGAAAACGGTTCCAAGGACTCCATAGGAAAATGGAGTGGCTGAATGCATGAATAGGACAATAATGGAGCATGCAAGGACCATGAGATTGCATGCTGGGCTGCCTTTAAACATGTGGGCAGAGGCTATCAACACTGCTGTATATTTAATTAACAGAGGTCCTTCAGTTCCTTTGGGCTGTGGTATTCCAGAGGAAGCATGGACAGGCAAGAAGGTGAGTTATTCTTTTCTGAAAACCTTCGGCTGTGAAGCATTTGCACATATAGATTCTGAAAATAGAACCAAGCTGAATGCAAAATCAAAAAGGTGTACCTTTGTTGGATATGGCATTGATGAATTTGGTTATAGGCTTTGGGATTTTGAAAATCAGAAAATTGTGAGAAGCAGGGATGTTATATTCAATGAGAAGGTGTTGTACAAAGATCAATTGCAGCAGCATGAGAAGAAAGAAAAGGATTATGTTGTGCTGGACAATACTCCAAATAGTGATGTTCCAGTGGTTCCTCATGCTCCGCAACAGCAACCAGAAATACCACAAACTCCAGTGAATGTTAGACGGTCCACAAGGATAAGTAGACCTCCTGAAAGGTTTTCTCCCTCTTTGTATTCTATTTTATTAACAGATGCTAGTGAACCAGAAGGGTATGATGAAGCTATGTAGGTGGATACACAGGTTCAGTGGGAGCTTGCAATGAAAGAAGAAATGGACTCCTTGCTGAAAAATTAGACTTGGGAATTATGTAAGTTACCTGCAGATAAAAAGGCTTTACCAAATAAATGGGTTTATATGCTGAAAGAGGAAGATGGAGGTAAGAACAGATTTAAGGCCAGGTTAGTTGTAAAAGGATTTGCACAGAAAAAGGGCATTGATTTTGATGAGATATTTTCTCCGGTTGTCAAGATGACTTCTATTCGTACTGTTTTAAGTATTGTGGCTGCTGAAGATTTACATTTGGAACAGCTAGATGTTAAAATTGCCTTTCTCCATGGTGATTTGGAGGAGGAGATCTATATGGAACAGCCCCAAGGATTTGAGGTCAAAGGTAAGGAGAAACTAGTGTGCAGATTGAAGAAGAGTTTGTATGGCCTGAAACAAGCACCTCGGCAATGGTATTTGAAATTTGACAGTTTTATGGCTGAGCAAGGCTATAGCAGGTGTAATTCTAACCATTGTGTTTATTTTAAGAGGCTAGATAATGACAGCTACATTATTTTATGTTTATATGTTGATGACATGCTTGTAGCTGGGTCTAACATGGATCACATAAGAGTGTTAAAACAGCAGTTGGCATAGTCATTTGATATGAAGGATTTGGGGGCAGCAAAACAAATCCTTGGTATGAAAATTTGCAGAGATAGGCAGAATAGAAATTTAACTCTATCTCAGGCTGCTTATGTTGAAAAGGTGTTGCAGAGATTCCACATGGAGAATGCAAAAGCTGTCAGCACACCTTTGCCTAGTCATTTGAAATTGACTAAGGACATGTGTCCTAAGACACAAGAGGAGGAAGACAAAATGTCCAAGGTACCATATGCTTCAGCTGTAGGCAGTTTAATGTATGCCATGGTATGCATGCGACCAGATATTGCACATGCTGTAGGAGTCGTTAGCTGGTATATGAGTCATCCCGGATTAGAGCATTGGAATGCAGTAAAATGGATTCTCTGGTATTTGAGAGGTACATCCAATAAACACTTATGTTTTGGGGGCTCTAATACTGTTTTAGCAGGCTATGTAGATTAGATTTGGCAGGAGATATTGATACCAGGCAGAGTACTACAGGTTATGTCTTTACTGTAGGTGGAACAGCGGTGAGTTGGATTTCCAGGTTACAAAAGGTGGTTGCTTTATCCACCACAGAGGCAGAATATGTAGCTACCACAGAGGCAAGCAAGGAGATGATATGGCTGCAATCTTTCATGAATGAATTGGGCACACAACAGGTTAACAGTTATTTGTTTACGGATAGCCAGAGTGCCATACATCTTGCAAAGAATTCTGCCTTGCATTCAAAGACCAAACATATACAGTTGAGGTATCACTTCATTCAGTCGGTGTTGGATGATGGATAATTACAGCTGGCAAAGATACATACATATGACAATCCAACAGATATGTTTACAAAGGCAGTGACAAGGGAGAAGCTGAGCTCCTCTTCAGCTTCGGTTGGTCTTTTAGACTGAAAACAAACAAAAATAGAACAACAGAGTCCAGGTTGCTTATTTCCAGTGGGAGCTACAGGGTCAATGGTGTTATGATCAGTCTCCAAGTGGGAGATGATATGGTGTGGAGTCTGATCAGTCTCCAAGTGGGAGATTGTTGTTATATGGAGCCTAATCAGACTCAGAGGTTATATTTACCCCACTTTTATTGGCGCGATTTCCCCCCAAATTCCTACGGGGTCAAGGGGCAGCAGAAGTTAATTTTTATAGTCAAGTAGATTTTATAATGCACCGGAAGTTAATTTTTTCATTGACCGACAAAAGAAAACCCTATTTTGTAACCGACAAAAGCTTGATAAAAAGCGGCTAAGGGTTAGGGTTTTGGTATTGTATTGTAGCATTTTGCAGCGGTATTGAGTTGCAGGGATTGCTGATTGTAATCGGTTTGATTTACTGGATAATAATATTGGACTCTTTGTTTGGTGGATGTAGCCCAAGTTTGGGTGAACCACGTTAAAACTTGTCTCTCGTTGTTATTATTTCCATTTCTCTGTTTAATCTTTATTTGCATTTAATTGATATCTTCTGCCGGCTAACCCTAACAGCTTGGGAGGTTTGGTGCACAACCTTGTTTAAGTTAGATGTGTCTTGGTGCTAGAATGGGGGTTTAGAGGATTGCATTAGAGCCTGGTCCCCCCTTTCTCCAATCCTGTGTGTAGAGAAATCTAGGCCCTGGCTCCCCCCATCATTTCTTGGTGTCTATGGAAAGAAAGGAATAATAGATTGTTTAGAGAAAAGTTTAGAGAGCCTAAGGAAGCGTTTGAATTAGCTATCAAACTGATGCAAGATAACATCATCAACAGCTCCATAAGAGCTGCAGAAACTCCCCCAAATACTATAGAATCATATATAATTAATCAGTGGGCTATCCCATGGAGTATATGCAAAGTGGATGATAGTAGGAAAAAAGCTAGGGCTAGCACTAAATGGTCCCCGCCACTTGTGGGCTAGTTTTTGCTCAACTTTGATGGTGTTGTGAAAGGTAATCCTGGGTTGGCTAGTAGTGGGGGTTTAATAAGATCAAATAATGGTGCCCTCTGTGCTTCTTTTCCTAGAAGCTTGGGAGAAAATACCAATAATATTGTGGAGGCCACAACTCTCCTTTGGGGAGTTAAATTTGCCTTGGCTCTAGGCATAAGAAATATCATTGTTGAAGGTGATTCTATGATTGTGATTGAAGTTGTCAAAGGAAATCTCAAAGTTAGCTGGCAGATGGAGGATATTGTGCAAGATATAAAATCCCTCCTCTTAAACTTTGAAGGAAGGGAAGTAAGACATATTTATAGGGAGGGCAACAAAACTGCTAACCTTTTAGCTAACTTTGGGATTAATATTAATCCCCTAAGATGCTAGGAAAATATAGACAATCTACCCTTAAACACAATTGTTAGAATATAGAAGGAAGTGCCTCACTAATTCATCATGACTATAATGATTTTTAGTTTTTCTTGGTGTTGCATTTATTCATTCTTCTCTCACCTCAAGGGAAGATGTGACTTCTATGATAACTTTGAGAGCCCCACCAATCCCTATTTGGTGAGGTGGATGACAGAGACCCACGTGGAGTTCGACAAACTCAGTAATAAGCAATATTAGTATCTTAATATATTTGGAAAGTCTTTTTGGCCACCCTCTAGAGTACTGGATATGAAAGGCTCACACGAGCGAACCCCTGAAGGCAATAATGATTCAAGCACGCGTGAAGTAGAGAAGGACATGCATGGAAATTTGAGTAAGGATTTGGAATTAAAGTTTTTTATTCCTCCTTCTAGACTGTTTGGCTGACATTTCTCTTTGCTCTGTAATTGCATTTTCTGGGTTGAGTTTTGTTTTGTTAGGAACATGGGTGGGGAGAAGGTGAGAACGGAGCCCATGAACTGTAGTGAATTCAGAGAGGATGCACAGTTTTGGAGTATAGTGTATGAGGGAGGGGTTACCCCATATCTGGAAATCCTGAATGGCTTTGAGGAGCATTTATCAGCCCATTTTGATGTCTCTTGGGATGGTAATAGGATGGTGAAGGTGGGTGGTGTCAAGTTCATGGTTTCAGAGGATGTCATTGCCAAAGCTACGGGTTTGTCTTGTTCTGAGAATGGGCTCAAGAAGCAGACACGGGTCCAAGACAATGAAGGAATGAAATTTTTCTTCAAGGAATGTGAGAAACAAATAAGACTTCAAGGAGGATTCGAAAGGGAAATCCTGGTCAACCCTTGGAACTGGGTATGTTTCTTAGTCATGAAGTATTTTACTTTGGAAGGGAGATACAAGGTCTTTTATCACGATCATTTTTCTTTTCTTAACCATTTCCGGCATAAAATTGAGTTCAACTTTCCCTCCTTCCTTCTCTCTAGTCTGGAGGCTTCCGTGATTCAATTCAACAAAAACCTGTGAGGGCAAACCTGAGTTTTCTGCCTTGCCTCTACATCAGAGGCTCATTTTTTGTCTCTACCAGTACCACCTTGCTTTGCGCCCTTCCAAACCCCCTTCTACCTAGCTGGTTGATGAAAGTTCCACCGATGACCCTAAAGACAAAGTCCCCCTTAGTGTGAGGCTTGGGAAGCCTACCAAGATGAAAACCCCTATGCCTTCGATGCCTAATTCTCCCACTAACCTGCCTGTGAGCTCTTTGGTCCTTATTCCTAGCCCTCCTACTTCCAAAGCCAATTATCCTTCTAAATCCCATTCTAGAAGTCATACTCCATGGGCCCCTATTCCGGTTGGTATGGAGGGTTCCCATGGGGGGTCTCGGTTGGAAGCGGATGAGGGCCTTTGCAACTTAAAAAGTAATACTCCTAAACAAGGCAACAAAAAATACAAAAGAGAGATTTCTGTGCTAAGCAAGGGTGAAGGGAAAAGTTGCAGTAGAAGTGTTGAGAAGTATGGGATTGTCGACCAACAGACTCAGGGGATGATGGATAAGTAGGAGAATTAGTTGGAAGAGGAAGTTGAGGTGCTGAAGGAAAGGGCCAAGGGGATACAAGGTACTGTCAGAAGACTAAGTGTCAGAAGATCCTCCAGACTGGCTAGGGATAAGCCCCAAGTTCTGAAGATAGTGGACTACTCTTATGCCTTTGATCAGGATAATTAGAGAAGAAAGTTAAAGTTAAAAATGTGAAGACCGCCCCAGTTTAGGATCAGGAGGGAACCAACCATTTTGATTCCATGAACAATTCCTTCTACGACACCAACAATGAAGACATTGAGATTCTGGAAACCTCAGACAAGGAGGTGATGAGCGCCAGGATGGAGATGGACAATAAGAGACTAGAGAAGGAATTGATAGAGGTCAAGATCCATCTTGCAACTATGGAGACTAAAGTTAGGGTGTTGATCAATCTGGTGCTGAAGTCTTCTCACAAGGTTGCTTCTACTTTCTCGATTCTGCAGGATGACCAGTTCAATAGCATGGATTCTCTGCTGGAGAATAAAGAAAATATGTTTAATGTGCTCAATGATGATTGGAAGGAACTTCTTAGTTAGTTATTTCCTTGGTTTATGTTTTAATTACTCAAACTCTATTTTTTGATGCTATTAATCTACTATTAATCTATTGGTTTCTAGTTGTTTGAGCCTATTTTGTTGCCTTTTAGCTTTTGTTATCAGGATCTACACTCGAGTTTGTAGCTTACTAATATCAAAAACATAATCATCCACAATTAACACACAACAAAAAATGGAACCTGGAATGGAAGTATTAGGTAATGTAGTGGATACCAAGGGAGTGGTGGTAACAATGGGTGGTGTTTGAGTCAACACAACAAAGGGGTTCACATCAGTTGGTGCATTGGGTGCGAGAGCGGATCTGACCTTATCAAAGTCCAACTAGGTTGTGATAAACGGATTGGAAGGTGGTGATAATGAACATAGGGGAGTCTGCAAGGAGGAGAGTGAGCCAAACATTTGTTCCATGGTGCCATGAGGAGGAATTTGGAAAAATTAATCACTTGTGGGTGATGAAGGAGATGAATAGATGGTTTACACATAAACAATAGGAGTGATAGGCACAAAATGTGGAGATTGCATAGTTGAAACAATAGGAGGTGAAGTAGGAGATAACACCTTGGATGACTCCAATTGGGAAGTAGCCGAAGGAGCTTGTGTTGCAACTACAATAGGATTTTCCTTAGTATCTACTTGAGTAGATGTTCCTTTTTTATGTTACCCTTTTCCTTTCTCACCTTTGTTTTTGAAAATAAATTTCAGCCTTTGTCTGAAACTAGAAGCATCTTCTTTATTCTTAGTTCTAAGCTCCTCTCTCTTGCGAGAAGCTCCATCAACATGCTCTTCTTTAGACCCTAACTTGAATGGATTTAGCTTTATTTCTTTCCCTTTCAACTGGATGTTTGTATTAGCAAGGGTGAGTTGAAACTTGTCCCTTATGGAAGTGGACTTCTTCAATGACTATTGAATTGGTGGAAGAGGGGTTGAATCGATTTTGTTACCCTCATACAGAGGATCCAATATATCACCATTATCCTCCATATCTTAAGGAATATCTGCAAGCCTCAAATCTTTGATTTACTCCAAGGTTAGCTAGCTATAGTCAAGATTCCTTACATCCTCATGTATCCTACACTCAACCCACATGTCCTAACTCAATCCATATGTCTTCAATTTTATGCATGTGAGTGTAGTCACCTTTGATCTTGTCCTTCATCCCTCTGTAGTCAAAGTCATTTCAGCTCTTGAATCTTTTAAGGGTGATCCATTGTAGTTTAGTTTCCATTAATTTGGCCATTGGGGTGGTAGACATTGTGTATCAGACAATGGTGACTGGAAACTTGAACCTAGACCTATAAGACTCTAGTTGCTTCTGGTGCACATTCATCATTTGTTTGTACAACTCCAATATCAATTTACCACCAGGATATCTTGGCAACATGTAAGGTTTCCCATTGAAACATCCAACCTTGATGTAGGTGAAGGTTGGGAATTGCAGGAATATACAACCAACCCTCTTTACATGTTCCCATGTTGTATCTGAAACTCTCTTCTTTACAAGATCCTTATCAACCATGCAAATGTATTTATAAAAGAAGTCACCATTGATCATTTTGAAATACTTTAGACTCTCCTTTAGAGTCAATTGTGGATAATACTCATACACTGGCACTTCCCTTCTATCACCAACATAAGACAAGCCAGGAAAGGACTGCTTGCAAGATGCAACATATACCAAATAGGATGTCATATAAAACATGAGAGAAGTAGATACCTCAAAGAGTTGATGATAAATAGCATTGCTATTCTGTTTATGTTGGCAGGAGACACTATATGGATTCATGTATGTTGTCATTGATGGCAACAAAGGTTATCCCACACATTTGCAAGACATGATGAGTCTCTACTGGAAGTCAGAGTGAAGAAGTGTTATGATCCGGTAAGCAAGAACAGAGCATTCAGCAAGGTCTAACAGTCAGGTTCGGATCTCTTAGAGGAAGTATCTTAGTGAAGTGTGGATTTGGGGAAGTCAAGAGGAGTACCTTGACTAATAGATTCCAAGGATTTAGCCTTTGGTGATGGAAGGATGAAAAGATATGAGCACTTGAGTGTTGGGTTCCTATTTGACAGAGTAAACAGAGGAAGAACTATACCGGCAGATTGTCAGACCCGAATCCGGAAGAGATATTGCTGATGACTAAGTTTCTTGAGGTATCATTCATGATTGGCTAACATGATTGATGACTTCTACAAGCATCTCCTAGATCCGCATCACTTGGTATGCAAGGATCCAGCCGACAGTTCAAAACCTGGGAAAATATTGACTATTCTGGATGCTGACTAGAAAGGTGGTGAGATTACTTGTGCGGATATATATACTAGATGAATTTAGATATGAAGGTGTGTGGAGTGAATGTGTAATTATGTGAAGAAAAGAAGAAGAGTAGTGTGAAGGAAGTAAGACAGGTCTAGAATGTGACAAGATAGCTGAACCAAAAGAAAGTAAGAATGAAGTGCAACAGATCAGTTTATTGAGCTCAACCAGAATTGAATATTAGCATGTGTGGATGCTTCTCATCAGTTCAAACATAGTGTTATCTTCCTCTCTTATAAGCAGTAAGCCTCTTGTGAGCAATGTGCTCGGGTAGTGAGCCCTAAATTGGTAGGTGCCATTTTGTACTTCTATTCTTCTAACAGAGAATACATTCTTGGGTTAATCACCCCGTGGTTTTTCCCTTAACCAGATTTTCCACGTCAAAATCATTGTGTTATGTGTATTAACTTTGTTTCTACTTTCATGCTTGTTTGCCTTGATGCTGCACTAATTATTAAAGAAGAACAGAAAGTTGAATAAATTAAGATAACCGATTCACCCCCCTCTCAGTTATCAACAATTGGTATTAGATCCAAGTTCCTCCAAACAAGAGCATAACAGCTTGAGGAAGATCTAGGAATTAAAATGGATGTGTATGGTATGAAGGAACAACTTCAGTCTATCCTAGATGATCTTGAGCAATATAATTATGAAGTCAATGAATTGAAGGAAAGACTCAAATAGGCTGATGATTTCATAAATGAACTAAAAGGGAAACTAAGTCTCTCTTTGAAAAAGAGAAAGGATCTACTTCAGCAATTGGCAAATCAAAATAAAGCAAATGATACAGATGGAGATCTGAAGGAGAAAACCAAGTTATGTGAAAAATTATCAAAAGAAATCATTATGGTAAGACATGAAATGGAATCAGGAGTTATGAAGTTTACCCAAGAAATTGAAGAGAAAAGAAAGACTGAAGATAATCTAAGACAATCTCTCAAGGAGAAATCAAAAGATTGCTACAAGATGGATAGAGTAATTAGACATCTTGAATCTGATCTTGAAGATGCTAAAGATAATGAAGAAAAACTTGAGGACCAAATTGTCTCTCTTAAAAGGGATCTTCAAACAACAAATGAATACAAAGAGAAATTCAAGATAAGTTCAGTTCAACTTGAAGTTCTTCTTGAAAGCCAAAAGAGGGTAGATGACATGCGTGGCTTGGGATATGAGAAAGGTGAAAGCTCCAGATCAGGTCAGAAGAATTTTGAATCAAAAAATCCAAGGAACAGGCCTAGAAGACCTCTGGTAAGGCAACCTAATGCTCAAAGATATCCATCCTTCAATGGATACTGCCACAATTGCAATAACTTTGGTCACAAAGCTAACTAGTGTAGAAAGAGAATGAATCAGACTAATACATCCTTCTCTGGATAGTGTTTTAATTGCAAAAGGTATGGTCACAAATCTCATGAATGCAGAAATATGCAAATGAACAATTCATTCAATGGTAGATGCTTTGCATGCAATAGAATGGGTCATATGGCTAATCAATGCAGATCAAGAGGACATCAATCAAATATGTAAAGAAATGTTGTTTGCCACAATTACAATAGATCCGATCATATTGCCAAATTCTATAGAAGCAGGAATCAGGACAAAAGAGGTACGGTACATCATAACCAGAATCAAGACAAGGGAAAAGGAAAAGTGAATGTGGATGAAGTTCAAAGTGAGATGAACAAGATTTGGGTGAAGAAAAGTACAGAAAATGTAGGGGATGGATTAGCACCAGAATCTGGTGCTAATATTCCTTCTAGAAATTAAAAAGTAAGCTCTGGCTCAGGGGGAGACACAAGGAAAAGCTTTTCCCCTAGCCAATAAATTGGTGCCAGAATTGGCACAAGGAAGGTTGTGGATTAAAGGGTTCTCAGAGAATCATCTAAATAATCTATGGTTAAGATATGAAAGATCTGCAAGATGTTTAGAACAAGATTTATCCGGTTCATCAAGTCATCTGAATAAGGAAAACAAGGCAAACCAGAATGACTTAAGTTGAGCATTTATTGCAACTTGGTATTAGGGTTTGCAGAGTAATATAAGGGTTCTTCTTATTAAACATTTGTTCATTTTGCATTCAAGAAGAAGCAAAAAGGAGCTTTGCAACAAATTTCCTCAAGCCCATCAAAGATCATTTGCAGAAGTCGATTCATCCTGCAATCGATCTGGCTCACTCCGTGAAACCTAAAGGCGCAAAAGGTATTTTTCATTCTTAAATATCTCTCTGCAAATCTTTTTAAAGATGACTACTCTGAATATTGTGAAGATCACTGATAGGCCTCGCCCCAAATTCAAGAAACATCCCTACAAATCCTTGGAAGTAGATCCCCTAGGAGCATTTTCCAGTATTCCGCATGATGTCTTGCATACAGAAGATATTAGGGTTTACATTCACGCAAATATTGAAGAATTCAGAGAGTTCAAATTGAGGGATATCTACCACAAACAACTAATAGATGATTCATTTGAGCTCAAACCCCAATACAAGGCCCTTCGGGACAAGCACTTTGTACAGTGTATACATTTCCCCTGTTTTGTTGAGGATGAATGGGTCCGGTATGTCTTGAGAAGAATACATGACAACTTCATGTGGTTGAATGGACCATTCAAAATCACAAAAGATGCCATTAGGGCAGTTACCAGTTTGCACTCATCCAGTGGGTTACCTACCCTCAAATCTGTCAAGAATCAGACTATAAGTGAGGCTACCGGATCTAGGTTTGACAAAAGAGCAATGACAATAGAAGATATCACTGATCCGGATATCAAGTTTGCCTCCATGATCATCGGATACAAGATATATCATTCTAGCAGAGAGAATTCAGTACCTGGAACTGCTATCTACACTGCTTATGAAATGTTAAGAAAGAATTCAGACTATGACCTTTGTCAGCTCCTTCTAAACCAACTCTTGGAGAATCTGTAGAAAATAAAGCAAGATAAAAAGAATTCATTTAAGTATGGTAGGTTAATATTGTGCTTATTCTTCTACTTTATGAATGAGTTACCCAGATCCAATGGATGGGTATGGCAGAATGACAAACCAATTGCCATACAAATCAGGGATTATCTGCATGGACTTGGTGATGACAAAGCACAAAATACAGCTCTCTAGGGTTTCTTCAAAAACTTTCAGAACATGATGCAAGCTAGAGAGAGAATTCCCAAATCTCTCATTGAGAAATACAAAGACACAGTATGCTTTATGGTAGAAACTGATCAGTGCCTAATGGAGGCAGTGGAACCAAGAATAGTGTGGATCATGCCAATGGGGTATGAGGTGGATGAGAAAATCGTAGAGTTGCATGTTCTACACATGCTGAGTCAACCAAAGGATCCCAAGGCAGAAAGGTTTGGAACCTTTGAAGAATTGAGTGTGAAGATCCATGTTGAGCTAAGGCAACCAGAAATGAAAAGAAAGGCAAGAAAAGTAGAAAACATTGCCAAAAGCTTTGGCATCTCAAAAGAGGCACTTGATGCCAACAGGGAAAAGAAGGAAAGGATTGAGAAAGAGAAGGAAGAGGCAGAAAAGCAAAGTATTCTGGTAGAATCCTCCTCCCAGACCAGATCTTCCAGGAGCTCTACACCTACCACTCATAAGAGCTCAAATAAATCAAAACTGGAAGCAAAATCATCCAGAAAAATAGAGAAAAGAACTAAGACAAAGGCCACAAGGTCTTACATCAGTCAGAAGGATGATGAAGAGACTGAGTCAGATGAGGAGGTAAGGAAAAAGAGGAAAAAGAAGAAAGTATCTGGTGAACCCTCTACCGGTGAAGACAAGGAAGAGATGGTAGAAGAGTTTGTTGAAAAGCCCACTCTATCATTAGATGATGTCGTCAAATCAGTTATTGTGGATGCAAACCTTCAACCAATGGCTGAATTCTATGATTATTATAATGAGGCTGACCAAAAGATCTTACAAGAAGCAGCAGTCAAGTATCTGAATATCTACAATAAGGCTTTTATTGAAATTATATCTCTTATTCCCAAAAGCCTAGAGAAAGAGTTAGAAATAAGAAAGAATAATGCTATGGCAAATGATCTTGAGATCCAAGAACAGATAGCCATTCAGCTATATCCTTCAATTGATTCAAAGCAAATGAATATGATATTCAAAGATTGCAAGGATGAGTTCCGGAGAAAAGCGAGAATGAATCAACTTATGCTCGGAGAAACTGACAAGATAGCAAAAGAGACAGAAGAGATCCTCCAGAGTGCATACTCAAGATTCAACATTCCTATTATAGAGGACTTGGGTGTTGATCCCTCGGCTACAAGTGTTGAAAAAGAATCTACTAAGGCAATGACAGAAGAAGTAATGGACATCGGTGAAGAAAAAGATAAGGACTTGGAATCCTCTGCTCCGGAAGAGGTGGCCCGTGAACAAACAAACATCACTCCTCTGGTTTCCCCTGCTAACTCCAGATCCAAAGGAGAAGAAAGAATAGAGGATAAAGAAAAATGAGTGAAAGAAAAAGAAGATGACAGTACTAAGGTTGCAGAAGGAAAGAAGACCTCAAAAGAGAAGACCACAACTGTTAGTGGTAAGAGTGTAGAAGGAGAGAAAGATCCAAGAGATAGCTCTAAGACTGCAGAAGAGAAGAAGAATCTATCTCTGGCAAGAGACACTACAGAAACTGTCAAAGAATTCTTAAACAAAGAGACAATGGAGATTGATGAACCAGAACTTCTACAAGGGCCATTTGATTTTGATTCTCTTTCCCTGGTACAAACAATGAAGATAGCTTCATTTGCTAATGCAAAGGTTAAAGAAAAACTCCTGAAGTCTCACATGGAAGACTGTGAGCTAATAGAAGTTGCATCCAGAGTATTAGAAAAAATCATGCCATCTTTTCAGAAGGATCCCTTAGCCTCCTCATTCGGTAATCTCAAATCTCTAGTCAATAGTGTTAGCACACATTTTGATTCCCTAGAGAAGTCAACAGAAGATAAGGTCTAGAAGGAATTTTTGGCAAAAAGATTATCAGAGGTACAAGGGTTAATAACTAATGATAGGAGGAATATGAATATTGGGATAAAGAGCTTAGAAAATGCTCTTAAATATGGCGGGGAAATGTACAAATTTTGTTTATCATGGTCTAAAGTAACATTGGATATTGAGAAGAAAGTGAAAGAATAGGAGGACAAACTCACAAAACTCTCTAAGAATTTTGATCCTCTCTCCTCTTCTATAATAAATCAAGAATGTTAGACTATTACAGTCTTGATTGAAATCAAGAAGCTTGAGAGGGAAAAGAAAAATAGAATAAGTAGGTTGGGTGAACTTAGAGGGATAATTATCCCTAAGTTAGAGGCCATGCATGGGGCCATAAAAGAAGCTCAGATCACAGCCCGGACCAGTGATCCAACAGATCTAAAAAGGGCAGATGCGTTTGCATTCCTATTGAGTGATCACATCTCAATTTTGGATAGGATGAAGCAAAGTTGGGAAATAGAATTTGTCCAATTGAAGACAACTTTTGCGGACATTCTTCAGTATATGTAAGTATGCTATATATATATACTTTTACGGCTAAGTATAGTTGAATTTTTGAGAATTTTGGTGTGCAGACCCCACCCTTTTCCATTGATGTCAAAGGGGGAGTGAGGAGTAGTGAAAAATGAGGAATCCAGCTAAGGGGGAGCTCCAGAAAATGTATATAAAAATAGAGCATCAACCAAGGGGGAGTATAGTGTGACACTTAGTCATTTTTCACTAAGTGTTGCCATCAATGCCAAAGGGGGAGATTGTTGGCAAGAGACACTATATGGATTCATGTATGTTGTCATTTATGGCAACAAATGTTATCCCACACATCTGCAAGACATGATGAGTCTCTACCGGAAGTCAGAGTGAAGAAGTGTTATGATCCGGTAAGTAAGAACAGAGCAGTCAGCAAGGTCTGACAGTTAGGTCTGGATCTCTTAGAAGAAGTATCTTAGTGAAGTGTGGATTTGGGGAAGTCAAGAGGAGTACCTTGACTAATAGATTCCAAGGATTTAGCCTTCGGTGATGGAAGGATGAAAAGATATGAGCACTTGAGTGTTGGGTTCCTATTTGACAGAGTAAACAGAGGAAGAACTGTACTGGCAGATTGTCAGACCTAAATCTAGAAGAGATATTACTGATGACTAAGTTTCTTGAGGTATCATTCATGATTGGCCGAGATGATTGATGACTTCTACAAGAATCTCCTAGATCTGCATCACTTGATAAGCAAGGATCCAGCCGATAGTTCAAAGCCTAGAAAATATTGACTATTCTGGATGCCGACTAGAAAGGTGGTGAGATTACTTGTGCGGATATATATACCAGATGAATTTTGATATGAAGGTGTGTAGAGTGAATGTGTAATTATGTGAAGAAAAGAAGAAGAGTAGTGTGAAGGCAGTAAGATAGGTTCGGAATGTGATAGGACAGCTGAACCAAAATAAAGTAAGAATGAAGTGTAGCAAATCAATTTATTGAGCTCAACCAGAACTAAATATTAGCATGTGTGGATCCTTCTCATCAGTTCAAACATAGTGTTATCTTCCTCTCTTATAGGCAGTAAGCCTCTTGTGATCAGTGTGCTCAGGTAGTGAGCCCTAAATTGGCAGGTGCCATTTTGTACTTCTATTCTTCTAACAGAGAATACATTCTTGGGTTAATCACCCCATGGTTTTTCCCTTAACTGGGTTTTCCACATCAAAATCATTATGTTATGTGTATTAACTTTGTTTCTACTATCATGCTTATTTGCCTTGACGCTGCACTAATTATTAAAGAAGAACAGAAAGTTGAATAAATTAAGATAACTAATTCACCCCCCCTCTCAGTTATCAACAGTTTACCCCAGAAGATCTTCTAACTACCCTCCTTAACGATAGCAATATATTGATACATCCACTCTTGAAATGTGTTGGATGTTGGGAGGCCTTTGACCCTACTCAAAGTGTAATTAAATCTCCTACTTCTTTATGGAATTCACCACGATAGATGTTCTTTTGCCACTTGGAAATGGTAGGCCTAGGAGTCGTGAGCCAATGAGAGTTAGTATTTTTCTTACATCTCTCTTTGCTCTTGTGATAGCTCTCTTGAGCTCATTCCATAGTGACATCTGAGTATTCTTCAATATCTAGACAACTGAAGATCTTATTGAAGTATTCTTCATCAAGTTGAATCACCACTTTACAATCGACATCTTTCACAGACTTGCTCTCTCAGTCAAAGTGGGTAGCGTCCACCAAGACAAACTCTGGATTTTGTACAAAGACAAGGAACACAACTACCAAGTGAATACCACTATCAAGAATAACCTGCATATTTGGTGCAATTGGTTGCTTGTTCAACCTTTCTAGAAATTTTGCCATATCCACATGTCCAATCTCAGTGTCCCTGATTTGATCAACATTTGATTCCATTGAGGACACATGAACCACCCCTTGATATTTTTACTTAATGTTCTTTTTCTCAAGAGAGGCTCCTGACATTTGCTAAGAAACTGCAAGATGAAGTTGAAACTTTCCAGAGTTAGCATGTTTTCATTTGGAAAAAAAATATGCAATTGTGGAGAAAAAATGTACTTCTACATTTAAAGAACAACACTTGGTGCAAGGTCAGAGAAACTCTCTGCCTTAGCATGGATAGTTCATTTTTACAAAGTGTAGGGTTGGAGAATTTCTTCAACCTTACATGAGGTAGTTCAAATGTCATGGGGTAGGTCAGAGAAAATTCTCTGAACTACACAGAGTACATTATGTTTTTGTGTAGGTTAGAGACAATTCTCCAAACTACACTCAAATGAAAAATGTTTTTCTATGTAGGGGAGGAGAAATTCTCTAACCTTACATGACGATAGTTCAAAACAAAGTGCAAGTCAAAGAATTTTCTCTGAACTACACATGGGGGAAAAACCATAGATGTGGGTCAGAGAATTCTTTGACTTGCATTTTTTATTGATTGATTAGGTTATGTATTTCAGAGAAAATTCTTTGAAATACATATTAGTTTTGGGTAGGTTATGTATTTCAGAGAATTTTCTCTGAAATACATATTGGATGATGCATATGTTATGTATTTCAAAGAATTTTCTCTAAAATACATACTAGGTAGGGCTTGTGATTTTTGGCTAGTTGTGTTTGAAGGAATACTAAGGATCACTGAGAGGGGGGGTGAATCAATGATCTAATAAAAGTAATTCTTCAACCAAGATCTTCACACAATAAAACAATCTAACTTGATCATGAAAAACAAGACAAATGCATCAGGATTAACAAAGCACAAGAGACATATATGATCATCACATAACATAGATGATTGAGTGGAAAACAACAAAAGGGTAAGAATCACTATAAACTTGATCTCCATTAAGCCTCACTAGCAAACCTCACTGGTTACAATCTGTGCCTCACTGTCAAAACAATATGTCTCACTGACAATCAATGTGTCTCACTGACAATCATCTCCAATCTCAAAACAAAAGAATAAAGCACAAAGTACTACTCTGTTTACATTAATATCACTGGTTATAGATGACTTCTATAAGTCAGATACAAAACACTCCTTATAACCCCTAATACAAGATTGTAGATTCCCCTTATAAAATGTACATATGAAGCATATCAAAACACTCCTAATCCACAATACAAAACTGTCACATTCTCCTTATAAACTAACATAAGACACAAGAATAAAGTGACATGAATAGAAGGTTTATCACACTATTACATCATCTTGATAACTCTGTGGAAAAAACCCTAACACCAGTTTTTCAATCAAGATCCTTTAATACATATGTTGCATATAAGGCAGCTTTACATTCTCAGCATTATGCATTTTCTCCCCCTCTACATATACACTGTATATTCTCTAATATCTCTATGATAAAGTCTTTAAAAACCTCTCTTCACCAACCCCAACTTCGTACTCAAGATTGCTTATTCATAAGCAACAAAGATCTCTTCGCAAGCAACTATAGAACTACAAATAATAGTTAGACCAAACTGCCTTCGGATGCCCGTCAAGTCAAAACCAATGATATGGTCATTGAAATTCAAATGAACTTTAAATTGTGACCTTTAGATCATCACATTCATGACTGAGGAAATTAAGGACCTTTGATCTTGGTTTACTGTGTGAGGTCCTTTTAAGTTATCAGGTTCACCAATTGACTAGGTATGAGGGGCCGGTGGCCCGACAAGCTTCTACCCCTCAAGTGTTGACTTAAGTGAACCTTGACTAGTGACAATAGGTCACTTTCAAATTATAAGAGAAGTAGAACCCATCAACTATTCTTAATATATGCTCTTTCTTTGAAACATATATGCTTAGGGTTTAGAAATTCACTTAGGGTTTAGGATTTTCAACAAGATTCAAACCTAAAACAAAATCTTATGCAACACCTGAGTAAAGTGTTTTCTACCTCTATGACAACTCTAAACCATCTCTGTTAGGATTGTGCCTTTGAATAAGCCTATCAATATTTGATGATAACACTTAGGTTATTTTAGGATATTGCTTAAAGTTTAGACTTAGAATGCTTATGAAAATGAATGCAAAGAGATAAACTTGATAGGATATCCACCACTAATGATCATCTACACCAAAGACATATTAACTTAGCATATCATCTATTTCAACTTTATGAGGTTTATGAGGAATCCTTTGGCTTGATCAACACAACACATAAACCTTTAGCTTCTATGACTCCTTGGATGTAAGTTATAAAGATATCTTAGCCTGCATCCCAATGAACTGATATCTGACTTTCATTAACACACCTGACTTGTACCTGACAAGTCTCATAACATCATAATGTTACCAAGGATGATCACAAATCAAGTCAATCTCAAACATCACCTCAAACATCACTAACAATCCTGAGGTTCTTTGATCAACAACCTGACATGATTATCATGATCATCAAGACAAACATCAACTCACACAAACATCAGAACACTACAACAATCACACCTTTGACATCAATTACAAACAACTCAACAATGTTTGGATGTGTTGTTCAGAGAATTTTCTCCAAACAAAACATGGTCTAAAAGCCGGTGATGTTGTTCACAGAAAATTTTCCAAACAACACACTATTGTAAAAGGGATCATAGGCAAGAAAAAAACACATTTTTAAAAAAGGTTTGTTGCTCAAGCTTAAGGTTAGTGGTTCTACATCGAAGGCTTTGTTACTCAGAGATTATTCTCTAAGTAACACCATCAATGATGGTTTGACTTGTGGGGCTCGAGAGAAAAACCATGACCCCTGACTGGGCTTAAACGAAGGTTGACACAAAAATTAAAACCTAGGGTTTGTTTAAAACATAAAAATGAACAATGCAAAAATAAGAACACACAATGCAAAAGGTAAGGATAAAAGAAAAAACAACCACCAACTTGAAACAAAACACAAATGCTAAAATCGAAGAGATCTCCACAAACAATCGCTTGTAATCACAGTGAGAAATGATGAAGGGGGGTAGACACAATTGAAAATGATGATGGTAAAAAGTAAAAAGGAATGGTAAAAAGAAAAATAAACACAGAGATTATATATATATATATATATATATATATATATATATATATATATATATATATATATATATATATATATATATATATATAATCACTTGCAATTAATTGTTGTAGACACTAAAAAATGTCCATGCCTTGCAACACCTAGTTAAATACATTATTAGAGACATCATGTAGCATTTTGTCCTAATCCCACTCCTAATCCCACTTATCCCACTAGCTGATTAATTAAATAAATCTCATTTATTTAATTAATTTCCCATCCTAATCCCATCCTTATCCCACTTTCCAATTAATTAAATAAATTTAATTTATTTATTTAATTAATTTTCCATCCTAATCACCTAGACAATTAATTAAATAAATCCCATTTATTTAATTAATTTCCCACCTTTGCTCTAATTTAAATAAATAAAATATTTATTTAAATTATCCCTTTCACATGTCCCAACTAATTCAAATAAAATATTTGAATCAGGTCCTCACCTTTCATCTCATTCCAACACTTGTCCACCTCTCAATTGAATCATGTGTGGTAGTATAACTTTCATTTAATATCCTTCACATGTACAACTAATAAGACCTAATTTTATTAAATAACAGTTTTTGTGTACACGATCACACATGAACATTATTCTCCTTCGCACACTTGTCACATGACTACAACTTCCTTAAAAAGTGGGAATAACTAATCAATCCTAGCCATCTACACCGTTCAATTAGCCTTTCAATCTCAACCATCCATTTAAATCAACCCTTGCCTATAAATCAACCCACTCACGAGCCATTTGAATCATCTATTCTTCAAGTATCCTTATGTTGTCCAAATCATTCCACAATCTTTCATCCATTGTCTTTTCATCTATCATCTTTCATCTATCATCTTCATCTTAATGTTATGCTGCTGAATTGAACAATCAACATATCAAATCACTCAATCAATCAACCTATCTTGCATGCATCTATCTAAGGTATTGAAGATTTGGATTAGGTAATGCATTGTATTATTTTATCATTTCATTTTATCTAATTTTTTCATAAACACATTTCTAGTGAACCCGATGTGAACATGCTCCAAGGATCCAATCATAGTTTTGCCAAGTTTTTGGTGTAACAATTTGCATGTTTTAACCCTCGTTTTGTCAAGTTTTGGAAGTGAATTGTTGCAAGTGACCTCCTGGGCTGAAACCAACCTCACCATTGTGTCCGGGAGGCCATTTCCATGAATTTTGACTATAAACTCGTCTGGGTTTGGTGACTGTGAAATTTTTGAAAAAAAATTGAATTTTTTTTAGTTCATAGACTGTACTGTATGGATCCATATGGAGCTGTATAGCCTCTACACAGGGGTCTCTGGTCAAAATCTTGGTTTTCATTGTTTGATTTGTTCAGTGGCTAAATTTTATGTGTTGTAAGTCAATTTTATGAGTTGTGTTTGTAGGGTGAATTTTTGTCATTGCAGGTTTTAATGGTGTTACTATTATAAAATCATTTCATCAGCCTCTAAAAAAACCTAATTCTTGCCATTCATAGATCTCTACCACCTCGCCAAATCCTAGTCTCTGCTATTTCTTTTCTCATCCCTACAATTAGGGTTTGGATCTCCACCGTTCATTTCTAAACCCCGTAGCCACCTCTAATTGCGACCTCTACTACTTCCATAGATTTGTGGCTGCTTCCTAAGGTCCGCTAAAAACTTGATAGCAAAATCCTAAAATTTGTAATTCGCCACCTCTAAAATTTCACTCCACCTTGGTCGCTACCACCTGATCTCCTTTTCTCCACACTTTGGCATCTCCCAGTTGTCGTTCCCTTGTTTAATGCCCTTCATATTAGGGTCACAGTTAGCATTTAATGCCCTACATATTAGGGTCGCAGTTAGGATTTAAAGCATGGTGGTCATCATTTGAACATTAGGTAATTACCTTTCAAATTTATGGTCAACCCTTGATATTTTGTCTTAACTATTAGCATAGACCTATCAATCTGCAACATTCAATCATAAGCTTTGAGTCGTGGTCAGCGCTAGCCTGCGGTCACATAAGTGACCTGACCTGCGGGGCCTTTCGAATCTTTTATTTTTATTTTATTTTTTAATCTTGTTTGGGTCTTGGTCACATGGGTGACCAAGAGCCCAACTGAAGACCCTAACCTTGACACTTACTACCTAGATTGACCGTTGTATGTGACCATTGAAGCTTTTAACTGCTAGCAGTTTATGCAAACAGTCAAGCTTACCTATTGCTTTCTACATGCCCTAGAAGGGCATTTTTTTCTTTTGCTCATAACTTTGGCATATGACATCAAAATCACGCAAATAAGGACTCTTCGGAAATCTAACTCAACAAATTTCGCAGTGGTGTAGAAATTATAAGGTGAATGTGTCATTTTTTAGGGTTTTTTTATCAGTTAAAGTCAAACTTGCATTCAAACTTTAAACAAGCATATCTTGAGCAAAATTGATCCAATTTCAACGAATTTTTTTTAAAAGTGCATAGAATTTTCTATTTATACAATCTATTCTTCTGTATTAGGTCATCTAAATCATATTTTATCAGACTTCATCTTTTTCATATAATAGTTTTCTATGCAAGTTTACTTGTTTCTTCTTGGGATTGGTGACTTGTAGGTGAATCAAAGGAGCTGTAACAATGTTTGGATCAGTCACAACAACAAGTGGGAAAGTGAAAACTTTCAGGTGCATCCATGCTAATATTTCATCTTTTCATTTCAATAATCAATCTTGTTTGCAAAACACTTGAATTTGGGGCTTACAAAGAACTTTTTTTTGATCTCACATTTCAATTTGGGCTCCTAAAACAAATCTTGTCTTCATTCACATAAAAATTTGGGCATAAAATCAACAAGTGTCTTTCATCACATATCTTGATTTGGAATTTCTAAGGGAAAATTAACAACTGCGAGTCTAAATCAAGTGTGCGTGTGTATGCTCTCTCCTCGCACCGGAAGGTGATCTTGGAGATCAAAAGCACCTCACTTGGTTTTCTTTTGTCATACCCTTCTTAGGAGGCCTACTTGGAGATAGACCACTCCAAGGGATGACCTCAACCAAGGTGTGAATTGAAAGACACCCTTCTTGGAAGTTGAAATCTTGTCACTCTTGGCTAAGCCCCAAATAACTTTATACCTTTGGGAAGTGAAGGTGAAGGGTGGGTTACCCATTTCTCCCAGCTGTGTGGTAGAATTTTACTTTCATTTTATAGAATTAGGCCCCTTGTACCTTGAGTATATTGGGGACATCCCTAGTCAACCTTGTGAATCCTAGAGTAAGACCGATTGGCCATACATACTTGACTAGTCATAGGATTTGTTGATGTGTCTTCAAGTGTGTGCTTAATCATCACATTTAATATTGAAAGACAAATTTATCATTGTGTTTGGTGTGTGTGTTCATTCATTTACATGTGAGATCTTGTGTTTGATATTGCCCAAGTCAAACTTCAAATAAACACTTGCCACATCATCTTCAACCTACTTGTGATAACACACATCCTAAGCCACATCATCCAATCATTCCAAGATAAATCATCCTAGTCACCTTCATCCTAATCACTTCATCCTTGTCATCCGAGCAAATCACTATCCCAAGCAATCACATCATCATAATCCTAGTCAAGCACTTGCCAAAATGGTTTTAATCCTTAAACACATTTGTGACACCATTCCATCATTATAAGACCTAGCGCAAGACCTCATTCACATACTTCACCAAATTCCAAAACCTCTAGACCAACAAACCATTCAAAAGATCCATGTCGTAATCCAACAACTTCAAACAAGCCAATCACCTCAAATGCGACAACTCATAGCACAAGCCCAACACCTCATGGCCCCTTGTCAAACCCAATAAGCACATCATCCTCTATCCATTCACTATCAACAACCTCCACATCAATCCCTTGTATTACCTACATTATCATATCAACCTCATCCATCCACATGTCATGTTACCCCTTCATTAACCTATCACAACCCTTCCAATGTTAACCCTTATTCATATCAATAAATATCTCAACAACCATTATCCTATGAAATCCCTCCATCATCATCACATCAACAATTCCCATCACAACAACATCAACCAATTCAACAATTCCAACCACAACATCAACACATTCACCAACAACAACAAGTCATACCACAACAACAAGTCCAAACACCATCCCAAACTCAAAAAATTCCACCTCAATCCTATGTGTCAGCCCCCTCAACTTCACACCAACCTAATCCATTCACCTATCATGTCAATTCCACATCAACCTATACCACATCAACCTATCAACGTACACCCCAAGATTATCCAGTTTCTCATTCCAACATTCCAACACACCACCAAACCCACCCACAAGGCAACCAAGTGTCCTCACAAGAAGCAAATGCAAGTCCAAGTGACCCCTTGAACATAAATCAAGAGTATTTAAGCGCACATTTGGAGCAATATCTAATATCCTTTGACAAGGGACCAATATAGCCAATGCATCCTATGAGTCACCTCCACCATCCAATCACATGCCAACACATGAGCCAACTAGTCCTATCCTAACACCTTCATGTGATCCCAATCCTAGTCCATTGGTTCATCAACCTTCATCACCTTCATCCCCATGTTCCACTAACCCTTCATTAAAAGATTCCATGGAGATACTTTTGGAAAAATTGGTCCAAGCAAACTTGATTGAGCTACTCTTGCTAAGATCATATTCTCCACCCCTTTTTAAACCTAATTGGTATAAATATGATGAATATTGTACATACCATAGGTGTGAGGGCCATGCCATATCCACTTGTACACAGTTTAAAAGATTGGTCAAGAACCTAGAAGATTGTGGTAAGATTGTGTTAGATAAAACCAATCCATCTAATCCCATTATCCATCCAACAAGTCTTAATCCTAAGCCTAAAACACCATCTACCCTTATCATCCATCCATTATATTGTCCATCCACGCATACACTCATGAAGGATGTGATCCAATGGCTACTAGAAATGAATAAAACATTGCCATGTCATCAAACACCTATCCTTGAGCCTCTTCAAGAGCCCTCCATTAACATGTCTATCCATTCAAATCCATCATGTGACCCACAAGCCATCAAGCCTATTCAAGAGCCTCCTATCATGAGCCCAAGTTAAAGTCCATCATATTCTCTTATTGATGAATATCAGGAACCCATCAAACTTACCCAAGAATCTCCTACATCCATTTTCATGAAACCACAACAATTATGTCAAGAGTATACTCCCAAGCATGTGGAAACATCAACCCCTTGTCTAAGTCAAGATCAAATCACTTTCATCCAACCCATCCATAACATTTATCTCTTCTATGATCAAGATGAAATCCATTATGAAGAGATTATCCATGAGCAACTTGATCCTATACCTATCCATGAGCAAGAAATCAAAATCCAAACCATCCAAAATATGTATCTTTTCTATGATCAAGATGAAATCCATGATGAAGAGCTTATCCATGAGAAATTTGATCCTATACCTATCCATGAGCAAGATATCCAAAGTGCTCCAATCCATCCTCCATCTAGCCCTATCCGTAATATACAAGCATCCATTTGCCATGATGAGACACTTGCTTCCCAAGCGAACATAGAAGATCAAACCAATAGCTTGGATCATAATGAACATAAGAAAGATCTTAATGGTCCTTCCTCATCCACCATCAACTCCACTTCAATTCCACCATCATATCCACTTGGTCTTACCACCCTCATCCATGAATGTTCTTCCCTAGGACAACAACAGCCATTATCTACCTCACCTTCTCCATGCAATAACATACTCAAGTCTAGTGTTCAAACCACACCTAGTCCCATTGTCCATCGCATACTCCAAAACATGAACTACCAAGGTAAAGGCTTAGGCCTTCATGAACAAGGTATTTTGGAGCCAATCCATGTCAAAATCCCTCCACGCTCATATGGCCTTGGATACACATGCCAAGGTAAACAATCTAAAGATGTTGGTAATTCCTCCATGCATCCTAAATCCACCACTTTCCATCATAAATCCTATCATATTCCCAAAACACACATGGCCATTTCACCTCCACCATCCTACAAATGTCAAAAGCATGTGACCATACACCTTCCACCATGCAATTTACCTCCATTACTTCCAACTCCTAATTTTTCTCCATCCACTTTAGCTCCATTACTCCCAACTCCTAATTTCCCTCCATCAACTTTGCCTCCACTTCTACCAATGCCTAATTATCCACTTATCCATAAGTCCCCTAAAAATCCTAATCATGACCAACAAATGCACACATTGTCTAAACATGAAGATTCCAATCATTCCACCAAACCCATAGGATTCAAAAATAAACACTTGGATGCCTCTACATATAAAGTAAAAAATCCTAACAATCCTTATGCCTTAGGACATCAATGTGAAAAGTCAAAGCAAAATACATCCAAAAAGCTATCTAAGCCCATACCTCCACAAGAAAATCCCAAAACTAAAATGGTTTGGGTCCCTAAGCAAAAAGAAATCATGTCAATGGAGCATCCACATCTCAGAAATCCCAACCATCCCCTTCCATCCAAAATTCCCATTCCATTCAAAACTTCCAAAAATCCAACAAGAAAAACAAAAATCATAAAAATAATAAGTCTATGTGGGTACCTAAATCACTCAATCACCCATCTCCTAAGCAAACATATTCATTTCTTCCTACACTGCCTTCCCATCAAAAGCTTCAATGTTTATCTTGGTGTGTGTAACTGTTGGTCATGATTCCATTCTCACATACTTCCATCACCCCACCATTCACCTATTATCCTACATATCTTCCCCATCACCTTCCTATGGTCTATGCTTTTGCATAAGTCTTTCCTCCATCTTTACATATGTCCTACATAATTGACATCATAATCCACTATACACCTAATCCATCCCCCTCTCAAGCAATCCCTTACCAACTTCGTATGAGCATAATTACATTTGACATTGGTCCATGCGATGACATCACTCTCTAATGGGACTATCACTTTTCATGGAACTAGACATTTGAGTCCCTCTTATCCATATCCATATATCCCATCCAAATATTCCAAAAAAAAATCAAAATAGTAAAGAGAAATCCTTTCATCCAATGGTGAAAACCACCCTTGGTGGTACCTTGGATAAGTACCATGATGAAAACCTGGCAAATAGGCATCATGTGTAGGTTGATCTTCTATGTCACTTACACTTGGGGGCACATTGTCTCATCCAAACTATCTATCCCATCATACCATTACCATACCATCCTACCATCCTTATCCATTACACCCATATACCTATCCTATTGAATCCATTCATCCTCCCTTCCTCCTTTTGATCTTGATAAAGATATGGGAGAAAAATGTTGAAGAATGCTTTGGGTATCTCTTGACATACCTCATCCTTTCCAAACCAACACATCATTATCCTATTGTCATAAGCTCTGTCATGTAAAATCCTAAGCATTGTACATAGAATGGGGCATGTCATTCCTATGCGACATAGTCTTTGGAGATCACATCCTAGCTCCGTTATGAGGCATACATCCATCCACTATAGCCTATCCTTGTATCTATCCATTTATCATGAGCTTTCCATTCCATGGCCTATCCTCTTATCTACCCATCTATCACGAGTCCTCCATCCCATCCATCTATCATGAACCTATCATCACATTTACTAATTTCCCATCCTTTCATCCATCCATCTCTTGTTATATGGAGCCTAATCAGACTCAAAGGTTAAATTTTCCCCACTTTTATCGATGTAGTTTCCCCCCAAATTATTTAACAGGGGTTTAGGGGCAGCATCCCCAAGACGGGGTCAAGGGTCAACCTCAAATGACTTTTATTATTTTATAAAGGCATCAGGAGTTATTTTTCTATTAGCCGACATAAAAAACCTTATTTTGTAACCAACATAAGTCTTGATAAAAACAACTAAGGGTTAGGGTTTCCGTTGATATTGTATTGTAGTATTTGCAGTGGTATTGAGTTGCAAGGATTGTTGGTTGTAATCAGTTTGATTTATTGGATAATAATATTTGACTCTCTATTGGTGGATGTAGCCTAAGTTTGGGTGAACCACATTAAAAATTGGCTCTCGCTATTATTATTTCTATGTATTTTTCATTCCTTTGTTTAATCTCTATTTGCATTTAATTGATATCTTTTGCATGTAATTCCTAACACCATCCTACCTCGATCCTTGCATCTAGACTTGGTCTTCCCTTGTCGTGGGTATCTAGCATAAAGGCTATCAAAAATTGTCATCCAAAAAATCAAAACATTTCAAAAATCCAAAAAAATCAAAATATTTCCAAACCCCCCAAAAAATCAAAACATTTCAAAAATCCAAAAATATCAAATATAACCAAAAATACAAAAAAAAAAAAAATTCAATAAAAATCCAAGCAATAAAATCAATCCAATCAATCACATCATTCCAATCAATCCCAAATCTTCAAATCCAATCATTAAATGATTTCTTCCAATTCGTCCAATCATTAAATAAAATCAATCAAATCAAATCACTTCTTCAAATCCATCTCCATCAAATTCATCATCCAATCAAAATTCCAAGCAATAAACTCAAATTCAAGTCATCATCTATCCATATCAATCAATTCAATCAATCTTGTCAAATTATCCAATGACATCAATGGTCTTGGTCCTCATCTTGTAGTAAACCAAATCAATCATCATCATCATCATCATCATCATCATCATCATCATCATCATCATCATCATCAATGGGATATATCATTCCCACATACTTGTGTTGATCTAGGGATATATTGTTTCCCACAATGACAACGCTATCACCATCATAATTATCATCAATTAATCAATCAATCAATCATCGGTTTACAGCTTGACAAGGGCAATACCTTATTTTTTTTGTATCATTTGTGCATGCATGCTTGCTTGCTTATGTGTGTTATCATTTTATCTTGCATTTGTATCAAATCTGTATCTTTCTAGCTAATATTCATATCTTGTGTATGTTGGCATAGCTTTTTGCATTAACCTTTTCATCTAAGGTCATATCATACCTTTTGTTCATTAGGAATTTAATGCTCTAAGTTTTCTTCCTCATACGTTAGACAAGGTTGTATTATGTTGGGTGCATAAGACACATCGTCACCCTAGTCCTTATACCTTGGTGCATAATGTCTAGTGCTATATCAAACATCATGGTTGCTCACCTTCATTGTAGCATAACACACCATTCATTTCTTCTATCCATTCCCTTATCTTTCTTTCTTGACCAATCCCTTTCCCACTTATCCTCTCGAGAGGGCATCATCATCATCATTTTCCTTTATCCATACCTTAGCTTCTTTGAAATGATGTTACTCGACACAAATCTTATCATCTCGAATATCATCTCAAAGAGGGGCAAAATGTAGACACTCAAAAATATCCATGCCTTGCAACACCTAGTCAAATACATTATTAGAGACATCATGTAGCATTTTGTCCTAATCCCACTCCTAATCCTACCTATCCCACTAGCCAATTAATTAAATAAATCTCATTTATTTAGTTAATTTCCCATCCTAATCCCATCCTTATCCCACTTTCCAATTAATTAAATAAATTTAATTAATTAATTTAATTAATTTTCCATCATAATCCCATCCCATCCTAATCACCTAGCCAATTAATTAAATAAATCCCATTTATTTAATAAATTTCCCACCTTTCCTCTAATTTAAATAAATAAAATATTTATTTAAATTATCCCTTTCACATGTCCCAACTAATTCAAATAAAATATTTGAATTAGGTCCTCATCTTTCATCTCATTCCAACACTTGTCCACCTCTCAATTGAATCATGTGTGGTAGTACAACTTTCATTTAATATCCTTCACATGTACAACTAATAAGACCTAATTTTATTAAATAAAAGTTTTTGTGTACACGATCACACATGAACATTATTCTCCTTCGCACACTTGTCACATGACTACAACTTCCTTAAAAAGTGGGAATAACTAATCAATCCTAGCCATCTACACCGTTCAATTAGCCTTTCAATCTCAACCATCCATTCAAATCAACCCTTGCCTATAAATCAACCCACTCACGAGCCATTTGAATCATCTATTCTTCAAGTATCCTTATGTTGTCCAAATCATTCCACAATCTTTCATCCATTGTCTTTTCATCTATCATCTTTCACCTATCATCTTCATCTTAATGTTATACTGCTAAATTGAGAAAACAACATGTCAAATCAATCAATCAATCAACCTATCTTGCATGCATCTATTTGAGGTATTGAAGATTTGGATTAGGTAATGCATTGTATTATTTTATCATTTTCATTTATCTAAATTTTTTGTAAACACAATTGCTATTAATGCCACACATGTCAGGTAAATATGTAGGTGCGAAGAAATTCTTCGCTCTTGCATATGTAGGAGCGTGGTTTTTCTTCACAATTGCAGTTTTAGACAACTTTCAAAAATATTCAATGTCAAAGAAATTCTTTGACTTTGCATATGCAGTGTCAGAGAAATTCTCTGACTTTGCATATCAAGAAAAATGTTGTCATGGAAAAACTTGATTTTACTTTTTGAAAGAGGTAAACTTAAAGAAAATCAAAATGAGTTTTTGAGGCATTTAACCATGTATGAGGCCAATTTAATTTTGCCTTTTTTGCATGCCTAGAGCTTGCAGGCTAAGAAATGGACAAGTTTCATAGGGGTTATCCCATGAATTGAGTTAGGTAAATTTGAGGATAATAGTTGGCTCTAACTAGGGAGCTTCCTTCGGTTATTCTTTGAAATGAACGAAGGGAGAAGAATCCCAAAAATCTAAGTGCCTTCATCCATTGGGCCATAGAGTCAAACGACAAACTTGACAATGACAACTAGAACAAAAATACTATACAAAAATATATAAAAGGTAAAAAATCATCTGGAACTTCACTAAGTAAAAAGCTTCATATGTTGTTCATTGTGGGGCAGTGGGAATGGCATTCTGTCTTGATATGCCAAACAGAATCTATTTTCACCACAGTGTTGGTGAATCAGAAAAGGGCCTCTCCACAAAGAATCAAACTTTTCATGCATTCCTTTTGGCTCTCTTCTCTTGTCCCACAAAAGAACTAGATCTCTAACTTGGAAATCTTGTGGCTTGGCCTTCTTGTCAAAAAGCTTCTTGACTTGGATTTGATGATCAACAATGCGACCCACCACCTTAGTGCATTGTTCCTCTAGTTCAGTAAGGAACATGACGCACTTGTTTATGGAACTTTCAAATTTCTCATCTTCAATTGCCCTGGCCAATCTGAGAGAAAGCAACTCTAGTGTGATGGGTATCTCTGTACTCAAGCCATAAAGACGTTGAAAAGGGGACACCAATCGCTCACTTGGGAGTGATGTGATCAACCCACAATGCATCATACAATGCATTGTGCCAGGTCCTCTAATTTTCTTCTACCAACTTCCTAATAATGGCGACCAAGTTCTTGTTACTCGACTTAGCTTGACCATTCCCTTAGGGGTAATAGTTAGAGGAATGAGAAAGAGTGATCCCATATTCAAAACAAAAATTAGTTATCTCATGGGATGAGAAACAAGTAACATTATCTGCTACTATATTGTTAGGTACTCTAAACCTTGAGATAATGTTTTCCTTGAGGAAGTTATAAACAACCTCTAAAGTGGCATGCTTGACTGGAATTACCTCCACCCACTTAGTGAAGTAGTCAGTAGCCGCGAGGACATAGCTATGACCTACACTTTATGGTGGGTTCACTGTGCCAATGAAGTTGATACCCCAT
Organism: Cunninghamia lanceolata; assembly: GCA_027924645.1. Lineage (NCBI taxonomy): Eukaryota > Viridiplantae > Streptophyta > Pinopsida > Cupressales > Cupressaceae > Cunninghamia > Cunninghamia lanceolata. The sequence goes on along the minus strand of BSBN01000247.1, from coordinate 855,844 downwards.
TGCTAGAAGGGCTCTTCAATTACTACTAGTTTGAAGGGTAGGGCTGCCAACTTGGGTTTCCCACAAACTGCTAATGCAACTTGCATTCATGCACATAGGCGTATGCATCTTGAAAAAGTTTTAACTAGTTTTATCTTTCTTGCAAAATTTTGTGAGCTGTGACCAGAGTTGAAAAATGTCCTCCACATGCCTGTTGTGATAGTTGTCACTGATGTCAAAGGGTTCAGTTGTAGGTTGTCATCAAACATGGGAGGACTAGATCATGGTGTTAGTCATGTCATGTTGATCATGGTGTTACTCATGTCATGTTATTGTGATGACAAGACCTGTAGAGAATGATATTTCTTGCAGAGAATGGGAGATCATGTTTGTAATCAGTCAGTGGTAGGTTGATATCTAGTAGGTTGATATCTGGCAGGTTGAGATCAAACAAGGAGGCTTCACATGAAGATGTCCATGCTTCATCCTATGTCAGGAGATAAGTTGTTCATATCATGTTTCATATGTTTCTTCAACACTCAAGTGTCCATAGTTCTTTAGATGAGGTCCTTGATTCTATGATGAGGTTTAGGTGCTTGCTAATATACAATGGTGTTCTCACAACTTGGAAATTCTTCATCAAGAAGTACTTGGGTCTTTGCAATGTTCTCAGTCAGAGGAGTCATAAAGATTGGTGATACAATTGGGTCATGTTCATAATGCTAGTGTTAATGTGTTCTTATGTTTTAGTTCATCATGGTGAGGTTTCATTTAGGATGTCGTGTGGTTTGTCATGGTCCTCAATCATCATTCTTCATGGTTTAGAGTTCATTAAAATTTTATGTCACCATAGTTCAAGGTTCATTCATGACAAAGGCAGATGTTCTTTGTTGTCAAATGTATGAAGGAGGAGAAGTGGTTTGTTCATAGTTCATTCATTGATTAAAGACTTTAAAGGCTTCTAAACCCTAGAAACCCTCCTATAACCCTAAACAAAGTTCCTAAAGAACACTAGGTTTAAACCTAATCTAACCATCACACATTATATTCTATTTGTTAAGTGACCTTCTGTAGTAGGTGACAAGTGACTTAAGTCACAACTTATGGGTATCATGGTCGTGGGGAGACCGCCCCCCCTTGACCTAGTGGAATTGACCATTTTGGTTGGAGCATTTGAAATGGGCACTCGATGACAAATCAAAGGCTCAAGTTTAGAGATATGAAGGCGCGAAACCCTTGATCAAAGGCTGAGATTTAAATAAGGTTTAAATCTTAATAGAACTTCTTACTTATTAAGTTTGATGGTTACCTCCTAGTGTGGTGGTTTAACTACCTTGCAAATAGTTTTTCTAAAAGAGACAAAGGGCCAACAAAATAAATATCTAGCTCTATGTATCAAATTTGATGATGAGACCTAGTCAAATTAAAAGTAGAGACAAATACCTATGCGTGCATATGCAAATTGGAGGATAGAGTGAAGAAAAACAAGGGTTTTGGTAAAGTAAAAAATTGAAGGACATTTTCAAGGAGGTATATGAGACTTGGCCCGTATGATTTAAAAACATATACCTACAAGTGCATATGAGAATTTGAGGAAATTGTGGAGGATAACAGGGGCTTTGACACAATGAAAGTGGAAGGACTTGATTGGAGCAAACTTGAAGACGACGTTCAAAGCATATGTAAGTATGATACTATCAATTTGATATAAGGTTTTATATGATTTAGTTTGCAATAAAGCATAGAGTGGATTGCGGAGGTTTTTAACATGTTTTGCAGAGTTTATAAAGGTTATAGTTTTCTCTTATGTAATCAATGAAAGGTGATAATGTATATGTGATTTGGAAGGTTGTCATTGAAGGAAGTATTGATTGGAGACAAAAGAGATATGGGATGATGAAGTAGGATGCAGAGGAGACATTAAATTATTCTGTATGCAAGGTGAAGGAGGTCAAATCATTTGATGTAATGCAGTGAATCAGGGAAACCCCCTAAATTACCTTTTAATTTCTAACATTCGTTTCTTGCCACTGAGGCTTGGTTGGTCAGTGAGATTTGTAGCTAGTGAGGCTTGCTTGGTCAATGAGACCTATTTGTAGCCAGTGAGGCTTTCTTGGTCAGTGATGCACGTTTTTGGTTAAGATAGTGAGGCATTTTCTGAGGGGTTTTTCATCCCTATAAGGGTTTTACACTCATGAAAAATATGTGTTATGGTTCATGTTGTTTATCTTTATGTGTGTGCTCTATTGTTTTGTCTTTGAGGTCTTGATCATAATATTTATAATCATACTTGTGCATATGTATTTGATAAATATTTGAAGTCTCTCTCATTCTCTATCCTATGAGTTTAAAAGGTGCAAAAGGTTTTAAAATTTTATATAGCACTAATTCACCCCTCCTCTCAGTGGTTCTATACTCCAACAATGCCAAGTTGTGAAAATATTCCAACCTGTTTTGTTGCGCTTTGTCCACACACTACAAAAAAATTCTGTCAATGCTTCGCTTGTACAAACTATTATCCCAAAGAACAAAGTTTGCAGCCTTAATCTTGATTGTCCTCTTCTCTTTGTAGGACAAATGTTCTGGACATTCTCCATATGTGAGGAAATGAGCAATGTTGGAATACCACTCATCCATCGTGCTTACAAACAGATTGTGGGAAGTTCTTCGATATTTGTTTCCTCATCACTAGATATTTCTTCTGGTCTATTGTCTACAATAAGTTGGCACAAATCTTTTCCATGTACTAGCTTTGTAGGCTTTTTTTTTTAAATGCGCCTAGTAAACTTTTTAACATGACCGGCGATGCTGGTGCGACATGCCCTCCGGCTCCATGTGAATGCTTTTGCCCAAAACAATGAACTGGTGAGGCCACAACATAGGGGACCTCATCCCCTAGCAAGAACACTTCAAACCTGTGAGCTCATTGGCCTAGCGAAGGCTAAAGCTTGTGATCTCGTTGGTCCGGCGGGGGTTTGAACTCTAGTGGCCGCCACTACAACTGAGCGACTTAACCACCGAACCACGCCCTTATCGGTACTAGCTTTGTGGGCTTGATCTCCATATCATATTCTTAATTAATTTGGATCTTGGTGATCCAATTACCTCTCTTACTCCTGAATTCCTGCTGAGTCAAGATGGACTTGACTGTTGAATTAGGTACCAGTGTTGTGGTATGAGAATTGAGGATGTAATACCTTGAGTGCTTAACCACTTTCACTACGGCATAAACATGTTTCTCTATTGGTGAATAGTTGAACTTGTGAACGTTTATAGGAAAACTCATGAAGGCTATAGGAGATTCAATTCCTTCTCTATTCTTCTGCACCAAAATAGCAGACAAAGTATGCTCTGAAGCATAACTGTACATGATGAAGTCCTTGGTATAGTTTGGGCAAACTAAGACTGGAGCATGAGCAATTGCTTCCTTATCTCATGAAATGCAGCTTTTCTTTCTGCATTCCAATAGAAAGTTGTCTTTGCTTTCATCATATCAATGATATGACGTGTATTCTCAGCAAAATTAGGTATGAATCTTCATAAAAAATAACCTTCCCAAAGAAGGAATGCACTCCTATTTTTCTAGATGGCAGGGAAATACTTTGAATAGACTAGAACCATTTGGGATCAATCTTGTTTCCTTCCTTAGACACAATGCGCCCAAGAATCTTACCTTTAGTAACCCCAAAAATACACTTCTTGGGGTTTAGAGAGATCCCATGTTGATGTCACCTGTCAAGCACTCATTGTAAATGATTCTAATGATCTTGATGCTTCTTTGAGAAGATAGTTAAATCATCAAGGCAGACCATAATGATCTTACCCATCTCATCTCAAAAATCTAGGTCCATCACCCTCTGAAAGGTGGCACCGACATTGATCAATCTAAAAGTCATTCTAAGATATGCAAAGGTGCCCCATGGAGTGGTGAAGGTTGTTTTGTGTTGATCTTCCTCATGCACCTCCACTTGATTATATCCTAAAAAATCATCTAACATAGACAACATCTTTGAACCTATCATTGTTTGTAATACTTGATCTATTACTGGAAAGGGGTAATTATCCTTTACTGATGATTAGTTGAAATTATGAATATCCACACAGATGTAGATTTCTCCATTCTTCTTCCTCACATGAACGATGTTAGCTATCCATGTTGAGTGATGAATAGGAAAAATGATTCTAGCATCTAAAATCCTTTGGATCTTAGCAATAATGGTAGCTGAGATCTTAGGATTGTATTGTCCTTATTTCTACTTATGAGGCAGAGACCCAAACTTGAGAGGAATATCATGCTAAACTTATTTGGGACAAAAAGATTTCAAATCAGCTACAAACTTCTTTCTTTCCTCTACTAAGAAAGATTTCCTAATGTTTACCATTTTGGGATCATCTTCTATACCTAGTTTAAATTGCTCAACTTTCGCTGATGAATCCAGTCCAGATTATTGTTGTCATTTGATAAAGCAATCATGCTTGTCAAAGTCTCTAGAGAAACCAATCCTTTGGTAATCTTATTCCCTTTCAACTACAAAACTTCTTCACTAGTTTCCTTATTTACCTCAATTATTGATTCTTGAGGAGTAGAGTCACTCCCTTCAAACTACAATTCATTGAAATTATCTGCCTTCTCCAAAAAGGTAATGATTTGATCATCACTATTGAAAATTTTCCAATGATTGGCATTATCAGGAACATTGGGTCATAATACCAACTCAATGGTATACTTGTTTCCCTGAAAATCCTAGTGAGGAACCAGGAGAGTGTCTAATACAGCCAAAGAGTCTGCCTTATCATTGTATTCCCTTGGGACTACAGATATATCAAAGGCATTGAAATCTTCAATGCAATCCCTAACATGATTGCGGTAATACCTTACCCTTTCATTATTTTTCTAATACAAATTTCTCACTTGACAGACTATCAGTTCAGCATCACCTTGAGCATGAAGATTTTTAATTCCTTTTTTTTACAACATCCATCCCTAACAACAAGGCTTCATACTCTGTAGTGCTTTTGAGAAAGTAAGTGACAAAAAAAGGGTGCCGATCCCATTACACATCAGCCAAAAAGGTGCACCAAAGTTCCATCAGAGAGAAACATACCATGCAATAGGAAACAACAAAAACACCACAAACCAAAACATAGAGGACCAACAACAAACCAACAACAGACAAACAACAAAAAACATAGAAAAAGCCCCAAAGGCTAATTGAACAACTGCTCCCAATCTTTGGATAGGAACTGGTAGAGGTCTTGGTACTCCTTGAGTTCTTTATCTTTCATCCCCTGACTGGTAAGTTCAACATCCTAGAGGACCACAAGAGTGGTGGCCGACTGATGCATGAATTTCATAGAGAACCTAGCTAGAATCTTAAACTTCCTCTATAGCTCAGATTGTCTACTAAAGAGGGCTTCCATCTCCTTGTCCTTGATGGTTTTCTTACCACCCCTGTTCTTTTTTCCAACATCCTTCACCATTTTCTCTGATCTCACAGAGTCAGACCCCTGGACATTGAGCTTAGGAAAATTACTAGGGCCGTCATCGGCTTCAACCTCCACCATCTCATCTTTGTTATCCTTATTGTCAGAAATGTCTCCACCCATCAGTTCAACCTCTCCCATCACCATTTCAACTCTATTATTTTTGTCATCAGTAATGCCAACACCCTCCAAGTCCACCACTTCCTCCACTGACTCAACAACCACCTTCATCTAGGGAACGAGACTAGGCCTTGCAGCAAGCCTCGTCGACCTTCTGGTCGACAACACATGGGGTTTACTTTTAGGCATGGTAAACTCCTCATCTTTGGTATTGTCACTCCTTCCATCACCTTCCTCGGAGCTAACATCCTTCACCACATGAGATTTATTTTTTGTCTTATCCCCACTGTCTGAGACACTACCCCCCTCCAAGCTCACCCTAATCTTCTTCTGCGGGGTCTCATGAGAGGAATCACTGGAGATAATCTTTCTTTTGGAAGAAATCTTGGATATGGTCTGGTCTAGTCACTAGTCTTAGGCTTAGGGCTTTTACCAATGGCATTTTTCTTCTGTCCAGACTTGAGGGATTTGGTATACTTTTCCAGGGTGATTTCTATAATTATCACTGGGCTAATCTTATTAGGGTTAGAACATGACGGCAAAGGAGGGTCAACACGAGTAGCCATGAGGGATTTAGGGAGATAGAGGGCTAAATGAAATTTATAGAGCCTGAAGATGAGCCCCTGATGGAGCAGGATGAGGGGCTTGTTAGAGTCAATGGCATGCTATTCAATAACAGACACAATTGAGGCTTCCAGAGATGACAAGTAAAAAAGAAAACTAATCAACTTGCTACGATAGAAATGGTTTAACAGAGCAAAATGATAGTGAAAAAAGCATCGAAATCTACCTTTGAGAGTGAAGTATTTGATAATCATGTGGCACACTTCATCCCAAGATTTTGGTAGCATTTGCCTATCAAACCCTCCCTATAGACTGTGTAAGACCTCTCCTTTCTTCATAAATAAAGCCATACCATCCAGATCAGAAACTTTGCTCATTTTCTTGTGTTTGATACTATCGGTAGACATGCTCGTCACCATCCCGATAACTTCCTCCAAGCTTTCAAACCCCACACCACCCACCTTGACTTGTTTGCCCTCCAATGATTGCAGGAACTACATCGAGAGGTTTTAGTTGTGACCTTGTAGGCATTCCAGATAGGAAGCCACCCCATCCTCCTAACATATGTGCTAGATGGTCTCATTGTGCTTGAACTCTTCACAGGATTCAAGCTTGGTATGAGACCTATCACCCCCCATTCTCAAGTTGCACCAATTTCTCATAGAAAAACTAGAAATGAAATTAGCAGTGGTTAACTTAGAAACTTTCAATCTGTAGATAATATCCTGCAAACCAATATTCTCACTCATGTTAATGAGTAGAGTGTCCCTTCACCAGCCGGTGGTGATGCACTTTCTTAAATTCATGATATGTGAATGGGAATTCCCTTTCCTTTCATAATTGGTATTCATTAATTGCTCATAATTAGAGGATCTACAGAGACTCGTTAAGTTAATATCCCCATTGCTCACGTGCCTAGCCATGTGAAACCCCACCTTAGGCCTCCACATCAAATTGATGTGAAGGCTATCCTTCATATAGTGGCAGACCCAATCTCTGACAAGTCTAAGCTGGCCAAAATCTGTCCCACCACCCAATCCACTAGTATGCAAATCTAGATGGCAATCAAGTCGAGATCCCATTTGGCACCTAATGTACTCCCTAGGCTAGGGGATAGAGGGGTTTGTAATTGCAAACATGAGAGACCAAGGGTGAAACTTTGCTCCTTTTGTTGGATCTAGGGCATACAACTAAGAGGGGGGGGTGAATCAGTTGTATAAAACTTCTTGCTCTTTCAAACACTTGATTCTTTGTTGTTAGTTAGTAGCATATCAATTAATCATCCATGGAAGCATAATACATAAACACAAGAGCAGATAAGAATCAACACATTGAACACCAAGATTTTGACGTGGAAAACCCGGTTAAGGGAAAAACCACGGGGTGATTAACCCAAGAATTATTCTCTGTTAGAAGAATAAAGAAAAATGAATGGCACATGCCAATTAGGGCTCACTGCCCGAGCACACTGCTCACAAAGAGGCCCACTGCCTACAAGGAGACACACTGTCTACAAAGTGATAAAAATCACAGTCTTGAACTGGAGAATGACATCTCTACCATGTCCGGATTAGTTCCAATTAAGCCCAAAAACCTCTGTTCTGCCTTTCGCACTTCTCTTCGCTATGCCACACTCATCCACACACCACTCACCGAAATGAACTCACAGACCGTTATTTATACAAGACATCGACTTAGGATCAAACATCTAAGTCGGCAAACAATCATAAGAGTATCCGCAAGATGAATAACACATCCGGTCGGCCACCACAAGAACATTCGCAGGATGAGCAACTCATCCGGTCGGCTAAACAGAGCAAGAACTTCATCCGGAAGAATAACTTCAATTCCGGGCTCTACTATCAATGCGGATCAACAACACAACCTCAACACGATCCAGAAAACTTCACAAGCCTGTCTGAATGTCCGGATACATCCGCACTTCCTTTACTTGCTGGAATCTCTTGTCTTCCTCATCTGGAACTTCAAGAACACAGTCTGTCGCCACTGTCATAATGCAAGAGGTACTTCCGGACCTCCAAATCATACACAACTCGAGATGGCACATCACAAGGACATCCCAAATACTCTTTCCAATCCGCAGATTAGGATTGTACAATTCCGGACCTCACCGGACCTTTCTGTGATCCTCTGTCACCTCTAAGCACTTGCCGGAACCGGTTCCACACAGACAGCCATAACTTCTTCAGGTCTTCATGCGGGCCTCTGAAAACTTGACTGAAGCATCTCAAGACTCATATCTGCAAACCCTTTAATCTGCATCCTCCGGTTCTCAACCTATCCAATATATTTGCCTTCTTCTCATCACTGTTCTTCACTGTTCCTGACTGAGGGTAATTTTCTCAATATCCTCAACACACAGCTCATCCAATCCTTCTTGTCGATGTAGTATGAGTATGTTGACATCAATGACAACACTTGTTCACCTCATACTTGCAACAATCTCCCCCTTTGTCATTGATGGCAACATGTGATGTGAAAAACCATCAAGACAAGAACTTCTCCTTTCTGTCACAGCTCCCCCTATCAACAACAACTTTTTACATGTCTTCTCTCCCCTTTTGATCATTAACCACTTGTTTTTCACATGTCTTCTCTCCCCCTTTGACATCAATGGCAAAGGGCTCATACTTGCAATTCTAATACATCAGATTCATACCAGCTGCTCCCCCTTAGTAGCAGCTCCCCATCATCAATCCGGATCACAAGATATGACTGTGATATCCACCGGACTGATGCACATCAGTGCATCTTAGTTTATCACCGGAGGGGCCATGACCCCTAACTTCTCCCGGAGATATTCAAAGAGTCCTTGGGAAGAGGTTTTGTAAAGATATCTGCAATCTGATCCTTGGAGGGAACATACTCCAATCTGACTTCTTCCTTGTTTACTTGTTCTCTCAAAAAGTGAAATTTGATAGATATGTGCTTAGTCTTAGAGTGCAATACCGGATTTTTAGAAATATTAATTGCACTTGAATTATCACAGAAAATTGTGATAGGCTCCTCATATTCAACTTTGATGTCTCTTAGCATCTGCTTCATCCATAAGATTTGAGTGCAACTACCTGCTGCTGCAATGTATTCTGCTTCAGTTGTAGACAGAGATATTGCATCTTGTTTCTTGCTTAGCCAAGAAATCAATCTCTTCCCCAAAAAGAATGCTCCACCACTAGTGCTCTTCCGGTCATCCACATCTCCTGCCCAATCTGCATCTGTGTAAGCATGAAGAGAGAAATCCGGATCTCTAGGGTACCATAGACCATACTCAACTGTTCCTTTCAAGTACCTAAAAATTCTTTTGATTGCCATAACATAAGATTCTCTAGGATCAGCCTGGAATCTTGCCACAAGACCAACAACCTGCATTATATCTGGTCTAGTTTGAGTGAGATACAACAATCCACCAATCATTGATCTATATTTTGTCTGATCTGCCTTTGGAGAGTCATCATCTTTGCTTAACTTACATCCGGTTGCCATAGGAGTGTTCATAGGTTTTGAGTCTTCCATACCAAATTTTCTTAACAATTCTTTCACATATTTGGTTTGAGAAATGAAGATCCCTTCTTTTGTTTGAGTAATTTGCAGACCCAAGAAGAAATTCATTTCACCAAGCATAGACATTTCAAACTCACTTTTCATCTGATTTGCAAAAGTTTTGCACATACTATCTCTTCCTCCAAAAATGATATCATCCACAAACACTTCAACAATCAATATGTTTTCATGATCAATTTTGAAATATAAGTTACTGTCAGCAGTACCTTTGTTGAATCCAATCTGCACAAGATGCTTATCCAACCTTTCATACCATGCTCTTGGGGCTTGCTTCAATCCATACAAAGCTTTCTTCAACTTGTAGACCATATCATCATTATCAGACAATTGAAATCCATCCGGTTGTTCAATGTAGACTTCTTCTTCCAGATCACCATTTAGGAAGGCAGACTTGACATCCATCTGATATACCTTGAAGTCTTTGAAGGCAGCAAATGCAAGAAGTAATCTGACTGCTTCAATTCTTGCCACCGGAGCAAAAGTCTCTTCAAAGTCAATTCCTTCTATTTGAGAGTAGCCTTTGCAGACCAATCTAGCTTTGTTTCTGATTACTTCACCAGCTTCATTTAGTTTGTTCCGGAAGACCCACTTGGTTCCAATTACATTCCTGTCTCTAGGTCTGGGAACAAGATCCCAAGTATGATTTTTCTCAATTTGCATCAATTCATCTTTCATTGCTTTGGTCCAGTTTTCATCATTGCAGGCTTCATTTATTGTTTTGGGTTCAATCTTTGAAATCAGACAACATTCATCCTGATTTTGAGCAACATTCCTTCTAGTTTGTACACCTTTGCTTTTGTCACCTATGATCTGATCTTCAGAGTGGTTCAGTCTTACATACCTTGGAATTTTGGGAGTAACCTGCACTGCTGCTTCTTGATCAGGCTCATTCAAACCTATCTCTTCTTCCTGATTTACGGGATCAGGCTGACTCTGTCTCACCGGAGAGGATTGAGGTCCTTGAACACTGTCTTGGTCATCTTCATCAAACTCATAAAATCTTGAAGGCTTCTCAATTCCTTCATCGACTTTCACATTGGTGCTTTCTATCATCTTCCTCAATCTCTTATTGTAACATCGGTATGCTTTGCTTTGAGTGGAGTAACCCAAGAAAATTCCTTCATCACTTCTAGCATCAAACTTTCCTAGATCTTCATCTCTTTTAATATAACACTTGCTACCAAATACTCTGAAATATTTCACAGTGGGAGTGATGCCAAACCAGAGTTCATAGGGGGTCTTACCGGTGTTGTTTCTGATTTGAACTCGATTGAGAGTGTAGACTACAATGCTGATAGCTTCCTTCCAAAACATTTGAGGAATATTTGCTTCCAACATCATTGTCCTGGCAGCTTCCTGAATGGTCCGGTTCTTTCTCTCAACCACTCCATTCTGCTGTGGAGTCCTAGGAGCAGACAACTGTCTCCTTATACCCTGCTTCTCACAAAAATCAATGAATTCACCAGATGTAAATTCACCACCTCTATCAGACCTTAGACACTTTAGTTTCAATCCGGTTTGGTTCTCTACCATAGCTTTGAAGATCTTGAACTTCTCAAATGCTTCTGATTTTTCTTTTAGAAAGGTAACCCACATCATCCGGGAATGATCATCAATTAACAACATGAAATATCTATCACCTTGCAGACTCTTGATTCTTGTCGGACCACAGAGATCAGTATGTACTAATTCCAACAGTCCGGTAGAAGACTGATCTTTGCTTTTGAAAGAGACTCTGCTTTGTTTACCTAGCTGACATTCTTTGCACAAACTATTTGTAGGTTTCATCAATTTTGGAAGATCTCTTACGGCCTGAGTATTGCTTATCTTGATGATGTTATTAAAATTTACATGGCACATTCTTCTATGCCATAACCAACTCTGATCAATTTGAGCAAACAAACAACTTTTATTTGAACCAACCAGATGAAAGATATTACCTTTTGACTGAGTACCGGATGCAATCTCAGTTCCGGAGTTTGTAAAGATTCTGCATTTTCCATTTTTGAACCGGAGATCATAGCCTTTGTCCACTAACTGACCAACACTAAGAAGATTGTGCTTCAATCCTTCAACATACAGTACGTTACCTGTTTTGCTCTTTCCATCGAAGGAAATGGTTCCCCTGCCTCTGATTCTGCCAGCAGAATTGTCACCAAACTTTACCATTCCTCCTTCATACCTTTCCAAATTCAAGAACTTATTCTTGTCACCAGTCATATGGTGAGAACATCCACTGTTAATAACCCAATCATCCTTTTCTTCCACTTGAGCAGCCAAAGCTTTTTCAACAACTTTGTGATTGACAGATTCAGAGAGTATTGAATCTTCTTCCTTGTTGGCAATAAACACCCACTCATTTCTGGATTTGTTTCCTAGTTCTGATTCATCATCTGTTACTCCTTCATTGTCATCTTCTTCGTGAACATAATAGCAATTCTTTTGAAACCTTTGTCTGTTAGTATTAGACCTTGCAGATCTTTCCGGACATCTTGAAGCAAAATGACCAATCTTATTGCAGTTGAAACACTTAAAGGGTAGTTTTCCTTCATACTTACCGGATCCCCTTGGCAGTCTCTTTGCAATGAGGGCTTCAAGTTGAGCCGTTTCTGCTTCTTCTTCTTCCATGTCTCTTCTTGCTTGATCATACCATGACATTTTCCTTGATGAGTTTTCTCCCAGATCAAATCTCTGTTTGCCTTTCACATAGGCACTGGCTTTGAAAGCAGATTCAGTCTTGGGAGGATCATCTCCAAACTCGGTCATTTCAAATGCAGCTAGTTTGCCAGCCAGTTGTTCTCTTGTGACAGTTGTGTGGGCTCTGAATTCATCAATGGCAGCAACCTTGATTTTGTAGGCAGCAGGAAGAGATCTTAGGATTTTGCAGACAATCTCATTTTCATCTAAAGTTCCACCAGCATTTCTGATTCCACATACCAGCTCATTCACTCTTGGCATAAAGGTAGTGATGTTTTCATCATCTCTCATTTTCAATCTTTCAAATTTCCCTTTCAGACTTTGCAACCTTGCACTTTTGACAAACTCATCTCCTTCATACAGAAGTTCCAGTTTAGTCAGGATCTCATATGTAGTTGGTAGGTCAATAACATTCGAGAGATCTGAGTCATTCACTGCACTTAGAAGAGCTTCCTTGGTTCGCAGATTGTTTTCAGCTTCTGTGATTTCATTCAGAGTTGTCGGACCACCTTGTGGAGGTACATATGGTTTTGAAACCATAGCCAAATATGCTTTTCCCATACATTCCAAGTGACACTTCATGCGACCTTTCCAGAGAGTGAAGTTGGTTCCATCAAACTTCGGACTATCCTTCTTGTATGACGACATCCTGGATTTCCTCAAGCGGTTAAGCTCCTATCAGAGGAACTTGGCTCTGATACCAATTGTTGGATCTAGGGCATACAACTGAGAGGGGGGGGGGTGAATCAGTTGTATAAAACTTCTTGCTCTTTCAAACACTTGATTCTTTGTTGTTAGTTAGTAGCATATCAATTAATCATCCATGGAAGCATAATACATAAACACAAGAGCAGATAAGCATCAACACATTGAACACCAAGATTTTGACGTGGAAAACCCGGTTAAGGGAAAAACCACGGGGTGATTAACCCAAGAATTATTCTCTGTTAGAAGAATAAAGAAAAATGAATGGCACATGCCAATTAGGGCTCACTGCCCGAGCACACTGCTCACAAAGAGGCCCACTGCCTACAAGGAGACACACTGTCTACAAAGTGATAAAAATCACAGTCTTGAACTGGAGAATGACATCTCTACCATGTCCAGATCAGTTCCAATTAAGCCCAAAAACCTCTGTTCTGCCTTTCGCACTTCTCTTCGCTATGCCACACTCATCCACACACCACTCACCGAAATGAACTCACAGACCGTTATTTATACAAGACATCGACTTAGGATCAAACATCTAAGTTGGCAAACAATCATAAGAGTATCCGCAAGATGAATAACACATCCGGTCGGCCACCACAAGAACATTCGCAGGATGAGCAACTCATCCGGTCGGCTAAATAGAGCAAGAACTTCATCCGAAAGAATAACTTCAATTCTGGGCTCTACTATCAATGCGGATCAACAACACAACCTCAACACGATCCAGAAAACTTCACAAGCCTGCCTGAATGTCCGGATACATCCGCACTTCCTTTACTTGCTGGAATCTCTTGTCTTCCTCATCTGAAACTTCAAGAACACAGTCTGTCGCCACTGTCATAATGCAAGAGGTACTTCCGGACCTCCAAATCATACACAACTCGAGATGGCACATCACAAGGACATCCCAAATACTCTTTCCAATCCGCAGATTAGGATTGTACAATTCCGGACCTCACCGGACCTTTCTGTGATCCTCTGTCACCTCTAAGCACTTGCCGGAACTGGTTCCACACAGACAACCATAACTTCTTCAGGTCTTCATGCGGACCTCTGAAAACTTGATTGAAGCATCTCAAGACTCATATCTGCAAACCCTTTAATCCGTATCCTCCGGTTCTCAACCTATCCAATATATTTGCCTTCTTCTCATCACTGTTCTTCATTGTTCCTGACTGAGGGTAATTTTCTCAATATCCTCAACACACAGCTCATCCAATCCTTCTTGTCAATGTAGTATGAGTATGTTGACATCAATGACAACACTTGTTCACCTCATACTTGCAACACCTTTCCAATCTAAGGTTTTGAATCTAAAGAGGTAAATTATTCTTTCTTTTCTAACATCTCCATGTGTCCAAGCTCTGCCCAAGGTTGGCCAACCCATCAACCACTTTATTACCTTTGTGATACACATGCCCAATTTCTTTCTACTTGAACCCAGATAGTAAGTAGACAATATCGTTCATGATATATTTCAGTTTCCAACTGTTGTTAGACCTTCCAAGAGCCGCATCAATAATAATTTTTGAATCTCCCTCCACTTGTAACTTGTCCATTCCCATAGAGTGAGCAATTTTGATCCCCCACAATAGGGCCAATCCCTCTGCCACATTATTGGACTGGATACTGATGCACCCTACATAAGAAGCAATGAAAACACCTTGACTATCTCTGAAAATCCCTCCACCACTTGCCAACCCAGTGTTCTTTTTTTCAGCTCCATCGAAATTAAGTTTGATCCAGTCCTTGGGAGGGGGTCTCTAGAAGGTGTTTTCTCTGGTCATCTTTCTGGAGTTGTCAATCTTGGTCATATCTATTGTCAGTCCCCAGTTCTTGGCAATTAGAACTTCCACTTGAGTAGGGGGTTTCTCGGCTGCATGGAGAGTGTTGGAGGACATGTTCTTAGAGACCAACTTGCTAAAGGAGTAGAAGATCTCAATAGTATTTCTAGCTTTCTCTCTAAATATTTTATTGTTCCTGTCCTTCCACACACTCCACCCCAAGTGTGGGGGAATTTGTCTCCAAAGCTCCCTAATCCTAGGGTGAGAGAAAGGAGTAAGCCAACTTTGGGCGAAATCCTTGAAGTTTTTAGGGAAGACCCAATCCAAGTTAAGTTTATATATAGTTTTTCCCCATATCTCTTTTGAAAAGTCATAATGGAAAAGAAGGTGTTGAATGGACTCTTCTTCTTTTAGACATAGAACACATCTATTGGCCAATTGGAAACCCCTTTTATTGAGGTTATCAATAGTAAGGATTTTATTATGCGCTATAGACCACTAGAAGAAGTTTATTTTAGGGATCAGCTTGTTGTTCCAGACACTTCCAAAACCAGCTCACCTGTCCGCTGTTGGTCAGCAAATTGTAAGCTGATTTGATCGAGAAGATCCCCTTTTGATCTTGCCCCAGAACATTTCATCTTCCCTAGGAAATATAGGAATTTTGTACTTGTTCAACTCCACTTGCAGAGCCATACACTCCTAATTCTCAGGTTGATTATTGTTCCAACATCTAGAGAGGTTCTTCCACTGCCTTTGGCTATGGATTTGGATAATAATGTAATTACTGACCAAGCTCCCAAAATGGTTAACAACTCTTTCCTTAGTAATGATGTTCTTCTGGTTGGATAGGGGTCCCTCCCCGAGCCAATTGTCCTCCCAAAACCTAATTTTGTCTCCCTTACCCAACTTCCATTTGATGCCTTGAGACAATGTACTTCTGGTTTTTATCATTTTGTTCCAGATAATAGAGCCTATGGGAAGGATCTCCCTATCAATAAACCCTAACTTTTCCCCATTTTGCAGGTATTTGGATTTCATAATCTGCACCTAGTCTTTCTCCTCCTTAACTAAGGTCCACCCAATCTTGGCTAGTAAGGCTTTATTCATCACCTAGATTTTTTTGATTCCCAATCACCCTTGTAATTTGGGCTGATAGACTTTATCCCACCCAACTAGTGAGATCCTCTTTTCTTCCTCAACCCCAGTCCAAAGGAAGGTTTTTTGGATCTTCTCCAATTTTTCTGCCATGTATCTGGACATTTTAAAGAGGGAGAGAAAATAAGTGGGGATGCCCTACAGAGAGGCCTTGAAAAGTTGATGTTTGCCAGCTTGGCTAAGGAGTTTACCTTTCCAACCCTCCATCTTCTTTTGGATTCTTTCCTTGGAACAATGTTCCACTATGCCAAGGTCACCTCCTTGACCATGAGGGGCAGGCCTAGGTAGGTAGCCGAGAGATTGGCCTTGTTGCATTCCAGGGTGTTTCTCACCTTATCTTGCAACTCCAAGTCAATATTGAAAAAGAACATGTTACTCTTTTCATAATTAATGCACTGGCTAGAAACTTCCACATAGGTGTTCAACAGATTTTTCCATCTTCTGGCCTCTACCACCAAAGCTGCCCCAAAAAGCATAGTATTATCAACAAATTATTGGATAGCAGATGGTCCCATGGTGGATGCAACTTTGACACCCCTGAGGTTATGATTATCCAGGTGGGAAAAGATGTTTCTACCTAGGACCTCTACCATAATGATACAAAGGTAGGGTGAAAGGGGATCTCCCTGTCTGATACCCCTTCCAACATCAAAGAACCCCTAAGGAGTGCCATTGACTAGGACCGAGTACTTGATAGTGGTAACACATTCTTTTATCAGAGTAATCATTCTATCTTGGAACCCAAACTTCCTAAGGACCTTGAATAGGAAATCCTAGGAGATTCTATCATAGGCTTTAGATATATCTAGCTTGAGATCCATGCTTAGAATGTTACTTCTATCCATCGAGTGAATGATCTTGTGAGGCCCACCATTGTGTGGATAATTTAATTACACGATGGGGTCCTATTATGGTGTTGGATACTCCTAGAATTTGGACAGTGTTTATAGATTTGTGATCCTCTTGGATAAGTTACATTAGACAAAGATGCCTAGATTAGAGTTGTGGATTTAAATGGCATAACATAGTTGACTCACCTTGTATGTTATGATGGTGTATTCGTGAGATAGCTAGATTACCATTCCACTCTGTGAGGCCCTTTCTTACAAAGCATAATTGTTGGCACTATTGAGATTATTATTGTTGATTCACCTAGATGCAAGATTGATTGATTTTGGGACTTATGTTTCTTGTGTTAGAGTACCATGTACAATGCTTTGATTTGAGAAATTGAGTTAATTTGTTTACGGTGAAGATGATTTAAATAGGAGATAGTTATGCATTCTTTGAGCCTTATATAATGAATGTGTGCTCGACTTGGATTACTTATATGTGATTTGAGATGATTCAATTTCCTAATTGATTTTATTGAAAATTAAACTAAGCTTGGATTATTTAATTTAACAAGTTGATGTTAATTGAAATTGAATAAATGCGGTTAGTAGGTTAGTGTGATGACATTAGGAGATATCATGGAATGATGATTGAAATTGTATTTATATGTAATTGACATTCATTTGGACTTTGATTATTGTTAGAATAAAGATGTTTGCATTGAATATGATTATAATTGGAATTTAACTCAAGTTGCTTCAGCTATATATATATGCTTATTGGACAAATTGACATGTGCAATTGAGATGTGCAAGTACCTTCCATGACTAATGGAAATTTAGAGCTCAACTAGAAACCCCTATGAATTCCCTGTGATGCCTGACATTAGTCTATATGGGGACTAAAGTCTTTTGTAAATGTGTAATGTGATTTATTTACTGAGATTATTTTAGTTTTTTTTTAATTGTGTGTAAATGTGAGTTGGCATGGGTGGTGAGTTGGTTGCTTGTGTGTCTTATTTTGAATTCAAAATTTGGGGTCACTTTTGAGGAGGTTTGAGAGGTCTTTTCACGAGTATTTTATTCATTTTAAGTCCATAGGTCATATACCTTGGGGTTGGGGGTCTTTTGGGCTTTGAAATTTTGGGATTTGAGTGATTTAGACCACTCCCAAATCGCTTGGAAAAAAAGTGGCGTGAGCAAATTTGGGGAAGAGAGATGGTGGACTTGTCACCATCTCCTTCTAATCTCCTAGGTTTGGGGATGAGGATTTGACCAAGTACCACCTCATCCCAAGGCTCCACACATGTGGGAGCCAACTTAGGAAGAAATTTGGAGAAGAGTGTACAAGTACACTCCTCTCCCCTAGGCCTCACACATGTGTGAGAGCCTTGAGGAGTCAAATCATTCCTTGGGATTTGAGGGTTGTTTGAGTGGGATGAGGATTCCATTGGGCACCTTCTCATTTGGAGAGGAGGTGTGACATGTCATCCATTACTTATACCCTCTTTGCAAATGGAGAAAACACTTGGCAAATAAACTTCACTTGTGCAGTTGAGAGTTGAAGATATTTGGGGAGATTGAAGGGAAGGCCAATGGACTTCTTGGAGAAACTTCACCAAAATCGTGCTTCACCAACCTTTGGGAAAAGATTTTTGAGGTATGCTTCCATCTTTGTAGATTAGATTTGTTATTGAATGTTATGGAAAATGGTAAGTTAGTGAATGTGTGGTTGTGTTATTGTATTTGTCCTCCTTTGTTATTGATGAGTTTGTAATTATGTTGTTGGGTTGGGTGAAATGTGGTTTGGGTTGGCTCCCCAAATCAGTTGAGAGCAACCCATGTGAGGGGTTGAGGGAGGTAAGAATCCTCCTTGGGGAAAAAATCACTCTCTTGAGAGAGAGACTTGGCATGAGTGCCATATTTCCTATTGGTGTGGCATGAGTGCCATTTGGTAGTGGAGTATTGTGATTTTGGTGGTAAAATGGTTATGGAGGTTTTGGGAGATTTGAAGAATAATGAAGATATACATATGTGATTTTGGTGTATTTGTTTTTATTTCCCCAAGGTAGTGTTTTCTACTCTACTCCCCCTATTTTGGATTCTTGTTGGAATCCTTTGTGTTGTTCGTTTTGTGAAAAATGAATGGTGTATTGTTTGTGTGTGCTCCTTGGGTTTCATAGTTGGCCTCCTAGCTTGGGGGTGGCTTGTGAGCAAGCCAATGGTTGGGAGGTGAGCAACTCTATTGGTCTTTGGTTGGAGTTTTCTTATTTTGCAGGTTTACCAAGTAGTGAAGGAAAGAGAAAAGTCTCATATTTTGGAGTTGAAATTCTTGTTCAAGAAGAAATCCTTCATGTAAGAGAGTTTTGTGATGTATGTGAGCACCTTGGAAAAACCATAGTGAATTCCTGGGAGAAAGGATGTAAAGGTTGTGTATGTGACGTATATGCCTATGGTAATGTCAAGAGGTAGCATGTGTTACTAGTACCATTGTACATATTTCCCTTGTTAAGTTTCAAACTTTTAAAATGTATAAATGTTGACAAAGATTATACTTTCTATCTCTTTACTATGTTAAACTTTAGACATTCAATAAATTTATTAGTATTCATAAGAAGAAAGAAATGTGTGTAGCTAAACAAAATTGGTAAATAAATAAATAATAATACAAATTTGCATTAATGTTTATAACTATTGCATTTGGATTTAGAAATGAAAATTTGAACCTAAAATTCCTTTAAGCTATGGCCTATTTTAGTTGTATTCTTAAGATGAGAAAAGAATGTATACATTAAAAAAGAAACTAAGTTTTTGAGTTGTATACTTTCTCTATTTTTATCACTAAATTATTATTTTTTTAAAAAGAAAGTTTATGTTTGAAGGTTAAGAAATAAACATCTTTATATCATTTATTTAATAATAAATAAAAGAATCTATTTATTAATATAATTTCACACACACACACACACATTAATTTAAATCAATAAATAAATATATATTAATTATATGACATAAATTATATATTAAATAAAGTTGAAAGAAATTATATATATAAGAAAAAGAGAAATTCACAAATAAAAACAAATTTTGAACCTTCCGTTGAGGCGCTAGGGTTTTCCCCATGCCCCACTGGCTGCACAGATAGTGGCAGATGGGGGGAAGACCCCACATATAGTAGTTACTATTTTTTTCATCATTTCTTATTAATAGATGTTTCTGCTATTAATGTTATTAATTTATTTTGTTGATATAAACACAGAGTAATTTATTAGATTATATATATATATATATATATATATATATATATATATATATATATATATATATATATATATATATATATATATATATATATCGTCAAATAAATAAAAAAATACTGAAACTAGAGGGATATCATTTGGGAGCCAACCTTGTTGCTGTCCATTTTACATATCTACATTTTAGTTAAATCTAGAAATATATTCACTTCCTGTATACCCCTTTAGAGGTCCCTTCTGTCAATGATAATGCCTGTAAGCACAACAGGGCAGCAATCAAAACAAAATTTAGATTTAAGAAATCTTACATATAAATAACAAAGATAACAACAATATTATTATATAAAAAAGATAACAACAATATTATTATAAAGAAAATAATGATCATAATAATGATAAGAATGCAAACACAGATATAAAAGTTTGATGACAAGAGTTGTAGAGAAAATGAAATAAACCCTTGAGAACAAGGACCTCTTGAAAACAAAACAAAATATATTAAATATGCAAACTGTGAATGAAAGCATATCTTCCTTCTTACCTTCTATTGCTCTCCCTCCAATGGTCGCCGCTGCTCCTTTCTCCACATTAACCTATAAATATATAAACTTAAGCATTTTGCTCTTTAGGATTTTGGCCTTATACGGTGGCCATTTTCTTTATTTTACTCCTCTGGTAATAGGTGTATTCAAAATTAAATTATTCCTTCTTAACATCTAAGTTAATGTGTGGTATTCTAAGTGGAGTTAAATGACTTCTTCTCACTGAATGAACTACTTTATCTCTTCCATATATTTTATGCACCTTGTTATTTAACTATTTTATAATATTTTGAGACATTTATTTTGTTTATTGTTTTCTTTTGTCAAGTAAATATGCTAGTGGAGAAACCATAGGTAAAAGATTTAATCTCTATACATAGGGATCATTTTATATATGGGGTTGAAAATAAAGTATTTATTTTTATTTATTTTATATCATTCATTTTTTTAATATATTTTGTATATAACTTGTCAATACGTGGTTTTATAGTATATTTTATTAAAAAGGAAATAAATAAAATAAAATAAAAATTTAAATGGCATGGCTGCTTAGATTTGTCATTTCAAATGTGTAGGATATTATTATTATTATTATTATTGCTAGCATTATAGGCATTACTAATTTAAACACATGTTTGAACTATGTTGATTTTATTTGATATGGGATATTGATTGATTAAATTTAAATGGGTTGTTATTTAAATTGTTAAATGTTAATTCATTTTATTCTGGGTTAATAAATTAGTTAGGATATTAAGTCTAAAATCTTTGGAATAGGTTGTATCTTACCTTAAATCGACATTATGCCTTATAAGTTTGAAAGTTCAACTTTAAATTTGGTGTTTGAAAACAAAAATATTTTACTTTATTTTGATTGGACTTTGTAATGAGTTGATATTTGTATGTCACATTTAATCTGATTAATTAAAAATCTTAAGGTTGTTAGAATCAATATTACCCTCTTCCCCACTTTGTGCGGTGAACTCTTTATGACATTGTAGGTGCAATATTGTTGAGTGCATATGTAAAACAATCTTGAGA
Source organism: Cunninghamia lanceolata (assembly GCA_027924645.1). Taxonomy (NCBI): domain Eukaryota; kingdom Viridiplantae; phylum Streptophyta; class Pinopsida; order Cupressales; family Cupressaceae; genus Cunninghamia; species Cunninghamia lanceolata. The sequence goes on along the minus strand of BSBN01000247.1, from coordinate 834,095 downwards.
AGAAGTGTGCGAGTACATGTTTAGAAAAGAAATTGTTGGTTTAATTTTTCATATCCATATGCAAATGTGGGCATGACAGATCTCATGGGTGGATATTACAACATCCATAATCTATCTACCTAGGACAAAGCCTTTCTGGGAATCAGATATAAGGCTATCTAGCAGCGGTTGGAGTCTAAGGACCAAAATCTTTGTGATAATCTTATAAATGGTGTTACATAGGCTAATAGGTCAGAAATCATCCATGGACTACGTGATGCTCTTCTTGGGGATAAGCACAATGAAAGTGGCATTGATCTACTTAAGGATTTTTCTAGTCCTAAAAAAGTCCTTGACAGCAGTAGTGACATCATAACCCACAATCTCTAAGAAGTCTTGGAAAAAGGCTAGGGGAAACCTGTTCGGGCCTGGAACTTTGAAGGCCCCCATAGAGAACACAACCACCCTGACTTCATCCTCTATAATAGGCTTCAAAAGCCTATAGTTATCTTCCTCCAAGAGGATTAAGGGAATGCTATCCAACATCTTATTTTCCTGACCTTTGTCAGGAATGTTTCTGTGCTCTGCTAGAAAGTGTCTAAAGTAGTTGGAGGCTAGGATTCCAAGTTTCTAGTCTTCAAGAATTTCCCTGTTGTTTTCATCAAGCGGCTTGGTGATTCTATTTCTCTTTCTATGCTTCATGGCTGACTAGTGGAAGAAAGAAGTGTTCCTATCTCCCTCCTTCAGCCATTGAACTCTAGACTTTTGTTTCCAAAAGATCTCTTCTTTATTGATGATATCCTTAAGGTTTTTGAGCAGAGACTCTTCCATGTTAAAAGTATCCTCACTCGCATCTCCCTTGGCCATGTTGGCTTGAACTTCCATTAAGCTAGTAATGTGTTTTTTCTGGTTCATCACATTCTTGAAGTAGAATTTGTTCCATCCTTTGACTTTGTGCTTGACATGGGTAAGTTTTTGGGTGAGTCTAAACATAGGAGATCCACCGAGATACTCCACCAGTCAGCAATGCAGTCCCTAAAATCTGGGTGGGAGGACAACATAATTTCATACCTGAATGGGAAAGGCCCCTTGGGAGCACCATTAGTCCATGAAATGAGGAGGGCATTATGGTCAGAGATGGTGCGAGGCAGGGAAGTAAGGATAGAATTTTGCACCATGTCCCAATTAGAAGAGACAAACATTATATCCATCTTTACCTCAATTAGCTTATCTCCCCTTCTTCTGTTGGTCTAAGAATAGAGTTGATTATTGACCTCTATATCCAAAAGCCATGTCTGACTAAGGAAGTCTGTCAGTTCCACCATGTTGTCCGAGTAGTCCATGATGCCCCTAGATTTTTCTGAGGGGAAAAGTGGGGTTTTGAAATCTCCCCCCAGCATCCACAAAGTCTTTCTCTCAGCATTAAGTTTAGGGATTAAGCCATCCCAAAGGTCCTTTCTAGCATTCCTGGTGTTGGGAGCATAGATATTGATTAGCTTCTAGGTTTTCTTATTCATAGTGCATTTTACTTCCAAGCTATTTTTTTTATGGGAGTAGTAACAACACGAAATGTTATATTTGTTCCACATAGTAACAAGGCTCCCTGACACCCCAAAAGAAGGGTTGATAATGTAGTCAGCCATAGGCCATATATTATTAGCTATCTTTTTAAAGTTATCTTTAGACAACTTAACCTCTTGGAGAAGGATGATATCCACCTTATTGTCAAAAATAAAACTCTTAACCATGAATTGTTTCTAAGGAGTATTTAGCCCCCTCACATTCCATGAGAGCACCTTCATTTACATGGTCTTCTGGAGATAGCCTCTAGTGTGCTTTGTCTCCAATGGCTATTTCCTTGGTTGCTTCTCTATTTCTAGTTTCTCTCTAGGAGAGTCTACCCACCTTTCCCTCTATCCCTACATCAACTGACTTCTTGTGATGGCCTTTCTCCTTTTTTGGGGGGGTTACCCACCCATCTTGGTTACTAGGGCTAGCCCCAAGAGATAGAACCCTGGTGGGTGATAGACTAAATTTCTCTATGCTTCCATGCAATGTTGTCTGTCCTCCTTCAGACACCTTAGTACCTGAACTGACATTTTGAGGCTAGGGAGTCTTCTCATTTGGGGTTAGGATCTCCCCATCTTCTCTCTCAACTGAACCCAATGAAGTGCCCCTCTGCTCAGTCAAATGTTTAGCTTCAGGATCCCTCTGAATCTGAGGCAAAGGGAGTGGTGGGGCCTTAGTGGTTGATATTGGATGATCAGCTTCAGGGTCTCCTTGTGTCTGGGCCTTTTCCAGTTGCTTTGTCATGAGAGGGGACTTGATGATATCAAGCAAGTCATCTTTAAATTGGTATTCCTCTGCAATATTCTCCTCCTCTGAGACCTCTTTCTCTTTTTGCTTCCTTAGGTTTTTACATTCACTGATTAGGTGCCCTTTTTTGGAACAATTTTGGTAAGAAGTGGTAGCATTCTCATACACCAGGTGTTGCTCCTAGCTACCATATTTAGACTTTAAGTTAATGGTATTAGGTAGAGATTTATGAATATCTACGTTAACACAGAATCTAGCAAAAACTAACCTAGTTTTATGCTTAGTGGTGTTGTCCAGGGAAATGAAACACCCAAAAGAGTTCCCTATCTATGTGAATATCTCCTCATCCAAGAACTTTAGAGGAAGTCTAGGTAGCCTAACCCAGACCAGGGCCAACCTACTAAGTTCCATAGCTACATCAAACCCTGGTTTCTAGTGCCCTAAGCAGAGGCTGTGCTTGCCATATAGCCAGGGGCCACCCACCAAAGTTGCTACCAAGTCTTCCATGGTAGTGAACTTAAAAATGAAGAGGCCACCTGTCATGGTGCTTGTAACCACGCTTCCTTTGAGGTGCCATCTCGAGGCCACCCATCATCGAACCATGTCGATGTTGGGTCTTAAGGCTTGGAATTTAACTAACAAAGACAATTCCAAGGCTGAAGTTATTTTATCCATCAACAGATCTGGGATCTGGAAGTCTGTTCCATTCATAGGTTCTGACTACACCAGGATAGTAGAATCTTTGATTAAGCTACTAGTCTCCCCTAGTAGTGCCTATTTCAAAGCCTTGGGATCCATCCCTGAGGTTGGAGATTTGTACTCATGAGTATTGACCAAGGTAGTACAAACATCAGCAAGTTCCACCTAAGGGCCCAGAGGGGGGGAAGGGGGCCCCCCAACGCTGATGGCCACCATGAGCAAAGTAGGTTCAAACAATGATCAAGCGCGAAAGTTGCAGAGTAGGAAAAAAACTTTTAGTATGGAAAGATGTTACTTCATACTCTACAGTGTTGTTAGTATTATCAAATTGCACTTTGAAAAAAAAGGGAAGATTTTTCCTTCTGGATATATAAGGACTATCTCTACTCCAAATCTAGTTGAATAACAACTTGCATCAAACTCTAAAGTCTAAACATCATTTGAACTTCCTACCTTGAGAGTTTCAAAATATAAATTTTCTTTACTTGAAGAGGGTGATTCATTTGTTCCTAGATCTTCATTTGAAGTATCATCTGATGACTTAGGATCTTCATCCGTGCTCACGAAATAAGTGCCCATTCTAGAGGACTCAAAGAGAATATGAGCTTTTGGATCCTTAGTCTTTGTCAAAATATACTTAGATTCCCTCTCTAAATGAATTTTCCACATAACACCTTTGACAGGTATTCTAGCCTCAGACCAATTGTCATGTCTCGATACTCATTTTCTAATTAAAGATTGGAAAGACCAGTTTGATGTTGTTTTGATCAACCCACATCATTCCCATTTGATAGAGAAGTAATACTTAGTGGAATTAGCAATAAAAAATGGATGAACATCTATATTCAAGGTGCAAATCATAGCAAGTTTGTGATAATATTTGAATCAACACTAGCTAACCGACTCCATCTATCGTTGGCTACCTTTTGAAAGAAAATTCATATTGCTAAGTTAGCATAAGACAAGATCACTATTACGTAGCAACAGTGATTTGTGTGAAGGCGCCGACTATGATAAAGTAGTAATAAGTGCTTGGAAATAAACATCAAGTAAAGACAAAACAATTGGTGGCACCAATCATAATTAGATTGAAATATTAATGATAAGAGAATGTTAACTTAAGATTAGTGATTAATCTATGAGGGTATGTGTAGGATCATCGTGGGCCAAATAGTGGCAATAGGAAAAAAATCACATTTTTACTTAGCCAACTACGTGACTTGGCAAAGTTTGACTTTCATATGTTTTGAAATGGATATCCGTTTTTCTTCCCCCAATTCAGTTTACATATATATTACTTGCCCAATTCTACATGAGGTATACGAAACATAAACCACTTACACATGATTGAATGTTTGCTTATTACTAATTTATCCTTTAATTATTAATTTATTTATACTACCAAGCATGGTATTCATTCATGAAAAAATTTAAGAGTGTTTCAATTTGTGAAGGATTCTAATGATTGTTAATAACACCTCCCTATATAGAGAGGATATATATAACTATTTGAGCAGTAATACGAGATTTCATTATAACAATCTTCTTCTTCATACACTTCATATTAGCTAGGCCTAGAACTATGATATAAATTATATGAAAGGGAAGACCTAGGAAAACCATTAGGCCAAGGATCCATGTTTAAAAAGATTCAAAACACATTGAAACTAAGAAAGTGCACTTCATACAAATGTGCATTCTTGTATGAAAGCAACTTTATCTCACCAAGAGAAGAAAGAACACATGTTCCTTAAACTTCATGCCCTAAATTGCTATACCCAATCCTTCATATGATTTGATTCATGATACATGGTTTGAGAAGGATACACATGATATACCCTTACCCTCTAGTGATAAAATTATGAATGATACTTTATGGGGTGAAGCTACACCTTCATTAATCCTTCATGACATTGTTATTCCTTGTGATGATGATGATCCTTCATGTGATCTATTAGGACATAATGCAAAGTTAACATGGCATGAACTCTCTTAGAAGGGTAAGCATGGACTATAAGAACATTGAACTAGTTGGATCTGTTAAGCTTGTCATTTATGAAAGAAACTTAAAGGTTAACCTTAATTAGGTAAGGCTATTTTTTAGTGTGGTTGTTTGTGCAACAATGTGTAAATTAATGTTACGAGGATAAATCTAACTATACTAAAATTTTAATAACCATGAGAGCTAGGACTAAGAATTAGAATAAACACTTGACAAACAATACAAATTGGACACATCTAGGACTTGGAAAATGGAAAAGAATATAAATAAATGTGGGAAAATGAAAAAGTGGTATTAGTTGCACCTATATAGAGAAGTGGTTTAGAGGTTTAGGGGTTAGGGGAATTATTTAGGGTTTAGAGGTTTAGGGTTGCTTGGGTTTAGGGGTTTGGGGTTTACGGTTTAAAGAGAGATAGAGGGGACTGATAGAGTTTGGGAGAGATAGAGGAGACAAAGGGGAGAGATAGGGACATAGAGAGTGAGAGACATGTCTAGAGACATAGAGAGAGAGATTGAGAGGTAGAGGGATGATAGAGATAGGCAGATAGAGGTTTAGGGTTGCTTGGGTTTAGGGGCATTATTTAGGGTTTAAGGTTTATGGTTTTGGGGTTAGGGGTTAAGGTTCAGAGGTTTAGGGTTTAGGGTTTAGAGAGAGATAAAGGACAATAGGGAGATATAGAGGAGTCCAAGGGGAGAGATAGGGAGATAAAGAGTGAGGGACATGACAAGAGACATAGGGAGAGAGATTGAGAGGTAGAGGGACAAAGGTTCTAGGGAGATAGGGGAGAGATAGGGAGATAGTGGTTTATCGTTACTTGGGTTTAGGGTTTAGGGGTTTGGGGTTTAGGGTTTATGGGTTTAGGGTTTCTTAGGTATAGGGGTTAGGGGTTAGGGTTTAGGGGCATTATAATTTTGGGTTTAGGATTTATTGTTTAGGGGTTAGGGGTTAGGTTTAGAGGTTTAGGGTTTTGGATTTAGGATTTATAGAGAGAGAGGAATGATAGGGAGATATAAAGGAGTCCGAGGGGAGAGATAGGGAGATAAAGAGTGATGGACATGGCTAGAGAGATAGGGAGAGAGATTGAGAGGTAGAGGGCCAAAGGTGATATGGAGATGAGGAGAGATAGGGAGATAGTGGTTTAGGGTTACTTGGGTTTAGGGTTTAGGGGTTTGGGGTTTGGGGTTTAGGGGTTTAGGGTTTCTCAGGTTTAGTGGTTAGGGGTTAGGTTTAGAGGTTTAGGTTTTAGATTTAGGGTTTGTAGAGAGAGAGGAATGATAGGGAGATAGAGAGAGGAGACTGAGGAGAGATAGGGAGATAAAGAGTGAGGCATATGGCCAAGGACATAGGGAGAGAGATCAAGAGAGGTAGAGGGATGATAGAGATAGGGAGATAGAGGTTTAGAGTTGATTAGATTTAGGGTGTAGGGGTTTAGGGTTGCTCAATTTTGGAGATAGCTAGATAGAAAGAGAGGAGACATATAGGGAGAGATAGAGGAGATAGAGGGGAGAGGTAGGGAGATAGAGAGTGAGCGAGATGTCCAGAGAAATAGGGAGAAGGATTAAGAGGTAGAGGGATGATAGAGATAGGGAGATAAGGGAGAGATAGGAGATAGGGTTTAGGGTTGTTTGCATTTAGGGTTTAGGGGTTAGGGGTTAAGGTTTAGGGGGATTATTTAGGGTTTAGGGTTTATGGTTTAGGGGTTAAGCTTTAAAGGTTTAGGGTTTAGTGTTTAGAGAGAGAGGACCAATAGGGAGATATAGAGTGAGGGACATGGCCAGCATAGGGAGAGAGATTGAGAGGTACTTATAGGGTGTTTAGGGTTTAGGGTTTGGGGTTTAGGATTTAGGTGTTTAGGCTTTCTTAGGTTTAGGGTTTAGGGCTTAGGGAAATTATTTAGGATTTATGGTTTAGGGGTTAGGGTTTAGGGTTTGGGGGCATTATTTAGGGTTTATAGGTTTAGGGTTACTTAGGTTTAGGGTTTAGGGGCATTATTTAAGGTTTACAGTTGCATGTCAAAAGTAGTTTCTCTCTCTCTCTAAATCCCTAAACCCTAAATAATGCCCCTAATCCCTAACCCCTAACTCATAACCCCTAAACCCTAAACCTAGAAGCAACCCTAAACCTCTATCTCCCTATCTCTCCCTTATCTCCCTCTCTCTATCATCCCACTACCTCTCAATCTCTATCCCTATCTCTCTAGACATCTCACTCACTCTCTTTCTCCCTATATCTCCCTTTGTCTCCTCTATCTCTCCTAATCTATCTCCTCTCTCTCTACCTATATCTATTTCTCCCTATCTCTTGCCTCTCTCTCCCCTATCATTCCTCTATCTCCCTATCTCTCTAAACATCTCTCTCACTCTCTATCTCCCTATCTCTCCCCTTCATCTCCTCTATCTCTTCCTATTTGTCTCCTCTTTATATCTCTCTCCCAATCTCCTATCTCTTGCCTCTATCCCCTTATCATTCCTATATATCCTATCTCTCCCCTCTATCTTTCCCTCTCTCTTATGGATGAAGGAAATGGAAACAAGAAAACTAGGACTCCCTTTTTTAGTTTTAGGGTTTAGGGCTTAGGGGAATTATTTAGGGTTTATGGTTCAGTGGTTAGGGGTTAGGGGCATTATTTAGGGTTTACTTTTGCATGTCAAAAGTAGTCTCTCTCTCTCTCTAAATCCCTAAACCCTAAATAATGCTCCTAATCCCTAACCCCTAACTCGTAACCCCTAAACCCTAAACCTAAGCAACCCTAAACCTCTATCTCCCTATCTCTCTCTTATCTCCTATTGTGTGGTTACACAACACGCCCCATTTTGACTTGACAAAATAGGGACCCAACCTTTTGCTTGGCTTATGTTTTCTGCTTCCTGGCAGTTTGGTAAAAGTAAGTCATGCAGATCATCATGCATTGAAAGGCTGGGTAAGTCATCATTATGAGGTCAGTTTGTCAAATTTCATATTTTATTCCAGTGACCTCATATTTAAAAAGAGCATCAAATTTCATGCAAGTTTGTCTTTTGCATCACCCTGATATTCATTAAGATGTGAAAGTTATGAATGGTCAAAGTTTGAGTCAAACTTGATATTCACACGGGGAGGATCATATTTCGTAACGTCAGTCATATTTTAGAAGGTCACCCTGATCTAATATATCACCGGATAAATCATGCGGTCCAAATGTCTAGATGTCAATTTTAGGTGATAGTAACCTTTACCCGTCAACAACCTTATGCATTTTGCGAGGATCATATTTCTCAATATAACCTGATATTTTGTAATATCCTCCTGCTGCGAAATATCCCTCTAAGCCAATATCCTGATGATGTCATTCAAGTCTGATAAACAAAGAAATAGACATGACGATGACGTAATCATCATTTTACCTCTCGGGGTATATTTCTTGAACATGATCCTGTTCGTATAACATGACGATGACATCATGATGCCTTAGCAATATAATGAGCGAATATCTAGATGACATCATCCTGATATTCAGATAGGGAGGTAACTGTTTATCTGGTCATCATCATCATTTTGAAACATCACCCAATATATTGAAATATCCTCCTGATGTACTAAACATGACCAAAGGGTGCGTTCATCACCCGATCTTGTCGACGATAAGTTTTTCCCTCTCGAGGAGGAGGATCATATTGCACTCGAGGGTGATATTTGGGAATATCACCTAATATACAAATATCATGTATTCATGATATCCTGTCATGCGGATATCACCCCGCTCCCGTTGCCGCCATTGACATTTAATGCACACAGAGGTGGTAGGTAGTTCCCACCGACCATGAAACCCGATGAAACACTTGGTGAAATCCTGAGTTTCCGTGCGAATGATCAATGAATAAAATATAATGTGTCAGGGGTTACCCTAATTTTACCCTAATTACAAGGTTAAAAGGTAAATTGATCGTCATTTTCAAAATTACCTTGCGATAAATCATTTTATAGAGCACAAGCTTCCAAACCCTCATACAAGCGACAATCGTACGAACGAAGCTTGCAGGCAGGAAGAAGCATGTGATTATCAGTAAAATTAAGAACATTTCTAAAAATCCACTGGTATAAAGGGATCTGCATAACCAGGTAAATTATTGAAACCCTCATCCTGTTGCTTCTGCATAGTCAGGTATGATGTTGTAGGTTCTAGTTTATGCATCCCATGATAGTTTAATGCTGAATAAATACAGTATGCATGATGTAAATAGAGATAAATGTTATCTGCATGCATGTGAGTATCCATTGTGAGACCAATTGTGTTAATTGCAGGTATCCATGGCTGACAAGAGGTTGGCTAAGTGTGAGGCTGAGTTCAGCAGGCCCATGTTCGCATCCCCTAGGGGGATCTTGTTTAAATATGGTGCCATAATAGAAACACACCAAGGGAATACCGATTTAGAGGCCTGGTCTGCTAGAATGAATGATGATAAGAATAGAAGCCCAGTGCTAGATGTAGTGTTCATGTCTGGAATGTGGAGTGCGGCTAGTTTTCCGTACTCCATGGAATCTCCAGAGCTGGTGATTGAGTGTGAACGGAATTATAATCCAGAAACCAGACAAGTGGTTAAACATGGAAGGATATATGCAGACCTATCCATTAAGGGTCTTTCCAAGACATTTGGACTACCATTGGGCAGCAAGGTTAAAAGTGTGGACTTGAAGAAGTCTGAACATGAGTATGAGAACGATAAGAAGCAAGCCAGGAAGAACATGTATCAGTGGAGGGCCAAGAATAGCACATATCCTGTAGCTACCAAACTTCCTGTACACTTGTTTAAGTATGATTTTGATGATGAGTATCAGTACATGATTGCATTACTTAGCAGAGTAACAGGCCAACCTGATGCTGGTAGTTTTAAGGATTGGATGTACGGTGTAATCATGATGTGCCTGTATGCAGACATCAAGCCACTATGGGGCCAATTGATAAGTGATGCTCTACATGAGCAGCTGATGAACCTGGGAGGTTTAGATTATGCTTTTTACATGACATCATATATTGTTTACTCCTGTGCTTACAAAGGCACATTTGATGCATTGACAACAGTTGGTAAGATTGGTGGAACCACCAATGATGCCCATATCTGGGATCATCATCCCTAATTACAGAGAGTTAATTACCTCCAAGACTATAAATTGGTAAGTGATGCATTTTCTAAGCATCTGGTAAGAACCATGGAGGAGGACAGGACAAAGAGATTGAGCATGGAAGCTCAAGAAATAATTTACAGGCATGGAGCTTGGTATATTCAATTTTCAACATTTTCTTATATAAGGATTGAGGGTTTTGAAGGACATCCCCTCATGCTACCAAGATACCCCACTGATGCAGTGATACTGATGGAATTCATAAGGCAGAGCTCCACAATGTTGAAAACATACAAGGATGCACAGAAGTTGCCACCAATTTTGTTTCCAGTCACCATTGGCTGGTATATGTGTCCAGATTCGGAAAGCATCAAGAAGGTGATGGTCAGTTTGAATAAAATGCATTTGCAACCATTCCCACTGATAAGACCATATAATCCTTATGGAAGGATACAGAAAATAACAGGGAAGCCTATTCACAAGAAGCACCTGGAAGACTTCTGGGCGGATTGTGAAGATGAAGCAGAAGCCAGAAGGAGAAGATACCAAAGGTTGACACTCAATCAAATCAAAACCTTTGGCTATATCCCCATCCCTCAACAGTTGAAGAAAGATGATGGCAGGATAATTGCAGATGAATATGAGGAGAAGAAAATATATAATGATACCATATCTGCCCCTGACCTAACCATACAGGAGGATATATCATTGGATCCTTTCATTTCCAGGACCTTACAGCTAACCCAAGCTTGGGTTGATGAACAAATTGAGGCATTGAAGAAGAAAGGTGTTGCCATTACTGTGGACAACAAGAAGAAAGGACAAGATATTCCTGATGAAGAATATGATGACTTCATAAATGAAAAGAGAAAATCTAAGGGAGACAAGTTGCCTCAACAACAACAACAAAGAAAAAGACCCCCTAGGGGTAAGAAAGTTGATAGTGAACCCAAAGGGGTGATCGTTGAAAGGGCAGTGTTTACAGCTGAGGAGGCGGCAACATCAGGATCAGGTTAGGATCAGGATCAACATCACCTCCACAGACACGCAAGCAAAAGGCCAAGAAAGATAAGGCAACAGAGACAAAACTTACTGAGACCCAAGAAGAGGGTCAATCCTCATGAAGACCAACTGAAGAGGATATCCTTATGGAGGAGGAGCCTAAAGAAGAGGAGGCCCCTCTATTGTTCAAAAGGAAGAGAAGAGCTCCATAGGTGGTGGTATCTACCCCACCTAAGAAATTAAGAACCTCCATGAGAGGTGAAATAAAGAAATCCCCTACACTCTTGCAAGGGGCTGGTAGTGAAGTTGTGCACAAGGAACTTCAACACAATGTTCCACTTCCTACCATTGTGAAGTTTAAAACTGAACTTGCAGAGGAGCAAATGAAAGAAACCTCCAAGGTCTTTGAAGAAGGTCATATCTCACTGGAGGAAACAATTAACTTATCTGATGATGAAGTTGTGAAGGAAGTAGCTTCACAAAAGATAGAAACCCTTCTTGCAAGTATACATATGACCCCTCAGAAGACTCCAGCAGTTCAAACAATACTGGAGGAGATAAAGCAAGTGGAAGCAAAAAAGGAAAAAAGCCCAGAGAAGATAGCCCAAGAAATGGGGCTAGATACATTAATCACACAGGTGACAAGTCTTGCAGTAGTAGATTTGATAGGTAAACAGGATGTAAGTCCTGAACATCCAGCAGGTGCACCTGACAAAGGGCAACATACAGAAGAAGTGAAGATGGCAAAACTAGAAGGCCATACTTCAGAAATGAGCCAACAAAGCCCACAGGACACATCAACAGAACCTGTTATAGTAGAGCTTCAGGAAAAGAAGGTTGATGAGAAGGAGAATGTAACAAAAGATCTTGCTTCTAAAGTTCAGGAAGTAAGTGGTGAAGGTGCAGAACAAGTTGTGGTTGTAGAACAAATGCCAGCACCTAAGGAGGATTCCGCAATATCCACTGCTGTAGATATGCCTCAATAGGAGGAAAAGTTGAAAGTGGATGAGGTAATAACAGAGAAGGATCATGATCATCATGATCATCATATGGACACATCACAAGATCCTCCACCTCAGGATGATGCTCCTCTGGAAAAAGAGGTGCCTCAACAGGAGGATGTACCACAGGATCAACCTCAAGGTGAGCACCATGAAGAAGAAACAAGAAAATCACCTTCTCCATCACATATGCTGACAGATACAGGAGATCAAGGTGAACGTCATGATGATGCGGAGAGGCATGATCAGGTACCTCCATGGTTAGAAAAGGAAGCAAATGCAGAGGTAGATTTTGTAATTCAAGAATTTGATGTATCTACCTTATTTTCTAAGAATATAATAAAACCAAAGAGGAAGGCCAGAATGACTTCAACCATTAAAAGAGACCCAAAAACTAGAAGGAGGGCTGCACAAATTACAATCCCTACTGTAGAGAAAGAAAAGGGAAAGATTACTCTGGAAGAATTCCAGATTAATATAGTTGATCGGGGGTTTGCAAATGAAGACCAGGAGGGTCAAGAGGTTAAAGACATCATAGATTCTTTAATTCAAAAGGTCAAGAAGGAAAAAGAGAAAAATAAGCAACACAAAGAGCACATTGCTCAGTTGCATGCATACATAGGCAGATTAACTAATCCTGAAGCTAGTTCCATTGATAATGCAGTCCCATTGACTGCTATTTCCCAGGATGAGGTGTATAAGTTGGATCTCATGAAACATGAGTCATCCATTTTGAGAAAGTGGATGTGTGCCACACTTGATACTACAGAAGAAGTAGTAAAGGCCTCTTTGAAGAGGTGGAATACTCTCAGTGACTCCAGACAAAAGGTAGACAAGTTGCAGATGCAGATAGGTAAAAGATCCTACCAATTGGAGAAGCTATTGAATATCCTAGGAGAAATAAGGAGGATAAATCCTCAACTGCTCATCAACAGAGGGGTGCTGAATAATAACACTACCTTATTAGTAGATACATGGTATAAAGACATTCAATTTGAATGTGATGTTCTCAAGAGATGTAACAACAAGCTAAGGGAGATCGGCATAAAACTGCATGACATGATGTCCTTTGAGGCAGAAATTTTGGAAACCTTGGAAGGAAAAGTTGAAGGGAAGATAGATAATCAAGATGAAGAGTTTGCAATTCAAGCTCTACATAATAACTTCCAATTTGTTGCAGATGACCCACTAGGCCAACTGACAGAAGAAATCATGGATAAACTGGTAAGGACCAGGATGAAAATAGAACAGTATAATGAGATGCTACAAAACAGGAAAAATAAGCTAGACAACATCAGAGATAAATACCAGGCACACAAGCATGCCATCATCAAAGCAAAGACTCAGGATGGTGGAGAGATAGATAAAATTGTGCAATTGTATGAACAGGTCTGGAGCAGCATGCAGCCTCATATATAGGGTCATTATCAATAGGATGATGAAGGTTCAGGAAGTGATGCACATGATGATGAGGTGCATGATTTAGATAAAGTAGATGATGATGCATCATAAAGTGAATATCATCATCAGATACTTAGTGAAAATAAGTATTTTTAGATAGTTGCCAGCTGGCAACTTGTGCCATTTTGATAAGGTTGACATAGTCAAAGGGGAGTCTTGACCATGGATATTCATAGACAAATCAAGATCGTTGATCTTTTGTAATGGATTCCTCACCTTGTTCTATAAAAGGTGCTGGAATGCCTCTTTTCTAACATTCAAAACTTAATTGAAATCCGTCTACTGAAATATTTAGGGCTCATTTCAAAGCTTTTTATATACATCTATATCTTTGCATACTTAGTGAATGAGAAGATTGTTTTGGTTACAATTCATAGTAAATCTTGAGTAATCAGTGTGTGAATTCTGGATATATGTGGTGATTTGCTGCGTCCCTTGGAGTGCATGTCTACTTGCATATGTTGTTTTCATACAATTCCTTTGAAGTTAGCATCAACTGTATCTAGCTGTGGAATGTCCTGGTGAACATATAGTTTGGTTTTCTTCTCTTCATGACTGTATCTGATGTACATGTGGTTCAATAGCTAAAGGTTCAACATTCATTTGAAGCATTTCTTTCAAATTTCTTTAAATTTCAAAGCATTTCACTATCATAATTAGAAATAACTGAATATCTTAAGCAAACAATACAAATATGTGGACATCTCGTAGATAAGTGAAAATATTTAGCATATTTGAAGCTGAAGCATGTATTATTGATGAATATCATGCAAATATTCAAGTATAACTGTATCATTTGATCAAATAACTGTATAAAATGACCTCTCTGTGAAGAATCTTTGCAGAATAGTGTCATGATGATGAACTCAACGTAAGGCCCCAAAATGGAAACAACAACACACATCAACCTCTGAGTAACGTCAGATGATTAAGACCTAATCACTGGAGACTTGGGATCATGAATTCTCTGAATTCATCATATCTTTCAAGATGAATAAGGGTTAATGTGTACTTTTATTCTATGCTTGTTTGTGACTAACATCATGACCAACATCTCCCTCTCTCTATCATCCCTCTACCTCTCAATATCTATCCCTATCTCTCTAGACATCACATTCACTCTCTATCTCCCTATCTCTCCCTCTGTCTCCTCTATCTCTCCCAATCCATCTCCTCTCTCTCTCTATCTACCTATATCTATCTCTCCCTATCTCTTGTCTCTCTCTCTCCCCTATCATTCCTCTATCTCCCTATCTCTCCCTTTTGTCTCCTCTATCTCTTCCTATCTATCTCCTCTCTATCTCTCTGTACCTAGCCATCTCTTTGAATCTCTCTACCTCTTGCCTCTCTCCCCCTATCATTCCTATATATCCTATCTCTCCCCTCTATCTTTCCCTCTCCCTTATCAATGAAGGAAATGGAAATAAGAAAACTAGGACTCCCTTACTCAGGTTTAGGGTTTAGGGATTAGGGGAATTATTTAGGGTTTATGGTTTAGGGGTTAGGGGTTAGGGTTTAGGGGCGTTATTTAGGGTTTATGGTTGCATGTCAAAAGTAGTCTCTCTCTCTCTCTCTAAATCCCTAAACCCTAAATAATGCCCCTAATCCCTAACCCCTAACTCGTATCTACCTCTCTCTTGTATCTACCTCTTTATAGATATCTCCCTCTCTCTATCTTTCTCTCTATCGACATCAATCCAATGATGTTGAGGATGTGCTAAATTGTTTTGCCACCTCTAGAAAATAAATGACGTCAATCCAATGATTGTCTTGGAATTTGAATAGGTATAGAAAAATGAGAGCTTGATCCCGAGTGTCACAAGTTTGATCTCAATTGTTGACACAAATATCATCTAATATGTAAGTTACATGAAATGATTTTTTAGAATTTGCATCAAAACTACTTGCTTTTGCAAGTTTTTTTATGAAAGTTATCTATTCAAAAGTGCCTTTGAAATACTATGAGATACCTTAGTATAAGTAAATCATATAAAAATCAAATATATATATCATCGTAATCCTATATAAATTTTGATAGTTTGTCCAAAATCTCTCCTTTCATATGATACAGTGTTTCTAAAATTTTGATTGTATTTTATAGCTAATTTATTTCCTTAAATACTAAAATAAAAAAGAATGAAAATAATTTGGGAAAATGGATATCCGTTTTGGAAACCTAAAATGGATATCCATTTTTTAAAACATAAAAAGTGAAAAAGGGTCATATTTTTGCAAACCAACGACTTGCAAAACGCAGAGTTAGCTCTCAAGAACAGATATCAGAGCTAAAGAATGGATATCCGATCCAAAAAGGTGAGATATTTTGCATTTTTTTGGTTTGTTTTGTATTTTCAAGTAATTTTTTGGGTTTTTTAGGCTAAGTGAGTATGTTTTATATTTTAATTAGGTAAAATGGATGCACAAAATGAAAACCCAAACCCTCCCCCTCCAACAACAGAAGAGAAAATTCAAAGAAATATTGATCAAATAAGTAGGATCATAGAAATGTATTGCTGCCAACCTTAATTATCTACAATGACATTGAATTTAGAGGGTCTCATTAGTCATGTTCAAACCTTGTCAACCCAACACGAATCATTTAGGCAATGGCGAGAAGCCAAGAAGGCTGAATATGCTAATGGTTTGTCATATGATCAAGTCAAACAATTAGACATTACAAAAGCTATGTTAGCTCAATACTTTGTCAATCCTAAAACCGGATTGCATGTTGATGTCCATAAGCCCAAGTTTTCAATCAAATGGTGTATTCATGAGGGCATTAGTTAGAACTTTTGGGATCGTTGGTGGATGGTTTTTGACAAACCACCCAACGACAATTTAGATGTACCTTTGTATTTCCTTTATAATCTCTATGCAGAGTTCATCATGGGTCAACATGTTAATTATTTTGATTTTAGAGAGTTTCAAGGAGTGGGTAAGGGAATGCCTCAAGGTAGACCTGGGGCAATGAGACAAGTACAAGGTCCCTATATTCCCCCTCCTGCTATCCCTTCTCCACCCCCAATGTAGCACCCAGACGTTGTTGCAAATGCAACACAACATGGCCTTAGTGCCATACACTTTTTGATGGAGCATTTGATTATACAAACATCTCAGTTTGCATAAGCACATGATGGAGGTGATGATATCAGATCACCTAGTTTTACTAGACTGTCATTGTCCACACATGTCTGTGTGCCCCATCATTGCATTTCTTGCAATCAGTTATGATTAGGTCCTATTATGGAGAGTAGGTAACCACCGTTGAACACATCAGAGTACGATCTCCATTCACGAGATGAGGCAATGGGGTCTAGAACTCAAGCTGAGGGGTCAGTGACAAGAGTAGAAGCTATCGGATCAGTGGACCATAGAGAAGGAGAAATGCATGAGCAATCTTTTATAGAGGTAAAATTTAAAGTTAAATTTTATGGTCTATTCCATTTGAATATATAAACAAATTTATTAGTACTAATGTATCTAAGTGGGATAACAGTTGATGACAGAGGAGGAGATGACAAAAGTTCATCATGGAACTTTGTCTGCCATCCAATTTGGCTTGGACTTGTCGGTATAATTTGTTCTACATGTGTACTTTTTTTTATGCATTTATTTCTTTGTGAGTAATTATATATTAATTTATATCTTGATGTTAATTTTATTTTATAGTTAATCAAAAATGTGAATGATGTGGCATCTTTGTCAATGGTCTTTTCTCGAACTCCTGATCGACCTAAGGGACTATCATTTATAGAATGGATTTCTCAACGCTAACAAAGGGTGGAGGTAATTTGATTGAATTGTACTTTAATTAAAATTTAGAAAACTTAAATATTCGATTATAGTCATTTAGTATCTTACATTCTTGTCATTTTTCATATAGGAGATATTAGTTGGTTCATCCATCATGAGTCCTCCTCAATTGATGCAGGAGACCTCAATGGTGGTATGTGTTTGTTTCCTAGTAGATAAGTTTTATGTGTAGTGCACTCTAGATTGTTTGTGTGTAACACATCTAACCTATTTCCTTTTTTGTTTAATAATTATATATTAATTTATTTCAATGTTACTTTGCTTTTATGTAGTCTCATGAGAATGTGAGGGATGTGCCACCTTTGCCATCACGCTTCACTAGGACACTTGATCATCTTAAGAGAAAATCATTTGCATAATGATTGTCCGAATGACAACATAGAGTCAAGGTAATTGAATTGAATTTTTTTCTAAATAATTGATAGTTTATCTAGTGGTCTTATAGTTAATTGTAGTGATTTAGATGTATGTTAATAAATGAAAGTTTTTAATTGTAGTAGATAAGAATATATTTACTAACTTTTAACTTATTTTTATTTACCATTGAAGAGATTAATCAAATTTGTGTTTTGACTTGTTAATGCAGTCAATTTTGCCTCCATCAACTAGACATTCTTGTACAAAGAGGACACTTTTTGAGGATCCATCATAGATTCAGGGTCAAGTGGACTTGTAGTATTTGACATGTGGCTATTCAGCATCTAGATTGTATATAGATTTTGTGACATGGCATATACCACATTTTGTAAAAATGTTTTGAGTTGGCATATTTGCCAAATTTTTGTATATGTCTACCATTATGGACTAGATTTTAATATATATACATCTTGATATACAATATAATTTAAATTCCTTATGTGCATGTCATGATACTTCCCATGATGCCATACATTATGATGATAGTTCTTTAGTCTCTCATGTGGATACTTTAATTTCTTATCTTTCAAGTCCTAGTGTGCAAAGGCTAGTATGGATCTAGTGACACCTTTCAATGATTTATATTTTGATACTTGTATACCTTCTACCCCTACTAAACTTATCTCTCATGCTAGAATTTCTTGTTTAGTTATGGAATCTCCAACTTTTCTTCCCATGCTTCATCATACCTTAAGAATACTAATGATGATGATGTACACATGTTTTACCTTCATGTGGTGTTCCTAGTCCTTCTTTTCTATCATGTAGATCATGGTCCATTGATGATATGTTTAGCATTGAGAATGGTTTCAGATCAATAGAATCAATATGACAAAATTCCTTATATGCCCTAATCAAGCATAGTAGCTTGAAATCTAATAAGGTCATGATAGACCATTTCATCATGTATTTAGTCTTCATCTTGTCAAATTTTGTAAATATGTCAAAGTTGTCATATGAAAAATGTCAAAAAAATGCAAAAGTATGGAAGATGAACAATCAAGTACTCAAAAGTCAGTTGGAGACTATTGGTTTCCCTCAAATCATGTATAAATATGCATAAACCTTCATGGCAAAGGTATTGGAGATGTATTGAAAACATTTTGAAGATAAATTGAAGACAAGTTTGAATGAAATTAATGTCAAGAAACTCTGTTTTTGCAGATTTTACTATTTTCCTGCTATTTCTTTATTTAGTATAGCACTGTACGGATGTGTCAGGGCCTGAGAGCAATTGTAATTGAAATCTGGTAGAATCTACTTTTTTGTGTTTCTTGTTTCATTCAATTTCATGGAGAAATAAGTAAGTTATGGTCATTTTACCAAAAACTACTCCAAACTATCAAAACCCTCATCTAGGGTAACAACAAACAGATAAAATTGTATTGCTCTAGTTTTAGGTCAAGTCATGAACTCTAATGGTGGTGAAAATGCTCACTCTTGTATACCTTTTCATACCCCAAGGTTGTAGATAGAAAAAATGAAGTTTGTTATTAATTCTTGATACTATAAGACTGTATTCTCGTGTGTTGCAGACTGTTAAGACAATAGAATAAGGGTTTGGGACTTTTGTTGACAAGTGTAGTGTTCCTTAGAAGTGGAAGTGACTTGAGAATTATGTCAAGATGCATAATGAACCCTTTGCATAGGTGTTCTTAATGGGCTAGTAGGTATAAATTTGAGCATAAAATGAAATGGATTTTTGCAAGAAAGGGAACAAGCTTAAGCAAGGGGATTAGGGTTTATGAATTCACCAGTAGGCTACCATGAAAGTGTAATGAATCCCAAACTAGGAGCAAGGGACATAACATCCAAAGACATAAGGAGCCACTAGGATACAAAAGCATGCTATGAAGGCCACAAGAAGACTAAAGACATGAACATGCACAATGTAACATGAACAAACATTGAGATTACTACGTGCAAGACCCAAACATGAAGCCCTAATGTATGAGGCATCTCAGGTCAATTGTAATTTGAGGGTTACAAGGACAATGGAGGCACATTATAAACATAAAAAACTTACATCTTGGGGGGAGGTGCCAATAAGGCCAATAAGGATACTATTTCATTTGGGTGTGTGTGTGTGTGTATGTAAATCCCATTTATGGCCAGGTGCCATATTTTTTGTTCTTCTCATTGTGGGGCCGAACGGACTGCACCAACACATCAAGGTGAGTGAGTAAATGCCAAGGGAGGTCTCGTTTCATGCACCAAGAATCCCAGTCATTCTGGGCAATAGGCTACCAACAAAGTCCCTTAAGATCCCTGAGACCAAAAAATGCCAAACTTTGATGGAGTATTTCTTAGAATTCGTGATAGCTGGGAATATTTTGTTTGGACCTACAGGTGTATGTGGGGTCTGTCCATAATAACCTCTCTCAGTTTTGGACTCCATTCCATTTGACCATGCTAAAATCAAATGCATTGTTGCAAAATGCTTTAATTTGATGCAGTGGAAAGGTGCTAGGTGTGCCATTTTTCATTCCATAGCTTGTGGGGATGAACAGACTATGCTAATGCATTGGGGTGGGTGGGTAAATGCTAGGGGAGGTCTCATTTTCTACACCAAGCATCCCCGTTATTCCGGGCAACAGGCTACCGGCAAAGTCCCTTAAGATCCCTGAGATCAAAAAACTACCAAACTTTGATGGAGTAGTTCTCAGAATTAGTGATAGCTGGGAATGTTCTATTTGGACCTACAGGTGCATGTGGGGTCCGTCCACAATAACCTCTCTCAGTTTTGGTCAACTCCTGGTGCAGGTGCACCTAACCCATGGTGGCCTCTGTGAGGCATTTAGTTGTTCTATGTTTATTTTTATGTTTTTAATAAGGTCTTAAATGATCATTTAATGTAATAAGGTCTGTTTGACCATTTCTATTATTGTAGTTTGTTGTTAGGACACTTGTTGATCTGTAGATGACAAGGTTGTTAGGTTGTTACCTCCCAGCCACTTGGAAGTATCTCCTAGCTGCTGGGAATCGAGTCTGTACTACTCTTTGAGAGTAGATAAATACCCTAGTTGGGTCGATCTCAGGAGATAGTTGATATTGAGATTGAGGTGTGATCTATGAGACAGAGCAAAACTGTGAGACTGGATATTTGTATCTATTTCTAAAAGCAATAATAAGATCCTGTTGTGTTATTTTCTAGCTATCGAATTTGCTGAATAGATCATTTTGCTGAGGTCGGATGGATTCATTTATCCATTCCATCGGTTGATTCTCTAAATTGGTGGAATGGATGTATATATATTAGTTAGGATTTTGTTTTCTATTTTGTCTATGTTAATGCTTGCAGGATCAGCAAGGAATGCATTAGAGGGTTCTAGCGTGACTGCATGCTAGATTGTTGAAGTGCAAAGAGCTGCATGTTTGTGGAGGAGATCGATCTGAGCAGCCACTAAGTAAAAAGCAGATTGAAACAATGAAAATCCACGTGGGTTGCAAGAGACATACAAAGTGTGTGTATACCGCTTCTGTATGTGAGATATATAATCCGTGAGTATATCGCTATCACATATTGTGAGTATATCGCTTTTGGTCAATCGCTGTTGTATGTTGAAACATACATCGAAATATACAAGTTTGTCACATACAAGGGAGAGAGAAAGCCTCAGTGCATACAAAGCAGTCAACGCAGTCAAAGGATACAAAGGAGTTAGCGGATGCACATCGGGGTTTGTATGTTGCAAAAGTATTTCAGATTATACAATTTATGAGTATATGTCTTTTGTATGTCAGAGACAGTTTGTGTGTATACTGTAGTTGTATAAGTGAGATAGTCTGTGAGTATCCGTCCATTGTATCTGGCAGGTTGTATGTGGTGAATGTACATCGGGTTGATGCAAATAGGTCAATGGTCAAATGTATGTTCGGTGGAGTGAACAGTGTTCGCATGTATATCGCGAATGTATGTTAGAAGGTACATCGCCAAATAATGCAAGGGGTGACTGGCCGAGGTGGTAACCCGAATGCATGTTGGAAGGGTTTTGGTCTACAGATATAAGAGTTGACCAACAGTCGTAAGTAAGTGACATTAGAAGAGCAGGTAAAGATTTGTATGTGTAGTGGAGAATGTATCTCGTGGTAGATACAAGCATTTTGAAGGGTGAATTAAGGTATTTTGGTGGGCCGATGGTATTTAGGGGAAATCTTATACAATAAAGTTTGTATGCATATTTAATAATGCATAGACATACATTTGTAAATGTATGTTAGGGTTTTGGTGGATGCTTTGTATCAACTCCATTCTGTTTGACCATACTGAAATCAAACGCATTGTTGCAAAATGCTTCAATTTGATGTAGTGGAAAGGTGCTAGGTGTGATATTTTTCATTCCATAGCTTGTGGGGCCAAATGGATTGTGCCAACGCATCAGGGTGGGTGGGTAAATGCCAGGGGAGGTCTCTTTTCCTAAACTAAGCGTCCTAGTCATTCCGAGCTATAAGCTACCGATAAAGTCAAAAGTTGCTAGGATTGAAATTTTGCATTCCACAGGTCCTAGGGCTGAACGGATTGTGCCAACACGTTGGGGTGGGTGGGTAAATGCTAGGGGAGGTCTCATTTTATGTGCCAAGGCTCCCAGTCCTTCCGAGCTGTAAGCCACTGGCAAAGTGACTTCATAGGTAGCTTATAGCTTGGACCTACTGGGATGCTTTGCACACAAAATGAGACCTCCCTTACCATTTACCCTCCCACCCTGACATGTTGGCACAATTCATTTGTCCCCAGGACCTGTGGAATACAAAATTTCAATCCTATCAACTTTTGACTTTGTCGGTAGCTTACAACTTGGAACAACTGGGATGCTTGGCACACGAAATAAGACCTCCCTTGACATTTACCTACCCACCTTGACATGTTGGTGCAGTCTGTTCAACCCCACGAGCTATGGAAAGAAAAATGTCACACCTAGCACCTTTCCACTGCATCAAATTGAAGCATTTTGCAACAATGTGTTTGATTTCGACACGGTCAAATGGAATGGAGTTGACCAAAACAGAGAGAGGTTATTGTGGATGGTCCCCATGTGCACCTGTAGGTCCAAACAGAACATTTCCAGCTATCACTAATTCTGAGAATTGCTCTGTCAAAGTTTGGTATTTTTTGGTCTCAGGGATCTTAAGGGACTTTGTTGGTAGCCTGTTGCCCGGAATGATTGGGACACTTGGCGCATGAAACAAGACTTCCCCTGACATTTAGCCACCCACTCCAATGCATTGGCACAGTCTGTTTGGCCCCACGAGCTATGGAATGAAAAATGTCACACCTAGCACCTTTCCACTACATCAAATTGAAGCATTTTGCAACAATGCGTTTGATTTCGGCACGGTCAAACAAAATGGAGTTGACCAAAACTGAGAGAGGTTATTGTGGATGGACCCCATGTACACCTGTAGGTCCAAACAAAACATTCCCAACTGTCACTAATTCTGAGAACTGCTCCATCAAAGTTTGGCAATTTTTTGGTCTCAAGGATCTTAAGGGACTTTACCGGTAGCCTGTTGCCTAGAATGACTGGGACACTTGGCGCACGAAACAAGACCTCCCATGGCATTTACCCACCCACCCCGATGCGTTGGCATAGTCCATTTGGCCCCACGAGTTATGGAATGAAAAATGTCACACCTAGCACCTTTCCACTGCATCAAATTGAAGCATTTTGCAACAATGCATTTGATTTTAGCACGGTCAAATGGAATGGAGTTGACCAAAACCAAGAGAGGTTATTGTGGATGGACCCCACATGCACTTGTAGGTCCAAACAGAACATTCCCAGCTATCATGAATTCTGAGAACTGCTCCATCAAAGTTTGGTAGTTTTTGGGTCTCAGGGATCTTAAGGGACTTTGCTAGTAGCCTGTTTCCCAGAATGACTAGGACGCTTGATGCACGAAATGAGACCTCCCCTAGCATTTAACCACCCACCTCGATGCTTCAGCGTAGTCCATTAGGCCCCACGAGCTATGGAATGGAAAATGTCACACCTAGCACCTTTCCACTGCATCAAATTGAAGCATTTTGCAACAATGCGTTTGATTTTAGCACGGTCAAACATAATGGGTTTGACAAAAACTAAGAGAGGTTATTGTGGACAAACCCCACATGTACCTTTAGGTCTAAACAAAACATTCCCATCTATCACGAATTCTGAGAATTGCTCCATCAAAGTTTGGTATTTTTTGGTCTCAGGGATCTTAAGGGACTTTGCCAGTAGCCTATTGCCCAGAATGAATGGGATTATTGGCGCATGAAACAAGACCTCCCATGGCATTTACCCACCCACCCCAACGCGTTGGCTTAGTCCGTTCGGCCCCACAAGCTATGGAATGAAAAATGTCACACCTAGCACCTTTCCACTGCATCAAATTGAAGCATTTTACAACAATGCGTTTGATTTCGGCACGGTCAAATGGAATGGAGTTGACGAAAACTAAGAGAGCTTATTGTGGACAGGCCCCACGTGCACCTATAGGTCCAAACAGAACATTGCCAACTATCACGAATTCTATGAACTGCTTCGTCAAAGTTTGGCAGTTTTTTGGTCTTAGGGATCTTAAGGGACTTTGCTGGTAGCCTATTGCCCGGAGTGACTAGGATGCTTGGCACATGAAATGAGACCTCCCCTGGCATTTAATCACCCACCCCGATGCATTGGCCTAGTCCGTTTGGCCCCATGACGAGAAGAACAAAAGATATAGGTACCTTCAACCCTTGGGTTGTATAATATAGGCCTATTTATGCCTCTACAAATAGTTTTTACCATTGAACCAACCCCAACTAACTTATGAAACAACTTTGCAAAATTAACCATTATTTTATGTCCAAAATGAACACCACCACTAATAAAAGAACCACTCACCTTATTCAATGCATATTTTGGGGTGTTGTATCACATGTATACTTGTTGTTAAGCACATATACAACTTGTAGTGGTTTATTGTCACATGTTGTAATCCATGTATGTGAAGATGTAAACAAAGTTTATCCATTTGCATGAGAAAATAAGGGATATAACATGTATTGGTGACATGAGCAACACTACTACATATTCTTAAGTGTTGTAAATATTCATCTTCTTATTTCGTCATGTTGTGCTTCATTATAGCATGAATCACTTGTTGTAAGCATGTACAATTATAGCATGTTATGCACATAAAAAATGAAGGAATGTTATGCACATCATAACTGAAGGAATGCAATGATTGCAATATTTGAACAAAATGAAATTTTTGATAAGGATTGAAAGGAAATGTTAAGAAAGTGCAATTGGTGGGTGTAAATCCAAATTCCACAACCTTATCCACCATTCTCCTTGCCTATGCAAAAATGGGATCTTCGAAACATGATGTATTTACAGCTGCACCCTTGTAGACATGTATGCAAAGTGTGGAAGCATAGACAAGGCATGTGAACAGTTTGGCATGAAACCTCAAAGAGATGCTATCTCATGGAATGCAATGATTACAATATATGCACAAAATGGATTTTTTGAAAAGGCTTTAGAAACTTTGAAGCAAATACAATTGGAACATGTAAAACCAAATTCCATAACCTTTGCAAGCATTCTCCCTACTTGTGCCAAATTAGGATCTTTGAAACATGGCATGGACAACCATGAAAGAATAAAGGATATAGGAATTTTGTCAGATGTTGTATTTGTAGCAGCCATTGTAACCATGTATGCAAAGTGTGGAACAATAGACAAGGCACATGAACTGTTTGACATGATGCCTCAAAGAAATGCAGTCTCATGGAATGCAGTGATTGCAAGATATGCACAAAATGTATTTTGTAAGGATGTTGTAAACATATATAATGTCATGAAAATATACATAATCTTATATATGCATAATGTCATGAAAATAATGTATAGTGTATATATCAAGCCATATAGGCATTTACAAATAAAACCATATGGGTATATACAATGATATACATCAATAATATACAGAAGTATGTTTACAAAGCCAAATAGGCATATGTAACAAAATGTTCGAAAATCAAATCTCCTATGGATTTCTACTAAACAATAAGAATGCTAAATGTGTAAGAACCATAAGTATGTTTAAGTATTAGAAACATCATGATAAGCATGGAATATGGATACATAAGAGATAGAGATCACAAGCATACGTCATAGGAACATAGGGACATCATGGATATATAGCATAGGGATATATAAGTAAACAAGTAATATGGAAAATTATAGGTTCTCAACATAGAACATAGAGATGTTTAGGAACCAAACAAGGCATAGAGGAAAGCATGGGAGGTAAGGATTGAATATATGAAAGAATAATGAGATTGCTTCTAGATACAATTGTGCATGTTTTTGATTCAACGTTTTGGATCATGCTTAATGATCCATCATCAG
Source organism: Cunninghamia lanceolata (assembly GCA_027924645.1). Taxonomy (NCBI): domain Eukaryota; kingdom Viridiplantae; phylum Streptophyta; class Pinopsida; order Cupressales; family Cupressaceae; genus Cunninghamia; species Cunninghamia lanceolata. The sequence goes on along the minus strand of BSBN01000247.1, from coordinate 807,923 downwards.
GAAGAGGAGAGTGTAAGATTGAAAAGCAGACTTGGGATTTTTAAAGGAGAAGAGAGGATATGAAGGGAACGGAAAACAAGGGGCCTAAGGAAAGGATAGAAAGATATGACAGGTGTGAGCAAGATAAAGGTTGGAAAATAGACCATAAGAGTTAAAGTCAAATCAATCAAGTACCCAAACAAGTCAAATCAATCAAGTATCCAAACAAGTCAAATCAACTATGGAAAACTCATGCCTACTATATGAAAGAATATGAGCTAAACAAGTAACATAGGATAGAATATATGGTAATCATGGAAGATAGGAGCAACAAGTCATATGGGTTTGACATCTATTGTCACCTTGACCACTTGATCCATGCACCACACACATGTACATACAAATTTGTATAAAAGTATAGACAAGGAAGAATAAGCTAAATGTTGCACATTTGTACATGCCTTCTCCAATTCAATAAAGTAATTTTTTCAAAGTCTTTAATGCCTTTGAATATCTACATTTGGATTCTAGACTAGGGATTCATTTTATTATTCTATAAACTTGTGAATTACCATCTAATTTGAATGTTTACACACTAATCCACCTATGTATAAACTTAATAAAGCTCTGGCTATAAACCATTATTTGATTTGAGTAATATTACTTTGGACACATTTGTGAAGACTCCTAAAGAGCCTGGAAATACAATTGTAAATATGATATAGCCTCCATATAAGCATAAAGATGATATATAATTTTAGTTTGTTGAAGGCCATGTAAATCACTGATTGATGAGGACACTGCTACACCTAAAGTTGAGTCCTTTGTTTGGAACTTTGAAGCATGCAAAGAGGCAAGTGACTTGTAATGCTTAAGTAAACATGAGTCTGAACATTATCTAGTTCAACTTGATGACATGTCTAAATGTGACACATTCTAGTTTGTATTGCATGAGGACTTCATTATTTGAATGCATATCAAATTTCTAATTAGGTATATTTTTTTGAAGTGTATGAGTTTGAAGCTTTCAATTTTTTGTATTGACTCACTTAAAGATGCTAGCAACCATGTGAACATGATTAATATGGGATCCAAGAGTTGTCCTTTTCCCATGCATTTGGAGTGGATTGTTGGCCCTTATGATTGTTTACATCATGTTGGCCTAGAATTTAAATAGTTGCTTTGTGACATGGATGGGAATAGATAATGTATAGACTTTATCACACTTTAGGGTTTTCCCATTATGCTAAAATGTTATGACTATCCACTTATTCTATTTTAGGCTATCATGAAATGAGGAGATTCTAAAGGAAAAAATGTTGTCCCAAAAGAAGACTCAATGTTATTCATAAAGACATTAGATTGTTAAAATGCAAATTCAAGGGTAGATATTCCTTGGGCTATTTTAGTATAGAGAAGCAACATTGCAATATGACTATCCTAGGCATTAGAATGGTTGATCATAGGATATTCATGACATTTTCATATTAATGGATGGATTGATGGATGTTTAGGGAGTAAGTTTAAATGTAATGTATGAGAATTCATATTTATGAAGGATCTAATAGGTCTTATGTCTTATTTGTAGGCCATTCAAGAAAGAAATGAAAAGATACCAAGGACTATCATAACACCTATTACAATTAGGTGCATCAAAGGATTGTCATCTAGGACCTTACCAATATGGGAAGTTATCAAAACCATGTCATGTTTAGAATTAAAGGCTTTATCACCTCTTTGTCCCTATAGGCCTATTAGAACAATAGGTCGTGCATTTTATTCATATACCCGGGTTGAGAATAAACACTAAGCATTTAAGGTTATGGCAAGTGTAAATGGAAATAGATTACAACTTTAGACAATCTATCCTCTCCTAGATTGCACTGACTGAGTGGAAATTGAAAATTTCCTATCAATGTCCTTTACATATTGAAGGTAAGGGTGAGAAAGGTAAACTTTGTATGTTGTAGACAAGGCCTCAAATGTAAAATATATTATGACAATAATGATAAGGACTATTAGGCATGAATGCTATCACTGTTATGGATTGTCAAACCAGCCATAGGATGCCATAATAGTACACTGCTAACTATCATACCTTTAGGCATAGTGCTATGAACCTTATGAGTAGAATGCATTGGTATTTGTGAGAAATGTATTGCTTGTGTTAAGAATAAGTATTTATATTGTTTGAACATCATCAAAAGGTGGACTACAAATACTACTTTGTCAAAGGAAAACTTTAGTGAAAAAAATCTAACTATGAACTATTGTGCCATCTAAACACAATCATGACCAACATCAAGAGATAGTCAAGACATGGCTGTTTTAAGAAACACATTAAAATTTTCCATGGATATTTGAAGTAATTTGCAATATTCATGATCAAGAATCAACTCTGACTGTCTCAACAGTGGTAAAGTTGGCTTCAAGACAATAAAAAATGAGTTTAGGGATTCATTACCACCAAGTAATAGAGAAGAGTAACCGTAAGTGTTGACCCTCAATTTCATTATACAAGAGGATGAAGAAGGGGCCATAGTATTTTCATACCATAATACAACATAAAAAAGGAAAATCATGAAGTCAAAACATGTGCAAAGGGTATCTGTGTTAAAGAGGAGAGTTGTGAATGGAAGATGACTATCACTGTCAAAATAAGGTATAGTCTCACTAAGGACAGTTCTACGTGATTTGTGGTCAAGAAACATATCAGAGAAACGGATATCCATTTTGAGTTGCCAAAATGGCTATCCATTTTTCTTTGGTACAAAGCAAGATGGATATCTGTTTTCGTTGTTGACTTTTCATGGATTCTAACATGTTTTCATGTTCCAGTCTCTTCTTTGAACTTCACCCTTCATGCTGATGACTTTTTTTTATGCAAAATTGATAAAACAAAAAGGGTTTATAGAAAAAATGTCAGCTTTCTAAAAATATAAGATTTGTTTGGTTATCATTTTATTAAATGATTATTAATAGTTTTCTATATAGTGTGTGTCTGAAATCCTGATGGACACACTGATTGAAAAACATCCATAACTTTCAAACCATTTCTCCTTTTTGAGATCCGAAACTTGTGTCACACTCTAGCTTTTCTGGCTATAGGTTAAAAAAAAAAATTGAATTTCAATTTTTTTTATCGAGTTAGGTTGGATGGAAAATTACTATTTAGTTTTTTAAAAAAGTCACAGTAAAAATATCACAACTAATTATTTTATTGGAAAAAAATTTCAAATAAATATGTGTCACATCCGGGCATGAGTCCTCTACTTATTTTGAAAGTTTAAATTTTTTATTTTTTATTCTACTCATAGTTAGGTTGGCTGGACAGACACCCACTTTTTATTTTTTTCTAAAAAATTTAATAGTTGTTCATTGAAATATTCATTTTTCACTAAGTAAATTTACTTTTAAAATAAAATAAAATAGTAGCCTATAAACTAGATTCAATTCTCTACAAATTTCTTCTTACATCTTTTTCAAATTGTGTAGATAATCCATTCAAATTTTCACATGAACTTGAAAAAGTATGATTTTTTGTATTTTCATTGCCACTTAGAGGTATAGTTTGGCCCATCATGATCCTGCACATACCCATGAATGGGAAAAAATTGTTATAAAGCAGCACCTATATTAAAAGGCAATCCTTAACAAAGGATTAATTAAAGGTAAGCCATTTTTATGAGGCAGCAATCCTTGACGGATGCGACTATTGGTAGAGGCAACCAATCAAAGAGATAAAAAGGAGTCGTTGGGCATTGTCATCGGGGGGGATATGGAATAAGCATCATTCAAAGAAGAACATATGATTAATAGAGGAAAAAAAGAGATCGATCAAAGGAAACTAGTCAATCGATCCTTGTAAGAACATATGAAGAGCATCAATTAGAATCAACAATTTGTTGCAAGAAGAACTTATCATATAAATAAGTCAATTTCTGATATTTCTGAGCAAATAGCAACAACCAGCACCGCGTCAGCAAGTAAGTTTCTATTATTTATCACTTCCATAGCAGTCAATCATATGTATATCAGGTACAAATGCCTCTTTACATTTATTGCCAATGATAAGTTCAGATTTGTATCATTATGATAAGTTCATATTTGTATCATTATGATAAGTTCAGAGTTGTATCATTATGATAAGTTTAGATTTATAAGCAATCATCTCTTTTAGATAGTCATATACCATAGTAATGTAATTTGTATGGATCTTATGTGAACCATTAAACCTCTTATGAGAGTGAGAGTAAGTGCCTAAGAGGCCATTCATGGGTGGTTAGTCTCATAGAGGCATTGACTCTAAGAGTATGGAACTTGAGTCTAAGGATAAGAGACATTAGAGCCCCATAGTGGATAGTGGCAACTCTCATCTCAACTCTCATAGGCTGTTAATGATTGACATAAGAAGAGATAGCCAATATGTTTAATTCAATAAGCATGAATGAATATATATTTCTTGAAGCAATAACACATAAACCTCATAGGAGAGGAGGTAGAAGAGGATCCTTGCCATTAACCAATGGGTATTTAGAGCCCTTTAACATTATGAGTACAAACGGTACCATATGCAAAGGTTTATGACATAGAGGCCTTGTGTGCAAGTGACATTGTGCCAAGGATAGGTCATCCTATAAATGTGACATAGAGGCCTTGTTCACAATTGATGCAAAAGGCATCATTGTGTCAAGGATAGGTCACCTTAGAGGCCTTGGCTGCAAAAGGATGCAAAAGGCATCATTACACCAAGGATATAATAGAGCCCCATAATGGCAAATGGCAAAGATACTCCCTCCCTACTCTCATATGATATCCACGAATTAGTGCAAGATGTTATAATGATATGAGATATCAAGGGATAGTGCATGTGAAATGCAAGTGACAGAGAATAATAGAGAAAGTGAATATGAGAGTAGAGAATTGAGAAATATAAATAGAGACTATACATTATGTAATGATGATGCATATAATGTTCAAAGTTAGTGAATGAGAAATAATGTCTAGTAGTAGAAGATATGAAATGAAATGTTCATAAGGAAAGTGATAGTGTAAATAGTGAACATAGATTGTGAATCTTAGAATCATGAAATATATATAAGAGTAAAAGAGCAATATGATGAATATATCTTATGTTTATTAGTGATCAAAAGATTTAGTGTACTAATGTTCTCTTCTTGCAAGTTGAAATTTGTGAACAATGTTGAGAAATTTTGAGTTGTGATAAGGGGACATTACACCAATCCATGTTGATTTCACCCCCAACATCTTTGCAAAAATTTCATCCCAATGACACTCCATATGAAGCTGAATCGTTAGCAACAAGAATTGTCATGTTTATCCTCTTCTCTAGAAAAGTAGCAAAGGCAAATTGTGCATCTATGATTTTCCCTATGAGGGGTACTTTCTTGGTTTCCATTGAAAAGTAATGCCCAAAAGTCTTCGTCAGAGTTAACCCCAAAGCAATAGCTACTTTGACTACCATCACATTGTCAAAGGCACCTGAATCAATGATGCAATTACTGAGCTTGTGACCATTGAAAAGTAGGAAATATAGAAAGGTTCTATTTTTCTAGGGATGGATGAGGGAGTTGCAGGCATGTTATTTTGTGCAGGTTTTGGTTCTTATTTTGTGCAGGTTTTGGTTTTGGGGCAACAGGTGCACTTTTGGAGGAATCTTGACCAGAATTGGCTCCCTTATTTTTTACAAACTCAACTCATCTTTCAAATTGTTCAGGGTTGACTTGAAGATATTCAACCTCGGACATTTGGATTTTCATCTTCTTAGCATGATCTATGATGTCAAAATCTTGGTAGGAAACAACTGAGGAAGACAAGGGATTTTCATTTTTAGTGTTTGGATTTTGGGCACTGGGTCTAGACATAGAAGAAGTAGGAAGATAAGGTGCACTTACTTGTTTATCTCCCTGCTATATCCTTTGGCTAAACTGGTAAAGGGGTTCCTCTTTTAGCAATTGTAATCCCTAGGCATAGTTCATCTTTGGATTTAGCTTTATCAACATCTTGTTGTTGATTCAACTAATTCTACGAGTGGTGAAGATGACATAAGATTCATTGTATGCAACCTCTTCTTGTTTGAATTCTTCTTCGTAGTTTAGAAACCCAATATTTGAGTCACTAGCTATTTTAGCTTCTATAGTGCCCCTCCATTTTCACCGTGGATGTGCAGTTAATGATCATAACTAAGTTTGACTCAGGTATGGAATCTACTCTCCACCGAGAGGTATAGAGCATATTTGAAACTTACTAACTATGATATTTTATTAATTGTATTGTTTTGGAGTAATTATCTATATGATTTAGTATTGTTTCAAAAGAAAATCATGGGTTGTTAATTTATGCTTTTACATTTACATATTTTATAAAGATTCTTTTAGTTCATCATTATTTAGGTCCACATTTGGAAGTGGAAGTTACACAACTTAATGAAGAGATATTTGGGAGTAATAATTCTTTTTCAATTTCAAATCTAAGAAGGTTAATTTTAGTTAAGAGGAGAAAGTGTGATAGTGGTATTAAAAAATATGCATTTAAGGGGGAAGACAAATGGTTAATAGATTTAATTTTTTAAAAGACCAAGAGGAGGGAAGATAGGGAGTATGAACAATGATGTTGTTGATGCATTTTGGGGAGAATGGTCAAGGCTCAAATTTTGCTATGCAGATCCGGGAAGGTTGTTAATTATTGGGTTTTATACATAATGGAAATGGAAGGGAAGCAAGGAGGACTTGGTGAAATCATAATCTTATTCATTACCAGTCTGGAGGATACTAGTTGAGGTATGTTCCTGGCTATTATTTATGGTTCATATTCTTGGAAAGATGGATTGATTGTGCAGGTCAATAAAATTTGATGATTGGGGGTTGCTAAGATCTTTGAGCAAGATTAATTCACAGGTACCTCTAGATTGATTCTCCATTCTATTAAATCTTGGTCTGGGAAGAAGTACCTGAATCATGTGCACACATTGTTTTAATATAGGCATGATAAAATGGTAGATTTGCATGATATCATATTGCATGTCTGTAAAGATTTAAGATCCATAAATGATGTTTAGGATATAATTGTTTCATTTATTTGCATGCCATCCTTGAAAATAAATGTTTCACATGCAAGTTGGAAGGATTGAATTAGCATTCATGTAACTCTTGATCACATAATCACCTTTGATGTTTTAGTATCTAAATGCTTTATGCAAGCTTATTCTGATTAACTCAATTTCTATGTAAATCATGCTCCTTCAAGTCATTCTACTATATTTTTGGATGTCATGTTGAATTGGCATCTGTTTAGGGCATGTGTCTCCATGTATAAGATTAAACTCCTACAGTATGATCAATATTCTGCCAATTAGAAGGATTATTATTTGAGTATGAATCAAAGAATGTGATTTATTCTTTTGAGGACTTTTAGACAGTGACTCTCCTTGATTTCTTCAGTGATATTTAGCAATTAAAAAAAAAGCCATGGATCAAGTTGTACATTAGGGGCACCTTAAGGTAATTTTTTTTTTTTTTAAAGAAAAAGGTGGTAAACCACCCAAAGCAGAAATTATATTAAAGAAATAATCAGTTACAGGAGAAAGGGAGGCAAAAAGCCTCAACCCAAAAAATCATACAAGTCATCTCAGCACAACATAGCTGTTGACACCAGTCATGTCCTCATAAAAGATCTGCCAACGGACATAAGAGCTACACCAAATCCTTCAAGCATCCACCCGTTAAAAAACACAGAAGGTCATGAATGTGCCCAAGACAACCGTTGAAGGAAGTGTAGGAGTAAAACACATTTAAATCAGGAATTTGAATTCAAGTTTTCACCTACTCCTGAAGCTATCCCAAAAAGCCTGCGCAGATGAGATACATCAATGTAGGGCCAGAGTGAAAAGACCTTAGAGAAATAAGTAGGGAGAGTACCACTCCAATCCTACGAACAACATAAGGCCATTGGGGAAAGCTAGATAAAGCGCTAAGGCATTGGGTTCACATACCCATTTAATAAGCAAAATACCATGAGAGGATAGATCACCAGCCAAAAATAGGTGCTCACTATGATAACAAAAAACACAACATATCACTGGTCAAATAAACAAGAGTTTGGAATCTAAAAGTAGCTTGGACTAGCCACTGAGAGCGCCACAGAAACTAAGAAAACTTAGGGACACTTTATTGATCAAAATGTCTGCTTGATCTTGCTGAGGACTAGAGGCCAAAACAATCAACGTAAAGAAGATACCAAAAGACCTCCCATAACGCTGGTTCAATTCAACTGTCACCAAGGAGCAATGCAAGGACCCCAATGATCAGGTCTAATTGACGAACATGCCAAAAGAAAAGGAATGACAGAATAGATAGCCCAAACCATCCAAGATCAGAACCTAGGACAATGAGCAAAGCCCTCTTAAAACAAAACAATGCTAAAACACCCCTGAGGCTGTCTTGAAAGGAGAGCAACCCTCAACATCCACTAAAAAAGCCAAGAAAAGATAACAGCAAAAGGGAACCAATCCAGAGCCAAGAGCTTTTTAAAATAAAGCCAACACCAAAAAAGAACCATCATCAATCACCCTTAAACACCCCAAAAAGCTGTAGAGAAATCTTAGATCCACAAACAATGATACCAATACCACCCTGGATCATCGCCCCCATATTCCATCCCCACATTCTTAACTCTTGTTGGGGCATGATAAGGGCACTTTGCCCTTAACAGTCAGAGGAGAAGCTATCATTTTTTGGGGGAGAGAAATCCCCCCTCTTTGCCCTCAAGCCTTCCATATCATATTTCAGATTGTTTACTAACTAACATGGTAAATCTCATTGACCTGGGAAGAAGACCTCCATGTCTGATAATTGATCAATAGCCAAATTTGCTAAGGTGTCTGCCACCCGATTTCCCTCTCTGTAAGTATGTGAAATAAGGTAGTTATCAAAAGTTACTAAGGAAGAGACAGCCTGCTGCAAGATGTAATTGACTTTCCAATTATCAGAACCCTTGGACTTCAAAGCATTAATAATTATAAGTGAGTTTCCCTCGATCCAGACATCTTTAATAGCTAAAGCAATGGCTAGATGAATGCCATGTACCAGAGCCCAGACTTCAGCTTCATTGTTTATTCCTTTGTTTATTTTCAATGCCTTCACTACCACGAGGGAGCCATCCTCCCCCCTGATGACACAACCCATCCCTGAGGGGCTTGGGTTGCCTCTACTTGCCCCATCAAAATTTAACTTTAAGAAGTGGCGGGTAGGGGGGATCCATTTGATGAGGTTTCTGTCTGGAGGTCTATCCTTTTTGAAGCCTTTAACTCTATCTCTGATCAATTTGAGGGAGCTCGAATTCCTTGTCACCTCATCATCCCATTTAGACCAGCCGTCCATCTTAGTAGATTTCTTAGAAATCTTGGCCTTGGCAACTTCTACAATGGCTTCCTCTAATTTGACACACTTCACTACAAGAAAGAGCATGCTTCCTAAAAATTCTAAAATTCCTCTCTCTCCATAGATGCTAGAGTATTAGAGAGGGTTCGATCTCCCAAACGCATGCAAAGTAGGAGTCTGGAAAAAGAATAGGCCAGCTAGTAAACACGGACATCAGTGTTTCAGGCAAAGGAGAGAACCAATTTAGTTTTTGCATGAACCACATCCAACAATTTCTGCTAAAATTACAATGGAAGAGGAGATGATCCACAGATTCTTCACTCTCTCCACAAAGGACATAAGAGACATTTGCTCCCAGACCCAATCTCCTCAATCTGTCCCCCGTTAAAATTTTCCTGTGTAGCACTAGCCAAGAGAAGGCTCTCGCTTTAGGAAGAACCACATCACTCCAGCATAAGATAGACGGCCATCCTATCTTCCTCTTTTGAAATTCAGCGTCATAACCTTCTTTAACTATATACCTACCAAACTTTGAGCCCATCCAGATAAGTTCATCCTCCCGATTAGAGTAAACAACCATTCTCCTAGTAAGGAGTTTTTTCAATAAAATTTTCTGAGCCTGAGGAATGTCACAGTCCTTAGTACTTCACCATGACAAAAAAGGGGAATTAGATCTCTCTATCAAGCACTAGTAATCCTTTACCTTGCATCTCCAATGCTCTTTTAGGTAAGACTTGGCTTCTCTCAGCTCGACCCAATCAGAGAGCTTTGGCTGACCACACCACGAGTCCTCCCAAAAGTCAACCTTTTCTCCATTATGAATAAGCCAAGACAACTTGGGTAAGATGAAATCTCTACTCCTCAAAATGAAGTTCCAGATTGCAGATCCCCTTGGGGGGTTTTTAATAGTGAAGATTCTCTCTTTTTCAGTTGAATCCAAGTATTTATCTCTCATCATTCTGACCCATTTAGCTTCTGGTTTTTTGTACATTCCCCATACTAGTTTGGCTCCCAAAGCTTGATTGTGAATATTTAAGTCAAGCACACCAGTTCCTCCCATTTCTTTAGGCTTACACACTTTATTCTAGGCCATAAGATGTATTTTCTTTCCTTCAGATGAGCCTTGCCAAAGAAACTTCTTACAAATTTTCTCAAACTCCATAGACACCCCTTTAGGCATTTGGAGGATGGACATCATGAAAGTTGGAACTGTTGTCAAGACTGCTTTAATCATTGTAATCCTACCAGCTAGTGATAACCAATGTCCCTTCCATGAAGAAATTTTAGCATGTAAATTATTTAACACATTCTTCCATAGATTATTCTTATACCTCCCATTGAAGATGGGGATACCTAAGTATTTACCAGGGAGGGATGCTGTTTTGAAGTGGAACATATTAGCAATAACAGATTGTGCCCTCGAATCTACATTGAAGAAGTACACCATAGACTGGCTACAGTTGATCAGTTGGCTAGAACTCTTACAATACGTATCCAGGACAAACCTAATTGGTTGAGCTTCTGCCACCGTAGCTAAGCCAAAAAGAATTGTATCATCTGCAAAAAGTGCATGGGTGAAGGAGTTTTGAAAACCTTGAGGCTTGATGCCTATCCAATCTCCCATCCTATAGGCATTTTTGACTGCCCAAGTAAAAGCTTCTGACATCAAAATGAAAAGATAAGGGAAAATGGGATCCCCTTGTCTTAATCCTCTTGAGGGTTCAAAAGATTTTGACTCCACACCATTGACCAAAATTGAAATTTTGAATCCTGAGATAAATGACCAAATCCACTTACAGAAATCTTTGGAGAAGCCCAGCTTGTCAAGGATGGCCATGAGGAAATGCCAATCCACTCTATCATATGCCTTAGCCATATCTAGCTTAAGAATCATGGCTGGGTCTATTCCTTTATTGACAGAATGAATGATCTCATGGGATAAAATTGCACCTTCATTAGTTTCTTTACCTGGGACGAAACCTTCTTGCTCTTTTGAGATGATTTCTGGTAAGATTGAGGCTAGTCTCAAGGCCACTACTTTAGAGATGATCTTGTAAATATAATTGCAAAGAGAAATAGGTCTAAAGTCTTCGAACTTCTGGGGGGCTTTCAACTTCGGAATGAGCATAAGACATGTAGTCTTCATTTCCTTGAGTATGTTCTTGTACTTCCTAGATTCTTCTACAACCAAATAGATGTCCTTTCCTACTATATCCCAATAGTTTTGAAAAAAGAGACCAATCCAACCATCTAGACCTGAAGCTTTTTCCCCAGGCATAGAAAAAACCGTTGCCTTAACTTCCTCATGCGTGAAAAACTTCATCAATTCCGTATTGTGATGATTTGAAACTCAGGATGGGACAAAAGAGAGGTCCATCCCCCCATCACCTACACCAATATCCTTTGAAAGCAACTCTTTAAAGAATTTTCTTTCTTCTTTTTTAATGTCCTCCTGATTTGTCAGCAAAGACGCATTTGAAGATTCAATTGAACTTATACGATTGGCTGATCTTTTGACTTTGGAGGCTGTATGGAAGAAAGAAGTATTTTTGTCACCCTCCTTTAACCAGTGCTCTCTGAACCTTTGTCTCCAAAAAATTTCCTCCCTCCTTAAGATCTCTTCCAACTCCAATTTTAGATTCTTTTCCAAGAGGAAAGAAGCTGCATCCATACCTTCTTTTATCACTTTCTCCTCAAGCTGCCACAAATCTTACAAAAGTCTAATCTTTTCTTGAAAAATATTTTAAAAATGGATTCTATTCTAGCTCATCACTTTACTCTGGAGGAATTTTAGCTTAGAGATTAATTGAAACATGTGTGAACCTTTGACAAAGGGGGCCTCCTTCCACCAATTATCAATCATTTGGAGAAAAGAGGGGTCTCTGAACCACATTGATTGAAACTTGAAATTTTTCCTGCCAAGAGAGATATCCATACCTAGTCTTAATCTAATGGCAAAATGGTCAGAGCCAGCCAGTGGAAGAATATCTGATTCCAGATTGAGCCCATCATCAAAGAAGCAATCAGGCGATAACAAGAATCTATCAAGTCTTTTAGCAATTTTGCTAAAATCTTTTCTCCTATTTGTCCATGTATATTTTCTATTTCTAGGGATGCAATCAACCAAACTATTAGACTCCACAAAGTTTTTGAAGTCCTATTGTGATCTGGCGAGATGGGTTATCCTCCTAGTCTTCTCTAAGGCATCCATAACTGCATTAAAATCACCCCTAACAAGATTCTCTCACTTCTTAACGAAATCAGTCTTGTTTTTATTTAGGACCAGGCCTGTTGTCTATGCAGGATATTCATTGGACCATACACACAGAAAACCCAAAGGTCTTTACCTCTAAGCAACTCTGAAAATCTACCTAACAGCCAATGAGGATTAGCCTCAATCACCTCCATACTCAGAAGTTGGGATCTCCAAAGGATTGCCAAACCCCCTGAAGCCTTGTAGTAGCAACAGTTGCAAAGTCCCATCCTTGCCAACTCTTAAACACCCCATCACCCACCTCAGAAGATAACTTAGTCTCTTGAAATAGAATAATGTCACAGTTTTCCCCATCAAGTTGCTGTTTGATGAGGCGTCTCTTGTTAGGGGTATTAAAGGCCCTAACATTCCAGCTAAGGATCCTCATGGCTTCTAAGGAGAGCCTTCCACTCTCTTCTTACTGGCACAAACGACCTGGGTCTTTTTCTGTTCAACCACATCTTCATTAATCTTTCTAAATTTTCTCTGTCTAGCACTCTTCCTAGTGGAAACCAGAGATATCTTTCCTTGGACAGCCTTTGAATCAGTCTGTGAAATCCCTAACGTTCTTGACCTTCCAAGTCCTTCATCTTCTACTAGGACCTTAGATGCAATGTCATCAAATAATTTATCCGTTGTTCTAACTAGGATTTCATCAAGCAAGGTCCTTAAGGTCTCATTGTCTTGGAGCAGCTTATCACTGAACATTTTTTTACTGTTGTCCCTAGTAACCTTGGCGAGACCAGCTTCCTTATGCTCTAAAGACTTTCTATCATTTGGACAGAGGGGGGTACCTTCCTTTTCTAGTCTATTCAGATCCTCTGAAATTTCTGGGCTATCATCCTCCAAGTCCAGGCTTCTAGGAAATAGAAAATCCTGCTTTGCCTTCAGGCTAGGTTCATCCTCTGTCATGTTGGGATTTTCAAACATAGGCTGACCATTTTGCAAGTCATAAACATCGTAGGAATCTGGTGCCCAGCTCGCTTCGCCCTGTCCTTCCTTCTCCTCATCTCCAGCCTCCAAGGGAGAGGAGATTTGCACTTTTAGACTCACTGTATCTGCGCGCAAAGGACTCTCAAAATCTGTTTTCCCTAAGCTTGCCATTTTTAAGCCCTCCTTTTCTGACGGGTCATTGGGTGTATCTGGAATAACTTCCCCAATGGTAATGTCGTCCATTAGGAAAGGACTTCTCACCACTTCCTTTTCTCCCCCTCCATGTGTTTCCATACAGAGATTAAGGCCTTCCAAAGAGGCGTGTCCTGATTCCTCCAAGGCTTTGTCTAAACATTAGTCTTTTGTTTCCACATAGTTTTTTTCTCTTAGCTGTGTTATTCTTTAACATAGCTGAATATTATCAGAAGGAGACCCCTCAAAACTACTCAGGGAATCTAGCAACTTAAATTATTGTTTTCTAGAAAGACTAGGTCGCTGTTTTGAAATGTACTGTTTCTGATCTTAGAGTTTCTTTTGTTGGAAAATAATTGTTAAAAAATAAAAAATAAATAAGGATCGCTTTTGTCAAATTTTTAACTTGTAATGGATTTCTATTATCATGAATCTGGTATGTTCTTAGCTCTAAAATAAGTTAGAAATTTGTTCTAAAAATTTTACTTTCTAAATTTGACATCTTTAGAAAGTTTTGCTTCATAGATGGTGTAATTTCTAGTGACTTAAAGATTACGATTGAATTACCATTAACACTACACAGTGTTATGTTTTCAAAATGTTTGGGCCGCTTTCTTGGAATTCATTTGATTTGTAAGGTAATAGTTTTTTTTAAAACAAACTAATATATATTTCCTTCCTTGAAGAAATCGCACGAGTATCATTATTTCAATAACTGTATGATTTGATAATTGCCTCAACTTGATTAAGTGCTGGTTTTAATTACTGATAGGATGAGATAAGATCTAATTCAAGTCTTGTCCTCTCATTTACGTTCAAACTTTTGTTATCTATTTAAAGGCCGATTTAAGGTATTAATTTCATCAGTTTTTATGAAGGATTCTCTTTACTAAATGGGACTCTAAATGTTAGAGTAACAGTGTAATAAATCCACCCTGATATCTTATAATAGATAGTTTAATACATTTAGTCAACTTTTGTGTAATGGCATTAATTTCATGATTTTAAAGCTATTGTTTTATCCAAATATGATGTGTGATTTATGAGTGTCTTAAGCTGCCTTGCTATATTTAAAAAATATGGTTCAAGCTAATTTAAGAAACCATCTTAAAATCCTCCACGAATCTCTTTATCTTTATGAAATCTTCTTAATTTAGAAGTAAGTCACTTGACTCTTTTTATCATATCTTCTTTTTATGTTTAATTTCCTTGAATTATTTTAAACTCATATAAGAAACAAAATTATTTATTAAAGAAATTAAGAAAGAATATTATCTTTATATAAAAGAGTATGTCTAGTATTATTAGAATACTTTTATCTATATAAATATTGAAAGAATATGATTTTATTATTTGTTTAAATTATTTATTAAAGAAATTAAGAAAGAAGATTATCTTCCTATAAAAGAGTATGTCTAGTATTATTAGACTAATTTTATCTATATAAATATTGAAAGAACATGATTTTATTATTTGTTTTTGGATATGAATGATGGATTTATGTGTATGGAATATATGAGATGTAGATCATGCATAGGTAAACTAACGTTATATCCTTTTGTAGATGTGTATGGTAAAAAAATAATTTTTGAATAAATAGATGACTAAAGTTTCATTGGGATATTTCGAAATGAGTTTTCTTTAAAAATAAGTGTTTTTTTTTTGGTAATAAATAATGATAAAATTAAGTATTCTATCTTGAGGAAAAGTATGGTTTATTGCATTAGGGTGGCCATTTTATTCTTATCGTAGTTTACCATGTTAGATGGTTTCCTTGTAATTGGAAAAAATAAATAAGAAGAATTGTCTTAATCTTGTTGTTTCTTAGAAGCAAGAATAACCAAAGTCGTAATATGATAGTCATGAAAATATATTGATTTGCTAAATGAAAGGTTGTTTATAATTTATTTTGTAGGTTGCATGTCTGCCAGGATAACAATTGTATCTTACCATTATACCTCTCCATATTATTTAGATAGGTTGCATGTCTGCCGAGATTATTTATAGATTTAATTATTGCATGCACTCTTTAGAACTTGAATGATATAGTCAACATACAGTGTATTTAATCTTGAGAACAATAGGGATGTGTATAATAATTGGTTTATTGCCTCTAGAAAATATTATGTGATGAATTAGATCCCTTATGAGTTATTGCATCTAAGTCAACCTTATGTTTGCAAGACTAGTTCCCCCAAACTACGAAGTCTCTGCACTGTGCGTATGTAGGTAAGGCCATCATGAGCCCCCGAGACTTTAGGTCGGCCCTTAGGACCTTATGTTGTCACTTCATGGAATTGATTTTTGTGTAATTAGTAATCATGCAGGACTAATGTTTCTTTAGATGTGTAGTATGAGACCTTTAGCCATGCAGGACTCAGAAGCTAAGGAAGCACCTTTCCAATTGGCATATGGATGATCATCTGGCACCAAGGTAAATGGGTATACATATGTATAATTTAAATATGATATATTGTATCTAACATTTCAATTATGATGAATGTGATATAATCTATTATGTAATCTGAGCTTTACTAAGTTAAGATTTGTAAATTGTATCTATCACACAAATAATTTCATTATTGTTATCTATCAATATTTTCAGAGATAAGTATTACAAAAAGTGTGTGTGTATGTGTTCAATTGATGCATTTAGACTTAGAATAAACCATGGTTATTTTGATCGTGTTCGTGTGTAGTAATGCATTTTTGTATATGGTTGAATGTTGCTTAATTTCAATAATGCAATCATGTTATCCCTAGAGATGTTAGTTAACTTGTTGAATCAGACTATGTTATAGTTTGTTAACATTATTTCTATTTAAAAAAAAAAAAATCTGCCTTTTTATTGCTTTAGTTGACTTATCTCTAGGGTTGTATGGTGGGGCATTACAAATTCATCCTCCATGAAGAGATTAGCACCATCCTCTAGGATATATTCTAACTCCAGAAGATCATCTTGTTCTAGTTCAAACAAGCCTACCACTGTATTAATAGGCGGTGCCTCCAGTGCAAACCTTGCTTGTCGTGGAGGAAGACTATTTTGATTCTAGTTCCTTACAGGATTATTGGGGTAATTGGAAGTATTTGGATATGTCCTCCTTTGGATGTCCTTGTATGGAGGAATGGACAACCCTTGGGACATTTTCTTCTTGAGTGCTAGCAATTCATTTGCAAGCTTCTTCACCATAGGATCTGTGGTGGTAGTGGAAGGCAAAGCCAAAGGGGGCAGCCCTCTAGGCTCGATAGAATCCTTTCTCAATGTTCCAACCAAGATCAAATCATCCTCTTCTTTTGTAGCCAAACATTAAACAACTGCAAGATCATCTAGGGCTGCTCTTTGTAAAAGAAAACTAACTTCTAGCAATTGAGAATTGATGAAGAAGCATTTCAAGTTCTTAGGTATGGGTTGTGCATTAGTTGGAATCATGTTCTTCAACTTATTGAACTTCACCAAGAACTCACATATGGGCTCATGTGGTTCCTTCTTTATTTGTGTTAGTTGGGACAACAAGGCATGAGCATCTTCTGCTAGCTTGAATCTAGCTTTGAACTTGGTTCAAAGTGTTTCCCAACTTGTGATACTTCCTGCTACAAGATGGTAAAACCAATCAACTACAACACCTTGGAGTGTTTATATGAACAATATTACAAAAACATCTTCATGCTCCACCCCAATAACTCCACGTGCAATGTAGAATGTAGCAATATGTTCATCTGGGTGTTGCTTTCCATCACCCTATAACTTGGGAAAGTTCTTTCATGAACCATGAGGTAGTTCATGTGCTGGTGGTATCAAATTCAATAGACCAAAAGAAGTCCCCCATGGACCTTGAGCAGCCATCCTGCTGAGGTTGTATGGAGGAATAGACAACCCTTGTAACAGTGTAATAGGCAAGCTCCTTCAAACGTTGAAGGTCTCCTCAGGTAAAACATATCTCGTGTTGGTAGGAGGAAAACTTCTTGTGTGTTGAAGTCATGATCTTGTACGTGTAGGCAAAAGGTCAAATTTATGCTTCTGTAACAACTCAAATGTAGGATCAATGTGTCCTTTTTCACTTCTGCTATGGGTGTAATTCTACTTTGCCAGATTGTAGACTTAAGACAAGAAAGAGAAATCGAAAACAACAAAATAATTACAAACAATGAGGCACTGGTGTGCTTCAACCAATGAGTGTGGTTCTTGGTTGCGTGTCTAGGTCCCCATCGGAGTCACCAAAAACTGTTGGGTGAATATTTTGTCATCGACAAAATGGTAGCAGAATGGTACTTTCAAGTGTAGTATGATGAGATTAAATCTCTCCTCGAGGAAAGGGGAGGCACCCTTATTATTGCTAACTAAGAACAAGTAGTTAATTACACTTATTTATACTAAACTTATCATGTGGGTGTTTCCATATCATCCAATCCACTTTCTTCAGAATTGATGTTCACTTACAATCTTATAAATAAAACACTTTGATGCTTACAGTATATCATAAACCATAAAACTACTTGTTGGAGCAATAATAGCCAATATTTAGATTACTTAGAAGTAAGAATAACTAAAAATAATACTAGTGTGTGTCTACTACAAGAAACTCACAAAAGCTCAAAGACTTTTGTTGTTCCTTACGCTAATCAGAGAATGAAAATGGATAGAACAAAGTGTAGCCCAAAGTCTCCACCTTATTTTCAAAGAAGATTAAATAATCATGGATGATAACTCACATCCCAAAGTCTCTAAAGTCACCTCTAATCACAAACACATAATACAAATCTAGAAATGATATTGTAGGCCAAAGACTTCAAAATCAGATTTCTAGCACCTTCCAGATCATATAGATTCACACCACAATCCAATCAAACACACAAGAAGATGTAATGGGAAAGACATAAGAACATTCCCATACACAACAAGCTTATTCCAACACAAAGATTGAATGCTCACTTGACTTTCTTATATTGATTGAAAAAATATTTACACTTTGAACACAAAGTTTCAAGTTGTTTCTCAATGCAACAACATTTCACTTCATTAGCCCAAAGATAATATATACAAATGAGCACCCTCTTATTTACAAAGAGGAGCCATGAACAAAAATAGGAAAATTCTAACTACCTCGACTTAGTCTAGATAGAGTTTGATTTTGTTTAGGACTCTATACTTTTCTTATGTGCAAATTACATATTAGAAAAAGACATATAAGATGTCAATTACATATAACAAAACTACATATGAAATGTTTTGAAAATAAACTAAGTGTCCATAGACACATGAACTTCTTCTTCTTTATCTTTCTCCAAGAAATCTTAATATCTTTTCAGGGCCACTTGGACTTCATTACCATTCAGTCCTGGTGTGTATCTGGAGATGGTAAGGACTCTTGTGATGGAGTCTGAGATGGTGACCAACACACCTTTGTTCATGTCCAGAATCTTTTGCAACTTATCCAAGATCACCTGAAAATACACTAGATTATTAATTGATGCCAATGAGAAGGCTTTTGTCTCTATTTCAACTTGAACCAATGAAGTGAATTCTTGGATAACTATTTCTATACGGAGGGTCTGTTGATTGTCATCCAACATTTGATAAGGAATTTCTCCAATTTTATCAGATATGTCTTGCCCCTTGTTTATGTTCACATCTAGGGCTTCCTTGAGATCATTGATCAAATTTTGGAGGACTTCTTTCTTATTCTTCATGGCCTCCCTATATTCTACATACATATTTATATTGGGGATTACCCCATGCTCCACCAAAATCTCTAACTTGATTTTCCGCAGCTAGGTCCATGTATGAATATCTTTCTCTACCAGTTGCAAGTCTTGGGATAGCATATCAAGTATTTGATTCAACTCTGTCTTCACTTCCCCCAAGTTGTCAAAGAGTTCAATAGAAGACTGTATAAGTTGGGTACCTTGTTCCAACAGTCTATCTATCCAGGCACTAACTGCCTGTCCTTGTGCTCTAGTCTTCTCTTCCTTTTGAATGGATTCTTCATCAACACAGGTACCAACAGGTTCTACTTGTTCAGAGGATTGAGCTATCTTTAGTAGAACAGAGGTCAGTTGTTCTACCTAAATCTTTAGTTGATCCTTGATCAACTTATCTTTATCATACCTCTCAAGAAAAGAGGTCAATGTTACTTGTAGGTCCTCCTTTGCACCTTCGTGTATTTTCATACCAAGCTCTATTCGTGAAATAGAATAGTCAACAACTTGGATGTCTTCAATATTCTTATCTTTTGGAGGCAACCAACCTCTAAATATTTGTTACTAGCTAATTCTATGATCACCCTTGATATGGTTTTAGCCTTCTTTGCAATTTTAGGCTTTGATGGAACCAATTGACCAAAGTCAAAATCATTTGGTGATACTACTTGTTTCTTCCTCTTTGGCTTTTGAGCTATCAACCAAGGAGGAAGAGTAGATAAATCTTCTTTAGTTTGTGACGATGGGGTAGGATCAATGAGTGGCGAGGTGGACGGAATGGAGAATGGAATGGAAGTACCTGATAATGTAGTGGATACCGAGGGAACGGTGGTAATAATGGGTGGTGTTTGAGTCAACACAATAGAGGGGTTCACATTAGTTGGTGCATTGGGTCTGGGAGTGAATATGACCTTATCAAAGTCCAACTGGGTTGTGATAAATGGATTAGAAGGTGGTGATGCTAAACCTAGGGGACTCTACAAGGAGGAAAGTGAGCCAAACATTTTCTCCATGGTGCCATGAGGAGGACTTTAGAAAAATGAATCACTTGTGGGTGATGAAGGAGATGAATATATGGTTTGCACAGAAATAGGAGTGACAGACACAAAAGATGGAAATTGCACAGTTGAAACAACAGGAGGTGAAGTAGGAGATAACACCTGGGATGACTCCAATTGCAAAGTAGCTGGAGGATCTTGTGTTTCAACTACAACAAGATTTTCCTCGGTATCTACTTGAGTAGATGTTCCTTCTTTCTCTTTCCCTTTTCCTTTCTCACCTTTGTTTTTGAAAACAAATTTCAACCTTTGTTTGGAACTAGAAGCATCTTATTTATTCTTATTTCTAAGCTCCTCTCTCTTTCTAGAAGCTCCTTCAACATGCTCCTCTTCAGACCCTGTCTTGAATGGATTTAGCTTTATTCCTTTCCTTTCCAACCAGATGTTGGTATTAGGAAGGGTAATTTGAAACCTGTCCCTTGTGGAAGTGGACTCCTTCAATGACCATTGAATTGGTGGGAGAGAGGTTGAATCAATTTTTTTACCCTCATACATAGGATCCAATATATCACAATCATCCTCCATATCTTCAGGAATATCTAAAAACCTCAAATCTCTGATTTATTCCAAGGTTAGCCAGCTATAGTCAAGCTTCCTTACATCCTCATATGTCCTACACTCAGCCCATATGTCTCCAATTTTATGCACGTGAGTGTAGTTACCTTTGAGCTTGTCCTTCATCTCTCTGTAGTCAAATCCATTTTGGCTCTTGAATCTTTTGAGGGTGATCCACCAATGAAACTTGCCTCCTATCACCAACGGAAGACAAATAACATTGAACTGATCTATTTACCCCAGAAGATCTAATTCTGATTTCCCTTCTTAATGATAGAAATATATTGATACATACACTCTTGAAATGTGTTGGATTTTAGGAGCCTTTTGACCCTACTCAAAAGTGTAATCAAATCTCCTACTTCTTCATGGAATTCAATATGATAGATGTTCTTTGGCCACTTGGCAATGGTAGGCCTAGGAGTCGTGAACAAATGAGAGTTAATATTTTTCTTATATCTCTCTATGTTCTTGTCATAACTCTCCTGAGCTCATTCCATAGTGACATTTGAGTATTCTTCAATATCTAAACAACTGAAGATCTTGTTGAAGTATTCTTCATCAAGCCGAATCACCACTTTACCATTGACATCTTTCATAGACTTTCTCACTTAGTCAAAGCTGGTAGCTTCTGCCAAGACAAAATCTGGATTCTACACAGAGACTGGGAATGCAACTTCCAAGTGAATACCATTGTCAAGAACAAATTATTTATTTGGTGCAATTGGCTACTTGTTCAACCTTTCTAGAAATTCTGCCATATCCACAAGCTCAATCTCAGTGTCCCTGATTTGATCAACATTTGATTCCATTGAGGACGCAGGAACCACCCCTTGATATTTGTACTTCATGTTCTTTTTTGTAGGAGAGGCTTATGAAATTTGCTAAGAAACTACAAGATGAAGTTGAAACTCTCCAGAGTTAGCATATTTTCATTTGGCAAGAAATATGCAATTGTGGAGAAAAACTACACTTCTGCATTTGAGGAAGAACACTTGGTGCAAGGTCGGAGAAATTCTTCACCTTAGCATGGATAATTCATTTTGAAAAAGTGTAGGGTTAGAGAATTTCTCTGACCTTACATGAGGTAGTTCAAATGTCATGGTGTAGGATAGAGAATTTCTTTGACCTTACATGAGGTAGTTCAAATGTCATGGTGTAGGATAGAGAATTTCTTTGACCTTACATGAGGTAGTTCAAATGTCATGGTGTAGGTCAGAGAAAATTCTTTGAAATACATAGAGTAGACTATGTTTTTGTGTAGCTCAGAGAAAATTCTCTAAACTACACTTTGAAATTTTTTTTGCTATGTAGGGGTGGAGAAATTCTCTGCCCTTACATGAGGGTAGTTCAAAACAAAGTGTAAGTTGGAGAATTTTCTCTGAACTGTACATGGTACAAAAACCTAAGATTCAAGTAGGAGAAAATTCTTTGACTTGCATTTTTTATTGATTGATTAGGTTAGTATTTCAAAGAAAATTCTCTGAAATACATATTAGTTTTGGGTAGGTTATGTATTTCAGAGAATTTTCACTGAAATACATATTGGATGATGCATATGTTATGTATTTTAGAGAATTTTCTTTGAAATACATACTAGGTAAGGCTTGTGACTTTCAGCTAGTCATGTTTGGATGTGTTGTTTGGAGAATTTTCTCTGAACAACACATGGTCTAAAATCTAGTGATGTTGTTTGGAGAAAATTCTCTGAACAACACTTTGTTGTAAAAAGAGATCACAGGCGAGGTAAAAACATGTTTTTTTAAAAGGTTTGTTACTTGAGCTTAAGGTTAGTGGTTCTACATTGAAGGTTTTTTTACTTAGACAATTGCATTTTCAGACAACTTTCAAAAATATGCAATGTTGGAGAAGTTCTTTGACTTTGCATATGCAGTTTCAGAGAAATTCTCTGGGTTTCCATATAAGGAAAAATGCTAAGTCATCGAAAAACCTAATTTTACTTTTTGAAAGAGGTGAACTTAACGCAACTCAAAATGACTTTTTGAGGCATTTAACCACACGTGAGGGCAATTTAATTTTTTCTCATTTTGCATGTCTAGAGCTCATGGGCTATGAAACAGACAGTTTCATAGGGGTTATCCCATGAATTGAGTCAGCTAAATTCAAGGATAACATATACAACTGAAACTATTCAGACTTTTGAAGAGGTGTCTATTAACCAAATCTATAGAGGAGGAAATAAGAGTGCAGATTGGTTTGCAATAAAGGGTTGAAAAGTGAGAATTTTAGAAATGGAATGATTCTCAAGATCTCCTAAATGTAGTTCAAAATCTACTTCGTTATGATAGAGTTATTTAAGTCTTTTAGCAGTATCTTCCACTAGGAGAGTAAAAGAGTCAAGACTATGAGATGAAAGGGGTATACCCCTTAAATGGTTAGAGGTCTTAATAGCAAAATGGCTAAAGGTGGTATCCCTTTTGGGAAAACTTTGATTTTGAAGAAGAGGCTTAATAGGAAGGATGTTTTAGCTATTAATGATGGAAGGGAGAAAGTCGTCATGTTGGTGTTTGGGATGAGAGATCTCTCATGTGTCTCTTGTATTTTTCATAGCATTGAAAGAGCTCTTTTCTTATCATTTATTTCCATTCATTACGAGTTAAATATTGATAAGGAAAACTTATTCATTTCCAAGTATGTGTGGATTTTTCATTCCTTGGGAAGAGAAGTTAAAAGTTGTGGGTACAAAGGAATATGAATTTCTATTGATGTGGTGAGAAATGGAATTGAAAATGGGGGCGTTGGAAACTTGTTTAGAGTTAAAGTCATGGGAGGGGATAGGTGTAGAGTTGAGCCTTTGGAACTTGAATCTACAAGGAAGAAAGCCATTATTTGGAGAATTCTTCAACAAGGTGGTCTATGTTAGAAATAAGCCACCTAGATCAACAATGGACTAGCCATAAAGGGGCCAATAGCTTAGTTGGTAGAGCACTCTAGCAACAAATGGAAGGTCCTAGGCTTGAGTCCTAGATGATCCATATGATCTGTATCTCAAGAATTGGTATTAGATCCAGGCTACGAGTCCCAAGCACCTGTAGTGTGGCTTAACAGGGTGTTGGAAATAATCCACACTTGGACTAACAATGGATTGGTCATGAAAGGGCCAGTAGCTCAATTGGTAGAGCACTCCAACAACAAATGGAAGGTCCTAGCTTCAAGTTCTATCTGGTCCATATGAGTTATAGCTCAACAGTCTAACTAGTTTCATCGAGAATATTATGGGTTATGATCCCCATTTGTCTATTAAATTTTCCAAGTCATGGAGTGATAGGAAAGTTTCTATGAGGGGGGTCTCCTTTTTGGTTTCTAAAGAATTTATAGCTTAGGTGAATAGGATTAGATTCGAGGGCATCAAATATTTCAAATCTAAGAGAGAAGAATGAGGATGTGATGACTTCTCTAAAAGGTAATGAGAAACTCATCAAATTTTAGGGGGGATATTTGAGGGCTTCAATATTTAAACCTTGGACAAATGTTCTTCATCAAGTCATGAGGTGTGTTACCTTTAAGGGTGGATACAAAGTCACTTTGTCTCATCTTTTTTCTCTTTTAAATCATTTCAAACATAAAAAATTATTAAGCATTCCCTCCTACTTCTTGTTATTATCTAGAGTTCAATGTTAGATACTATGTGGGAGAAATGTGTTATTCCCCTACACCAAGCTTTGATTTACTTGCTATATCATCATGATAGGGATAATTCCTTAAGCCCTAGTTTGAGCATTTAGTTGATTGACAATCGTACTCATATAAAACAAATATGTAGGAGAAACTAAAAAATATAAAATTACGTGTATTAGATTGCTTGTAAGACTCAAAGAATAATATTGCCACTTGGTAAGGAAAAATAAGTTAGATACTGTTGGTCATGATGTTAGTCATTCGCAAACATAGAATAAAAGTTACACAACAACCTTTACTCATCTTGAAAGATACGATGAATTCAAAGAATTCATGATCCCAAGTCTCCGTTGATTAGGTCTTAATCTACTGACGTTACTCAGTGGTTGATGTGTGTTGCTATTTTCCATTCAGGGGCCTTACGTGTTTCTGCACTGTTCATCATCACTATCTTCAAATATCCTGCTCTGGATGTTTGCTCTGCATAAGTCTCCAACAATTCTACCTCTGCACTGTAAATTTAGTCAAATAATGTGCCTACAGGCTGATATTTGCATGATTTCTACCATTATTTATGATTCCTTGCATGATATTTCCAATAATACGTGCACTTAACTCAAATATGCTAATGATCTTCAGTTACCTACGGGATTTCAGCATATTTCACTGTTTCTTCTTGTTATTTATCATGATTTGCAGTTATGGTGATGAATTAATGAAATTGAAAAAAGAAAAAAGGGTTAAAGAATGAGATTCCCAAAACTACTGGACTTAGATCACTGATCCACATACAAGCTCCCATACATGCAATGAAAAGAAGGAAAACTAGAAATCATACTTCACCAGGACATTCCACAAATCCGCATGATCTAGTGCAAATCTTCAAAGGAAAAGTTGACAACAACATGTAATGAAATGAAAGCGCTTCCAGTTGAACACAGCATTCACCAGTACATATCCAGAAATCAACAGAAAGATTACGCAAAATTTACAATTAGGATGTAATCTGGAACTTCATATCCATTCAGTATGCTCAAGAACAGGTACATTTACAGTGATCTGAAGAAAGAACCTTAACATTTCAACAATTCTATCCTCATTAGTCTCAGTAATCCGATCTCCTAATTGATTCTACAGTAATTAGCCTTTTGCGCCAGATGCGTCTGTGTATTCTAATGTATTCCTTCTCTATTATGACAAGCTTTGGCTCTTATATAGAACAACTGCCAAAAACGGTTACAACGATCCAAGGATCAGGATCCTCTCACAACAAACAACGGTCCAGATGAAAAGCACATGCTTCGTCAATTGGCAAATGCACAGCTGGCACGGAATATTCCAGCATCTTCAACTTGATTCGGTCTCCAGCTGGCGAACAGCATATTTGACAATATCCTCCTCATTTCTGGCTCATGTTGACTCCATGCGCAACTTTGTAATGCTCAGCTTCAGCAGCATCATGACTTCAATGTTCAGCTTCAGCAGCAT
Source organism: Cunninghamia lanceolata (assembly GCA_027924645.1). Classification (NCBI taxonomy): domain Eukaryota; kingdom Viridiplantae; phylum Streptophyta; class Pinopsida; order Cupressales; family Cupressaceae; genus Cunninghamia; species Cunninghamia lanceolata. The sequence goes on along the minus strand of BSBN01000247.1, from coordinate 781,731 downwards.
CATGATGACCTCCTGCAAATAAACAGACAAACATTAAGTTCATCATCATGTGGATAAACAACAGGAAGTAAACATTTTATTAAACATACCTCCCAATGAATGTGCAGCTACAGGCAATCGGGCTCCAAATTTCCATCGCTTCATGTTTTTGCCCATTTTCTTGTATATCGGGTTCAAAATATGATCATGATGATCTCAAAATATACAAGGAAATAATCGCCCTTTAACCACCCTTCGAATCCGGCTTTGCATGCTCTGCTTGTATGTTTCGGGTCATCATCATCATGTTCGCATCGGTGCGACCACATATGATCAGGTTGACAATATTAGACTTGGCCGACGGCAACAGTTATACCTACGCCGAAAATCATGATGATGCCCAACCCCATGTCTTGTATCTGGCCGCAGGATATCATGAAATATGATGCTCCTCCTTTCCGAATGCTCTGATGAAAAGCACATCAGGATGTTTTGTTTCTGCATATTGGGGAAAGAAAGACCTCATCATCATCATCATCATGAAGACAAACAGGAGGATTCAGAATATGATCCTGCTGCAGGAAAGGAATATCATGATGACGTCATCGTCATCATCAGGCTTCGTTAAAATGCAAAGGGATGACGTCACCGTCATGTTTCATTAAGATCAGGAGATAAATGGAATATTGGGTCACCTCTAAGGAAGATGATCGCGTGGATGAATGCAATATGACCCTTTTGCGAAGAAGGTGATCCTCTTAAAAGATCAGGATGATGAACATCATCATCATCATATCCGCACTGGGTGATTTAAAATATGATCCTGTTGAAAGTCCTGATGACATCATCAGGATATCCGGGGCTTGTGTTAATCTTCGAACATGACGTCATCGTCATCATCATATCCGCAAAAGTTTATACTTCTCGGCAGAAGGATATTGCGAAATGTCGGGTAGACGAACAAGATCATGATGATCTTGTTCAACAAGACTTGGGAATGGAATATCACCCTCCGCTTTGAAAGATGAGGTGATCATCAAGATCACGCAAAAGGAGATCAGGAGGATATTACGAAATGTGATCCTGCCTTGAAAGATCATGATGATGATGTTTACAGGATTTTGACGTGCACGCGCAAATCATGCAGATGGCAGATTTCTTAAGTAGGGTGATGATGATCATCAGCATGATATTATCACATCAGGTGATGTTAGAATATCATGATGCTCGCGATGTTAGAATATCATGATGCTCGCGATGTGCTCAAGTCTACTTGACGGGAAAACACACTATCACTTAAGATTGACGTCCGGATGTTTCGAGACTGCATGATTTTTATCAGGTGATAGAGTAAGATCATGATGATGACCTTTGGCGATACAAAAGACCGCTCGACGGGAACAACCTACTACGACTTAAAGTTGACGTCTGGATGTTTCGACCTCAGGATATTATCAGGGGGCTTTTCAAATATCATGATGATGATGTTCATACAGCAATTATCAGGTTTGACCAAAACTTTGACTGTGCATAACTCCCTCATATGGACACATTTTCAAGTGATGTAAAAGGCAAACCTGCATGGAATTTCAAGCTCTTTCTAACCATGAGGTCATAGAAACAAAATATGAACTTTGACAAACTAACCTCATGATGATGACCTACCTCATCCTGACCTTCGTGATGATGATGCACCTGACTTATTTTTACCAAACCGCCAGAAACAGACAACACAAGCCAAGCCAAAAAGTTGGGTCCCTGTTTTGCCAAGTCAAAATGGGGCGTGTTGTGTAACCACACAACAACTTGCCACCAAAGAAAATAAAGAAATTCCAATGATTCAAGTGATGTGATCACATTTATCTATATTGTCCTAATTCTGTCTAAGTAAAATCATCATGATCTTTGAATGATAAAATTTCATTATGGTGATAAAGCTAACAAAGGATCAGGTGTGTGCATATGATTAATTATCCTCATCTTGAAAGTAAGTTGAAAACATAAGTAACTAGTGTTAAACTACATAGTTGGAGATCATCCCTCATAGCCAACCTGGATAGAGCCTTGCTGCCAGCAGGTGTCCATAACCCCGGCAAGGTTATCTATACAATCTCCCTAAGTAGAGCCCCACTGCCAGCAGGCGTCCATAGCCCCGGTAGAGTTACTTAGATGGCCTAATTTTATTTCGTTTCTGATTTTCCTTTAAAAATTTAAATTTGATATCATCATGTCAGTTCATTTGTACAAGGTGTAGTCACTTGCAGCTTTAGGTTGGAGATTGTATTGGTAGCAAGGGAGTCCCTTTAGATTTTTCACTTAACACCTATACTCATATCTTCAACAAACCCAAGGCTGTTAGGTGTTTCATTGTGTTTGATTCACTTTGGACAAGAAAAAGTACCCTGATGAAAAGACATCATAAACCTGATCATGAACATTTCTTAGAATGAATCATAACCTATATTTAAACGTGATCTCATCCCTTGAATCCTAACAATTTAACTATTTTCTTAAGGTGATGAAGTGCATCATCCTGACTTACCAGAACAAGGTCCCAACCAACAAAACAACAACAGAAGAAACACTATACAAACAACTAACCTACAAAAAAGGAAACAACAGGAACAGAACAAGAAAGCAAAACAAACAAGCAGACTGTACAAACAACTAATCTACAAAATTATATACAAACCACTACTAGGCAAACAAAAACCAGAAAAAGACCTAAGGACACCTGTATTTGCATACTTCTTTTGATTGTGCAGGAGCATCAGGGTATTAGTTATGGTTCTCAATCTAGCAAATATATCTTTATATTCTGAAGAATATTCTGATATTCTAAATTCACTGTATTCAACAGAACAACTCTTGATGATCAGCAACTGGGGAAGCTCACCATGTTCATGATTAATCCATATGCATGTTTTATCTTCTGAATTTCCATAATCGAAATAGTATTCAACATTATTTACTGTGGAAAGGAGAAATACAACCTGTTGTATTTCTGGCTTTGCTGGACATGCTTCTTCATTGGCAGTTGGTCTTCCATTTGTCATTATATTTTTACTGCTTGGCTCAGTGCCTGGTCTCTCTTCGAATTGAAGGATGTATGACCTTTGATGTATTAATTCTTCATCTTTATCCAGCCTTATCCCTCCATTCTGGACGTTCAGTTCATCTTCTAGTTCAGGAAACTTCTCAATATTTTCTTCAATTTCCTGCACATCAGCATCTAAATAAGTATCTTTATTATCACAACCTGATATACAGAAATTTATCATTTCTAAATCATTTGACTGTAAAGGAGAAACAACTTTCACTTGATGAGGACACTCCCCTGTTTCATTTTCAAAATATTTCTGGAGTGACATCTGATCATGCACAACAACTCCAAAGTCTTCTACATCTTCATTTTTCAGGAATTGTTCATTAAATAATTCACATCTTCTATCTAGTAAAGGATCTGGTTCCATTAACCTGCAACATTCTTGCATTTGATCATTTAATTCAAAGAAGTCAGGTAATAAATCAGCATTTATTTTCTTCTCTATGACTCCTTGAGTTACTATCATAGGAACTTCATCATCAGCAGTGCATTTAAATTGCTCTACTATCTGTTTACACTTCTCTTTACCATAGAATGACTCCAGGAAAGATGTTTCATCTTCTTTATCAAAAGTATTAGGATCAGAATTAAAAATATTATCCTGATGAGTGATTTCTTCTCTAAAATTTTCACAAGATTCATACCTGCATACTGACTGGTCCTTACTTGTATTAGGAAGTAGAGAACTCCTATCAATCTCACCATAAAATGAATCCAGGAAAGATGTTTCCTCTTCATTACCTTTTGGAACTGATTCAGCTATTGTATTTTCTAGAATCTTTTTCAACACGACCAAGCAAGGGTAGCAATCTCTCTCTGAATGCTCTTCATCATGTAATCTGCACCAGCTTTCAATCAAGACATCATCAATGGGCAAACCTGATATTTGACTACACTGTATATTTCTAGACAAGTATAATTCAAAATCTTCAGATCTGTCCACTTCAGTGTCTGGACAATTAATAACTTCTGGTGCTGCATCTGCTTGTTGCTCCAGAATTTCTTCATTTTCCTGGCAAATTTCTTCATTTTCCTGGCAAGTTTCAGCTCTGAACACATCCGGGAAGAATATTAGTCCTTTCAAATATAAATCTAACCTTGTGAGGAAAGTTAAACAATTAATTTCACTGTGTTCTACAGTCTGGTGTATCCTGCAACAGGTAGATAAACCAAAGTTAGACAAATTGTGAGGGTAAAGCTGCCTACTCAAAGTTTCCTGAAATAAAGGAATGTTAATTTGACCATTATTTTCATATACATCCATCAAAATGAGACTCTATTCTTCAATTTTTAGTATTTTGCAATTTTAAGGAGATCTATCATATCTCAGACTAAAACTTGAAAGTCCAGAAAATCAAACAAATATTTGATGCTTTGGGCTAGATCTTTGCAAAGGTGCAACCAAAACATCTCAGGTAAGAGATATTTGCAGACATTTAACTCAAATGCTGAAATATTTATGCAATATTTGCAGAAAATCCAAAAAATCTTTGTTCAGGAACAGGATCTATTATTCGGCCCTCCTTCTAGCGCCAATTTATGTTGCGTTAGAAGCGAGGGGCCTGCAGATACGTTAGCAAGATTTAAAGCGGGCTGCTATACAGAGGCAGGGGATATCACTTCAACTGAAAAGAATTTATTTGCTAAGAAACAGCTCGGCCCTCCTTCTAGCGCCAATTTATGTTGGTCATGATGTTAGTCATTCGCAAACATAGAATAAAAGTTACACAACAACCTTTACTCATCTTGAAAGATACGATGAATTCAAAGAATTCATGATCCCAAGTCTCCGTTGATTAGGTCTTAATCTACTGACGTTACTCAGTGGTTGATGTGTGTTGCTGTTTTCCATTCAGGGGCCTTACGTGTTTCTGCACTGTTCATCATCACTATCTTCAAATATCCTGCTCTGGATGTTTGCTCTGCATAAGTCTCCAACAATTCTACCTCTGCACTGTAAATTTAGTCAAATAATGTGCCTACAGGCTGATATTTGCATGATTTCTACCATTATTTATGATTCCTTGCATGATATTTCCAATAATACGTGCACTTAACTCAAATATGCTAATGATCTTCAGTTACCTACGGGATTTCAGCATATTTCACTGTTTCTACTTGTTATTTATCATGATTTGCAGTTATGGTGATGAATTAATGAAATTGAAAAAAGAAAAAAGGGTTAAAGAATGAGATTCCCAAAACTACTGGACTTAGATCACTGATCCACATACAAGCTCCCATACATGCAATGAAAAGAAGGAAAACTAGAAATCATACTTCACCAGGACATTCCACAAATCCGCATGATCTAGTGCAAATCTTCAAAGGAAAAGTTGACAACAACATGTAATGAAATGAAAGCGCTTCCAGTTGAACACAGCATTCACCAGTACATATCCAGAAATCAACAGAAAGATTACGCAAAATTTACAATTAGGATGTAATCTAGAACTTCATATCCATTCAGTATGCTCAAGAACAGGTACATTTACAGTGATCTGAAGAAAGAACCTTGACATTTCAACAATTCTATCCTCATTAGTCTCAGTAATCCGATCTCCTAATTGATTCTACAGTAATTAGCCTTTTGCGCCAGATGCGTCTGTGTATTCTAATGTATTCCTTCTGTATTATGACAAGCTTTGGCTCTTATATAGAACAACTGCCAAAAACGGTTACAACGATCCAAGGATCAGGATCCTCTCACAACAAACAACGGTCCAGATGAAAAGCACATGCTTCGTCAGTTGGCAAATGCACAGCTGGCACGGAATATTCCAGCATCTTCAACTTGATTCGGTCTCCAGCTGGCGAACAGCATATTTGACAATATCCTCCTCATTTCTGGCTCATGTTGACTCCATGCGCAACTTTGTAATGCTCAGCTTCAGCAGCATCATGACTTCAATGTTCAGCTTCAGCAGCATCATGATGACCTCCTGCAAATAAACAGACAAACATTAAGTTCATCATCATGTGGATAAACAACAGGAAGTAAACATTTTATTAAACATACCTCCCAATGAATGTGCAGCTACAGGCAATCGGGCTCCAAATTTCCATCGCTTCATGTTTTTGCCCATTTTCTTGTATATCGGGTTCAAAATATGATCATGATGATCTCAAAATATACAAGGAAATAATCGCCCTTTAACCACCCTTCGAATCCGGCTTTGCATGCTCTGCTTGTATGTTTCGGGTCATCATCATCATGTTCGCATCGGTGCGACCACATATGATCAGGTTGACAATATTAGACTTGGCCGACGGCAACAGTTATACCTACGCCGAAAATCATGATGATGCCCAACCCCATGTCTTGTATCTGGCCGCAGGATATCATGAAATATGATGCTCCTCCTTTCCGAATGCTCTGATGAAAAGCACATCAGGATGTTTCGTTTCTGCATATTGGGGAAAGAAAGACCTCATCATCATCATCATGATGAAGACAAATAGGAGGATTCGGAATATGATCCTACTGCAGGAAAGGAATATCATGATGACGTCATCGTCATCATCAGGCTTCGTTAAAATGCAAAGGGATGACGTCACCGTCATGTTTCGTTAAGATCAGGAGATAAATGGAATATCGGGTCACCTCTAAGGAAGATGATCGCGTGGATGAATGCAATATGACCCTTTTGCGAAGAAGGTGATCCTCTTAAAAGATCAGGATGATGAACATCATCATCATCATATCCGCACTGGGTGATTTAAAATATGATCCTGTTGAAAGTCCTGATGACGTCATCAGGATATCCGGGGCTTGTGTTAATCTTTGAACATGACGTCATCGTCATCATCATATGGCGAACAGGATCATGCCTTGGAAAATATCCTGCCGAAGAAGAAAGGTGATGGTGACGTCATTGTCATCATCATATCCGCAAAAGTTTATACTTCTCGGTAGGAGGATATTGCGAAATGTCGGGTAGACGAACAAGATCATGATGATCTTGTTCAACAAGACTTGGGAATGGAATATCACCCTCCGCTTTGAAAGATGAGGTGATCATCATGATCACGCAAAAGGAGATCAGGAGGATATTACGAAATGTGATCCTGCCTTGAAAGATCATGATGATGATGTTTACAGGATTTTGACGTGCGCGCGCAAATCATGCAGATGGCAGATTTCTTAAGTAGGGTGATGATGATCATCAGCATGATATTATCACATCGGGTGATGTTAGAATATCATGATGCTCGCGATGTTAGAATATCATGATGCTCGCGATGTGCTCAAGTCTACTTGACGGGAAAACACACTATCACTTAAGATTGACGTCCGGATGTTTCGGGACTGCATGATTTTTATCAGGTGATAGAGTAAGATCATGATGATGACCTTTGGCGATACAAAAGACCGCTCGACGGGAACAACCTACTACGACTTAAAGTTGACGTCCGGATGTTTCGACCTCAGGATATTATCGGGGGGCTTTTCAAATATCATGATGATGATGTTCATACAGCAATTATCAGGTTTGACCAAAACTTTGACTGTGCATAACTCCCTCATATGGACACATTTTCAAGTGATGTAAAAGGCAAACCTGCATGGAATTTCAAGCTCTTTCTAACCATGAGGTCATAGAAACAAAATATGAACTTTGACAAACTAACCTCATGATGATGACCTACCTCATCCTGACCTTCGTGATGATGATGCACCTGACTTATTTTTACCAAACCGCCAGAAACAGACAACACAAGCCAAGCCAAAAAGTTGGGTCCCTATTTTGCCAAGTCAAAATGGGGCGTGTTGTGTAACCACACAACAGATACCAAAATGCAAAAAATTCTGAGATAATGTTTAGTGAATACCAAAATACAAAAAATTCAGCTCACCTCAAATCTTGCAATTTGGTATGCTCACCCGAGTTATTTGCTTTCAACCATTTTATAGAATAATTATGGGAATAGCTCTACATGTTAAAAACAAATTAATTAATAGATATAGCAATGATGTTTGAAAATTATATAACTCATTTAAATAGATTTTTGAGTGAGGCAAACTGGTATATATAAAATTATAGGGAAAATTAGTTCATTTTAATAAATCATAAAAAATAGGAGCAAATAAGTACCTCCATAAAATTGAATCATTATAAAAGGACTTCCAATATTTAAATTAGTTTTACACTACCTTGAGTAATTAACAATGGAAATTATTTGTGCAAATCTTTAATATTCCATTTTAAAATCTTTAAAACGAAAGTAGTTTATATACCAAAAGAACAAAAATCCTATTGATTATTCATGAATAATAATATGATATATTTGAAGCACATTCTCTTGTAAATCTATTGTATCAATAGTCAAATATATTGTCATACACAAATTTAAATGACAAAGAAGATTAATAGTTTATAGAATTATATTTAGATCTAATAAATTAGCAATTAAACTAAACAATGATCGGATCCATAGATATTGAAAGATGTTGTAGCACTGGAAAAATGACAAACATTTAAACATAGAAATAGAAAAGTATCTACAAAAAATAAAGTAGTTACCAAGGAAAACAAAGAGTTCTCCGAAAGGCTTGAAGGAGGCAGATGATTCAGAAGAAGCCATTGACACCACTTCCAATCCTCCTATCCTTATCCTTAAGATCCAACACTTTCCAAAATTGACTTACCAAAATTTAATATAAATATTTTAATATAGGTGATAAATTGATAAAAAATAGGCACCTATTTTTTATCAATTTAACTTTAGATATATTTTTGAAATATAAATATGCTAATTAATCCTTAATATTAAAACAAAACTAAAAAATATAATGACTTTTTGCCCTGGTTTTTGTGTTTTTAATTGCAAACTAAACATTTGTAAGCATAATTACAAAGCATTTTGACAAGCAAAATAACAAGAATGATGTCTAGGTTCAAATATTAAGTACCTCCAAAAGAGGCACCTGGAGTCGCAGTTACCAGCAAAACTTTAAGAGTCCAAAAGGAGGGGTAGTGGAAGCTAAAGGGCAAAAGTTACAATGCATAAATTTAGGAAGGAAAAAGTAGCTCCTAATTGGATGGATAGGCATCACAGAAAGAAATGTTTTTAGATTGACACAACACACATTTTTTTTTAATTCAGTTTATTGTTCACAAGAGATATGGATGTTGTTGTATAAAACCCCACACCCTCTTCCAACATACTCTAGTTTGCCTACAATGGAAAAATTAATTATGAGCATAAAATTATATAGTGCATGAAAAAAATCATTCTCAAATTGAGAGATGGCTAAATGACCAAGATGTGATTCCCACAACCCATCTCATTTCTTATCTCAATTCAGATGACCCAACCAAAAACAATAACAAATTTCAATTTTCCTTCCAAAAGCAATAACATATTTCATAGAAATTTTAATATCCTATATGAATAACAATATTTATTTCCTTTTTCCCAATATTGCAATAATAGGAAAGAACTCCTAAAATGTGAGTTGTACACTAATGGTAATACCCCAAAATCTGCATCCAGGAGCAACAATCATTTCTACATAGCTTGCCTACAATCTACAACTCAAATCAAGATATGGCTAAATGATCAAGATGCGATTCCCACAACCCATATCATTTCCTATCTCAATTCCGAGGAAGGTTGCCATGCTTTCACCCAAATTATAGATAAGCACTTTCTATCCTTTTTTGTGCTTAATGAAATTGTATCAAACATATTTTAGTTTCTATGCTACAAAAACAAACAAATGACTCCCCTTCATCTCACCTCAAATCTTGCAACATGCAACATGCTGAATTTTAAATCAAATGTAATGTTAAAAATAAATTTAATAAACAATGTAAACTAAAACAAACAAACCTACATAAAATAATAATAAAAATTTACATATTTCAACTGAAGTCCAAAACGCAGACATTCTTAAGCTCAACCATAGTGTCCTGAATGGCTTGACTTAAATCTCAACCACTTATTTTTAAAATTTCCAAAATTTAGTGATAGAGATGTTCAGTTTTAATTTATTACAACTAAGAATATTGGCCTTTCTTGAAACAACTTCTCTTGACTCATCTCAATACAAAAAATTCAACTCACCTCAAATCTTTCAATTTGATATGCTCCCTGAGTTATTTGCTTTCAACCATGCACCCAAAATCTGTAAATTTATTGTAACAGGTAAGATTAATAGTTTTACAGAATTAAGAGAATAGTTCTGCATGTTAAAAAATTCAAGGAAGGAGGCAATGTAATAAAACAAACAATATTGTAATCCTATTTATGTAATAATTCCTTGTTAAAAAAAACAAAACAAAAAAAAAAAAAACTGATGCAAATACCTCTTAAAAAAACAAATATTTTCTCCATGCTTTGGATCAATTCCTCATATGGTGATTCTTTTATTTTCTATTCGCACTCCCCTTTAGCTCACCTCAAATCTTGCAATTTGATATGCTCCATAGATATTGAATGATGCAACACTGGAAAAATGACAAATATTTTGTGCTAGAAAACCAAAAAAATGAACTAAATTTTATATTATTAGTTAGTTTTGCATGTACAAATAAATTTTCTGCTAGAAAAAAACTGATGCAAATACCTTTTAAAAAACCAAGATTTTCTCCATGCCTTGGATCAACTCCTTAGAAGGTGATTCTTTTGTTTTCTATTTGTACTTTCCTTCAGCTCACCTCAAATCTTGTAATTTGATATGCTCGCTTGAGTCATAACAATTTGTTGGATTCACTTTCTTTACCCATGAATTTATGAGTGGAAGGAGAGATGGATGGTGATGCACAAGGAAACGCTCGGGCATGAACATGGCAAGAGAATGCAAGATGGTGGCGTTACATAATGAAATAATTTTTTATATGTGTCTATTCTTAATGAATTTTCATCGGTGCATTTATTACTATTTTTTAAAGTTTTTATTTAGTTTTTAATTTTTTTCTATTTTTTTAAGATTCTACATTAGAATCTTATAAGTTTATATGGAAATTCTAGAATCTTTTAGCTCTTCTCCTCCACCCTGTTGTGACTGTAGGATTAATTGTTTTAAAAAGGAAGCATTATGTTTGTTGAAAATGGTTTTTTCAATGCAAGAATGGTTACAATCAAATACTTATAGTATAAAATGCTAATGTAGTCTTGAGTTATTATTCTTGAATCAAATATTGAATTTAGATTATAGGAACCCTTAATCTTATTGGGATTTGTTATTGATTTTATTCGAATCAATTTAATATCTTGAAATATCAAACCCTAAAATGTATTAAAATTCCTCATCTCTTAATGTGAGCATTTCTCTCTTATCTTCTTGGATTCATTCCATATTTCCTTTGATTTGTCATATCTCTAATTATATAAAGCTTTTATATCATTAGTAATTATTACTATTTAATTTTGTTTAATCTCTTTGCCATATCATGATATAAGTAGAATAGCATTTGTTCATGCATTGAATTGTTAGATATATCATGTTGAACCAGATTCCATCACACTTGTTGGTTTCAATTTTCTAGGCCCTTCGTATAGGGTCGGGATTTCTTCAATTGAAGAAAATTGGGGAAGCGTAAGCTTTGTGGTTGGGCAGAAAATGCTTCGATGATGTTCTCACTCTTTTGAACTTTTATGCAAGGAGGCTTTATTGACAGGTATAAACAATGTATGTTCATTGTCGAGAGTTCAAAATGACCTTATGGTCTTGATGTAAAGGAATTGTATATGCAAGCTTATGAGCTTATTTTAACAATGCAAAACATTTATGCATTTTAAATATATTTTATTTTAAAGTGAATGGACAAGTTGGTTCATTTTATGATTATTTTATTATATAATCTAGATGGGTTTTTACATCTCTACTTAGAGCTTGCTTCCATCTTTCTCTCTAACATGATGGATCTAGTGCAGGATGCATAGTTCGTGGAAACTCTGGCCTTCTCTTACATTCATCAATATCTTCTCACTGTAGAGAAACTCCAATTGGCAATAGAAAACTATGACATGTATGAAGATGAGGCTCCTCTAGGTGGTTTATTTTCCATCCAACTCCTTCAAAGTTCTTCTCTAGTGTGCATTTATAACACTCTCTAAAAGAGGCTTCAGTTTAGCTATGGGAATGCTCTGATTTTAGTGCTGGAAATTCACAAATTCTAGTTACCACTAGGATTTGATGTTTACATAAAAGAGATATTTAATGTCATTAACTTCCTATGAATGCATGCACCAGATGTTGCTCCTTAGCTCGGGAATGCTAATATGTTGTTTCCTCTTGTTCATTTACCTCCTATTGACGACACTATGGATTCTTAAGACCCTGAGTAAGGGTGTGAGTGTCTCGAGGTGGCGTGGTTTTTTGGATGTGTTCTCGTAGCGTTTGTACTAACTTTAGTTGGCATTAAGCGTATGTTGCTTTTTCTTTTGATTATATGACTATAAAAGATTATCCCTCTATGTTTTCATGGTGGTTGTAGTGCCCTTTTTGTCTTTGATTATCTGATTGTAGCTTATCCTTGTATGCTTTCATGGTGGTTGTAGTGCCCTTTCTGGCTTTGTGGAGCCCTTAATGTAATTTTTGATGACTTTTGATATTAATATATAGTATAGGTGCTCTGCAACTTTTTCTTAAAAAAAATTCAAATCAATATTAATTCAATATTAATTGGAAATAAAAAGTACAAAACCATATTTAAAAAATTATATTTACTTTAGGTTTTAATTTGCCAGCATGATTAAAAAATTATATTACATTAGGTGTTAATTTGCCACCTTGATTAAAAATTTGTTGGCAATTTATGATTAATTTTCCTCCTCAATAAAAAAATATAAGAAATCTAGCCTATATTCTCCACCTCAATTGAAAAATTAGGAAAAATTTATCCTTATTTTGCCAACTAAATTAATATATTATGCAAAAATTAGGTCCTCATTCACCAATCTAATTAAAAACAAGAATGAATTTCAAGTTTTAGATTACCAACATTTTATTTTTAAATGATATTCAACATAAAATATCCACCCTCTCTATGATTTTAGTTCAATTTTTGGAACAAATCGCCAAGTCGATTATATCACAACATAGGGGATTCGCCAAGATTTCTATAGAATTCTCCAAGGGCCAGTTCTTAAAATTTACCCTAATATAGACTATGCATCACAATGTTAATCATCTTAATAATATAATATACGATGTGTAATACCAAAATAATAGGTTGGACATTGATATATTACATACCAAGGTTTGCATTGAGATATTTTCCTTGGAATACTCAAACCAAATAATTGTAAGACATTCCTTGGTATGCCTAACTCCAAATGTTTAAGAACTTTGGTGCATGATCCTAGAGAAAAGTGCAAGTCAAGGGGAATGTATGGCACCAACTCTTGTATTAAGGTATGTTAAGTATTTTTAAAGAAGGAATATGCCATCATTTAAGGCCATAAAATAATACCAAAAAAATAACAAGTAAGCGCTCCCCTAAGATTCATGTTAGCCCTTTCAAGTTTGTACAAAATTAGGCAGTCTAGAAAGTAGAGCAAATTTTATTACTAGCAATTGCACCTTGGTGTGCAAAGGGGACATTGAAGAATTGTGGGAATTCAATTACCGTGTCTTTAAGTGAAGGATGATTGCATTCCATTAGACCATGTTTCTTGAAATTGACATTTTTTATTCATTTTTTGCTTACAGTGGTCAATGCATGAGCTCAATAAAAAAGTTTTTTTTTTTGTTTCTAAATATATTTATAAAAAGCTCCTTTTAATAGTCAGAAAAAATAATAAATATTAAGTTGTCCATAACAACAATCTTTTTTAATCGAAGTAGTGAAATAATATCTAGAATAATGAACATGAAATGGATTTTTAGGAACATTTGTGAGTTTGAAATAATGGAGGACACATCAAGCAATACAAAGATAAGGATATTAGTTGGGGTCTAAGAAAACATGTGTTTTGGTTTTCCATATGTTTTGACTTTATGTGTTATATTATGAATTTTTTTTGTGAGCTTATTAGGTTTTATTTGTATCTTACTATACTAAACTAATATATCTTTCTACAATTGGGTGGTGTGTTTTTAATTATTGGTCACTATATGGCACATGAATCCATTGATGTTGCTATGGTAAGAATTGTTGATAATGATCATGCCTCCCTCAAGTGCTTGCAAATTTGTTTTGAAGATGCTCCATGAGGTAATGAAGCCTTCTCTAACAATTATTTTCTTGATGTATTAAAATCCCTGATTTTGACAATACTTGTGCTTAATTTGAACAGTACACAAGATTATTGGAAGGAAATTATATGAGTAGAAAGGAATAAATCAAAATGCAATTCTCGTTTGAGGAAGACAAATCATCAAACAACCACAAGAATGGTGCTTTTTATTAACGTTGTCCATTTTCACTTTCATTTTAAACCTTTTGTCCTAATGAATTTTTAACTCTATCTCTCTACTTCTTTCTCACTATCTCTCTCTCTCTCCCTCTTTATTTCTCTATCTCTTTGTCTATCTCTCTCCGACATCTCTATATTTTATCTTTATCTATCGTTTTCTCTATCTCTCTTCCTCTCTTTCTATCAATCCCTTCTCTATTGTTCTTCTCTTTGTGTGTGTGTTAGTCCATGTAAAATTACATTTTCTAGGTCCTAAAGGTGAGTTATCGGGTCCTTAAGCAAATGAGGTTTTGCTCTGAGCCCCACACCCCATGGAGAAATGACTAATAAAAAGACAATATCTCTTTTATCTATCTCTCTTTCCCTTTATATATCTTATCTCTATCTCTATCTCTCTCTATTTATCTTTCTATATCTCTATCTCTCCCTCTATATCTTTCTCCCTCCCTTCCTCTACCCCTCTCTCTATCAATATATGATCAAAAGTGAGTCTCTATCTCATCTTTCTCTCTTTCTTTATATCTCTCCCTCCATTTCTCTTTATGTCTCTTTTCTCTCTTCCTCTATCTCTCTTTCTTTAGCTCCCCATTGAGAAATGATTGATAGAAACTCTCTCTCTCTCTCTCTCTCTCTCTCTATTAATCTCCATCTCTATCTTTCTTTGTCTCTCTTTCTCTCTCTATCTATCTTTCTACTTCTTTCTCTAATATATATTTATTTAAATATTTAGATTTATTTTTTTAAATTTGTTTATTCTATAGTCATTCACTTTGGTTCACTTATTTTGTGGTTTTGCATGGACATTGGGGGAGATGTTATATATAAGTGAACCAAAGTGAATGACTATAGAATAAACAACTTAAAAAAAACATAAATCTGAATATTTAAATAAATATATATTAGAGAAAGAAGTAGAATATATATATATATATATATATATATATATATATATATATATATATATATATCAGTTAGAGGTCAGTTTTGGCTAGTAAAAATAAGACAAATATTTACCACTTTTTATTGTGAATGAGGTGTAAAATTGTTATTGATTGTTTGACCATCGAAATGGATGATATTCAAGTGTTCATTCACACCCTTTAAATTACCTCTTATCTCATGAACATGAAATTGTAAAAACACTATTATTTAATATATTTTTATTAACAAACATTTAAATTCAATATAATCTTTTATAGCGATATTAATAAAAAAATATTCCCACAAACTAAACAAATTAGATGTTTAGTGTGGTTCCATTGTTTCCTTATCCATGTGGATGACATGAAGCAATGCTTGGTTGTGTTTGTTAGGGTTCAGGCAGATCAGAGCAATAAACACTAACAATTATATGCAGATTAAATAATCCAAATCTAACAATGAAGAATAACACAAAAGAGATTAACACAAAATTTTAACGTGGTTCACCCAAAATGGGCTACATCCATAGAAACTCAGCCATCCAATGATTTTATTATCTAGTGCAAAACAAATTACAATCTCACAAATTCCACGCCCGCAACATACAACCTAGTCGCTTATAACAAGCTTTTGGAAGCTTCTAGAATTAGGGTTTTACAAAGTTGTTTTTCTTTTGTTGGTTAACAAAAATTAACAATCAACCCCGAACGTGCAAAAAAGGGGATTTCTTTTCACCACTGAACCCCTACTTCTTGGGGGTTGCTACCTGCAAACCTTGACAAGGATACTTTACAAGTGTACAATATTTGCATGATCAGTCACCACATACCAACAATGTTTATATATATATATATATATATATTCTCTAACAAACTAATAAATTACATGTGCTCTATCCATATTCAATACCACACATGCGGATATGATCTTCAACCCTATGGTTTCAACCCTTGATTTGTGGTTTTCACCTTTTGTTGTAGCCTTGATCTCTACACATTTGATCTTCAGGAATCTATCTAGATTTGTTGTCTAAAATTGGTGTTGCCTAGAGACATTGTTATAATTTGTTATGCTATGTACATGAAAGGTAACTTGCTCCCCTCATCTTGTCTTATTCAAAACCTTGAGTTGATATAACGATTTTGAACAATTTAGAAAACACACCAAGTAGAAATGCATATGCCTATGATGTCCTTGTGATATCATATGTTGATGCAATGCCCTCAAATGCTCTAGTGCTCAAATGATATGATATATGATGTGATGGATGGATGTTTAAAATGAACTAGAGTTTATCCTTTTATATAATATTAGGTAGTGTGCTTTAGTTGATGGTAACAAGTTGGAACTGGTGAGATTGAGCCCATATTTAAATTTGATTTTGAGATTTTGGGGGTCAAAACTACACCTACAAGTTTGACCTAAGACAAGAAATGAGGAATTTGAATATTAACTCCACATCTATAAAATATGTAGAATTTGGTTATAAAAATACATTATACACACCTAACCATTATACTAAAAACAATTAATCAAAATGTATCTAAGAAAAAACAAATTATACACACCTAACCATTATACTAAAAATAATCAATCAAAATGTATCTAAGAAAAAACTTAAATTAGTTAATGGTGACACAAATATTTCCTTGTGTATATGCCTAAAAATGACACGACTCTGTCCAAATAAATATTCTTAATATTTATTTAAATCTATTTCCTCTATCAATAAATAAATAAACAAATTTATTTAATTGATTCATATTATTCCAACAATTAAATAAAATCAATTTATTTAATTAAAATTCCTAAATTCTTCTAATTCCTCCAACAAATTAAATAATACCAATTATTTAATTAGTTCTTCCAAATTCATTCTAAATTAAATAATATCAATTATTTAATTGTTTCTTCCAATAATATCTTCTCTAAATTTAAATAAATCAAATATTTATTTAAGTTGTCCATTTCTTCTAAATTGAGTTATCTCTAAATATAATTCAATCCTTGTGCACATGCAATTGAATATTCTAAATATTAATTGAGCTAAAATATCCTCTCATCCTCATGCAATTTCTATTCTCTAGTTCTATTCTCTTAATTGATTGATCTATTTTTTTAATTGATTTAGTCTCTTCAGTTAACTCATTCTTCTATTTTATTAATTTCTCTCATGCAAACTATAGCAAGACACATGTCTTCTTCTTATTCGTGCACATTCCTCAAGGTTTCTATACCATTGATCTTCTCTTTCCCAAGTCTATAAATTGAACCCTCTTCTTCCATTTAATTCATCCAATCTTTCAGTATTGTTATTCTGCAAGAAGTAATAGCACGCCTTTGGCAGCCAAGTCATTCCATTTGCTTGCGATCAACTTGTTACCATATCATTACCATTGTTGTGAAGCTCATCTTCATTACAAAGCACTATCATGGCCATTTTCCATTGACATTCTTGGAATAGCAAGGAAGTGCACTCTCTGAGGGCCTTATTCATACACGCAAGATCGATTGAGATAGGCAACCAATAGAAGCTATGAAGTATTGAGGTTTGCAAAGGTTTTGTCTTTGTTTGTTTGATCTTGATTATTTCCCTTTTCGTTGAGTTTTGGGTATTATTGATATTGATATATTGATTATTCATTTTTACACCAATTTTCCCTTAACATTTTTGGCACCCACCGTGGGGCCTAGCCCCAATTTAACCCAAAAATTAAGTTTTTGTGTGTTAGGAAGCTGTACACAGGAGAAATCTGTGCATTTGATCCATCCTAACATGCATCTGCTGTCTGTTCTGGCACATCCAATCTTTCAGCGCATACAGGCTCTCTTTTGGTGCATATAACCTCTGATATGGCGCATTTGCTAATTTTGCGCATATATTTTGTATTTCTACGCTTTTGACCTCTGTCTTAGCGCATTTGTACTACCGTGCTTCTGAGCTCTGTTTATACACATTCAAGCTTTGAAGCTGCGCATCTGTTCTGAATAGTGGTTTTTAGGGTATTTCTTGTGGTTTTTACTAACACTAACACCTTTTTGCAAGAATATTCTCTCACCTACTTGTAGGATTAGATGTTGGTTTAGTCATTCTAGTTGCATTGTTAACACATTGTCTTTTCTTAAGGATAGTAATCGAATGTTCATACAAATTCACATCTAGATCTAACTAGGAAAGGAGTAACTTGAATCTTGTTGCATCAACAACTTGAATCTAGTCCCAATGCTAGGAGGATAAAATTAAACCATTGCTATCTTGCTTTCAAATTTAACAACTTGTGTGTGTGCCCAAGTAGCTAGCTCATTTAGTCTTTTTCATTTTAATTAGGGGAAAAGAACCACTGTCTTTCGTGTTTTTGGGAATGATACTAGGCCTATGCTCTCCCCTACCTTAGGTGACTAAAATGCCAGACATATCATTTTCATATGTGTTTAACCTTTAGAGAGACCTGCCCTTGGATAGCCATCCGTCCTTGGCGAACGACCTTAAGTGGTAACAAGCTAAAGCCAAGCTCTGCCAAGCCACTATAAATAAATTGTGTTTGGAGTGAAAGCTTCAAACAACGAGTGAAGTTATGTTATACCGACAGCCAACCTCCCCCAAAAACCTCCAAGGTCCAACCCTTGTAGGCTGGGAGATTCCATAACGGAGAGTAGTGTTGCTGTATGTATACCACTCAAACGGTTGCACTTACTAGTCATCCTTGTTTTAGTAGACCAAAATCCTTCTATTTGTTAGCGCAAAAGGTGGGACCTTTGAAGCCACCTTGATTCATGTGGTTCTTAGTAGAGATAGCAGAGATAATCCTAAGGTTCAGTGGGGGTACGAGCCTTGGGAAACTTAGATCTTGGTATGCGTGAGAAGTGTGTGCCATGGAGAGGAGATAGTGCTACTAAGACCTTGAAGCTATCCACTTTAAATATGCACAACTAGGGGATCCGAAAAATATTGCCTTTTCCAACCTAGGATTTGTACTTTCTATTTTTAGTCAAAAAGAGTCCAAAAAAATTACAAAAAAATTCAAATACCATGAAAACATTCTGTGTTTGTTGTGCTTTCTTGCCATAATTAAGAAAATTAGATCAAAAAGACCATATTGCAATCAAGAAACCAAAATCATTGAAAAATGTGCCAAAAATTGCAAAAACAATCAGAAAAACCAAAGCTGTGCATTTGTCCTGCAAAGCTTTGCATTTGTACCGACCTATTGCGCTTTTGTATCGTCTTCCTACACTTTTATCACCTGTTACTGTGCATCTAATTTTTACCAGTACTGTGCATTTGTACCGTCTTGCTGCGCATTTATCCTCTGCTGCTGCGCATCTGATTTTGTCTCTGGGTACCCATTTCAGCCTAGTTCCAAATTATGAGATCAAATTTTACCTTGCAGTCACTTTCCCCTCCGTTTCACGTCAAACCCTCTCTCTCGTCGGTCGTCTCATCCACCTTCTACCAGGTCTCCCTAGAGCAAAGTCAAAGTATTCTATATCAGATTAGTGCAAGACCTTTTTCAGATCATTTCAAATTCAAGTAACCCTAGTAGGTCATAGAACTTCGCTAGTGGTCTTGGTGCATGACTAGCCTCTACACAGTAAATGGGTATCGAGTACCCTTACTTATGGCTATCGTCTTGTATTGACTATCTTACTTGGAATCATTGATCAAAAGAGTCCCTTGTTCAAATCTTGTCATAAGTATCCTCTTCTCAGCAATCTCTGCCAACACCTTACCAAAATCTCTAGTTTCACCCCATTGCTTCCTACATCGCCTTGCATGGTTTTAACTAGATCTCAATACAAAAGATAACTTGAAATGGCCAGATCATCCAACCGCATTGTCACCCCTCATGATAGTGATGAGGAAATCTCTCATGAAGAATATCAAGGACACCTTCAAGATTGGACATTCCAATGCTTGCTAGAAAAAGTGCTCCATGAGGACCCTCACAAGTACTTTATTCATCTTGCAAATCTTGGACTTAAGCTCCCCACTGACTTCGATCTCAACAAACTGAAAGAAACCATAGAGCAAACTCCTAAAAATCACATTGGTGAGGACAAAGGAAAGAAAGTCATAGACCCGAACATACCTATGGAAGAAATGAGGAAACAAATCGAGGGCCTAATGCAACAAATGACAGATCTCAAAACAGGAACGAACACTAAAACTTACACCTTGGAAGACATCGCACCATACCCCTTTGACAAAAGTTTGAACACGGTGCCCTTCCCCTTTCGGTTCAAAGTTCCTAAGTTTGACAAGTACAAAGGGAAAGGAGACCTAAGAGATCACATTAGGGAATTTAACACCGCATGCATGGAAGTAGCTTACAATGAAACTTTCTTAATGAGATTATTCCCTAGATCTCTAGGTAGTCAAGCCATGGAGTGGTTCTCAGGACTTCCATCGGGTATCAAAACTTTTGATGAGTTAGTAAACAAATTCGTCACGCACTTCTCGTATAACATTGAACACAAAGTCTTCATGCTCGACCTATGCAATACAAAGCAAAAGAGTGGTGAATCCTTCACCTCCTTCTTACAAAGGTGGAGACAACTCGCAAGCAAATACTCATATGACATACCTGAGAAGCAATTAATAGAGATGTTTGTCCATAACCTTAACTCCGATCTAAGCTACCAAATCCAAATTCAATGCCCTACCTCATTTTCGAAGGTCATTGAGATGGGATTATTTATCAAGAAAGATATGATCACCAAGGGGCAAATAAAGTTGTACAAGGACATCCCTAACTCTAACTACACTACAGACAAGTCAAAATTTTGGACAAAAAATAAAAATGTCGTCAATGATGGAGTGGCTGATGCCAAAGTGGCAGCTCCCAAACAACAACCAATCTTCACTCTCAAAGGAGAGGCAAGCAATGCCATGCCCAACAAAACATTCTCTCGGAAGTCAAAGCCATGGTTCAACTCCAACCCTATGTGAAAGTTCACACCACTGGGAGAGTCCCAAGGATTTGCATTAAGAAAGCTATTGGCCAACAATGAGATCACTCTTCCACCAACTACCGACTATGAACTGCAAATAAAACCTCACTATTGGAAAGACACTGATTTCTGTGATTATCATAGGGGAAGAGGTAATACGACCAACAATTGTATCCATCTCAAACATGTCATTCAAGACATACTTGACCAAAATCAAGTAGGGGCTCAACAACATACCTCTAATGAGATGCATGTGATGTATAAGGATCTGCTTCTCAATCAAGACAGGCCATACAACAACAACGGCAACAACAATAACAACCACAATAGGTAGAATCAGAATAGAGGGAATAATAATGCTAACTATCCAAGCGTGTCATTCGAATATACTATCAATTGCATATTGGAGCACATCCCACAAGTCAATGTGGTCATGTCCAACCAACAATCAAGACCCAACAAAACTGATTGCAGTATTATCACCCGCAGTGGTAAGGTCACGTTGAATGCCCTCCCTCCAAGGTCACCACCTTCTCAGTCCAACTCCCATCAGTATAGTGTCATAGACCAACTACGAAAAACTCCTGCCCACATTTCTATCTTAGAGTTGTTGCCTCTGTCGCCTTCCCACAAAGAGATTCTCAAAAAATCCCTAGTGGAAATAATTGTGCCCACAAACTTAGCCTAAGAGAAGTTTCAAGCCATGGTAGGAAATCTAACCTCCTCTAGCACCATATCATTTACCAAACAGGATGACCTCTTAATGTCTCAGCCTCATAACACCCCTTTCATATCGTCGCTTTCATTCATAAACATCATATCAAGAGGGTTCTCATTGATGGGGGAGCCAATTTAAATATTTGCACGCTCAAGCTAGTCCTTACATAGGGGTTCTCTAAAAATGCCATGGATCCGAGGAAAAAGATCACCATTAAGGCCTATGATGAAGAGGAAAGAACTACTAAAGGAATAGTGGTGTTACCAATACAAGTGGGACCAATAATAAAAGATGTTGTTTGCCAAGTCCTCGACAGGGAGCTAGCCTATAACATTGTCCTAGGTAGACCATGGATTCATGCCATGAAAGTTGTGCCTTCTACCTACCACCAATGCATAAAATTCGCTCATAACAGAAAACAAGTCACCATCCATGGTGATCCTGACCCCTTTCAGCATTACAACTCTATCCACTCAAAGCCTGATTACATCATACCCAACAATAGAGCATCTATATCCCCTACCCCATAGCATGATTCTACCTCTAAAGCTTCCTCATCCAAGCCCAAAGAGCAGAAAATTACCATCAAAGAAATAGGAGTAGGGGAATACTCCATCAAGCACAACCTCAACTTAGCCAAATTGCCTCTATCTCCTAGATCCTTTGGGCAACGCAAACATTTTCCAAAGCCATCTACTCCTCCTACACCTCCTACAGCTCCCTTTGTAAAATGGGGGACCGTATTAGATGAAATAGAGGAAAAAGATATCTTACAATGGCTCTACACAAAAGAAGAAGAGAACATACAACAAGAACCACCTAAGCTTCCAATGGAAATCTATGGGCGAGGTGAGTCTATCATACACAGAATGGGTTATGAAGGACAAGGTCCTATTGGCCTAAGAAAAGAAGGAATAATAGAACCCATTCAACCTTCTTCATCCTCATTTGCAAGAAATACAAAAGGTCTAGGATACAAAGACAAGGGCAAAGCAAAAGCAAATGCTTGTCTTATGGAAATGATACATAACCTTCAAGAGGACAGTGACACAGATTCCAATGAATATGAGTGGCATGAGCTGACAGAGCACTCCTATGATGATAAGGAAGTTGACATCGTTCAAACTTATAGCCCCTACCGTGAGGGACAAACGCTAACGCATAGACCATTAGAGTGTAATTTGCCAATTCATGAGAATATGACTTTCGAGGAAGGTTCGAGTTCTATCGCAATAAACAATTTGGAGTAAAGTACCATCCCAGACCCTATACCTACCAATACCCCTCGCATATCCATTCAAACTATCAATGAATCAGATCTATCCTCTGACTCCCTCCCCCTTGTACATCCTGAACTTATCGACTAGGATCTACAAGGAACCCTGCAACTAGACATGTTCCAAAACGATGATGCCTACATTGACTACATAGAACTTAGGGACCACCTACCTACAGGAGATCATAAAGCTGGCTTCACCATTGAGCTCAATACCATGGCTTATTTTAGAGAGGGTGCCAAGCCTTCCAGTCACAAAAATATCAAAATAAAAACTGGATCTAATGGTGAAAACTGCTCTGCGGTAGTATCAGATCCCAAAATAGTAAAAAGAAAGGACGCATCCGATGGTGAAAACCCAACTATGGCACCTGATGATGGAAGGCTTGACACTCTCCTCAATGACATGCACCAAGAGAAATCCCATATTGTTTTGGAACCTATAGAACATGTTAACATTGGAACAGAGGAACAACCTAAGGTCATTCACTTTGCTAAGTCTCTAACTCCACCAGAAAAGACTAAGTTTGTGCCATTCTTCAAGAAAAAGCAAGTCAACTTTGCTTGGTCATACACAGATATGCCAAGATTGGATCCAGATTTGATTCTACATCATCTTCCACTAGATCTGGGAGTGAAACCAGTCAAACAGAAACTTAGAAAGATGCATCCACATATTGCACTACTAGTGAAAGAAGACATCAAGAAACTGCTGGATGTAGGGATCATCAGAGCCATAGACTATCCAGAGTGGGTCTCCAACATAGTGCTAGTCTCCAAACCTGACGGTCGAGTTAGATTATGCAATGATTTCTAAGATCTAAACAAATCTCCCTGCAAGGATGACTTTTTGTTGCCAAATATAGATATCATAGTTGACTTAATAGCAGGGCATACCATGTTATCTCTCATGGATGGCTTTTCTGGATACAATCAAATCAGGATAGCACTTTCACTTGTCCATGGGGCACTTTCTGCTAGAATGTCATGCCATTTGGGCTAAAAAACACAAGAGCCACATATCAACGTGCTATGACCACTATCTTCCATGATATGATGCACGTCACAATGGAGGACTATGTAGATGATATCCTTGCAAAATCACTCACAAGAGAATCACACTTGGATGTGCTAGAGAAGGTCTTTCAAAGACTAGAACAATTGAAAGTCAGGTTGAACCCAAAGAAATGTGTGTTTGGAGTCACCTCAGGCAAGCTCTTAGGCTTCATTTTATCAGCAAATGGGATTGAAGTGGATCCTGCCAAAGTCAAAGCCATCATGGAAATGCCACTGCCAAAGAATATTACTCAACTGTTGTCTTTACAAGGCAAGTTACAAGCAATCCATTGGTTCATATCACAATTGGCAGACAAGTGTCAACCTTGAAGTCATCTCCTACATAAGAACATTCCATTTAGGTGGGATGAGAAGTGCAAACAAGCATTCGACAAACTAAAGGAATATCTTATGAACCCACCTATCTTGATGCCTCCCATCCAAGGAAAACTGTTGTTACTCTACATATCTGCTACGCCAACAGGTCTTGGGGCCCTTCTAGCACAACAAGATTATGAAGGTAAAGAAAGAGCTATCTACTACATCAGTCGCACATTGGTGAGCTATGAACTACAATACTCTCAAATAGAAAGATCATGTCTTGCTATGGTTTTTGCTTCCCAAAAACTACGACATTACATGCTAGCACATCCAGTCAAGCTTATTGCAAAGATAGATCCACTGAAATACCTATTAAGCAAAGCAGCTCTAACAGGTCGCCTGGCCAAGTGGTTAATGCTCCTAAGTGAATATGACATTAAGTATGTAGACAGAAAGGCTATCAAAGGACAAATAATTGCTGATCAGTTAGCAGAAGCACCATTACAGGATACCACACCAATAACATTTGAGTTTCCAGATGAATCATTATTCAATATCATAACACCCTCATGGAAGCTCTACTTTGATGGATCCTATACAAACCATGGATCGAGGGCAGGAATCTTGTTGGTCACTCCTCACGATGATACCATACCTAAGTCTTATCATTTGTTATTCCCATGCACAAACAAGATAGCAGAGTATGAGGCCTTGGTCATTGGTCTCAAAATGGCAACATAATGGAAAATCAAAGAGCTACATGTCTATGGTGACTCTCAACTGGTGATCAATCAAGTTAATGACAACTATCAAACCAAAGATGAGAAGCTTATCCCATACAAGTGCATGGTCGATGACTTTAAAGAGTACTTTGTGATCATCTCCTTTGAATAGATACCTCACATTGAAAACAAAGTAGCAGATGCCATGGAAACCATTGCCTTGCTCCTTGAGATCCCAGAGAATGAGTCATGGTATGAGTTCTTGGTAGAATCGATTCAGCAACCATCTTCTAATCTTCCTGAAACACACTCCATATGCCTATTAGTCGGATCTGATTCACCTTGGTACAAAAAGATTTACACTTACCTCAAGGACAACACCCTCCCACCTGACTTGTCTTCAAACCAACGTCAAACCTTCATCTGCCAAACCTCTCGTTATACCATCATTGCTGACACCCTATACCGACGTGGTCTGGATGGTACTTTATTTTGTTATTTAGAACGAGAAGAATCTCAAACCGCCTTACAAGACGTGCACGAAGGAATTTGCAAAACACACTCTAGCAGTCCTTCCTTAGCTAAGAAACTCATGCGTTTGGGTTATTATTGGTCGAACATGGAAACAGATTCATATCAGTTTGTGAAGAAGATGGAAACAGATTCATATCAGTTTGTGAAACAGATTCTATCCAAATTATGGCAAGAAAAACACTTCTAAATGCAAGAATGTTTTGTGTTTGTGATCAGGTTAACTTACAGAGTCTTAATTTTTGTTATCATGTCTTTCTATGCTACTCAAGGATGCCAAAAGCTAGAGATGTTGTGAGGGGGGGATGATTATTTTCTTTGTTCGCTATTTGTGGATTAAACTTTAATAATGTGACGCCTTGTCTAAAGACATGATCAGCAAAAAGATCATTGAGGACATCAAAGGTCTGAACATGAACGGGGGCAATCCTTATCTGTTGATACACAAGAAATACGCAGGTCATCTCGGTTCAATTATACCTCGATACTTGTATTAACTTGCTAAATCAAAATCCATGTAAGCAATACTTAGGTCATCTTGGTTCAATTATACCTAGATGCTTGTATTAACTTACAACATTCAGAAAAAGTACCAAAAAAATCACCCAATGATGAAATAAGCACTTCAAAATACTTGCACTATCAAGATGTCAAGAAATCAAACACCTTTCACGTCCATTATACATCCATATCCCATGTAATAAAATATCCACAAAATGTAAAGTACCAATACAAATAAAAGCTTGTGAGTCTTTCTACCAAGTCAATCTTTCAATCAATCTTTTGTCTATCATTGTGTCATCTCTGTGTCGATCGAGTACTTTTGGACATAACAAAAACATAGCATAGTTTGCATATCATATCACATGAGATAGTCACTAACATGATTAAATCATTTGCATACATAATAAATGCATTAGATCATCCATATCCATTTGCATCATACATAGCACAAAAACCCACAGAAAAAAAAATAAAAAACATAATAAAAAACATGCAGAGCATTGTATAAATGGCATCATCATATAGATTGCATAACACATTAGATAACATCATATAGCATCATATAAACATCTAAGTCTGCATTAGATAACATCACATAGCATCATATAAACATCTAAGTCTGCATTAGATAAACATCACATAGCATCATATAAACATCTAAGTTTACATTAGATAAACATCACATAGCATCAAATAATCATCTAAAGTTTGTATTAGATAAACATCATATAGACATAATCATAGTATGAATCACATGTGTACCATCATACCATAGAAGTACATCCATGACATATAACATAAACAACTACATATATAGAGCGTCAATAGTTGCATCATCATATAAATATCAAATAAAACATGTCCAAATGTACAATATCAAAGGTCCATCTCTGAGTCAATGTCACATATGGTGTATACATCTCAATAAATAATGATACATGTCTCAAAACACAAAAATGGTACATGTACATGTCAGGCTATCTGAGCCATCAAAAGAGTGTATACATAAAAAAACAAAATCTGTACAAAGTGTTGGCTAACCCTGATGTTGTGGGCCACTGCTCCCAGCACTACCCTCTCCATCCCCTCCTCTACTAGCCCCAGACTATTGTGGGCCCATCACAAAAGCCCCTGACCGTGAACCACCTACTCTCTGTGAGGCCACGAACTAGCTCTTGTAGCTAGGTGCCCTCTGCTCTGCGGGAATAGCACCATGATACAACCCCTGATAGTACTCCGTCTAAGCCTGCACTCTGCCAAGCTCACCCTGTACCTATGCTAACTGCCCCTGTACCTATGCCAACTATGCCTGTACCTATGCAAGCTGTACCTATGCCAGCTGCACCTATCCAACTAGGAAGCTTCTAGTACCATCTGTGCCCAGGGCTGCCACTGCCACGTCTCTCTCTACTCTAATAGCCTGGACCCTCACCAAAGTTGTGTCTCACTCTCTAGAGAGCTCTGACACGCGTCCTACATCTGACTCCCACTAAGACTCGGCTATCCTGACTTGTGCCCTCAGCTGACTAACCTATCCCCTCAACATGGCAATAGCCCGTTCCTAAGCATCTAGCTGTACCGGACCCTAAGGAACCTATCCCTGTCCCTGCACCTACTATTGGACCACCTACTGTGGTGGTAACATTTGAACCTATTGTGCAACCTGTGGTTGCACTACCTACTGAGGGTGAGAAGATCCCTCCCCAGATCTCCTCCTCTGTCTCGGTCCTCCTCCTCCTCCTCCATCTCCTCCATCTCCACCATCATCTCCCCATCCTCCTCCTCCATCTCCTCCATCTCCCCGTCCTCCTCTCTTCCTTTGCCTCCTCCTCCTGCCAGCCCTACCCTCACCATCTGAATCCTCCTCGTCTATGCGAGGAACCAGCTCTTCAGGCCCTGAGTACCTTAGAAAAGGGTGAGTGGTGAACCACTCCTCGTAGTCAGGAGTCATCCTTGCATTTGCTATCTCTCTCTTCATGGGCCAGGCAACATAAGGTGGCTGTCGAAACTCTACCAGAGCCTCCTCATAGGACGCCACTAGGCCCCATCTAAATCTCTTTGCATGGGTACGTGCAAATAGTGCCTACCCCTGTGGCATGCCCTATCTCCTCCCAAACTACCTCCAAACCCTGCTAACAATCTGTCTCTCCAAAATAAACTACGTCCTGCCAATAAGCCACTGCATCTGAAAGTAGTAGGGTAGCTCATCATCCTCATCATCCCAATGCTCACACTACAGGTAGTGGCACTAGATGACTGCATCTACACCATCTAATGCATGCCTCCAGTACTCTGGCTTCCCTAGCTTGTGCTAGGAAATCACTCCTGTATATCCATAGCTATACGGCTCTCCTCTCTGCCTAAAAAACACGGAAATTGGTCGCGTGATGGCAATGTGTTCCCATAGCCAAAACTGCAACAGTGAAACACCTACCGATAGATTGGCACCCTTGTGGTATGCCACCTAATGCATATCATGGTATAGGTGCACCAAGACACAGACACCCCATGCATAGCAGGTGCCCTCTGTGATCATCTGCTCCATGATCCGTCCCCATCCAATCGAGAACCCATGCGATCTCTTATCGGGCCATACAATGCCTCCAATCAATCCTGCCACTATACCAGGGAAGTAGTCATAATAATCATGTATATCTTGCTAGGAGATAACTTGACGATCTAGCTCAGGGTCATCAAACACCCGCTTGCACTCTGCGAGTCCTGCATCCCACTAAGGATCATACTTCTACAAGCTCACCCTGTATCGGCAAGTGTAGTATCCTATAGACATCCTCAAGAGTCACTGTCATCTCACCAGTCAGGAAGTGAAAAGTCTTATCCTCGTTGTGGAATCTCTCCATTATTGTAGTTAGTAAACCGAGGTTCGTACGAACCTCGGGCATGAAGAAAACATAATCTAGGCCCATAGCATTGAGAGCCTCTTGATCTATCTCCATCAGCATATAGCGCTGCAACATCGATAAGGGAAACTACTCCCTTGACATAAGTGTGTCTTGAATGTCCTCCTGCAAGCACGTAAAGCAATGCATCAACGTAAAGCTGCAAGTATCCTGCTCAACATATCTAAAGAATCATATCACTAACTTAGCATATCAAATTGATCAAAACAACATACTACATCTCTTGACTAGATTCCTACAATCTTAGAGATAGCTTATTGATTGACGCATTGAGCAAGATGCCAATCGAGTCTATTTTGTTAAGTAAACTGACTATCATATGCATATGCGCTGAAATAGAAGGTAAATGCATAATTTCTCAGCAAATGCACCACTTTTGGCAGATGTGCCGCAACATTTCTTAAATGCGTCGATCCATATCATATGCACAACTATATCTATTATATGCGCAGCTTAATCCTATGTGCCAGAAGAGAACATGCATGCACATCTTAATCATGCATGCGGCGACTTGTAGCATGCATGCGCAGAACTCGTGCATGCACAATTTCTTATCTCAAATGCGCTGCAAGAAATTAGATGCGCAATTCCACATCACATATGCACTGAACTGCCTTCCTGTGCATTTATTTTACCTATTTTTCTCTAGCATTTATTACACTCATAAATGACCCTAGGTGAAATTTTTCAAGATACATATCGGTGGTCTTGCCTCAACTGGCTGATCAAACCAATGAACTCGCACAAAGCGGTGCTCCTCGCGTGGAATATCCATCTCAATGCTAACTGCTCTATGCTCCTATGCTCTCC
Source organism: Cunninghamia lanceolata (assembly GCA_027924645.1). NCBI lineage: Eukaryota > Viridiplantae > Streptophyta > Pinopsida > Cupressales > Cupressaceae > Cunninghamia > Cunninghamia lanceolata. The sequence goes on along the minus strand of BSBN01000247.1, from coordinate 751,544 downwards.
TATGCTCTCAGGGACAAATCAACCAAATCCAAGTGTGCAAATGACTTGTCTTGTGGACCCAGCTCCTATATATAGCAAATGGAACCCTAACTGGCTGTGTGATGACTATGACTACTTCTCGCACCTGTTTCTTCCTGTTTTTCTGAAACGCATCCTATTTTCTTCAACCCTAACTTAGTTTTACCTTCTTCTTCACGAGATTGTCCATCTCACATCCTTTTGCCTTCTTCCCATCCAATCTCCCAAGGGGGCATCCTATCGTCATAACCTGTACCAGGGGCAAACTGGGGCATGTATCGTTATGAGAAAAATTCTTATTCTTTGAAGCAACATGATAAAACACATTGCATCAAAGAAGGGCAAAATGTATACGCCTAAAAAATGACACGACTCTGCCCAAATAAATATTCTTAATATTTATTTAAATCTAATTCTTCTATCAATAAATAAATAAACAAATTTATTTATTTGATTCATATTCTTCCAACAATTAAATAAAATCAATTTATTTAATTAAAATTCTTAAATTCTTCTAATTCCTCCAACAAATTAAATAATACCAATTATTTAATTAGTTCTTCCAAATTCATTCTAAATTAAATAATATCAATTATTTAATTGTTTCTTCCAATAATATCTTCTCTAAATTTAAATAAATCAAATATTTATTTAAGTTGTCCATTTCTTCTAAATTGAGTTATCTCTAAATATAATTCAATCCTTGTGCACATGCAATTGAATATTCTAAATATTAATTGAGCTAAAATATCTTCTCATCCTCATGCAATTTCTATTTTTTAGTTCTATTCTCTTAACTGATTGATCTATTCTTTTAATTGATTTAATCTCTTCAGTTAACTCATTCTTCTATTTTATTAATTCCTCTCATGCAAAATATAGCAAGACACATGTCTTCTTATTCGCGCACGTTCCTTAAGGTTTCTATATCGTTGATCTTCTCATTCTTTTTATACTATTGATCTTCTCTTTCCCAAGTCTATAAATTAAACCCTCTTCTTCCATTTCATTCATCCAAGCTTTCAGTATTGTTCTTCTGCAGGAATTAATAGTGCGCCTTTGGCACCCAAGTCATTCCATTTGCTTGCGATCAACTCGTTACCATATCATTACCATTGTTGTGAAGCTCATCTTCATTACAAAGCACTATCATGGCCATTTTCTATTAACAATCTTGGAATAGCAAGGAAGTGCACTCTCTGCTCGGGCCTTATTCATACATGCAAGATCAATTGAGATAGGCAACCAACGGAAGCTATGAAGTATTGAGGTTTGCAAAGGTTTTGTCTTTGTTTGTTTGATCTTGATTATTTCCCTTTTCATTGAGTTTTGGGTATTATTGATATTGATATATTGATTATTCATGTTTACACCAATTTTCTCTTAATACCTTGTAGACAAGAGTTCAAAAATAGTTGCAATGCACCAACGGAGTTGATTCCATGACTTCCCTCTCCCTTTTAGTGATTTGATGGGAACCATTATTAGCAGTGACCCCATTTGCCACTCAATGCCTCTTTCATCTCACCTCGCCATTCACTAAATTTTCCAAGTCTCGCAGTGTAATAGACGCGCAAGAATCTCACAACCTCCTTCCACTTAATTTCCTTTATCTTATCATCTCTGCATTCTCCTTGGTGGTCAAGACTCAAATAAGACTTAATGCTTCCTTTTTAATTTTTAATTGCATTATGAACAGTGTTCTCAAGAAGTTCATGTTGTTGAACAAGCTATTTAAGTTTAAGTACATTTTACACAAGGCATAGACAAGAAGCCCCAAGTCTTGATTTAGCAGAGACAAGTATTCTGTGCTTGTACTGTGTTTTGATTTTTTAGAGAGTGAATCAGAAGGGTTTTAGAGTCTTGTGTGTTTAGGAACCTTTTGGATTCAAACATGAAATTGGGTCTTTGTGCATTTTTCCTGGTTTTTCTTTTTCATGTGGATTCATCTGAATCTTCTCATTCATCCAATGTCAAGCTGCTTCTATCCTTGAAATCCGCTATTGTTGTTCCACTTGGATTTTTAGATGGCTAGATAGAGGCAAATTCTAGCTATCATTGTTCCTAGGCGGGGGTTCAATGTGATCCTTTTGATCGTATCATAAGCCTTGATATCTCAAACATGAATCTTTCTGGCTGAATTATGCCCAAAATAGGCCATTTCCATAGCCTCATCAATTTCACCATTGCAGCCAATAATTTCACAGGTCCATTCCCTTCAGAGATCATTAAGGTTGTAGGTCTAAAATCTTTCAACATCTCCAACAATATCTTTGTTGGGAATTTTCCTTCCAATTTCTCTAGATTGAAGAACTTGAAGGTTTTGGACATTTACAACTTCTTCAAAGGGCCATTGCCTTTGAAGGTATGCCAGATTCCTAATCTGAGACATCTCCACCTGGGAGGGAATTTTTTCTCTGGAAGTATACCTCTCGAGTATGGTAAGTGGGAACATCTGGAGTACCTTATAGTATCTGGAAATGATCTCCAAGGGAAAATACCTATAGAACTTGGAAATCTCAGTAAGCTTCGCAAGTTGTATGTAGGTTGGTTTAATGTCTATGATGGTAGAATCTCTCCCGAGATGGGGAAGTTAAGTAACCTTCTTCATCTAGATATGTCACATTGTGGGTTGTTTGTTCCCATTCCCCTTGAGCTTGGGAATCTAAAGCATCTCGATACATTGTTCCTGTATGCGAACAACTTATCTGGGCCTATTCCTCCAGAGTTGGGGAACCTCATGAGCCTGAAATCCATGGATCTTTCATTCAGCTAGTTGACAGGATAAGTCCCAGAAGAGTTCTCAAAGCTTAAGGAGATGACCAAGCTGTATCTCTTCAGGAACAAGCTTGATGGTGGCATTCCTTCCTTTATAGGGGACTTGCCCAACCTCGAGGTTTTGGAGCTGTGGGATAATAAATTCACTGGTGGGATTCCACAGCAGCTTGTAAGGAATGGTAAGTTGTTCAAAATAGATCTTAGTTATAACAGTCTGACCGGTTTCATTCCTCCGTGTTGGGGATAGAGGCGATAATGAACACACAAGAAATTTCTATTTAAATTGTTTACATGTTTCATTATATAGAAGCCTTTGTGACTACAAAGAATAATCTAGAAACTTAGCCCACATAGATAAAAATAAAAACTTGCTAAATATTTAATATTTTTCTCTTCTAGAAACTGCTTTTACTATTTTTAACTATAAGAGAAATTACTAGAAAATGCAATATTCCAACACTCTCGAATCCCCTATTTGTGTGTTGGGGGGAGGTTGTAGACATTGATACTGATGGATAAATTCTTCTTTGGGCAGCTACACGTCTATAGACTGCTAGGTTGGGTAGTCCTTATTAGACACCCTTGCTTAGACTGCAGCATTAAGGATTCTTGATTTGAATACAATTTACATACCCCTCTATTCTGGATAGAGTTCTCTCTCCATTTTAGCCTTACCTAGTGATGGTAATTAATTGCCAACTATTTTTAGCTTTTAATGTTCAGTGTATAAACAACAACCTTGTACTCATTGTCTATGTTAGATTTCGTATGGCAGGCTCATGCTTATTAGCAAGCTTTGTCTATAAAAACTATCTTAGTTTTCTTTACGTCAATTCATGTGTTCAAAGCCATATAACTTTTGATAATTTGTAGATGTGTATGTACTTAATTAATCTATGAAGTTGTGATCTTGCGATTCTATCCTCCTCTTATTATTAGTCCCTGCCTTATAAGGTAGGAGACTAATATTTTCGGTGCGCTCATGCCTATTAATGCATTCGTCAGAAATCGTGCCACAAATGTTTATGCTATAGTTTGTGGGAGTATTTTATTAATATGGAATTTAGGGTTTTTTTTTTGCAATTTTCTCATTGATTGTTGGTAATTTCCTCATGGTTTTGTATTTTTTGAATTCATTATTTTTTTGTTAATCGATTTGTATCCTAATGTTTAGTTGCTATTGGAAATATTTCATGATGTTGTAATGTTCTTTGATATAGTTGTGTTTGCACCTAGTGTTTCTATAGATGCGTGGTGTTTTAATGAGGACATTCTGCATTTATTTCATTTGTTGTGAATAGATTGAAGTGCATGTGTCATTAATGGCTTATGGTGTGAAGTTTTAGGTTTTTCAAGCAAAGGATTATTTGTGTTGTTTATCCATTTTCTCAAATTGTTTGATGAGGGTGAAATCGGTGTCTATGGAGAGGGTTTGTATCGATCGTATTGGAAGCAAAAAATGAGGCATTTGTAAGTTTCTATATCTTTTACACTGTCATTTTTGCATTGTTTATTCATTTGCTCAGATTGTTTGATGAGGGTGAAATCTATGTCTATTGAGAGGGTTTATATCTATCGTATTGGAAGTGAAAAAGGAGGTGTTTGTAAGTTCCTATATCTTTTACACTATCATTTTTGTGTTGTTTATTCATTTTCTCAGATTGTTTGATGAGGGTGAAATCTGTGTTTGTTGAGAGGGTTTATGTCTATTGTATTGGAAGCAAAAAATAAGGCGTTTGTAAGTTCCTATATCTTTTATAGTGTCATTTTATAGTTTTTTACATCTCTGCATGTTATGGTTTAATGTCTATTGTTTGTGGTTCTCTGCATTTTATGGGTTAATGTCTACTCTTCCCTATCTTTGAGTGCTTTTATGGGTTAGTCTCTGTTGTTGAGTTAAAGACTTAACACTATAATTCATTAATGTCGGCTTCTCTACTGGCCATGATTAAGAATGGAACTAATATTTTCTCTGTACGCATGCATGCCAACTGTACTTCAATCTATGAAATGAAAATGAAAATTAGGCCTAAATAAGTGCAAAATGTCGATGTGTAGCATTTTAACGAGGACATTGTGCATTCATTAGTCTCTAATTTCCATTTAATGTGAATAGACTGAAGTGTAGGCGTCATTAATGGCTTATGGTGTGAAGTTTTAAGTCTGACGAGCAAACAATTATTTGTGTTGCTTATTCATTTGCTCAGATTGTTTGATGAGGGTGAGATCTGTCTCTATTGAGAGGGTTTATATCTATCATATTGGAAGTGAAAAAGTAGGCGTTTGTAAGTTCCTATATCTTTTACACTATCATTTTTGCGTTGTTTACTCATTTGGTCAGATTGTTTGATGATGGTGAAATCTGTGTCTGTTGAAGTTCCTATATATTTTACACACTTGTCATTTTATAGTTTTTTACATCTCTACATTTTATGGGTTAATGTCTATTGTTTGTTGTTCTCTGCATTTTGTGGGTTAATGTCTACTCTTCCCTATCTTTGAGTGCTTTTATGGGTTAGTCTCTATTGTTGGGTTAAAGACTTAACACCATAATTCATTAATGTTAACTTCTCTACTGGCCATGATTAAGAATGGAACTAATCTTTTCTCTGCACGCATGCATACCAATTGCACTTCAATCTATGAAGTGAAAATGAAAATTAGGCCTAAATAAGTGCAAAATGTCTTGGTATAAAATTATTTCATCAATTGGTAATGTTTGGTTGCTATTGGAAATATTTCATGGCTTTGTAATGTTCTTTGATCTAGTCATGTCTTTGCACCAAGTGTTTCTGTTGACGCGTGGCATTTTAACAAGGACATTTAGCATTTGTTAGTCCCTAGTTTTCATTTATTGTCAATAGACTGAAGTGCAGTCGTCATTAATAGATTGTGGTGTAAGTTTTAAGGTTGTCAAGAAAATGATTATTTACGTTGTTTATTCATTTGCTCAGATTTTTTGATGAGGGTGAAATCTGTGAAAAAAGAGGTGTTTGTAATTTCCTATATCTTTTACACTATCATTTTTGCATTGTTTATTCATTTGCTAAGATTGTTTGATGAGGGTGAAATCTATGTCTGTTGAGAAAGTTTATATCTATCGTGTTGGAAGCAAAAAATGATGCGTTTGAAAGTTGCTATATCTTTTACACTGTCATTTCATATTTTTTTATGTTCCTCTAATGGGTTAATCTCTATTATTCCTTATCATTGAGTGCTTTTATGGGTTGATGTCTGTTGTTGAGTTAAGGACTTGACACCATAATTCATAAATGTTGAGTTCTCTATTGGCCACCATTAACAATTCAACCAATCTTTTGTTTGTCACGCATGCATGCCAACTACACTTCAATCTATTAAATGAAAATTAGGTCTCGATAAGTGCAAAATCTATTGGTGTAAAATTTGTGGTTGTTGGGAGGGTTTATAACTATCCTGTTGGTATGCATGTTGTAACAAATATCTTTGTATCGTTTAAAAGCTTTTGTGTAGTTAGTCCTTGCATTTTAAGGTGGGATGCTAATTTTTTCAGTGCGTTCATGCCTATTAATGCATTCGTCAAAAATCGTGCCACAAATGTTTATGCTACAATCTATGGGATTATTTTATTAATAGGGAACTTTAGGTTTTTTTTGTAATTTTCTCATTGACTATTGGTATTTTCCTTGTGGTTTTGTATTTTTCTAATTGATTTTTTTATTAATCGATTGCTAATGTTTTGTTGTCGTTGGAAATATTTCATGACTTTGTAATGTTCTTTGATATAGTCGTGTGTTTGCACCAAGTGTTTCTATCAATGTGTAGTGTTTTAATGAGGACATTGTGCATTTATTTCATTTGTTGTGAATAGACTGAAGTGAGGGCATCATTAATGGCTTATGGTGTGAAGTTTTATGTCTGTCGAGCAAAGTATTATTTTCCTTGTTTATTCATTTGCACTCTAATTGTTTGATGAGGCTGAAATATGTGTCTGTTGAGAGGGTTTGTATCTATGGTATTGCAAGAAGAAAAGGAGGCATTTGTAAGTTCCTATATCTTTTACACTATGATTTTATAGTTTTTAACATCTCTGCAATGGTTTAATCTCTGTTATCCCTTATCGATGAGTGTTTTTATGGGTAATCTCTGGTCTTGCAGTTTCCTCATTGGCTATTGATATTTTGCTCATGGTTTTGTAATTTCCCAAACCAAATTAATTGTATGTTCATGAAACAGTGATAGACATTGAAAATGTCTATGTGTTCAACATATATTTGATGTACCATGGATGTTTTGATACATGGACATCATACATATCTTGAACAGATAAGACTTCTATTCAGGATGTGCATTTGGAACTATTAAAATGAAGTTTGGGGTTTTTTTGCAATTGTCTCATTGGCAGTTGATATTTTGCTCCTAGTTTTAAATTTTCCCAATTGCAAATGATATGTTGTTGTAGCATCTTCATTATTAAAGTGGATTTTGAGCTATGTTCTTGGAATTTGTTGATTGGCTTTTGATATTCTGATCGTGATTTTGTGTTTTTTGTTCCTGGTTTTGTATTTTCCCAATTGCAAATTATTCTTGGGAGTGATGAAGGAGAAAAAATTATCAATTTCTAATGTTTTGTTGTTGTGCACATGTCCTTGTTGCAAGTGTTTCTATGGACACATGGTGTTGTTGATAGTAGTTGCTCAGAACATTGAATCAAGGTAAAATCTATGTCTCTTGAGAGGGTTTATAGCTATTGTGTTGGAAGCAACAAAGGAGACTTTTGTAAGTTCATTTATCTATTGTTCCCTATCATTGAGTGCTTTTATGGGTTAATCTTTGTTGTTCAGTTAAAGACTTAACACCATAATTCATTAATGTCAGCTTCTCTATTAGCCACCATTAACAATGCAATTAATGTTTTGTTTGTCATGCATGGATGACAATTACACTTCAATCTATTAAAACAAAATCACAAGTCCAGTCATGCAACTATTGTATCTTTTTTAGGTTCCATTGATTAATTTGGGGGTGTTCTCTTTTGCATAGGTTCTACTTCATCAATTTAGTCCTGCAAGTATTGTTTGTTCATCAAATAGCGATAGACATTGAAAGATGTCTATCTACTCAAGATATACGTGATCTACTATGGATGTTTTGATCCATGGACACCATGTATATCTTGAATGATAAGACTTCTATTTGTGTGTTCATCATTGCACAAACTTGTACATTGCAAATTGTTTTAAATATATATATATATGGGTGAAGGCATCTACTTGTTATTTATGCATAGCTGCATGCAGCAAATACTGAATAGTATTAGCCCTTGAAACAAAGAAACTATATGGAAGGTAGTTTCAAAAGTTAGATAAAATTGGCGCACAATGTATAATGTCTATAACCACATGTCACACACATGCATGGTGTTCAAGATCTATTTATTTAGAAGCATGGCACAATGTGTTGTAGCGGTTCTTGATTTTGCAAGGGTCTATTGCAACTGTTTATTGTTTGACATCTTACCTCCACTAGTGACATGGATCTACTGCTACAATAATGTGAAAAGGTATGTTCTGAACCAGTTTATGCATTTGTGGATACTATGACATGAAATCTGAAAGGAAGTGAACATTATATTTTTTGCACAATGATTGTTCTAATGGCTTTAACAATTACATCCACACTAAGTATGTAGGATACTTCATTTCAAAACTTTCAAATCAATTATATTCTAATGAAGCTTTCTAGGTTTTTCCAATGCATGGATTTAGTATTAGATTACAATTCATATTTATTTGGGATCATATTATGTGATTAGAATACAATTCATACTTATTATTTGTTATGGATATATACTTGTTAGATGTTTTCTAATGAATTTGATGCAATCTGTATGAATTGCAATAGATATTTATTCAACTTTTATTCTAATCTTGGTTGGGTATTAGTGAGTAATGATGGATGCAAGAGACAACGTGTTACCTCATTTGGCTATTGTTGCTACTTTTGGACACATAATTATGACAATGCTATATACTAGGGGACATATTTCTCATGCTCACATGAATCTAGCTATTGGTGTTGCTTCCTCAAACATTGGAAAAATCTGTCTCAAAAAGGTAACTAAAATCACAAGCATAGCAGTAAGCTAGCGCTTCTATTTTCAAGGCACCTATCAATCTTAATAGTAAATAAAATCTATGTAAAGATGCATTCCAATTTCCAATCAGACATGTTAACTACTATCAACAATGTGACCTACCCACCACAGATGTTCACAATGAAAATATGTCTAAAGCACCAAGACATTGGAAATGGATGAATTTTTTTCATTTCTTCGTCCCAACAATAATTTACAATTTGGAAAATAGAAAATAATGGCCAAAATATCTGGTGCCAATGAGAAAATTGTAAAAAAGAGCTAAGATTTCATTTTAACAATGAAAATGCTCCAACTTGTTTCTTGACTGCAGTTACATAATACAAATAATATGGCAAACAAATTTGAGACGCCTGCACTTCAGTCTATTCACAATAAATGAAATAAATGCAGAATATCCTCGTTAAAATGCCACGTGTCAATATAAATGCTAGGTGCGAACACAACTATATCAAATAACATTACAAAGTCATGAAATATTTCTAATAACAACAAAACATTAGGATACGAATCGATTAATAAAAAAAACAATCAATTCAAAAAATACAAAACCATGAGGAAAATAGCAAAACATTACCAATTGATTAAATTATTTTATATCGAGACATTTTTCACTTATTTAGGCCTAATTTTCATTTTTCATTTCATAGATTGAAGTGCAGTTGGCATGCATGCATGTAGAGAAAGGATTAGTTCCATTCTTAATCATGGCGAGAAAAAAATTGGCATTAATGCATTATGGTGTTAAGTCTTTGACTCAACAATAGAGACTAACCCATAAAAGTACTCAAAGATAGGGAAGAGTAGACATTAACCCATAAAATGTAGAGAACAACAAATAATAGACATTAAGCCATAAAATGCAGAGATGTAAAAACATATCTATCTGTTGAAGATATCCCTGATGTTCTGTGTATGTTTTGATCCATGGACATCATGCATATCTTCAAGAAATAAGACTTCTATTCAAGATGTCTATTTGAAATTATTAAAGTGAAATTTGGCCTATTTTTTTACATTTTGCTCATAGTTTTGTATTTCCCCAATTGTAAATTATTCTTGGGAACAATGTGTTGGAATTAGGGTAGACAACTGAGAGGGGGGAGGGGCGAATCAGTTGTCTTAAAACTTTAATGTTTGCTGCAGTTTAATTCTTCTTTACCACTTATTAACAGATTAATGATATAACTATGAAAAGTAGGAATCAATATTACATGAGCAGAAACACAAATAACACACTTGACACAAGGATTTTTGGTGTGGAAACCTAGTTAAGGGAAAAACCATGGTGGGGGTTAACCCACAAAGATTATACTCTGTTAAAAGTATTACAAATGAGAAGGCACATGCCTTCGGGCTCACTGCTCAAAGGAGGCTCACTGCCTACAAGAATGATTACAAGAAGATTACAGATTGTTTGAACTGATGAATAGTATCTACTAATGTAGGAATTCAGTTCCGGTTAAGCACAAAATACCGATCTTACACACTTCATCTTGCTCTGCCCTATTTACTATTATGCCATGATCCAGTCCTCAGATCTCTTCTCCTGCACCCTTCTCTCTTCCTTTTTTGTACTTTCTTTTTCACCACATCCCTATCTCCCACAACACTTGAATCCATCGACTATATATATCCGCATCAAGAAATTTAATCAACTATAGTCTGCTTCAAGAAAACTTAGAACATTATTAAGAACTCTATTCTATCAGCTGAATCTATGCACAAATATCAACACAGACCAAAAAATTGTGTTCTTAGACCATCAGTCATGTCGGCCAATGCCACTGATTATCACTAATTGCTTATCCAACAACTTTTTTGCATCCGGACCAAGATCAAATACTAGGTAACCCTATTCTTCTTCTTACTATGTTGACTAACTAGAACCTGATACTCAAATCCTTATAACTTTTGAATCCTTTATCACCGGAGGCTAAATCTCTAGATTTAGATAATCTTGATAATCCTTATCATTCCCTCAGATCCACATCACACTATGATTTACTACCAGAGAGATCTGGACCAAGATACCAGACCCTGTCAATTGCTTTGTTTCTGACATCCAGACTTAGACAAATTTTCACTCTAACTTCTGGTATGAACAAATCATGAAATACGGATGTGTAGGATAGACTTAGTTGCCATCAATGACAACACCTATCATGTGTAGTAGTGTCTCTTGCCAACACAATGAAGGCAAAAAATTCATCAATTCCTAATGTTTTGTTGCTATACACATGTCTTCACTGCAAGTGTTTCTATGGACACATGGCATTGTTGATAGTAGTTCCTGTGCCTTGTGTCTATGAGCACATTTTGCATATATTTAGATCTAATTTTCATTTATTTTGATCAGATTCAAGTATAGTCTCCATGAATGGATTATGGTGTCAAGTTTTATGGTTGTCAAGCAAAGGATTCTTGTCTATGACATTGAAAGATGTCTATGCATTCAAGATATACCTCATGTATCGTGTATGTTTTGATCCATGGACATCATGTATATCTTGAACAAATAGACATGTTTCAATGAATATCACTATTTCATGGAAACACATTTTATTTAGATTGGGAAAATACAAAACTAGGAGGAAAATAGCAAGAGCCAATGAGAAAATTGCAAAGAAAAAGCCTAAACTAGTGCGATAAACCATAGGATAAACATTAGTGCATGATTTATGATGAATGCATCAATAGGCAATAGCGCATAGCAATCATTAGTCTTTGCATCAGTAATTGTTACAAACACTGATTATCACAAATATCAGATCATCAGTCATGTCGGCCAATGCCACTGATTATCACTAATTGTTTATCCAACAACTTTTCTACATCCGGACCAAGATCAAATACTAGGTTGCCCTATTCTTCTTCTTACTGTGCTGACTAACTAGAACCTAATACTCAAATCCTTATAACTTTTGAATCCTTTATCACTGGAGGCTAAATCTCTAGATTTAGATAGTCCTGACAATCCTTATCATTCCCTCAGATCCACAACACACTGTGATTTACTACTGGAGAGATCCGGACCAAGATACTGGACCCTATCACATGCTCTGTTTTTGACATCGAGACTTAGACAAATTTTCACTCTGACTTCCGATATGAACAAATCATGAAATACAGATGTGTAGGATAGACTTAGTTGCCATCAATGACAACACCTGTCATGTGTAGCAATGTCTCTTGCCAACAATCTCCCCCTTTGGCATTGATGACAACACTTAGTGAAAAATGACTAAGTGTCAGAATAACTCCCCCTTACTAAGTACACTTATGCTTTTCACTATTCTCCAATGCTCCCCCTTTGTTGGATTCCTCATTTTTCACTGCTCTTCACTCCCCCTTTGACATCAATGGCAAAGGGCAGGATCCGCAAATCAAAATTTACACAAAAATTCTATATACTAGGTCACATATGTACAAGCAATCCTTAAGTTCTATTTACATATACTTGAGTATATCTCCAAAAATGTTCTTCAATTGTGTCAACTCGTTGTCCCAGCTCTTCTTTATAGTATTCAAATTTGAGATGTGACCACTGAAGAGAAATGCTTGTGACTCTGTCATCCATAGACAATGGGATCACTTGACTGAGCAGTAGCTTGGGCTTCAGTTAGAGCATTAAAAATTGCTTTCATCTTGGGAGAAATTAGTCCTCAGAGCTCACTCAGGCTTGCCTCAATGTTCTCCTTTTCTTTTGTTAATCTCTTTATTTCTTCAATCAAGCTGATTGCCTGACTTTCCTTGCTTGCCACTGATGCTGTCACTGGATCAAAAGATTTGGATACACTAGATAGTTTGTACTTAGACTCCTTTATTTTATCTTCAATGTCCTCTATAACTTTAGGACACGATAAGCAAAATTTATATATATTTCCTCCTTCTGTAAGAGCATTCTGAATACTCATTATACTAGCATCCAGCACCATTCTATCTACTCCAATCAATCCATTAAGAGCATCAAATCTTTTATCATTGAATTCCTTTTGAACCTTGACCTCTGCAGACTTCTCTAGAGATTCAAAATGAGAACTTACCGAGTTTATTAGATTTTTCAATTGGTCGGATCTCCATGCTAAAGAATCCTTCTAAAAAGTGGGCATGATCTCCAAAATTCCTGATGCCAGGCCAAGTAGCTCACTGTCTTCTATGTGAGATTACAAAATGCCTTCTCTGGCTTTAGCTTGACAAATGGAGGCCAACTTTATCTTTTGCACTAGAGATAAGGTATCAAAATTTATTGGACCTTGTATAATGTGTTGATCTTCTTCAATTTGTTTGTCTCTTTCCAGAATTTCCTTCACTGCTTCTGTAGTGTCTCTTGCCCAAAATGATGGTGTATCTATTTGATCCTTACTGGTACTATCACTCGGATTGTCATGCTTGGGATCTTCATCAACTTTTGCAATCTCTACTTCATTTTCATTTTTCTCCTTGGCCTTTTCTGCTTCTTGGTCCTCTCCTCCTAATTCATGCTTTTTATTCTTCAATGAATCATCTTCAATTTGATCATCTGCTTTAACATTCATCTTCTTATCTTCATTGCAAGATTGATCTGGAAGAGTTTGAATACCTCCTGCATCATCAGTTTCATCTGTCTTCTTTACATCTTCCTTGTTTATTGCTTCATCTTCTGGAATAGAGGAGTCATCTAACTCAATTTACTGCTCATTGATCTTCAATTCTTCAACATCTAGAAATGAGGAGTCAATCCCATCACCAATCTCCTTAACAATAGGAAGATTATGTCTTTTCAGTGTATTCAGAAGAATCTCCTGAGTATCTTTGACTATCTCATCTGTTTCACCAAGCATGAGTTTATTCATTCTCTTCTTACTCCTAAAGTCATCCTTCACTTCCTTGAATATCATGTTCATCTGATTTGGAATAATCTGAGGGCACAAATTTATCAACACATGCTCCCTAATCTCCATGTCTTTACCTTTTGTATTTTCTTTTCTTAACTCTGGAATATCTGCAAGACTTTTTAGGATTTTAGAAGTTATTTCAATCAAATCCTTGTTGTAGATGTTCAAATATTTGACAGTTGCTTCCTCTAGAACCCTCTTATCAGCATTACTGTAATAATCAAAGAATTCAGTCATTGGCCTTAAGTTCCCATCTATAGTGACTGATTTGATGATTTCATCCACATAGAGAGTAGGCTTTTCAATAAATATTTCAGTCTTTTGCCTCTTGCTTGCCCTTTTGCTTTCGGAGGGCTTCTCCTTAGTTACCTTGGCTATATTTGTACCTGAGGCCTTTAACTCTTTGATCTCAATATTAGAATCAATTTCTTCTTCATCATTTTTCATGCTTTTATATGTCCGGGTGGCTTTAGTTTTCATTCTTTTCCCTTCTTTTCCGGATGAGTTGCCTTTCGAATTCTTAGGATTGGCAGGTTTTGGGGGAATAGAGGCAGCAACAGAGCTTCTAGTAGTCCTTGATGTGGAGGAGGATTCTATTGGAGCACTTCCTTGTTTCTTATCCTACTTCTTCTCTGCCTTTTTAGTTCTTTCTTTGAATTGCCTCACAGCTTCCTTTGTGAGGCCTAGATTCTCGGCCAACTGCTCAACTTCTTTTCTTACTTTCCTATTGATTTCAGGTTTTCTGAGTTCAACATGCAGTTTTACACTTAGCTCCTCATATGTCCCAAATCTTTCAATTGTTGTGTCTTTTGGCTTGCTCAAAAGGTGTTGAGCATACATATTCAAGATTTTCTCATCTACCTCATACCCCATGGGCATGGTCCAAACAATTATGGGTTCTACTGCTTCCATTAAGCACTGATCAGTGTCATCCATAAAACATATTTCATTATTGTACTTCTCAACAACTGATTTAGGGATTCTTTCTCTAGAATGCATCATATTCTGAAAATTCTTGAAGTATCCGTAGATTGCAGTTTTCTGTACTTTATAGTCACCAATGTTGTGTAGATGATCTTTGATCTGAATAGCAACTGGCTCGTCATTAGTCCAGTGCACACCCTTTACTCTAGGTACCTCATTCATAAAGTAGAAAAATAAACATAGAACCAATGTACCATATTTAAAGGTGTTTTTCTTATCTTTCTTGATTTTGTTCATGTTCTCAATTAGTTGGTTCTACAATAACTCACACAAGTCATAATTTGCATTTTCCTTTAACATTTTGTATGCAACATATATGGTCATTCCAAAGATAGAGTTCTCCTTGCTGGAATGATAAATTTTGTAACCAATTACCATTGAAGCAAATTTGACATCTGGATCAATAATATCATTGATAGTCATTGCCCTTTTGTCAAATTTGGCATCGGTTGCATCAATTACAGTCTGGTTCTTCACAGATTTTAGCATGGGTAAACCACCAATTGAATTCAACCCAGTCACAATCTTGATAGCATCCTTTGTAATTTTGAATGGTTTCAACAGCCACAAAAACTCATTATGCATTCGGCTTAAAACATACTGGACCCATTCATCTTCATCGAATGTTGGAAACCCCATAATCTAAATGAAATGTTTATCTTGCAGTGCCTTATACTCAGGTTTAAGATCATGATTTTCATCCCTTAGATGACTCAAACAAATCTACAAACCTTGAGTCCCCAAATTCATCTATGCTTGCATGAATATAGACCCTAATATCTTCAACATGTAGCACACCATATGGAACACTTGAAAATGCACCTAATGGGTCAACTTCTACTGATTTGTGTGTGTGCTTCTTAAATTTGGGTTGAGGCCTTTCAGTAATATCAACAACCAAAAGTGTAGCCATTGCAAAAGATTACGAGTTCAAAGCTTCGTAGATAAATACCTTTTTTCACGAAATTGGGGTTGGCGGGCAAATTCATCAGTCGCACTTCAAATCCTTGAAATCTCAACTCAGATACTATTCTTCTTTCTCTCTTCAAATGCAAAGTGATTCAAATGAAGAGTGAATAACCTTTTTATGCTCCACAGAACCTAATTTGCCTATGTAATAAATACTTTACCCTAACACATCCGATTACACTGTTTCTGCATACAGTCAACCTTCAATTGCTTCGTAAATCATCATATCCACTTCTTTTCTTCTAGAAATCCTTTCAAATGATCTGTAATAACCCAAATTATTTTCTCTCATCGTGCTAGATTCAAACACCCACTTACTGGCTAGGGGGATTTGATTTTTAATGCTTCTCCCCTGAGCCAGAGCTCCTAATTCAATTCCCAGAGGAATTGTCAACACCGGATTCTGGTGTGGACCCATTACTATTGTTCATAACACTTTTCTTGCATGTCTTGCTCATTTCATTCTGGATCTCATTCACATCAATTTTGCCCTTGCCTTTGTCTTTTCTCTGCTCATCTAGTTTTTTGTTTACTGGACCTCTTCTTTCATTATTCCTACTTCTGCAGAATCTTACAAAATGACCAGATCGATTACAGTTGAAACACACAACATTTGTTTGTCCATTTGATTGATTTCCTCTTGATCTGCATTGATTTTCCATATGTCCAAATCTATTTCATGTAAAGCATTTGCCATTGAAAGAATTGCCATTTCCTCTATTGTTAGAATTATTCATTATTATACTTCTGCATTCATTAGATCTATGATCATACCTCTTACACTGGAAGCATTGACTAGAGAAGGATGGACCACTTTGATTTACTTTGCTTCTGCACTGAGTAGCTCTATGACCAAATTTATTAGAATTGAAACAATTTCCATTGAAAGATGGATACCTTTGAGCATTAGGATGTCTTACCGAAGGTCTTCTAGGTCTATTTCTCCCATTCCTTGATTGAGAATTTCTTTGTCCAGATCTGGAGCTTTCACCTTTCTCATATCTAAGACCATTCTTATCATCAGCCTTCTTCTGACTCTCAAGCAGCACTTCAAGTTTAGCTGAGCTTATCTTGAACTTCTCCTTGTATTCATTTGCAACTTCTAGGTCATGTTTAAGGATAACAATTTGCCTCTCAAGTTCTTCATTTTCCCTGGTTTCTTGTAGATTAGACTCTAGATGGCCAATTATTCTATCCAATCTATAGCATTTTTTAGTTCTTTCTTTTAGAGTTTGATTCAATTTTTCTTCAATCTTCTTTCTTTCTTCAATATCCTTGGTTAGCCTCATCACCCCAGATTCCATTTCATGTTTTAGAACAACTTCTTTTGCTGACTTCTCACATTCCTTTGTCTTCTCTTTCAGGACCTTATCCATGTCATTTTCCTCATTCTGTTTTCCTAGTTAAAGAAGTAGCTCCTTCCTCTTCCCATTAGATTTACTTAATTTTTCTTTTAAGATCTCAATGTAGTCTTCAACATCTTTAAGATTTTCTTGCAGTTCTTTGACTTCTGCTCTAGACTAGTCAAGATCATCTAAAGAAAGTTGAAGTTGTTCTTCGAGCTTGTATGAATCCATTGTAATACCTTCCCAGATCTTCCTCAAGATGTTATGCTTCTTCCAAGGAACCTTGCTCTGATACCAATTGTTGGAATTAGGGCAAAAAACTGAGAGGGGGGGTGAATTAGTTGTCTTAAAACTTTAATGCTTGATGCAGTTTAATTCTTCTTTACCACTTATTAACAGATTAATGATATAACCATGAAAAGTAAGAATCAATATTACATGAGCAGAAACACAAATAAGACACTTGACACTAGGATTTTTGACGTGGAAACCTGGTTAAGGGAAAAATCACAGTGGGGGTTAACCCACAAAGATTATACTTAGTTAAAAGTATTTCAAATGAGAAGGCACATGCCTTCAGGCTCACTACCTACAAGAATGATTACAAGAAGATTACATATTGTTTGAACTGATGAACAACACCTACTAATGCAGGAATTCAGTTCTGGTTAAGCACAAAATACTAATCTTACACAATTCATCTTGCTCTGCCCTGTTTACTGTTATGCCATGATCCAGTCCTTAGATCTCTTCTCCTTCACCCTTCTCTTTTCCTTTTTTGCACTTTCTTTTTTACCACATTGCCATCTCCCACAACACTTGAATCCATCAGCTATGTATATCTACATCAAGAAATTCAATCAACTGTAGTTGACTTTAAAAACTTAGAACATTATTAAGAACTCTATTATGTCAGCTGAATCTATGCACAAATATCAATGCAGACCAAAAACTTGTGTTCTCAAATCATCAGTCATGTTGGTCAATGCCACTAATTATCACTAATTTCTTATCCAACAACTTTTCTGCATCCGGACCAAGATCAAATACTAGGTCACCCTATTCTTCTTCTTACTATGTTAACTAACTAGAACTTGATACTCAAATCCTTATAACTTTTGAATCCTTTATCACCGGAGGCTAAATCTCTAGATTTAGATAGTCCTAACAATCCTTATCACTCCCTCAGATCCATAGCACACTATGATTTACTACCAGAGAGATCCGGACCAAGATACCGGACCCTGTCACATGCTATGTTTCTGACATCCAGACTTAGACAAATTTTCACTCTGACTTCCTGTATGAACAAATCATGAAATACGGATGTGTAGGATAGACTTAGTTGCCATCAATGACAACACCTGTCATGTGTAGTAGTGTCTCTTACCAACACAATGAAGGCAAAAAATTCATCAATTCCTAATGTTTTATTGCTATACACATATCTTCATTGCAAGCATTTCTATGGACACATGGCATTGTTGATAGTAGTTCATGTGCCTTGTGTCTATGAGCACATTTTGCATATATTTAGATCTAATTTTCATTTATTTTGATTAGATTCAAGTGTAGTCTCTATGAATGGATTATGGTGTTAAGTTTTATGGCTATCAAGCAAAGGATTCTTGTCTGTGACATTGAAAGATGTCTATGTATTCAAGATATACCTCATGTATCATGTATGTTTTGATCCATGGACATCATGTATATCTTGAACAGATAGACATGTTTCAATGACTATCACTATTTCATGGAAAAACATTTAATTTGGATTGGGAAAATACAAAACTAGGAGGAAAATAGCAAGAGCCAATGAGAAAATTGCAAAGAAAAAGCCAAAAATAATGTGATAAACCATAGGATAAACATTAGTAGCACGATTAATGACGAATGCATCAATAAGCAATAGCGTATAGAAAACATTAGTCTTTGCATCAGTAATTGTTACAAACATTGATGAGTGCTAGGTAGTACCCATAATAATACACCCTTTTTACCTCTTTTCCATCCTTCTTATTATGTTGTCTTGGTAATTGCACCATAGTAGACTGATAAGATTTGTTCTAATAACATTAATGAGAGATGAATTACCAAAAGTCATGATTTTTGATTGAAGGACTAATGTGCAACAAATTAATAGAAATATGCAAAAAAATCTCTTTTTGAATCTACAGGTGCAGATGTACAGGTAAAGGCAATTTTGAGCATCTTCAAAGATGGTCCTAACAATCTCTAGAGCTGACATAAGGGATACTGCACCAGTCTCCAATGTTTTTCCAATATGATTGGAGAGATTTTGAAATAGGAGGACCAAGGGTGGATCATCTCCGGAGTAGGATAGAAGTCATAAGAACATCTCTAGAGCTGCAGACAAAAGTACACACCTTCAGAGCCCTCCGTAATACAATGTAGAGTTTCCAGCACTGCTATTAGTCAACACTTTTGGTGGAAATTGGAGTGCTCCAGGGATTACTCAGCCAACACCTGAGTGATCGAGTGAAGACTCTAGTTAACTACTAGAGGTTTAATTCCTCTTTTATTGATTTTCCATGAGCTCTCAACAAACTTATTAAGTACCTATATTTTAGGGCCTTGCTACCCAAATTGTTATTTAAAACTAAGACTCCAGATTTAGTGGGACTGTTGTACCACTAAAATCTATTTCAGTTGCATGATTTTACTCTATAGTTAAACAGTTGATAGAATAAGAGATTGATGCTACCTCATAGATAAACTAATAGTTAGAGTAAGTGATATCTCATCGCTTGATTAGATATATAGATATATAAGGTAGAAGCAGCTTAAGGAGACATGGATGGAATTATTGTAATCTCAATTTTTCATACACTTTCTGAATACAAAGCATACTGATGTAATTAGACTGAAGAAGGATTGTGAGACTATATTCTTGTATTGATTTATTGCCTTAGTCTTTAGTCTTGAGGGTGAGGAGCAAGGGTCCACTCCCACCATCAAGATAGGAGGCTAGTATTTGTTTGTTCATTATCTTGTTTCAAATTTTGCTTAGGAAGATAGTTATTGCTTTCACATAGATAAATATATGTTTCAGTTGTATGGATTAGGATAGGTCAATATTAGCAATTTATTATTTTAGCTTTGTTTCTAGTACTCTCAGAATTTACTTTCATAGCAAATAAACTAGGAGTATTAATTTCTAGAGAAAATAAGATTACCAAAATTAGTTAAATAGACTGGCAACTATAAGATTCCTAATTGTAGATAGCCAAGGACACAGCCCTGGACTTGACACATGAAAACATGATTAAAAGCTAAGGATCAATGACCCTTGTCATTTTTGGCACCGTTGTCAGGGACTTTGTGTTAATTAGGAAAACTTAGTTAACATTTTTTAGGTTAAATTGAATCTGTATGGGTAGATCTAGGGATTCAAAAGGTAGATACATGAAACAGACACCCCAACAACAAACTATAGAAGAAAGTAGTAGGGTGGCACAAGATCTTGTTGAAGAGAGGCATCTAGAACCTACCTTGGAAACTACACCCCAACTTAATAATTCCTCAAATCCTCAATGTCCTTCACTCTCTGAATATATCTAAGAATTGCAAGAAAGATTCCAGGCATATCCTTTGATAGAAACTAATTCCTTAGAACCCCACATTGAATCTCAAAGGGAAGAACCAGTATCAGACATGGATGATAATCATGATGAGGAGGACAATCAGGCTCCAAGAACCTTCTCATATCCCATTGTTCTGGCTGCTGGAGATAATGCCCCTATGAAGAATATTTCACCTTCATATTTGCCAAATTTTAGGGGTCTTGCTTCTGAGGATCCATATCAATTTTTTTTAATTCAATGTGGTATGCCAGACTTATGATTATGGATCAGATAATCAAAAACTCAAACTTTTCCCCTCAACCTTGAAAGATTCTACTATGAGATGGTTCGTGGGCGTACCCCAAAACTCCATTCATTCCTGGGAATAGATGGAAACATAATTTTTAGAAAAATACCAAGATTATTGTAGTGTTAGTGATAAAAATGAGGAATTGTTCAAAATTAAACAAAAAGAGGATGAAACCTTAAAGGACTATGTGGATAGGTTCAACTTTGCTTTGAGAAGGTATGGCAATCCTTTGGCTCACTCTTTGGCCAAAACCCTATTTGTAAAAGGATTCGACAAAGAATCAAAACAAACACTGGATCTAATGGGAAAAGGGAATAGCAATAAAATGGATATGCCTACTATAGAAGAACTCTGCAGGAACTATTCTAGAATCCAAGATGGAGTGAGAACACCCAAATCTTTCAAAGGGAAGAATGAAATAGGACAGTTAATGGAGGAGATTGCAAATCTTAAAATAGACATTCTACTCTAACTGAATACCACATTAGTTGGGATTCAAGAAAAAACTAGAGTAACCGATCACAACAGAACAACTGAACCACTCTCCATATATTGTCCTAGGTGTAAGAACAAACACCTGTTGAGAGAATGCCCTTTAGATAAATCATAAATTTGTCAGCTCTATGATAGGGAACATCCTACCAGTTAGTGTGATAAGCTCCCAACCTTAAAAAGGCTGACTAAAAAGAATGCCATTATAAAGGAGGAGTTGAACTACGTAGGACAAAAACAAGCTGGGAATTTCCCTTATAATTAGTATCCAAGCCAGGCTTCTTATATAGGGGCCCTTCGAATTGGGGAAATAATCAATGGAATCTAGTGTTGCATGGGACTCAGAATATTCCCCCTTGGGGACCACAATATTGGTTAAACCAGCAATGGCAGAACCAACATTGGCAAAATTATCCCTAGGGAAATCAACAATGGCCACAATAGTTTGGATCACAAAACATGCAGCCTCATTGGGGTCCTCAATAGGGTTATAATCAACAATACCAGGGACAGCCTAGATGTTTCCAACCTCAACAACAAGCACTACTAACTAGACCCCCAACACACAAGGACAGTCACAAAATGAGCCAGTTAACCAGCCACCTTTACCAGCCCAACCTATACCAAATCCACGAAAAAAATAGGGAGCAGTTGTTTACATGACAAAACAAGAAAACATAGCTAGTGTTAATGCCATATATTCCAATAATCTCTAGCTACATTCTGGGAAAGTACTCCCAAGACCATCTCCTCCAATTATAGTTGAAGTAACCAATAATGTGAAACCTAAAAATCCATCCACTCAACTTCAAGAGGAGATTACTATCGAAACTATGCTAAAAGAACCATCCTTGGGTAACTCCAGAGTTCCTCCTAAAGGAACAGCTCCAGAGAACACCCCTAGAAACACTTTTGCTAAGAACTCTGGAGTTGCTTTGGAGATAGAAAACCTAGCACCATACCCAGAATGGCTCAAACAACATGTCCCTCAGAAAAAAGGTCCTACAAAAATAAGTCCAACCTACCCTGGAATCAGAACTTCTACAAGAAATTAGACAATTGAACATTGAAATTCCACTCCTACAAGAAATTAGAGATGTGCCTAAACTGAACCAATTCATCAAAAAACATTGTGTTAAGACCCAGGGTAGAAAGAAAAACTTTCTTGCCACCATCCAGGTGGAAGGGAAAGTAGTAGACATCCTAATGGGAGAAATGCTCCTCCCAAAATATGGAGACCCTGGCAACCCTGTCATAATTGTCTATATCTCAGGGGTGGAAATATCTAATATTTTGGTTGATTTGGGAGCAGCAATAAATGTAATGACTGTGCACACCCTGGATAAATTAGCCCTAACAGGTGTCCAGGCCACATCTACAATCCTCCAACTGGCTTACTAGTCGGTAGCAATTCCAAAAGGGGTGTTAATTGATGTCTCAGTCGTGGTAGAGTCATGGGAATTCCAAGTAGACTTTCTGATATTAGAACCTAGAAACTAGAGAAATGCATATCCATTGATATTAGGAAGGCCATGGCTTGCTACAGTAGTAGCATCTATTGATTGTCAAACAGGGGATATGGTCATTTCCAATGGAATAGATTTGAAGAAAATATCTTTATATCCTCCAGGTAAACCATCAATACATTATTCAAGAAAAGTGTGGGTAGATGAGCCAAATAACATGGAAAACAATGCCTCAGTAGCTATGGTTACCATCAAGGAACATTTGGGTGAGTTAAAAGAAGAAATCAACTATGATACAACTGAAGATATCACCCATATTATTGTTGACAAAGATATAATGAAACTAGCCCAAGATTCAAATAGAGAATTTTTCACTGCTTCTCATTGTACCTTAGCAAACATTATTCCTCGTGGAGAGACCTTTTATAGAGACTTAGCCACATTCAACATGTTGCTCCCAATTCTTGTCCCCTCAATACTATGACTCCAGGATTGGATTGAATACATCTATTGATTAGATTACGAAACAAGTCATGCTTTTACCTGGGAAAACACTGAATATCAACACCTAGTTAGCATAAAAATAGGAAGAAGTACTTCTCAAACTCCTAATCTCCCATTCAACAGCTTTTTCTTGGGAATACAAGGATATGAAGGGCATCCCTCGTGAGATCTGTACTCATCATATATACACTGAAGATGTCAAACCTGTCAGACAACTCCAGAGAAGATTAAATCTTGCTTTAAAAGATATTGTTAAGACTAAGATAGAGAAATTGCTGCAAGTAGGGTTCATATATCCAATATCGGACAATCAATGAGTCTCACCCCTAGTCATAGTACCTAAAAAGAATAGGAAGTGGAGAGTGTGTATTGACTATAGATAACTAAACAAAGCCACAAAGAAGCACTACTTTCCTTTACCATTCATTGACCAAGTGCTAGACAACCTTGCAGGGAGGAAGTACTTCTCATTTCTGGATGGATTCAGTGGATATAACCAAATTCAAGTAGCACTTGAAGACCAGGATAAAACCACTTTCACTTGTTCTTGGGGAACTTTTTCCTACAAAGTTCTTCCATTTGGGCTATGTAATACTCTAGCTACATTTCAGAGGCTTGTTTTAGCCATTTTTGTTGAATTAGCTAATGAGTACATGGAATTCTATATGGATGACTGTACTATATATGGAGACAACTTTGAAGAAGCTCTCATAAACCTAGATAAGGTGCTAAAATGTTGTGGAAAAATTGACTATCCCTAAGCCATGAAAAATGCTTTATGATGGTAGAGGAAGGAATTGTATTGGGACACCACATCTCAGCAAACAGGATCAAAGTAGACCAAAACAAAATAGAAGTGATCAAGCAGTTACCCTCACCTAAAAATCAGACAGACGTTAGAAGTTTTCTAGGTCATGCAGGCTACTATAGGAGATTTATAGAAAATTTCAGCAGAATAACTGCTCCTATGTTCACCCTACTTACCAAGGATATTGACATTTTATGGATAGAAGATTGTTAATCAACATTTGAAACCCTTAAGGAGAAACTTACTATCACACCTATTTTAAGAGGGCCCAATTGGACTCTGCCATTTCATATACAAACTGATGCTTCAAATGAGTCTATTGGGGCAGTCTTAGGATAGAAAGAGGGAGAAGGTATGCATGCCATCTACTACATTAGTAAAAACCTTACCTCTGTAGAAAGAAACTATACCACAACTAAAAAAGAATTCTTGGCAGTCATATATGCTATAAACAAATTCAGGCATTATATCATCAGATACAAAATATTTGTACATACTGATCATGCAGCCATCATTTACTTAATGAATAAGCCAGTAGTAGGTGCAAGGATAATTAGGTGGCTATTACTATTGTAGGAATTTGACATTACCATAGTTGATAATCCAGGGAAATTTAGTTTGGTTGTTGACTTTCTATCAAGATTGCATACAAGTGGAGAAAACCAACCAGTGGAGGACAAATTTCTAGATGAACATCTTTTTGCTATCTCCACTATTGTACCTTGGTTTGCAGACATAGATAATCTCTTAGCTACATGCTTGTTTCTATCTCATTTCACCTCAAAACAAAAGAAGCATTTACTAAAAGAAATCTTATCTTACAAATGGTTAAATGGTTTACTATTTAAGTGTGGTCCTGATTTCATTTTATGTAGGTGTTTAAAAGCTAATGAAATTTTTGATGTCTTAAGGGCATGTCATGATGAACTATCTGGTGGGAATTATTCCTCACACAAAACCATCTACAAAATTCTGGGAGCTAGTTACTACTGGCCCTTTCTTCATAAGGATACCAAGAAGTATGTACAACAGTGTGATAAGTGCCAAAGGATGGGGCAGCCAACCTTCACCCAGGAAATGTCACTTCATCCTCAGGTAGTGCTGGAACCATTTGAGCAATGGGGTCTAGACTTTGTGGGACCAATTTCTCCACCATCATCAGGCAAAGAATATATTCTGGTATGCATAGACTATGTAACTAAATGGGTAGAGGTTCAGGCATTGCAATTTGCAAGAGAAGAAAAAGTTGTTGATTTCCTCTATAACAAAATCTTCCTAAGGTTTGGAGCCCCAAGATCAATAGTTTCAAACAGAAGACCCCAATTCACTTCTCAGGTAATCAAAGCATTCATAGACCTATATCAAGTTAAACACATGAAATCTTCATCTTACCATCCCCAAGCTAATGGGTAGGTGGAAGTGACTAATAGGGAACTGGAAAATATCCTAACAAGGATAGTGGCCATGAATAGAAAGGATTGGGCTAGTAGGTTACCTGAAGTAGTTTGGGCTTACAATACCACATAGAAATCCACAACCAAGTTCTCACCATATAAATTGGTTTATGGGAAGAAACCCATTTTGTCTATAGAATTTGAATTGTAGACACTCAAAACATCATTAGATATCAGCCCACCATTGTCTATAGCACAGTAGAACATGATTCTTCAACTCAATGAGTTGGATGAAATCCATACAGAAGCCATACAACAAACATAACTTGCCCAATATCAAAGGAAATAGTGGCATGACCAACACATCAAAAGGAGGACATTTTAGCAGGGTGATTGGGTTCTCCTATATGATTCTAAGTTCAAGGAGTTCAAAGGGAAGTTATAAACTCACTGGATGGGCCCTTATCAAATAAGGGAAGTTTATGAAAATGGAACAGTTTTGCTAGCACCCATTGATGGAAGCACAGATTCATTCTTAGTAAATGGCCACATAATTTGACTCTATACAAGGCCATCAACTAAGGAGGAATTTATCAAGGACTTTTACTTGGTTATAGGGGTCACAACCTCTATCACAAATTGAGATATTCAAAGACTGAAAAAAAAGGAAGGTTGAAAACCAGCAAATGGCGGCCTTCTTCAACAAAAAAGGGAAGATGGAAAACCAGTAAATGGTGGTTCCCTTCTTCTTGCAAGATTTCAATAATTAATCTATGGAGCCAATCAGATGCCAAGAGCTACTAAGACACATCTCCGTAGCAACCTAGGAGCACCTGCAGTGCTTCACCAATAAGGAATCATTTCAAGAAATAAAAAGGAGGGGACCCACCTCTCCAAGTATCAAAGTGGGGAGATCATATGATGAGGTCAACATGACTCATCCACTTTTTGAAATAAACAACGCTAAGGTCAACACGCACGTCATCTGCAATCAAAAAGACAATTTCTACCACATGTGCAAGTCTACACGAATATCTCTCCTAAAATCACTTGATAGAATGTCATTTCTCAATCTACTTAGTGGAAATAATTTCAAGGCACATGACAATGATGATGTCGACGCCAGTCCAAAGCCACATAAGGGCTGCTCACGTGCTAGGTCACATCAAATCTCATCAAAGCTATGGCATAGCAGCCAAGTACATTAGACCATCATCACGAAAAGTGATCCAAGTAATTCGCTTGAATTAAGTTAATTATTACTATCTTATCATTCCTATTTATAGGTGCAGTTATTTTGACACATGTCCCTACCATTATTTCCCTTTTAACACATGCATGCTACCTTATTTGCCACGCTGGCGACCTTTCTCTGGAGTGTCATATCACTCCCTACAATTATGACTGAACAATCATTTCAAACTAATCTCAAGCCACCTTCCCATAATCTAAGTAGTTGCAATTAATGGATATCAAACCCAGTTCAAAGATTGCAAAATTTCCTAAAACCTCAGAGGTAATCCTCAAGTTTTACTGCCACAGTCTTCATAAGGTAAAAAGAAAAAGAAAAGCTATAGAGGAAATCAAGAAGAATTTAACCAGAGGAGGTGGAATAAGATAGGAGGATGGGAGTGAAAAAGAAGTCAGAACCAGAGAATGTAACAAGCCTTCTACAAGACCAAGCTGTAGTAGACATCTTAAGGAATGTTGGGTGGATGGAATTTTTGGAAAAGTTTGAAAGATTTCAGGAGGACATTGTAGATGATTTCCTATGCAACCTGAAGAATAATCAAACTAAAGTAAGAGGGATTCAACTTAATATCTCGTCCACCATTATCAACCATATTTTAGGGCTACCAGAACAAGGTGAGAGGTTCTACCATCTAAAAACCTTGTACACTGATTTGATTAAAAATTTCTCTGAAGAAGGTGAACCTGAAATACAATTGCATTTATGCAAAAATGAAGTCAAAGGAATTGTTTGGACCTCACTCCCACAGCCATGGCAATCTTTGGCTATGTGGTTAATGAAATATTTTACATGTGATGGACAATTCTCTATAGTTTTAGGACCAATCATGAAAATGTTAATTTTTCATGGGCATGGGCATGCCCATCTAGAATTTAACATAAATATCCCAAATTTTCTATATTCTACTATTATAACCTTGGAAAACAAGTATCAACAGGGGAAGGGTCCCATTAAAAACCTCAGCCTCATTTTCTTGATTGTAAAACATCACTTCCTATGCCAACTTGATGGAGAGGCTTTATAGTAGACATTTTTAGAAAATAAAGCACAGGACAGGACACCAGATAGGGTACAGGGTATGGATGAGACTTCCTTTGCTCAGCAAGATGAGGCAGCAATGCCTTCTATCTCCTCCCTAGCTACTGAAAAGGGCAAGAGAAAGAAACATCAACTTCTGCCCCTGTTACTGGAAACAAAAGGAAAGGGAAAGAAGTTTTGGGTGAAGCCTCAGCTACCATAGACCAACTAAAAGAACCTATTATAGAGCAACTCTGCTATATGACCCGCTCGGCAAAATGAAAGATGATCTTAGCTGAGGAGTCTATTCCAGCTAAGCAAACATGGGAAGCTGTTATTTTGGAAGAGGAAATTACACTGGCCCCTACCCAGACTTCTAGCCACACAAAGTGAAGGAAAGGAACATGATAGAGTAAGAAGGCAAAAAGAACTCCAAAGACACCTAAGTCCAGTAGACATTACTGGGCCAAGGAAGAATTTGATGAATCAGATGAAGTCCCTTTGATTAGGAAAAGAAAACAGAGAAAAGTAGTTAAGGGAACTCCCCCAGAGTCACCCTTTCATCCAAAGTCTTAGACTCCAGAGCCACAGCATTCCACAACTCTAGAGATAGTAGACAAAGAAACCTTCACCATCTCTTCGGAATTTAAGGGTAATACACCTGCTTCAAAAACACAAGCTCCACTAGTGCTATGGAAAAGCCAGAGAAAGAGACATCCTACTCAGGCTGAAAGGGATACTGCTCTCTTAATTGAGGTACTCTTGGGCTTTCAAACTTCCATGGATGAGGTTGGGCCTTCATTAGCCCTAATATTTGTAGAAGAAAGCCAAGAGGAAATTTAGGATAAGGAGACTACATGGGAAGATGAGAGGGAACAAGATGTTGCAGCTGACACTGTGGAGCAAAGTGCTATGGAAACCCCTGATGAGGAAAGAACAGAAGGGGGAGAAACAGGGAGTTACTCTCACCCCTCTGATCAAGAGGATATAGAGGTTCCAAGAGAACAATAGTTGTTAGAAGAAATTGATAATCTAAAGAGACTACTGTGGGGGAAAAACTTAATCATCACTGGCCTCAAAAAGGTCATGAGAGAGAAAGAAATGGAACAAAGGAAGAGAATTGAAGGTCTACAAGTAGAACTCTAGGACAAACAAAAGATAATTCAGGAGAAAGAGGTGGAAATCAGAGAAAAAGAAAAGGAAGCAACACAAAATATCAAAGAAAAAGAAGATGAAGCAACAAAAAATATTTCTGATATTATAAAAGCTAGAGACAATAGTCTCACATTAATTGCAAAACTCATTAAAAAGGCACAAAGTCAAGCCAAATAGTTAACATGGGCCAATAACAAGATAGATGATTAGGAAGAATACATTCATGAGCTGACTAGCCCAGTTGCAACCATGGAATAGGGGATTCAAATAGACCCATACCTAGGGCCAGTTCCAATAGATAGTCCTAAGGCCCTATTCCATTGGGCAAGAAGATGTCAGGAATATGAGGAATCCAAGCCAATGCTGCAATTGCAAAGAGCAATGACTACCATGTCACAGAAAGTACAAATCTTAGAGGAAAAGGTCATTTAGGTAGCCTCCATTTCAGTTGAGATCATATCTTGCAAACCTCTCAGTGGTAGTTATGCTTTGTTTTTGCAAGAATGAATCCTCTAGAGAAAGATATCTTTGATTTTGTCTAATTTAACTGAGGACATAGAAACTGAGGCAGACTTCATGGAGGCATACATGAAAGGTCCTGATGAGGATAAAGATTTCCTGTGTGAGTTGTATTTGCATAGTTTTTACATCAATGATCATACCTTCCTTATCAATTACTTTGTAGGGGAATGCCAACTCAAGGCATTCATGTCACTAATGAGAAATCACCAGATTTGGAATGAAAGGATGGAAGCTTACACAAAGAAAGATGTAGAAATAAGCCTCTTCCTCGAGGGAATGTCTAAATCCTAAGTCTTTTGAGATTCATTTCAGGGTAAACATTTACTCCCCAGAAGGTAGGACAAAGATTTTGCATCTATATTAGAAACATCTACAGGAATGTTCTATTGATTTTGGTCTCCTCATAAACAATTTATCTAATCAAATACTTCCAGTGGCAAAGAGAAGGTGGAATATTTTAACTATAGAACAAAAGATGAGGGAAGTAGTGTCCCCTGCCAACCTAAGGTTGTTTATGAGGAAGGCTAGAACAGTGTCCAAATTGATGGACAAATACAAACTAGATTGGATTGGTGGTTGTTTCAAACCTCCTCTCATTATTGAGCCACTGCC
Organism: Cunninghamia lanceolata; assembly: GCA_027924645.1. Lineage (NCBI taxonomy): Eukaryota > Viridiplantae > Streptophyta > Pinopsida > Cupressales > Cupressaceae > Cunninghamia > Cunninghamia lanceolata. Next base: position 721,320 of record BSBN01000247.1, on the reverse strand, counting down.
TATATGGGCTGAACAAATGGAAGATGCCATATTTCAAGAATGGTTGAAGCAGGTTGAGCAGTTCAGGGGGAATGGCAATACAAACAACACTACTTGGTCCACATATTCAAATGATTTCAATTTGACTAATAGAATATTCCACCTAAATAAGTCCAAGTTATGAAGAGCAGGAGGACCTACTAACCTTTAAGTTCGGGGGGATCATGAGTGCTAGGTAGCACCCATAATAATACACCCTTTTTACCTCTTTTCCATCCTTCTTATTCTATTTTCTTGGTAATTGCACCATAGTAGACTGGTAAGATTTGTTCTAATAACATTAATGAGAGATGAATTACCAAAAGTCATGATTTTTTATTGAAGGACTAATGTGCAACAAATTAATGGAAATATGTAGAAAATTCTCTCTTTTCGAATCTATAGGTGCAGATGTATGGGAAAAGGCAATTTTGAGCATCTCCAGAGATGGTCCTAACAGTCTCCAAAGCTAACATGAAGGATACTACACCAGTCTCTAATGTTTTTCCAATATGATTGGAGAGATTTTGAAATAGGAGGACCAAGGGTGGATCATCTCCTGAGTAGGATAGAAGTCATAAGCATATCTTTGGAGCTGTAGACAAAAGTACACACCTTTGGAACCCTCCTTAATACAATGTAGAGTTTCTAGTGCCGCTATCAGTCAACACTTCTAGTGGCAATTAGAGTGCTCCAGGGATTACTCAGCCAACACCTGAGTGATTGAGTGAAGACTCTAGTTAACTACTAAAGGTTTAATTCCTCTTTTATTGATTTTGCATGAGCTCTCGACAAACTTATTAAGTACCTATATTTCAGGGCCTCGCTGCCCAATTGTTATTTAAAACTAAGACTCCAGATTTAGTGGGACTGTTGTACCACTAAAATCTATTTCAGTTGCATGATTTTACTCTACAGTTAAACAATTGATAGAATAAGAGATTGATGCTACCTCATAGATAAACTAATTGTTAGAGCAAGTGATATCTCATCACTTGATTGGATATATAGATATATAAGGTAGAAGTAACTTAAGGAGACATGGATGGAATTATTGTAATCTCAAATTTTCATACACTTTCTGAATACAAAGCATACTAATAACATTAGAATGAAGAAGGATTGTGAGACTATATTCCTGTATTGATTTATTGCCTTAGTCTTTAGTCCTGAGGGTGAGGAGTAAGGGCCCACTCCCGCCATCAAGACAAGAGGCTAGTATTTGTTTGTTCATTATCTTGTTTCAGATTCTGCTTAGGAAGATAGTTTTTGCTTTCACATAGATAAATGTATGTTTTAGTTGTATGGATTAGAATAGGTCAATATTAGTAATTTACTGTTTCAACTTTCTTTCCAGTACTCTCAGAATTTACTTTCATAGCAGATAAATCAGCAGTATTAATTTCTAGATCAAATAAGATTAGCAGAATTGGTTAAATAGACTAGCAACTATAAGATCCCTAATTGTAGATAGCCAAGGAAACAACCCTAGACTTGACACATGAAAACATGATTAAATGCCAAGGACCAATGACCCTTGTCAAACACCATGAGCAACTTATGAAAAACATTTCTGAGATCCAAAACATGGTTAAAATAGCACAAGTGCTTTAAAATGATGCAGAGATATTTGTTACATTATACATACCAATAGCATAGTTATAAATCCTCTCAACAGACACAGATTTTACATCTAGAGATTTTACAGTTATTTAGATCTATTTTTCATTTGATGGATTGAAGTGCAGTTGGCATGCATGTGTGACAAAGAAAAGATTGGTTGCATTGTTAATGGTGGCTAACAAAGAAGTCGACATAATGAATTATGGTGTTAAGTCTTTAACTGACCAACAAAGATTAACCCATAAAAGTAGTCAATGATAGGGAACAACAGAGATTAAACCATTACAAAGACATATAAAAATATAGAATGATAGTGTAAAAGACATAGGAACTTACAAACACCTCCTTTTCTGCTTCCAATACATAAAACTCTTCTATTTTTAATATTTCTATTGTTCCCTATTATTGAGTGTTTTTATGGCTTAATGTCTATAAAAAAAAACTAGACTCATACAAACACTCAATGATGGGAAACAACAGAAATTAAGCCATTACAGATATGTAAAAAACTATAAAATGATAGTGTAAAAGATGTAGGAAGTTACAAATGCCTCATGTTTCGCTTCCAATATGATAGATATAAAATCTCAAGAGACAGATTTCATCCTCATCAATCAATCTAAGCAATAATACTTTGTTCGATAGACTTAAAACTTCATGCCATAAGCCATTAATGACACCTACACTTTAGTCTATTGACAATAAATGAAAACTAGGGACTAATAAATGCAAAATGTCCTTGTTGATATGCTATGCGTCAATAGAAACACTGGGTGTGAAGACACAACTATACTCTCCCAGTTGCAAATACGACTATGCTTCTGTACTCTCCCAGTTGCAAGAGTGTACTCTAAATTTACAAGTTGACTCTATTTTTTATTCCTTTTTTATACAATCATGGCCTATTTTTTATCCAAGAAAATTATTGTGCTTAAATATAAAAAATCTTGAGTTGCATTGTCATCTTTGGGAGATTTCATCATCATACATGTACATTCATGCAAATCAAATCTAATCATCCTGGTGACATGATTCAACATGATCAATTGTTAATAAATCATTTAGTTGTATATTTGTGGCATGCATATCATCTAAAGTTGGTTTCTGTCATGTCATATGTCATCCTTTATGACACATATTTTATCACCCTTTGTGTTTTCAACATACCAATTGGGTTCCATTTCACTCAACAATTCCACTCAACTTGTAATGGACTATGTTTTGCTATAGGAATCAAGTGCAATAGAGATAAAAACCTTTGTCGAGATGGTGTTCACAGTCACAAAGTGGAGCCTATAGAAATTGGTCAGCCTCGCAAAATTGGAAACCTCTATGATTATCTACGCATCGATGTTGGTCATAGCTACTTTGTTCTAGTTACTACTAATCAGTCATCAAAATCTGTATCACAAAGATTCTCTAATGTTTTTAATCACAACAAGGAAAATTGTAATTTTGCAAATACAAATTTGTTGCAAGAATTTGGTAAAGTATAGTTTCCATGGCCCTTGGAACATTGTTGCTAGTTACATGTTGACAAAGTGGAATTGCCTTGGACATTGCAAAATTGTTGCTCCTTAGGAATTGAGAGAACAAAATTTTCTTGTATATTGCACTTCGTACTTTCACTTGTTGTGGCACATAGATATAGCATAATATCCTTTTGTTCTTGGATGTTGCACATTGTCCTTTGGTTTCTTGGACCAAATGGATAAAGCATAATATCCTTTCGCTCGGCAAAGTTTCTACTATTTAGACATTGATAAAGCAAAATTTGATTTGAAGTTCCAAGGTTGCTACTGCATTTATACATATATGTATGTATAGACATATGTATATATATGTATATATGTGTGTATGTGTCTATATATATACACACACATATATGTATCTAAGCTCAAACCATACATGGATGTTAAGACTATAACAAGATTATTACCAAAATTGATCAACTGATTTGCTTTCATTTGCTATTACTCAATTTACTTGCTTTTCTTTTTTGTAGGGTCTGGGCAATGGAGCATTTCCAATTGCATGATATCGTGACACATTTTGCATTATTTTTCATCAATGTGAGTAATAGATTATCATGCTCGTTTCTCTTTTGCCTATTTTCAAATATGCACTACCTTGCTCAGTAGTCCTAGAACAAGTTTCAGTTTAGTCACATGAATTGATATTTAGAATTTTCTCTTGCTCTGTAGGCTTTCTAGTGCACAATAGTGAACCAAAGGCTATAGTTACAAATTCTGCACTACTATTGATCACGGTGAGTAATTGCCTGTTCAATTCTTCTTTCTATGTATTCAACGTTCCAAGCTTGGCACATTGTTTGACAATCATTATTGTAGTAAGTAGTGTCAATACAATTTGTATCTTTTGTCCTTTGACATGAAATCTGGCAATATGCTTACAAACAATCTTCTTAAAAGACAAAAACTATCACAACAGTCAATTGTAGTAGAAACCTAGAAACCAAGTGCCAAGGCACCTTTCATGTCAATTGATGAAGCTTTCGACCATGCACATTGTTTTTGAATTGACTCATTCAATTATAAAGTTGGTGATTGCTTATTTGACACATTACATATTTTGCTTCATTGTCATTATACATCAAAACAGCTACGCAATGGTCTTGTGGATCATTTCTTAGATTGCCTTCACAATTGATGTACTATAGCTTTAGGCTCCTATGAAAATAACTTGCACCCAACAATCCTAAGCGATTTGCATAATACACATGACAAAAACACGTATCTATGAAGAATGAGAATTTCAGCCACAGAGGTCAACGATAGTGGTGAAACTGGGCTTTGGGGTGACACATTCTGTCTAAAAAGGCTACCATAAATTGGCTAAACATACCAATATGCATTTGGTCTTTAACATACAAAACAATATACTTACATTTCAACAAGGATGAATGCAATCCTATAATATCAATTCTTTTCCATGATACAATTCCTACTGCTGGGCACTGTGAGCCTGTGTTTTCACAAATAAATGCATACAATTGCATCCAAAACATCCAACCACATTTGCAAATCACATATTGCAATTTGGACAACACTTGGAACACAATAGTAAATGTGTTTGATACATTTGGACTTTGTAGAGTAGCTACATTTTCTACTACATGTGGCAAAAGCATGTTTGCTTCTATAGCATTTTTACTTGTTGAACAATTCAATCCAGTTGCTTTGCGATTATTTATCACGCAGTCATTGACCAATGCATTGACAGTTGAAAACAAATATGCATTGTCTTGTTTTGGCACTTTTTATTAATCTAGCATAGGAAGCAACAATCATCTATTGCAATTACAATCATTGGTTTCCAGGATTGGAATGCCATATTTCCAAACTAGCCTTGAAGGATCTGAATTTTGTGCACTATGGCTATCCCACATGTTTGCTGCAACAATACACATATGGCAAGCATCTCCATATCCTAGAGCCAAAATATACTCTAATTGCATGAAGCCCAAAAAAAATTGGACTTAATTTGCTTTGCAAGTAGCTCGGGCCATTGTCATTATGAACCACTTCAACAAAAAGAACAATTGACTCACAACATGCACATTAAGGATCCACTTTGTATTCAACATATGACAAGCACTTTCGAATCAGAAACAATAAACAATATAAGTAGGAGGTATTTTTTGTAGCATGTCAAATTATGATATTTTATTTCAGGGTTTAACTGCGTTGTTTTTGAGTCAAACACATGACCCATATTTCATGAGTAGTGGTTCACATGAACCCATCTCTCATGTTAATGAATGGTCCACTTAGCACTCATTGCATCTAGGTGATGCACATAGGGGTGAAGCATTAGGACTTCCCGGGAGGTCACCCATCCCAGTACTACTCCGACTCAAGCGCGCTTAACCATGGAGTTTCCCCCAAGATCAAGCCCACTTAGCTTGCTACCCCATTTGCAATATAATTAAACAATATAATTAATTCTCATAAAAAACAAACAGGTACAACAATACATACACTAATTGAAACAAAGTTAAAATCACATGAGACATTGCACACTCTAAAAGAGAAAATCCGCAATGCGCAAGTGTCCCATGCAAATGTCCCACACACTACAACATCCAATTCTATCCTACCCACTACGAATGTTGCAAAAATTATTCAGTGGTACAAGGCTTCCCCAAAGCTAATGTGTCAACAATCATTACATTCTTTAAAAAACAAGTGCACAGTACACAAACACATTATGATTTGCATACACAAAGTAAAATTCAATTCTACGATCCTGGCCAAAATCCAATGCAACAACAATCATTACATTATTTGAAAAAACAAATGTGGAGTATGCTAAAGGCTTATGATTTACGTTTGCCAAAATTGAAACATAGGCCATATACATATTCTATGGTCTAGAACACAAATGCTATGTATCAACCACCAAAAGCAAAATGCACACATACAAAAAATTTAATGCAATCCAAAAATCTATTAACTCATACTTGCAAATGCTAAATGACACACCCACTGAACTATGCTCTCTTTGTGACATGCTTCATTTTCATCACAACATTCGTGAAGTTGATGCTGCACTTGTACAAGCTTTGTCCTTTCTTTGTATTCAGATGGATGACAAAAATATAGCAATAGGACATCCCATTTGCAAACAATGTATAAAAGCCACATTAGATGGTAAGATCCCATATTTTTCCACGCCTTCAAGAATAAGACTAAATGCACGAATAGATGTTGTTTACTCTTTTAGTACTCTAGAGGAAAGGCTTGTGTCTTTGCTCATAGCTTTTGCACATATTAGGCAATTAGGATATAGATGAGCACAATATGGCTTGCTTGGGACAATCATCAATGTTCCTATAGATTTCGATAAGGTGCAACAAGCATTGCCTAGGCAACTAGATGAAACTACAATAGTAGCAATTAGATTGAAGTGAAAGCTAGAATACGATAATGCATATGCACAAGGAAATGTTAGACCTGCTATAGTCATGGATGCTTTAACTGCACTATCAAAAATACCATTGTACACAAAAGAGAACATCTCTATAAATAAAGAGTGGCATTAGTTGTTGGCAAAGAAGACAACACAAATGTAAACAGATTTTGAAATAGAACCAAGTATGCAAGATGATAGATCTGAAGATGATGAAGAATCGATAACTAAATCAGTTATACATTAGTGTAATGAAACACAGTCAATCAAAGACCTTGACACAACAATCATTGAAATTGCACCATCAGAAGGGTTTAAACCTCTTGGTATTTTCCAGGACATGTATGTAGAGGAGATGAACTTTCTGACTTTATTTTATGGTTTGGCTTGACCAAGTGACGTTACTAAAAATTTGACATACCAAAAAATAGCAAGATGGGAGCTTATGCATAAAGACAATGAATTTGCAACACACATAACAAATATATTTTTTAAAGCTATTAAAATTATTATTCACCAAGTATCCTCACTAGCATGGATTTGCATACGGAAAACTGAATTAAAAAGTGAAAAATTGCTTGCAAAAGATGTGCGCAATCTAGCAAAGCTCAAAAAAATATTAAGATCTCCATTGGGCTATAGAACATTAAAAAGCATTTGGACGTCGCCAGATTATCTAAAAAAACACTAAAAAAACATATTTGCAATGATAAGACAATTGGGACCTCCAACTTTTTTTGTAACATTAACAAGTGTTGAGCAATTCTAGGAGCCATTGTGCAAAGCTTTGCACCAAAAATCTATTTCGCAACAATCCAAATCTAATGAAACTATAGAAGATAGGGACTTGGACTTTGAAATCAGAAATAATCCAGTACTTTGTAGTTGTTATTTCAACCATAGGGTCAATGCATTCCAAAAAATGATGCTAAAAACCATGAGACCTTTGGCCAAGTCGCGGACTATTCTTTTGTTACAGAATTCCAAAACCGAGGCAATGAGCATGTTCACTTTTTGCTATGGATAAAAGATGCACTTGTATGTGGCAATTGCTCAAATACTAAAATAGAAAGCTTTGTGAAAAAGTATATTTCATGTGACTCATTACTACTTGATACAAACCTTGCCAAAATGCAAACGCATCATCATACAAAGAGTTGCAGGAAATACAAAAACTCAAGTTGCAGATTTAGTTTCCCCTTGCCTCCAATGAGCAAAACAACAAATTTAGAACCACTTCGAGTGCTTGATGCTAGAATGAAGGAGAGAGAAAAAACTTTTTTAAACAATTGGAAAACAAACATTACACAAAGGAAATTTCATTTCAAAGTTTCTTGCATGAATTGGAAATGGATGAAATCGAGTACATTATAATGCTTCGATCAACATTGTCACACAAAATTGTTATGTTGAAAAGAGACCCATCTGATATTTGGATAAATACCTTTGCAAAGAAAGTGCCCAAACGATGGTATGCAAATACAGATACATAATTTATTTTAGATGCATATGATGCTACATCTTACTATAGCTCATATATGACAAAACAAGATAGAACATTGTCTCTTGCATTTCGAAAATTGTGGCAGCAATGCACTGCTGGTTATGATGGAAAGGTGCAATTTATATGGAAACTTGGCAATACATTGCTTAACTATCAACAAATGTTCGGTCGTCAAGCTATTCATATCATTCTCTCGTTTCCATTGTGTAAATGCTCAAGGAAAATTGTTTTCATCAATACTACACCATTAGAAAGTAGAGTTTACATGTTAAAAAGCCCTAAGCTATTAGCAAAAGAGCAAGATGATTCTGAAAACATTATGTGTGCATCTATAATAGAAAAATACACATAGTAGCCAGAAGCTCTTGACAACTTGTCACTAGATGAATACACTACTTTTTACTCCACCAACTTCAAAAAGCTGAAAAAAAGAGCAACTCCATAGATCATATGCTATGTAATCTATACAATCCGCACATTGACCCTGAGAATTATTGCATAGAAAAACTTATGCTATATGTGCCTTTCAGATCTATTGAGCAAACCTTGTTAACTGGATATGAAACATGGAGTGCAGCATTCAATACAAACAAAGCAGATATTACAAATATCGAAAAGATGTTCACCACACAAATTATTTCTAAATGGGGTGACATTGATGAAGCCTCCACAAAAGCTAAAAATGATAACTGCCTAGCAATAGGCATTATAGATGAAATCGATAGACACAAATAGGAGAATAGAATGGAAAACTATGACATCATAAGTAACTTGAACCATATGAAGAATATAAAGCTCAAGGATTCCATTTGCAAAAAACTATTCTTAGAGATTGCACATCCATTTCTACTAAGAAACAAAGAATACTACAACCTACAAAGATAATTGAACAAAGAACAACAAGCAGTAGTAAAGGACATACTAATGACAAAAAAAACTTGCTTTGAAAAAACCATTGTACTTGTTCTTGATAGGTGGAGCTGGTATAGGCAAAACCTTCACATCAAAAAAATATTCAAAGCAATGATTAGATTCTATGATAAACTAGACAGTGATCAACTCAAGCCTAAAGGCATTATTGTTGCTTCACTAGAAAAATCTACATTCAATGCAGGTGGCATTACTGCACATTTAATCTTCCAATTGCCATGCAATTCTTCAAAAATGTTACCTCTGGATTCAAACACAGCTGATGCCTTAAGCAAAAATTAGATCAATTGCAAATTCTTCATGTTGATGAAGTGTTATTGATTGGTTCAAAAATGTTTTACAACATTGACATAAGACTTCATCAAATCAAGCACACACCAACAACACCTTTTGGAAACATAGATATCATATTTTGTGGTGACTTCTACCAGGCACAACTTGTGTGCAATACTTGGATATTTGAAGAACCAATAATAGATAAGGCGAAAATGCCATATACCTTTTGGATCGACAATGTCAAGTGCTTCGAATTGCATAGTGTAATTAGACAAACAAATCAACATTTCATTTCCATACTTAGTTGTGCTAGGATTGGTCAATGAACCAATCAAGACATCTGCTACTTGAATGCAATGTTCTATAAGATACCTCCAAATGATCCATGATTTCCATACTTGTTTCATAGAAATACAACAATCAACATGCACAACAAAAAAATGCTAAACTACTTACCAACAAAACTGTATGTTTTAGAAGCGATTGATAAACATGACATAGCAATTGATCACAATCAATTTCAACCCAAGATCATTACCTAGCATAATTCTTCTCAAACAAGACATTTTGGTTGAATTGATTGCTGGCAACATTGATACACAAGATGGGCTAGTGAATGGTGCAGATGGCATCTTAAAATTGCATACAACCAAGCAAGAAGACATTGTTTGGATAGAATTAAATGATCCCACTGTTGGCAAATTGTGTCCACAAAGAATGTAAAGTCTATACACAAATTGTATTATGCCTTCTTGGACACCTATAACAAGAATCATTAGAAAAGTCAAGACAGGTACAAAAATAGTTACTCAAGCATAATTTTTTGTTTGCAACTTGCATGCACACGAACTATTCATAGAGCACAAGGGCTCACAATGGACACAGTTTCTTTTGACCCATGTAAGGTCTATCAACATGGTCTTGTGTACACTGCCTTGTCACGTGTAAGAAACATTGAGTCACTATATCTCATGCATAAACTGCAAGAACAAAACTTCAAAGTCTCAGGAAAAGTAAATGGTGAAATGCAATGCCTTATGACCTTGGCGTAGTGGAAAGTACAGCATAGCCTCTTGTCTGTCTCTCCAAGTCATTTTACCATATGCTCTTTGAATACACGTAGCTTTGCATTGCACGCACAAGAAATAGCCCATGCCCATGATTTTCTCCAAGCAACTATCCTTTGCTTCCAAGAAACCAGACACAATGTGCTCAACCATGTTGGTTTCCTTGACAAAACATCCAATTTCTATACTACAACAAGTATTCATGGTCTGTTAACATGTTGTAGGAAAACAGTTCCAGTGCAAAACTTTCACAGTTTTTTGACAAAATATCTAGAATCAATAACCATTGACTTATTGTATGTGCACATTACACTGCGCATCATAAATTTGTACTTGAGACCAAACTCACCCATTCATAATCTATTTAATTTAATACAAACCATTGTTACCTCATTGTTGCCTAATTCAAAATTGATTATTGCTGGAGACTTTAACATTGACATGTTATAGTCCACAAGAGCAAAAGCACTTCTTCTTGAATTTATGCAACAACACAAACTGTCACTGATTGTTGACAAGCCAACAACACATGCAGCCAGTTTGTTGGACCACTTTTGGATACATAACATTGATATTGCTATTGTCAAGTTCACAATACTAGATACATATTGGTCAGACCACTTTGCAATATCCCTTCAGTTCTAGTCCTAGGGAATAGAATTCTAATCTATTGGCACATGTTTCCATGTATTCACACCAGCTTAAATGCTATTATACAGTCATTTTGACAACATAGTATATAGTTTTCCAAGTGCAATTGTTTACTATCAACATTCTCTCTGCACCGTTCTATTATCATTGCTTCTTGATGTTACAAGAAATTGATGTGCAATTTGTGTAAGTATAAAAGAATTCTTGGATTAATTGATCTTCATCCTGATTGTGCCTCTAACCAGAATACTTATTTTTCCACTGTTCTACCTATGCACATCTCATCTTTGCTATTGTTCTTGGTGAGGACTATCAATCATGCTCTTGTAAACTTCTCCCATGATTATGCTGTTGCAAATGACTATATACCCACTCTGAAATAGGTATGTTATCATGCATAATATTACTAAACATTTGCACATAATATACTGCTTCATTACAAACAAATTACAAAGTCAAAATTGTTATGAATTGCAGAACTAAGTTCAAGCAGATCTAGATAATATTTAATTTATGGATATGAACTTTTTAAATTGATTCTATAACTTCTGCTGAGTGCTTTTTGATTTGTTGTTTATATCGTCTACTATAGTCACTATAAGCTTCCCATGTCACTGCTTGTGTTTTCTACCTTTGCAGATTTTAGCTTTGGCTATTGCTGCGAGAGAGCACTACCAATCATACTCTTGGAAATTTATCACATGTTTATGCTATTGCAAATGACTAGGCACCTATTTTGAAACAGGTATGTTATTATGTAGAATATTACTAAAGCTTTGCACATCATATATTTCTTCATTACAAACAAATTACAACATCAAAATTGTTATGCATCGCAGAACTAGCTTGAAGCAGATCCATATAATATTTATTCTATGGATATGAACTTTTTAAATTGATACCTACAAGATATAGATGTTTTGCTAGTTCATGGAACATATATCTTCACATTTTCCAACCTGCAGCATAACATTCAATCCATCTACAAACAGATAAATGCTTAACAGTTGACACAAGCAAACTTCAAAACCATATTAGATCTCATTAATCTTTTCTTTTCACTTTGTTTTAATTCGTTCTTGACACAAATATCTCATTGCATGTGTTGCCAGAAACACTTGCAAGACACCAAGCACATTTCCTACACAACACATAATGGACTAGTTAGATGACAAACAAGAACAAAAGAGGCAAGTGTTGTATCTCATTTGTGTCATATATAACTTGAATTTCTGTATGCTTAATTGTCCAATTAGTTTATGTCATTACTCAAATTGCAATGTACAGATTCAAGGTAGAAACTGAACAGCCATCAAGCATCCTTGACATTTGCACAAAACAATCAGCTTTAGCATTTGAAGGCGATATTTTAGTCATTTATGGCCATGCTCTTACCAAAAATCCTAGAACACAACCAAAAGCAACAATTGTCCATGTTGATTTGTTTGACAGCCATGGCCAAATGACAATCACTGCAAACATTAACAACAAACTAATTGACACATTTCTACAGCAGTTATTGCCTCATACAAGTGTGCATATCACAAATTTTGTCATTAGAAAGAAAACATAATATGAAAGAGGAGATGTTGATTATTCCCTTTTATTAACCCATCAAAGCACCATTCGACCCATTGACAAAGTCTGTAAGGAATACAGACTGATTCCTGACACAACCATCTCGTAGCTCATCCAATCAGACAACAACTATCCTATTGGAACATTTGTCATTGTTGTTATTGGTCACCATCAAGCGCCAATGCAATATGAGTACAAGTTAAGGATGGAGAGTCCCAAGATGATTTAGCTACTGTAAGATGTTTTGCAAAATTAATGTTGGCATCGTAGAATTTGAGCACTTTCCTTTTTTGAAATTTCTAAAGACTTTTTAACACTTCTCTCTGATAGAGCTAACTTGCTTGTAGAATGCCTTTCTACATTGACATCATTTACATTTTAATAGTCTTCTTTTGATTAAATTAATGTACGTGTTTTAGAACATACAATTTTTAATCTAATTTACTGAGCTATGGAATTCTTAAACTAATTTTCCTTGGAATTTTCCATTTGAACAATTCTGCATTTTACAGGTTATAGTCCCCACCAGCCATGCAAAGCTCTATACCATGCTTCAACTGATGCTAGCATCAACAAAAACCCCCCTCATATTGTTCAAGAATATTGTTCATATTGGGGAAAAAGGCACAAGTTTAATGCGAACAACGCCATCTAGCTTCATTGACGACCTCAATGATGCATCTAGAAAAGCCTCCCTAGAACCACTTAAGTCCTCAAGCATGCAAGTAAACACCTAAAACATTTACATCTTACATAATAGTGTATGCTTCTAATTCAAAGCACTTGTCATGTGTGCCTTGTAATTGTGATGTTGTTTATAACTTCTGTAAAAACTTCGGAAATTGCATCATTGTAATTTGTCACTAATTACATCTACATTAACATTCTAGGTGATTGGAACACTGAGGCCTAAAAATATCCACTTTCCCCCGTACGAACTAGTTTGCACATCATGTAAACAAAGGGTTTTTTTCACACAAACATCAAACACTGATGTTGCACAATGCACAACATGTACAACTGACACAAAATTTGAATACATGCATTTTCTTCAATGCATTGTTCAAACAACAGATGGAGCTGTGGACTTTTATTTGTATAGACAACTGCTACAAAACAACTTCCCCCAGCTAGCTGCAATACCATTTGAAAATTACAAGAAAGACATGTCTATAGTAATGTTCTTGTTACGGAAGTTTCAATTACAAGGAACATTCACACTTGCAATGGATAATTGCATTGCAAGGATTGTCACAGAAGGAAACACCAACGTTTGCAGCTTAGCAGAGGTGCTTACCCTGCACTATTGCAATTTTGATTCTCATTCTTTCTTACCAAATTGTAACAACTACATTGTGAAAATCATAATGCTAATTGTTTGTGATGCAAGATCCAAGCAACACAACATAGTAGCGTAGAACAATGTCAAGAAGCAAGATGTCAAAGAACCTGCATAGCATGGTTGTTGTTAATGATATCAATGACAAGACAATGATGTTGATGCTTTAATCAAGAAAATCTGATGATTTATTTTAACTTCTTATGTGCACTATGTAATTTCATAATTGGCTATTGATCTGTTTCAAACATATATAAATGACTTTGCTTGGCATTTCAAAAATAGTTATTAGTAGTGTTTTGTGTGTAATGTTTTTTATTCTATGCATATCATGCTAAGACATGTTTATGATGAAACAAAAGCTAGAGCAAGCAAAAAAGGAGGTGTTTGTAAGTTCCTACATCTTTTACACTGTCATTTTTGCGTCGTTTATTCATTTGCTTAGATTGTTTGATAACAGTGAAATTTCTGTCTTTTGAGAGGGTTTATGTCTATTGTATTGGAAGCAAAAAACCAGGCATTTGTAAGTTCCTATATGTTTTACAATGTCATTTTATAGTTTTTAACATCTCTGCATTTCATGGGTTAATGTCTATTATTTGTTGTTCTCTACATTTTATGGGTTAATGTCTACTCTCCCCTATCTTTGAGTGCTTTTATGGGTTAGTCTCTATTGTTGAGTTAAAGACTTAACACCATAATTCATTAATGCCAACTTCTCTATTGCCGACAATTAAGAATGGAACTAATCTTTTCTTTGCACACATGTATGCCAACTGTACTTCAATCTATGAAATCAAAATGAAAATTAGGTCTACATAAGTGCAAAATGTCTCGTATAAAATCATTTCATCAATTGGTAATGTTTTGTTGCTATTGGGAATGGCTTTGTAATGTTCTTTGATATAGTCGTGTCTTCACACCTACTATTTCTGTCAACATGTGGCCTTTCAATGAGGGCATTTAGCATTTGTTAGTCTCTAATTTTAATTTATTGTAAATAGACTAAAGTGTGTAGTCACCATTAATGGTTTTTGGTGTTAAGTTTTAAGGTTGTTGAGCAAAGGATTATTTACATTGTTTATTCATTTGCTTAGATTGTTTGATGAGGGTGAAATCTGTCAAAAAAGGAGGTGTTTGTAATTTCCTATATCTATAACACTGTCATTTTTGTATTGTTTAATTATTTGCTCAGATTGTTTAATGTGGGTGAAATCTGTCTTTGTTGAGAGTGTTTATATCTATCGTGTTGGAAGCAAATAACGATGTGTTTGAAAGTTCCTATATCTTTTACACTATCATTTCATATTTTTTTTATGTCTCTCTAATGCATTATTCTCTTTTGCTCCTTAGCATTCAGTGCTTTTATGGGTTGATGTCTATTGTTCACTTAAAGACTTAACACCATAATTCATAAATGTTGAGTTCTCTATTGGCTGCCATTAACAATGCAACTAATCTTTTGTCTGTCACGCATGCATGCCAACTACACTTCAATCTCAAATGATTCATTGTTCATGTGCCATAGATTATAGTTGTTGATGGTAGTTCACACATGTCTTTTGTTTGTAAGGACATCATGCATTTGTTTGGATCTAACTTTCACAAAGGCAAGAGCTCCAGTTTTGAAGTCATGCCTTTTGGGCTCTAGCTAGTTGCTTCTTTATCATATCCCTGTGATGCAATTTCATTTGACATCTTTGTTATTATGGCTATGCTCATAGTTTTTTCTTGCTTTCCTTGACCCACAATTGTAAATGCTTGAATGCTTTTGAGTCTTTACCAGGGAAAATTTTAAAGGACCATAAATTTCTAGAATTTTTCAAATAGTGATAACTTTGAATTATTAAATTCTTGATTGCAAAGTTTTAGGATAGTTTTTAGGTTTCAAAGTTTATTTATTTATGTCAAAATATCATTTTCCCCTTTCGCTTGATATTGTTAGGGAAGGTTGTGGGATGTCTCTAGTTCAAGGCAAGGTTATGTTTGGACCACATTCTTATGATATATAAATGCAGATTACACTCAAATGTACTCCAAAATCATTACACAGTTACACCAAAGCTTGGGGCATGTGTAATGGTTTAATCTTTGTTGTTCCCTATCATTGACTACTTTTATGGGTTAATGTTTGTTGGTTAGTTAAAGACTTAACATCATAATTCATTAATGTTGACTTCTCTGTTAGCCACCATTAACAATGCAACTAATCTTTTCTTTGTCACACATGCATGTCAACTGTACTTCAATCTATCAAATGAAAATCATATGTAAATAACTGCAAAATCTCTCGATGTAAAATCTGTCTGTTGAGAGGATTTATAACTATCCTATTGGTATGCATACTGTAACAAATATATCTACATCATTTTAAAGCACTTTGTGCTGTTTTGACCATGTTTTGGGTCTCGAAAAGGTTTTTCATAACTTGCTCATGGTGTTTGTAACAATTGCTGATGCAAAGACTAATGTTTTATGTGCGCTATTGCCTATTATCAAATGGGCCTAGTAAATTGAGTGTTGAAGTGTAAGTTATTTCTTCTTTTTTATGAAACTTCTAAAATAGCCTACTTGCTTTGTGACAAGTATTTACTACACTATTGATGTTTTTCTTCTTGTAGTCATTGTAGTGATGATTAACTAATATGTGTTTGTTTATCAAGTCATGATGCTTTATATTGTCATTGCATCTTGAATCCATTGGAAGCGATTTTCTAACCTCAGATGGTGTAGGTGGAGTGGTAAGTCTTGGTTTAATATATAAGTTATAATTGAAAAGTCCTCATGTTTTTAAAGGGGTTTCCTACATCAAGTAGTGGTGTTGGCAAGACCTAGATCTATAAAAGTCATCTTTTACCTATATAGTTCACAACACTTATTGCATCTTGCATCTTGTGCATAATCTATCAAAACTAATTAAGTTGTGAATCATTAAATTTCTATAACACCAAGTTAAATGAATACTGAAATGACTGCATATATGTTCCCCTTGTAGAGGTTGGCTTTACTGTAATATATGAACATTCTCTATATTTTTAGTGAGCATGACATCCTCTATGCAGGTTCCATATTTAAATTTGAGCCACCTCCTGGCTTTGATCCAACCCGAGTAACTCAGTTGTCTTGGCATCCATGTTTGTAAAATACAAATAAAATGGGTTACTAGGAATGACATATTTTCAATTGACATTAGGTATTCTTTTGACCGTATACTAGGATTTGCAAACTCAATTTATTTTATGCATTGACATTTAAATATTGGATTTGCTTTGTGGCTGAACCAGGGCATTTTTGTACAAGAATTTCGCTACAAATGAAGAGTGTGATCATCTCATTGAATTGACATGTAAATTATTCCAAGTTTTTATGGGTTAATGCCTATTTTTTGTTGTTCTTTGCATTTTATGGGTTAATGTCTACTCTTTGCTATCTTTGAGTTCTTTTATGGGTTAGTCTCTATTGTTGAGTTTAAGACTTAACACCATAATTCATTAGTATCGACTTCTCTGCTAGCCATGATTAAGAATGGAACTAATCTTTTCTCTGCACACTTATTAGTCTTTATTTTTCATTTATTGTGAATAGACTAAAGTGCGGGCATCATTAATGGATTATCCAGTGTGAAGTTTTAAGTCTGTTGATAAAACGATTATTTGTGTTGTTTATTCATTTGCTCAGATTGTTTGATGAGGATGAAATTTGTGTCTGTTGAGAGGGTTTATGTTTATCATATTGGAAGCAAAAAATGAGGCGTTTGTAAGTTCCTATATCTTTTACAGTGTTGTTTTATAGTTTTTTACATCTCTACATTTTATGGGTTGATGTCTATTATTTGTTGTTCTCTGCATTTTATGGGTTAATGTCTACTATTCCCTATCTTTGAGTGCTTTTATGGGTTTGTTTTCCATATTGTTTGTATTATGTAACTTTAGTCAAGAAACAAGTTAGAGAAATCCATGGTTGCAGACAATGACTCAAGGAAAAGTGTTATGAGTGAAATCTGAACAAGCTCGAGAATGTTCTTGAGTAAAGGCCAAGTGACTATGCAACATGCTAGGATTTAAGTTTGTGTTATTGTTTTCTTTAGTTCAAATCGTCATCCTTTTTTGCATGGCACCATTTTTTGCTTTCACTCACAGTGACTTGCATTTTTGGTTGTTCTATAAACTATCATGATCAATACATATATGTAATAGTTTAATAGGGATTTATGCAAAAAAACTAGATACCTCCTAAATTTATTCTTTGGGTTGCTTTTGAGTCAAAACTAAAATTCAACTCTTGATTATTAAGCATCTCTTTTAACTGATAGTAGATTTTTTTATTTACAAAGTGTGTTTACATCTGTTAGGATGTAATTATTGCAAGGATTGAAGATAGGATTGAAGGTTGGACCCTTCTTCCAAAAGGTGATAGATGTTTTACTTGCTTCTTGACATGTGTTCTTCTTAATGCTAGTCAATTGGTTTTATTTACAACTCATTTGTATTGTGAATGTTGTATTTAGAAAATGGAGAGGCAATGTAGATTTTGCATTACAAAAATGGCTAGAAATATGAACCTCATTTTGTTTTTTTCACAATAAACTCAATCAAGCCATGGGTGGTCATGGAATTGCCACAATGCTGATGTATTTATCTGATATGGTGAAGGGGGGAGGAATTGTCTTTCCTAATTCAGAGGTTAGCAACGTAAAATCAAATATTCCAAGTGCTTTATAACTTTTAGATGTTTTGTTTATATTCTAAGGTGAACTTTAGTACTTATTCCACTCTCTAAGTTTTGTTGATACATATGTTGAATTTTCAAACAAAGTAGAGCCAACTAAAAGATGATTCGTGGTTAGAATGTGCTAAGCATGGCCATTCAGGTGTGATTGTTGAAAGTTTTAATTTAATACCTAATTTAACATATATATTATTCAATAACATTTATGAAATGTGCTCAATGTTCTCTGCTCATCTCAAAGCTCTTTTTTGTATGCAGTAAAGCCCAGAAAAGGGGATGCCCTACTATTCTTCAGTCTTTGTCTAGATAATACAACTGATGATACCAGTCTCCATGGCAGTTGACCTGTTATTGAGGTAAATCAGTTAGCACTCGTTGATGCCATATTACCACCTTCCAAAATCATGAATGCAATTTGCCAGTGGGCATTACACATTACATAGATTCCCCTATTGCTTCTAATCCTGTTATACAGATCACATATCCACATTGTTATGATCGCAATGAAATTATTATTTCTACATCCATGAGTTTGATTGATTCAATGTACATAAAACTATTTGAAATTATATAAATTAGATATTTCATATTTCATTGTCATTTATGGAATATCATATCTTTGATTTAGATGATTCATTGAAGGATATTTATCCCGATGTTGATAAAACTTATCAAACAAAATTTATCTCATCATGTTTATGCTCAAAGACTCTTTTATATGAATATTCATAGGATGTTTGTTTGATTTCACCTTATTGCATTATGGCATCCTTTGATGTTTCCACATGGACACTTGAGGAATTTTTATAAACATACAAATTGTGCCCAATTAAATATTCCAAAAAAAATATTGCAATTCTTTTCCTTGCCATTCATCTATTTTCTTATCGGAGTATTCACATAGTACTATGACATTTTTATTTACAATGTCATAATATGAATGAATCTAAAGCTCATTGTCTATCAACCAATACAATTTTTTACAAAAATAAAAAGCATAAATATGACATGAATCAAAAAACATGTTAACATTTTTCTTTAATTCAAGCAACGGTTTAAATATTACTTTAAGAAAAACTACTATTTGTATCATTACTTAGTTGTCTCATACTTTGTATCATTACTCAACTGTCTCATAGAAACTTCTTCAAGCTTGATGGACATACATCCCTTCAAATCATGTTCGAATCTCAACTTGGTGCCAACACTTATCTATGTTATCTCTAAAAGTGGGCAATGTACATTGTAGCTTCAAGTGACAAATTACAATTATCTTTGAATTTAACAATTGTTGTGTTATCACTCATGTACTTTAAAACATATAAAATACATATTGCACAACAAGACTACAGTTATTGATTTCACAAAATATAACAACTAAGAATGAAATCGTGATGACTTTCAATAATACCCAAATTGTAATTGCATAAAGGATAAGTGAATGACAAATTTCAATTATATACACTAGTTTTAACCCTAAGTGCATTTTATTCCATTAAAAATAGAAACCAAACATATCTAAATAACTTTTTACCTCTCAATTTCCATGTTTAATGAAACTTGAGATTTTGTGTTATAGTTAATAAACTCATGCTACTTAAATTAGGTTAAGCACTAAGTGTGTTAATAGATCTATGAAATAAAACATTAAACGTCATGTTGTCTACAACTTATTGCAACCATTAAGGTATTGCTACTTGTCTAACCAAAGTTGAATCTTGTAAGGATTGATTAGAAATTTGGTAGGAAGCTTCCTATAATTTTATCAAGTTTCAAAAACCATAATAACTTTCAAATAAAATACACAAGTTTTAATCTTATTGCTTTTGAATTCAAGAATTGAGTCTTAAATTCAACAATTCACTTTTAACAATCTTTTTATCTTGATTCTCAAATTTATAATGTACATTTTAATGCATCAAAGTCACCAACACACAAAACATATAGCCATATACACATAAAAAATTATAAAACTATATATATTGCAAATTTCTATAAGCTTATTTATTCCCTTTGGCAGGGACTCTAGCTCTTTCAGAGCTCTTGTTACTATTATTGGTGGATGATTAATTATTCTCTACATTATTATTCATATTATTGATGTGTTTAGTTTATTTTATTAGTTATTATTCAATTAACATATGAAGAAGTATTGTGTTTCTATTATATTTTTGTTGTTACTTTTGGATGATTAATTACTCTCTACATTGTTATTGATGTGTGTATTTTATTTTGTTAACTATTGAATTTAATCTTAAAAGATAATAGATTTTAATCTTTATATATTATTTCTTTTGTTTTCAATATTCGTTTTAGTTCTTGCCACCTCTTTTCTCTAGACAAGATTAGATTAATCCATTTAACAAGGAATTGACCTTTAGAATTTGGAGGTTGTTCTATGAACAATGTCCCACATTCATAAAAATTCTCATTGTTGATGTTTTGTGTATGATGTGAGTATTAAATGCATTTGGCATACAAACAAGCCATTGTAATATGTGAATATCAACAAAAATAATAATAAAAGAAGTCTACTTCTGCATTAGTGCTGACATTGGAACAATAGAAGCTAAATAGCTCATTGTTTTTGGTATGTTCTTTGAAAATCTACAACGATGTCAAATATATACTTCAAAATATTGAATTTGGTCTGATAGTTATACTAGTAAGTTAAATTAAATTTAACTTTTGTTTACTGAGTAAGTGCAGAAAGATGAGGGACCAAAAAGTGGCCAATATCTATACATCTTCAAAATGTGCTCATGTTTTGAAAACATAACATGCGCATATTATAATGTGCACACATTATGACTCAAACATTTTTTTCAAAATACGAGTGTGCTATAATGAGCTCACGTTACTATTTTGACCAATCAGATTCTTTTATTAGGCTTGGTACATATTTGAATTTACCAATCATAAGAGTTGGACATTCAATTTGAGTGTCAAAGATGCATTTTACAAAACCATACAAAAAACACAAAAATGTCAAGCACGCTCTCCATCATGTTCATGTATTTTTTATAAAATTCTAAAAAATAACACCACTATGAGATAAAACTCTATTTTATCTTTCTAACCATGTAATTTTTTTAAATCTAGAATTATTAAGGTCTTGATCTCTAATTAGTTTTAGCAGTGTCTTAAATTTTTGTCAAAAACCTATGCATAACTTTTTTGGTGTCATTTTTGATCTACACATCAAAATTTAAAACAATTTTTATTTATTTATTATAGACTCCATTCTATATACATTAAAAAAAAGTGACTTTCGATTAATTTTCTCAAAATTAATGGGGAAACACACTTAATTTTCTATTTTTTAGGATGTGTCCACTTTGAAAATCAGTAAAAATTCATATATTCATTAAAATTACCAAAAAAACTTGGCATAAACTACATGATGTTAGCTAACTTTCGACTAAAGAGATATGTGAAATATTTTTAAAAAATCAACATTTTAGAGTGAGTACACTTGATGCTATGTTTTATTTTTTGATGAAAACATGACGCCTTTGTGTGCTCCTCCTATTTGACCCTCTTAATCTCCATCATTACAAACTAGACTCTGAACATATTAATCTTGTTCTTGTCACATCTTGGAATTTTGACCATGGATATGTCAAATTATTCATCCAAGATTAATTTTTACTTATTTCAAAACAAAAGTGGCCACTTTTGACCCACTTTTGATCCCCCATTTCCATGCACTTTACCTTGATTGTATATAATTATTGCCAATGTAACTCAAAAACATAAGATAAATTGTCTCATGAATTTCTAGATAATCAATTGCAACATTTAAATGTTTCTTGCAATGAAGAAAGCTACACTCTTCAAAGTTCTCTATAAGTCCTTTCAACTATTTAACAAATTAGTTAAGCTTTCAATTAAGTGTCAACCCTTTATTTATAACATTAATCACTATTAAAGAATCTCCCTCTATAACTAGTTTTTAAATATTTCGGGAGATGGTAACCACCATACCTACAAGTAGAACTTTCCATTTTACTTCACTATTAGATTTATACCCAAAGAATAACAAGCTCTCATAAATAAAGCTACCTTTTGAGTTTCTAATCACAAAACCTCCTCCAAAAAATTCTAGATTACTTCTTGATGCTCCATTAAAATTTAATTTTGCTAACCCATTTTTAGGGGGAATCCATTACTCCTTTTGTTCATCCAAACTCCTTTCTCCCTCCTTCATTTGCACTGTTTAAATTCCTCTTATCTCTTGAACATGAAATTGTACGAACACTATTATTTAATATATTTTTATTAAAAAATATTTAAATTACATAATCTATAAAGACCACTCATATTTTAATAATAAAATATTTCATAAAGAATAAAATTTTAAATTTTTACTCAAAATAATTTATTCCACTACAATATTCCAACTTGAA
Organism: Cunninghamia lanceolata; assembly: GCA_027924645.1. Lineage (NCBI taxonomy): Eukaryota > Viridiplantae > Streptophyta > Pinopsida > Cupressales > Cupressaceae > Cunninghamia > Cunninghamia lanceolata. The sequence goes on along the minus strand of BSBN01000247.1, from coordinate 698,265 downwards.
TATACAATAGGCTAGAGAACATAGCTTAATAAAACATAAGAATATACTCCTCTATATCATCATAGCCAATACAACATTAATACAATAAACCTTGACATAACATAAATTGTTATCCTTTGGAGATCATCATCTATGAATGTGAGGAGAGACAACATCATCAGAGTGATTTACTGCCCATCCATGAATCTTACACTTCCCCAATCTTACTCCAAACAGGAGAAGCTCGAACCTTCATGAGAGTTCTAGCAATCAGAATCAATAAGTGTGATAGAATCTGGTGCAACATGATATATCTAATATTTAACAAATAGTACAAGCTATAGCAAATGAAATTATATCATGATATCACAGAGAGTAATAAATTAATCAAACTAGTGCAAATACTTAATTTGGTTTCAAAGCTTTGGCCAAAACATCTTTTTGAGATAATAATGACATCTAGATAGGTTAGTAAACCTAACCTACCCTTCTCTGTGACCCCATATTTGGCACCCATCTAAGACCCAAAAAATAAGTTGAATACTCTGGATACATAATCATTAAACCATTCAACCAAAGTAGAGATAAAAATTTACCTATAAAAGCACAATTACCAAATTTTCCAAAGATAACATTTAAAGTGCGTATGAGTTCATGAAGAATGGTAACTCATCTAGAAATAAGATGCAATCATAATTATGCAATACAAGTTAAAATTATTCAAATGTCATTATGAGAATAAAATTAAACTCGTTCCTTAAATCATCACACTTAAGCAAAACTAACAGAATTTTACTCTCTATTCGTGTTAAGCCATAACTAAATTATTCTTCTAGTTCATTCAAGAATGAGATTTTTAAAAATTAACTTTTTGTCGTTGTCTAGGAAATTAGGACATGAGATTATCTACCCAAGGATACCATATTTATCCATAACACTAACATTAGTTTTTTAGTGACTAACAACAATGAAGCTATTCATGTTATTTAAAAAATAAATATACTCATTTTCAATTAATAGGTTGTATGCATTTATAAAGGAATAGCTCATACTAATTCACTTCCAAGAGAATATATTATATCTAAACATTTCCGTTTTCAAATCATTGACATATATAATCAGTTTATTGAAAACAAGGAATCGATTAAATATACAGTTATCATAATAGAAAAATACTCCAATAGTTTTCTTATCCTATATATATACTTTTCTCTCTTCCTCCATCTCTCTTTTCCCTAGCTCTCTATATCCCTATCCCTCTCTTTCTTCTTTCTTGCTATCTCTCTTTATCTCTTTTCCTCCTTTTATTGCTCTTTGGATTGTTGGCATGAAACAATTGATCAAAAATAAAAATCTCTCTCTCTCTCTCTCTCTCTCTCTCTCTCTCTCTCTCTCTCTCTCTATATATATATATATATATATATATATATTCTCTCTTCCTCCATCTCTCCTTTCTGTAGCTCTCTCTATCCCTATCCCTTCCTTTCTTCTTTCCTGCTATCTCTCTCTATCTCTTTTTCTCCTTTTATTGCTCTTTGGATTGTTGGCATGAAACAATTGATCAAAAATTAGGCTCTCTCTCTAGAGAGAGAGAGAGAGAGGGGTAAAATTCAAACTTACGTTTTGTAAAAACAAACAAGTGCATAACAAGTGCATGTTTAATTAGTTTTATAAATAAAAAAGAAACATTTTCATAGATAAAATAAGTGAATAAAAAATTGTACATATATTTTTTAAAATTATTTTATTTTTATACAATATAATTTATATATTTTCAAATTATTATTTTTCCTATTTTATTTTTATTTTATTCTTAAACAATTATAATGTTAATAATATACATTCCAATATTTTAATACTTTGCTTAAATTATTTTGAAGCACATAAAGATATATCACGGGCCAAGGTTTGCATTGAAAGATTTTCCTTGGAATACTCTGAGCAAATAATTCTAAGACTTTCCTTGGTTTGCCCAACTCCAAATGTTTAAGAATTTTGGTGCATGATCCTAGGCAAAAATGCAAATCAAGGGGAATGCTTCATGCCAACCCTTGAATCAAGGTATGTTAAAGTATTTTTAAAGAAGGGACATGCCATCATTTAAGGCCATAAAATAATGCCACCATAAGATTCATGTTACCTAGTCCTTTCAAGTTTGCACAAATTAAGGCAGTCTCGAAAATAGAGCAAATTTTATTATAAAACTAAAAGCACCACATGATATGTAAGTAATCGACCCAATTTTATACTTCAAAATGCGCTAACCCTAGAACATGCTCTTCAAACTCGTTTAGGGGCGGCGCACTTCCAAATAGGGCCTAGCCTCCCATATAGGTAGACATCGACCAGGGGGAGGGGTTTTCCATCCCTTTCCCCACTTGCTCTATTATTTAAAAAAATATATTTTATTCTTCTCCTAGAACTCCCAACACGGAAAGAAAAAAAATAAGAATAAAACAGAGTTTTAATATGATTATAGTCATTAGTATTTTTTTATTATCCCAAATCTAGATTTTATTGGAAGGCATGGACATATGCTAATGATCCCTACACCAGTAGACAAATAAGACAAATATTTACTACTTTTTCTTGTGAATGAGGTGTAAAATTGTTATTGGCTATTTAACCATTGAAGTGGATGATATTCAAGTCGAGTGGTAGAGATGGGTTTACGATGTGGAGACATAGTCAAGGCATGGAAACTGTTTGGTAAAATTCTTTCAAAGGTGTTATAAGCAATTGTTGAAGTGTAGACAGGGGATGTCTCATAATTGTGACCATGCATGAAATGCCACATCAACAGGAGTGGATAAGAAACTCTTAAATCCTTAAGCTGAAGTTATTACGAATATGTGAACATGATTGTAGCCTTCTAATAATTGTTTTGAATTCAAATTTAAGACTCGTATACATAGTGGAGATTGTATAAGCAAAATCACTTATTTCAATCAATCTGAGATATTCTGCTATGCGGGTTTGAGGAACTATAACTACTAGGAGATATATAGTTATTACCATTTCATGGACATGCTTAAAGATTCAACATGTGTAAACATATACCTATATGTATACCCATCTTAGAATTAGTATTGCATACATATACAAGTGTATGCATTTGCAAAAGAGGGAATTGCATACAATAGTTCAGATTTTGCATACTATCTATCACATTTAATTTTTGAAATAACATAAAATTTCAGATTTCTTCCTTCATCTATGACCTAAAACTATCACAAACTATCACAATAATATTATTGTTACAACCATACAAAATTATACAATTAGAGCTTAAGTTTTACAAGAAGAGTGTAATCCCTCTAATGACAACCGTACACATTCATGAGGCTTCACATTCCATTGTTACGAAGAACAAGATCTACCAAGGGGAGTGCTCACATCCCTTCCATAGGATTGCACAAGCAATCCACCCCAAGCTAGGACAATCGACTAGGCCCCCAACAAGCAAAAGTTTAAACACACATTATCATTACAAGACCCACATGATACAAATATGAGAGATATTCATTTCCATTCATTAAAAAAAAGAGATTTGCAGCAGCATACAAACCCCCATAACCTTAATCAAACACAATATGCAACAAAAACAAAATCAAAAGAAAGGTGAGCTTACCTCTCAAGGTAAGCAAGGAAAATGTTAGACTTTTCCTCCACTTGAATCCTCTCCTTCCCTCCAAGATAAGTCCCCAAAATTCTTCTAAAAAAAAACTTAAAGAATTTTTTATTTTTTTTCCTCCATCTCCAAAACACTCACACAAAAGAAAACTAGAAAAAAAAAGTAGAGGAAGCTCTCCCTTCACAAGGCTAAAAAATAAGCTTATATGGGAGTGCCATGTATTTCTCCTTCATTCTATAGGATAGAGACACTTAGCACGCATCTAACCAATGTATCCACTTTTCTTTCATTACATCAATGAACATGATGACTATCCATGTGAGTTCACATGGCTTTCTAGAACGAAGAGGACATTATGTAATTGTCCTATGCCCATGTCAACTATGCCTTTCCCACAAACAACCATATATGTATTGTTTGCCATCAATATTTTGATGTGGATGTAGGACCTAATGTTGAGAACAGAATCAAGTCAGAAGTCATGTGATGTGATGCTCCTAAATTGAGAATCCATCACTAAGACTCAGAGACTGCAAATGCCATGAGTGCTTTGCCCTTAAATTTTTTTGATGGTTATGGAGAAGATGAAGAAATACAAGCCTTGAGTTCAAAATTTTCAAGTTCTTTTTGTTGACTAATTCTCTTGAACTCAAATTCTTTATTTTTAAAACATTTGTTTTCTTCATGCCCAAGTTTCTTGCAATACTTGAGCAAGTAGGCATCTCCTTAGAACTTTTCCCTTTTGAGGGAGATGAATTCGATCGAGCTTGAGACTTTGATCCTTTATGTGAATTTCTCTTATCTTGATCCTTAGATTTGTTCTTTGCCTTGTGATTTGAAGTTGAATTTGCAACAAGTGCATGAGATGTTGGAGACTTCAATACACCCATTTGAATTAACTTATCTGTTTCTTGTGTTAATTGAATAACAAAATCTACAAGTGTAGGCATATTATAGGTTGCACCAATTGCACTCCTAGTAGTATGAAAAGAATAAAAAAATACAGAATATCGTGGACCAAGTTTGGATAAGATACTAAAGGGCCAATTGATCATCCTTCTTTTCAATGCCACATTGTTTAGTTGAAACCTTAGTAGATTCATCTTAGTAAAGAAATCTTGGATTTTTGTGAAGTCCTATGGATTAAGACTGGTTAATTCATTTTCAAGTTGATGCCCCCTCATGACATCCTATTTACCAAACAAACTTTCTAACTTTGTCCAAACTTTGTTAGGTGTTGTATCTAAGTCAAGATAAAAGAGAAGATCTTATGAAATTGAAACACATAGAGTTCCATAGGCTTCATCCATATGAGTGTACCAAGTTTACGTTTTTAGATCTTAAAGTAGGTTTAGGTTCCAAACACATTGTGACACAATACAATCCAAGCTTCTTAAGTTGGATTTCCATTTTTTGCTTCCATGAATGGAAGCTAAATGGAGTGAGTAGAAGATCCATATCATGTAAAATTCACACAAGACAATCCCCTTGATATTATATTCTAATTTAGAAGACCCCCTAGAAAGATATGCAAGAAAAAATTACAATTTGTTTGAAGATCGGATGCCAAATCAACCGTTTATAATTTATAGTGATTTTTCAAAATGTACAATATGAATCTTAAACTTTTTTACAAATTTGAATTCCTTGAGAAATTCTGAGCACTTTGAAAAAAAAATTCGCTAATTTGCGATATTGTAGGCAAAATTTATGCCCTGTCAAAAATTACGTTTACAATGAGTTTCAAGGTTTAAAAAACTAGTAAAAAAGGGGAAAAAAACTATTTTGACTTCACCACAGTGAAGTTGATAGAAACACCTTTCCGTTGACTACAATTTTGTGAAAAATTGATAAACGGTTTGAAACTTATAGCAAAAAGAAAAAATGCCTATTATAGGCCAAAAGAGGGGAGTAATGGTGCTCTAGTGGAGCACTGGTGGCTCCCTGGTGGTGGCCTGATGGCTGGCCAGTGGAGCACTGGTGGAGCCCAAAATTAGGCTTGTGACACCAATTGGCAAAACTTTGGGACCGAAAATCAACCTGACTGGTCGAATTTGACGTTGAGGCGCCCTGAGACCAGGTCTAAAGAGTGGATTTCAGGCTTGGAGACTAATTTTAGGGACGGTTTGTGATGGATAGAGGTCAGATGCAAGCTTGTTTTATAGGATGAAAGGCCTAGTGGACTGAATATGGTGCTTAGTGAGTTGATTTGGCCAAATATGGTGAGTATGAGTCCTTTGGAGGCCGTATAACACCCAATGAGGAGGGGTCAAAAAATTTTGCAAAAAAACACTTTTACTGAAATTTGCCAAAAAAAGGGTATTCTTTACTATTTTGGGCCTTCTAGACTCAACGACGAGGTCCATTTGTCTCTACAATGAACTCTTGATGTAGCTTGGTGCAAAAATCGCTCAAAACGAGAAGGGTTTTGCTAGCATGGCTCGTATACCATGTTGGAGCAGCCAAGATCAACAAGCAAATACCAACAACTTCTATAAAAGACAATATTGCACATAAAATCCAAAATGATATATTCAAGAGATAAGTAAAAGAGTACAAATATGCCTTGTATAAATAGGCATGAGAGAGGAGGTAGGAAGGTAGGAGTCAATGACTAACTACCCCTCCAAAGATGTGACACTTGTGAGCTAAATGACAAGTGCTTGTGCAAGTGACAAGTACACATGCAATAGGTGTTCTCAAATAATGAGGACACATGTCTCCACCACATGAGTTGAGACAAAACTCTAAAATGCCTAAGTAAACTTAAGCTAGGTGTGAATAGGTCAATCCTAGTAAAGGTGTTATCCTAACTAGTTACATAATGACCTTATTTACACTAACACAAGATACATACTTGGTATGAAGATTTCTAAAGATAGGGCTAGTAATAAGTTGCAGTTAAACTAGAGGAAGTCTTTGAGAATGTTCTATGATGGTTCAACATGTATGATAATAATCCTATTAGTATCCCTTTACTAGTAGGCACTAAGTTAAGGTTGGAATATTATCCTAAGTCTATAGAGGCTTTTGAGGACATGCACAATGTTTTATATGCAAGTGTGGTAGGAAACCTTATGTATGCAATTGTCTAGATACAAGGCCATACATTACTCAAGAATTGGGAGTTCTAAGTAGGTTCATTTCAAATCTTATAAAAAGGCATCAAGGATGTAAGTGTTAGTATGTGGTGACTGATCATGCTATAGGGGTTGCGGGTACATGCAACAAGGTAAATTTTGGTGACTTTGTCAATCATGGTTTCCCCCCAAAGGAGTTAGTTTTTTATTGGTTGACATGGAAAACCTACATTGGATAACTGCCAAAGAGGCTTGATAAATAAGCAACTAGAGAAGGCAAAAAGCCATGAGGAATGAATGAGATTGTAATGAATTTCATGTAGCATACCAACGGTATTGAATTGCAATGTTGTTGGTTGTAATCGGTTTGATTTACTGGATAATAATATACTGGGTGGATGTGTTTGTGGATGTAGCCCACATTGGGTGAACCATGTTAAATCTATGTGTTTAATTTTGTGTTATTATTCATTGTTATTTCTATGTATTTAAATCTACATATAATTGTAATGTATTGCTCTGTTTTGCCATTAAAATCCTATCATAATCCTAATAGTAAGTTAAGAGAGTGTTTAGTTGCTTGAAAGGATCTTTAGATTACTATTTATGTTATCATATTAAGTTAATGTTGTTGGCACGGTGTTAAACATACTAGGATTTATGGATTTTGATTAGGCTGGAAATTTGGATAACCAAAGATCAACTAGTGGATATGGCCTTACTTTGATTGGTGCAATAGTAAGTTGGATGAGTAAGTGGCAACAAATAGTTGCATTATCCACAACTGAAGCATAGTACATGGTGGCGACACATGCTTGCAAAGAAGTTGTGTGGTTACAAAGACTAGGTAATAGTATTGGTTTTAATAATCATAGGGTATTCAATTGTGATTTATAGAGTGTAATTTGTCTAGCTAAGAATCCTATTTACCATGCTTGGACTAAACATGTAGATGTCATTTTGTTAGGGTGATGGTTGAGACACATAAGGTATATATGGAGAAAATTGGCACTAGTGTAAATACTATTGATTCCTTAACTAAACTTGTGAGTATTGCTAAGTTTTTGTAGTGTAGGAATGAGATGGGTTTATCCTAGTCTCTCACATTGGGTTAACTTCCTAGGATACTATTAATAGTGAATATCAAGTGGGAGAATCTTGGAACTTTGGTGTGCTATTCAATTGCAATGAGTCCTTGGTAAGGTTTTCAATGGAAGATGGATTCTATTACAAGTTCATGTTGATAGTTATCTCGTAGACTGATAAATAGCTATAGTGAGTTGAAGAAGGTTGTGGTGAGTTTAAAGTGTTGCAATTTAGGTCATGGAGATTTGTTTAAGTCTGGTGTTGCAATGTTCCCAACTGTAAGTCATTTTATGGAGAATTCACAACCACATAATTGTAGGTATATGGTACTGGAAGTGTGTATGACAATGTAGGTGCACTTGTGGAACTATTAGAGTACATGTAGTGATGATCAAGAGCATGGTGATGTTTCAAGATATGCCTAGAGGTATCACAAGTAGCTATAATACATCAAGAGTTTATCTATACTATTGTAAGCTATGAGTATTATTTAGTTGTGTTGCAAGAAGACATGTACATAGTTCAAGAGAAGTGGCTCAACATCCTTTGACCAAGGGTGAGTAACATCAACTTGTTATGTGTGGTGGTCATCCATATGGATAAGTCATGCTACATGTAATGTGTAGCATGTTAACATCATGATATGTTCACGAGATGGTTGTGTGACTATTGGTATTCTATGTGGCAGTTAGACAATTAGAAGGTTGGTATTTCTTGTTGGATGGTTCTACAACTATATCTATGTACTTGTATAGATGTGCTAATGTTGAACATTGTTGAAGGTGGTTGAATTAGTTGTATCATGAAGGTATAAAGTTTTATTTGGAGGTTATATGTTGTTATTCTATATATTTAGATTGTGTATGAAAGAGACTTATTGTATTGGATGTAACTTTTTGAAATAATACAATTGTGAATGTCCTTTTTCTAATGGAGTTTTTCCTATAATGGTTTTCCACATAAATTCTTATCTCATGTGTAGCTGTGACTTGTGTATTGTTTCATATGGTTCCTTTAACGTTTCTTAATTGAATTGCATAACAGACATAACTATTTTTAGATACATAATCTTAAGGTGTTCCAATATCCTAGTACATCAATCATCTATATCAAAGATTATTTTACAACATAGACATGTGACAAAGTACATTGTTGCTGATAATTTTTGTGACTAACATAGGATACATGGACTCATTGCTAGTAGATGCATGACACTCAAGCATAAAATCCAAGATAGTATTGACAATAAGGTGGTACAAATTGGTGACATTAATGGTTATGCATGCATATCTTTTCCACTTTATTGTGATATAAAAAGGTTCTTCTAGGGCTAGTGATAAGACCACTATAGGTTGTGTGAATGGGTAAGTGCAAGAAGATGAGTTCACTTTTTGGCCAAAAAGTGGAAGTGTTTTTCTTATTTTTCAAATTTTGTCGTACTTGGAGTGACAATTTGAAACACTTGCACATAAAATATTAAGATGATGTAAAAACAAGAATTGTAAGATTTTGTTTCTAATTTTCAAATATGCAATTTTTTCTAATACCCAGATGATGCAAGTTGGTTTTTTATTGGATGTACAAAAAGTGGCTTTTTCAAAGTCCCTTGTTTTTTGCAAAAGTATGCATGTGTACGGCCAACATAATTTGACCTAAATTAATATATTTTTCTAATTCCTTTTGTGGAAAGATTCTTAAGATGTTGAATTTTGGTCAAGATATTTTTTTGTAATTTTTTGATAAATATTTTATTATTATTAATTTTTTAATGACCCCAATTAATACTTTTTAAAATCCCTCATGTACGGCCAACATAATTTGAGCTAAACTAATCAATTCATCAATTATTTTTTTCATCATGTAGAGAATGATGTCTAGTTTGGTCAGACAATTTTTTTTCAAGAAACTTTCAAAATCAAAAGATATTAAAAACATAGTAACCTATGTTATTTCAAGTTTATGAGTTAGCTTGTTTGGAAAATAAATAATAAATAGAAAGTTATGTTCAATAGTAGAAAAAACTACATATTTGAAAACTAGACTTTTAGATCTATAATGGGTTTTAATTTTGTTAAAATATTCTGAAAAAAAAGTCGTCAACCATAGTGGTGAAACTAGTTTTTTCTCTTGTTGTTTTCATTGTGTCCTAGTTGTAGGTCCAAAGCTAAGGCTTGGGTTTCCAAGCCTAAAACCAATGCAAATTATCGGGTTTGAAATTTCAAAATTTTAGAAATAGGTACTCGTTATAAATGGGTACCCATTCATAATGGGTGCCCATTATAAACGGGTACCCGTTTTAAAAATAATGGGTACCCATTTCTAAAAAATAAGAAAATTAGCCATAGGCATGTTTAAAAAAACAAAAATATACTTTTTGAAAATGGGTACAACATGTACCCATTTTCAAAAAGTATATTTTTGTTTTTTTTAACATGCCTATGGCTAATTTTCTTATTTTTTAGAAAAACGGGTACCCGTTTCAAAATGGGTACCCGTTTTGCTTCGGGAGCCCGATCCTAAATGGGTACCCAATTTTTTCAAAATAGGTACCCGTTCCAAGCAGTATTTTTTATCTGTGGGAGACTTCCACGAAATGTATACTCAACTTCTTACTTTAACCCAGACAATAATACATCTACATCTAACACATCATGTAGTCCACATAATGAAGAGTAAGGCAAGATATACATACAAAATTGTACATGACTAATGCAATCCTATGCTTACAAAGGCACATCATGCACATTCAAGTGAGGCACATGATACATCTCAAGGCACATCTCAAGAACAAAAAAAATGTGAGTTCTCCAAAAGTTCCACCATTCCCTGACACCTTTGTTCATAGAGAAACATTATTAGAGCATACTTCATTTGTATATCATGATATCAAGGATAATGGTCCCATTGGGGGTTAAAAATGAAGGTAAATATATCCTACATATATTTATCTAACTTCCTTTATATTTCTAATTTACATATATTATTCTAGATGCTTTTCACTAATTGTTGCCACTTGGGAGGTAAGGTTCTTGTTCACTTTTTGCGAGTTCAATGTATTTGAATCTTTGTCTTAATTGGGTGGTAAAAGTGGGGGCATCCTTCTTGTTTCATAATTTCATACACACCAAGGTAAGTATCTCTGTATTTTTTATTTTTTCTCAAATTTTTCATGCTTATGCTATGTACTCACTTTATCATGCTTATTCAATCATTTTATACACACACACACACTCTCTCTCTCTCTCTCTCTCTCTCCTTGATTTGTATGTACACCTTAAGGGCACACACAAATTCAAGGGGGGCACATTATTATTGATCGTTCTTAAAGTATATACATACAATTCATAGGTGGACTCCGGATCATTGCTCTAGCTATTTTACTTCCAATTGTGCTTGTATTTTTCTCTTTTTCTACTTTGATATGCTTGCTCATGTAGATTCACACACCTCAATGGGGGCAAGATGTAAGGGTGAAAAGTGCATACCCTACACATTTACCCTTTGTTTTACACCACTTTGCATGTGTGTCCCAAGTACATAGTCCTAGCACATGACTTTGACACTCCAAGTGATCTCATTTATCATTTGAGATTTAAAAACTAAACTTAAATCTTGCACAAACATTTTAAGTTCTTGGATTATTATTTTTGAACCTAGTTTTAATTTGGAGGCATAGAAATCACCCATGTTAGTTCTATGGTGTAGATTTGACCATCATGTTCAAATTTTAAATTTCACCTTTGAAAAGCTAAGCCAGGTTAGTTTCAACTAGTCATTATGTGTTAATTCTCATGCCAAAAGTTTCAAATTGTGTGCCTAGGTCATGTGCAAAAGGACATCATTCCTAGTTCACTTGAATCCTTGGGCATTATCACACAAAATCTAAATCACTCATCACTTATCACTTAGAACCACTCACTTCTAGTATTGCGCCTCTCAAAATCACTCTTGACCCTATCATAGTATCTCGCTACATCAACATCATTTGATTATGTCATCTCTTTGTCATCAAGTTTTCAACCCTATTTTCATACTAGGTCATTCCGTCACACTATTGCATTAGTTTCAAGTTTAAAGTTGTCCTCATAATTATAACATCATTTGCATTCATTGTGTATTGTTTTCCAAGTTGATTTAGATCAAGTGACATGTCATAAGGAGAAGATCCTCGCTTAGCAAGATTCCAAAGGTGTTTGTCAACATTGCAAGTCCTTAGATATGAATTTCAAACAATAAGGCAAATCTTTGTTGGCAAGTTCAAAAGATCCACAATCAATACGGTCATTTTCACATATTGAGTTTAAATTCGCATGCACAGAACCAATTCCACCTATGGAACCGACCTAAGAGTTTGCATAATTTTAAAAAAATTAAATCTTGAACATCTTAGCCAACTCATCTCACATAAAATTCCAAAAACCATGCACCAATTATTTGCCACAACATTTTCTATTTCCAACTCTAAAGTACATACATATATTTATTCTTATTATTTTTTGTTCTATTCCCAAATCCAATCAAATACCCAGGTTCTCTCAACTTTCTGTCTAAAACAATGTATCTACTATTGCTTATTTATATTTAAATATTTATATGCATTAAAACAAATTGTTAGAATCTTATGAGTCATCCTAAAATGACTTTAGAGTTTTTAAATACAAGTTGTTCTATATTATAAAATTTATAGAACTACTTTAAGTAACTCCTTACCTAAAAATAAATAATAGGTCAATACATCTTATCACAATTATTATTGGATATGCTCAACGATGGAATTCTTTCCCTATTTCTTGCAAGATGGGAGAAAACAAAACATAGGTTTCCATCTAAGTGCAGGCCTGTAAGATGCGAGTTTAAATTGGTTCTACGAAGAAAACAATACTTCATAGATAGATTTGATATTATGATGTGAGCGAACGCGTCATTTCCCTTTGTCTTTAGTAATCTAGGAAAAGGATAACAGTCAGTACGTTTCGCTCCTATTTCATGGTGGCGTCTTTGTCCCATGACACGAATCTATCTCATCCCTGCTCAAACCCGTCCTTTATAACGATTCACACGTCGTCAAACTTCATGGTTATGACGATTTCCAGATCTGGGTACAACATGAATTTGGGAAACAATTTAAGCAACATACACAATCGCATCGAAGCTGAGTCACACTAGCAAGAACCGACATGTTTTACTACTGGGCCCCTTGCTGGTTTTTCCGCAGTGGGTCCCATTCACCCAATATTGAAAAGCACCAAACGTCATTGCTCTATAATATACTCTGAAGCTAAGAATGAGTGATTAAGGATTTTAGATTTTCATAGTCGTATACTGTGTTGTGTTTCAGTATATTGGCAAGATCAATTGGAAAGGTTTTAGGCCACCAGGAAATAAGCAAAAGAATTCATTTTGGAGAAAGATCAATTGGAAAGGTTCTAGTCCACCAGGAAGTAAGCAAAAGAATTCATTTTGGAGAAAGATCAATTGGAAAGGTTTTAGTCCACCAGGAAGTAAGCAAAAGAATTCATTTTGGGAAAAGAATGAAGGGTGGAGAGGTAGTAAAGCAGGTATGGCGCAATAGATGGCTTGTTCTAGTTGCAAGCATATGGGTCCAATCGTGTGCAGGACTTGGGTATGTGTTTGGAAGCCTGTCACCCATTATCAAGAGCTCCTTGCATTACAATCAGAAGCAGATAAACAGATTGGGTGTAGCAAAGGATATTGGCGATGGTGTTGGATTGCTTGCAGGGGCCCTCTCTGAAATCCTGCCTACATGGGGACTTCTATTGGTTGGTGTATTGCAAAATCTGGTTGGATATGGTTGTCTGTGGCTTGTAGTGTTGCACAGAATACCCACCTTGCCATTTTGGATGGTACAGTAATCAATGCCTTCTTTCCAGTTTAACTAGATAAATTAGATCATGCAGTGTCATCCAAAACGTTGATGTGAAAAAATCTTGATAGATTAGATTATGAAGTAGGATTTGGAAGGTCGATATAAAAAATATTTAGTTAAGTAATAAATTAGATTATGGAGTGTGATGGGAAACTGGTAAAAACACTTAATAAATTAGATTATGGAGTGTGATCTGAAATGTTATTTCATGACTAAGATTATTGTATCGCTACAGCTTATGTATCTATCTCTAAAGTAGAAAAACCACCTATACAGTCAGAAACATTCTCAATCACTTATATAGACTGTGAAAATATTATGTCTGTAATTATGTTTCAATTGCAAAATTATTGTATCACTACAGCTTATGTATCTATCTCTGAAGTAGAAAAAACACCGATACATTATTATCAGAAGCATTCTCAATCACTTATATATAGACTGAGAAAATATCATGTCTGTATGTTATTAAATTAGATTAGATTAGGTAATTAGATCTTACTAATATGCCTATTACTTTCAATTTCAATTGCAAAATGTATTTGTTGTAGATCTGTGTGCTTCTGTGCATTGGAGCCAATGGAGAAACATATTTCAATACAGCTGCACTGGTAAACTGTGTGACAACTTTTCCCAAGAACCGAGGGCCTATTGTTGGAATACTGAAGGGGTTTGCAGGCTTAAGCGGTGCAATATTTGCACTGATATATGCGGCCCTCTGTGCTCCTGATCAAGCTGCCTTTATTCTCCTGGTGGCAGTTGCTCCTTCTATGGTGATCATGGGCTTGATGTTTCTTGTGAGGCCAATTCCCATTGGAGAGCAGCAGAAAGAATCGGATTCTACCTATTTCAATTCCATATACGGCTTCTGCATGCTATTGGCTGCCTATCTGATGGCTGTCATGCTTGTGCAAGATCTCTTTGATGTGAAGAGGATATTAAGCATAATGTTCCTTATTGGACTGCTTATTCTCATGCTGCTTCCTTTGGCTTTGCCTCTGATATCAACCTTTTCTGGGAACACTCCTTCCACTTGTCCTGCAACTGCATATACACCTCCTGCAGTGCGTGAACCACTCCTGCAAGATCATCCATCCATAACAACAATTACACAACAGTCCATCCATGATCATTTTGTTCTAAGTGAAATTGAGGATGAGAAGCCTCATGAGGTGGATCTTCTCCCAGAATGTGAGAGAAGAAAGCATTTGTCCCGGTTACATAGTCGCTTACTGCTTGCTGCTGCAGAAGGTGCTGTGAGAATCAAAGGAAGAAAAAGGCCACACAGAGGAGAAGATTTCACCTTGATGCAGGCTCTTATAAAGGCTGACTTTTGGCTGCTCTTCTTTGCCCTGCTGTTAGGAGCAGGATCAGGCTTGACTGTCATTGATAATCTGGGTCAGATGAGTCAATCATTGGGATATGATAATTCTCATATTTTTGTGTCTATGATAAGCATTTGGAACTTCCTCGGTCGTGTTGGGGGTGGGTTTCTGTCTGAGATTGTTGCAAGGTAAGTCTATTCAACATTCTTATGTAATTTGCTTCACAGGAAACTGACATTTTTCCAATCTGATAGGAAACAAATTAGATTCATCTGTTTCCTTGTTTATCTATATTTCACCAAGAATCAGAAACTTGAAAACTCTTAAGAGAAACAGGGATGGCTAGAATCAGGAAATTGTGAGATATTGGGTGTACTTATTACAGAAAACGAAAGAATACAAATAAATGTTAGAAACTACATTGGAAATCAAAATGTCAGCCTTTCAATTGTTTCAGCCATTTGACTCTAGTGAAGCTTTTTCCAAAGACAAAACTTCAGAATCAGAGCATTTTATATTTGAGATAAGTCTTCTCCTTGCATATTACATTGTCAGGCCGTAATCCCTTACTGATTTTACTTTTGTTTCTTTGGGCTCTGAAAATTCAAAAACCTTTTTAAGGAAGACTGTTATTTATATATGAATTTAGAGCAACACAAGTTAATTTCTCAGATAAAAAATTCATCCTCTGGAAATATTAGTTTTGAGAAATTCACTCATTAAGTATTGTTTATGTAGTAGTCCTGCTTTATTCACATCAAAGATTCATCCCCTAAATATTGGTTTGAAGAAATTCAATTATAGGGGATAATAGTTTCAAGAAATTCTATTATAAATTATAATATTGTTCACGAAGTAGTTATGCTTTAGAAGAATGAGCTAGCTTCTTATAGTAGAAGAGATAAAGGAATACTTTCAAACAAGATCTTAGTCCATCTCTTTTTCCCGGTGAGCTAACTATTGTCTATGATCCTCCAATTTACTATATAAATTGACTTCATAAAGAGACCAATTCTTTGACCCAGGTCAATCTCTCCATCTTCTTTTGTAAGAGAAAGTTAGTAGGCTGTTAATGATTCTCAGTGAATTAATTATTTCCAAAGAAGAAAAATGAATACTACTCTTTTCCAACAGTTGATATTTTACTCTCTTCTCTGCAGGGACTATGCATATCCACGACCGGTGACAATGGCAGTAGCTCAAATTCTAATGGCTATTGGGCATTATCTTTTTGCAGTGGGTTGGCCTGCATCTCTATATACAGGGACTTTGCTTGTTGGTCTAGGATATGGTGCCCATTGGTCTATAACACCAGCTACTGCTTCTGAACTCTTTGGGCTGAAGAACTTTGGTGTTCTATACAATTTTCTTACCATAGCTAATCCTGCAGGATCTTTAGTTTTCTCTGGCTTCATTGCTGGTTCAATCTATGATTGGGAAGCAGAAAAGCAGCACCAACTACATCACCACATGAAGGCTTCTAGTATGACAAATGGACCTTTCATCGAGGATCACCCATTGAAATGTGTGGGTGTAGTGTGTTTTTCCCTCACATACAAGATCATGGTAGGCGTGTGTATCGCTGCAGCAATCCTGAGTATGATACTTGTTTACAGGACCAGAAAAGTTTATCGCACCCTCTATGCACAAAAGAGTTCTTCAAGGAAGGAGGTTAAAACATTAGATGCAAAACATAATCAGGAAGCATCATGCAGTGTGTAGTGTCTAGGGAGATATTATTGCCTGTAAGAGAAAGGAACCAACACTCATTAAAGGGTAAATGTGAGATTTTATGCTGCTTCTGTTTGAAAGGATAGATATCTTCTGGACTTTCTATCTGAGTAGAGGGTCCTAATAAGTACCTGTGAATAGAGAGCCCAAATATCTACACTTTGCTAGCCTAAATGAAACAATAGGCTCACACAATTGTGGAGTTGGTGCTCTACTTGTTTTTTCTGTTTGTGCATTGAAGTTATCTTATTGGGGCTTCTCATAACTCAAACCTCTGTGATCTGAGTCGGACGAGTGCCAAGATTGCTTTTTGCTGACCATTTTGAAAATGGGTCAGCCTTAATTCTGTTGTTTAGTGAGACAATTTCTATAAATTGTAGCAGAACAAGGGTAAGAATCCTGGTTAGTATTTCTGAAAGTGATCAACATGCCTATTTATTGTCACTTAATGTACAGCGATTGTTATTGGTTGAACAATATGTATCTGATGTATCAGAGAAGCATAGAACATTGGCTTCGTAACCTTCTCTGATTTTATTTGACACTATTATTAGCAAACAAAGCCTTCTCAGGACAGGAGAGAAGCATATCCCTTCATCATGATAGCGTAAGATTCCATGAGCAGGGCCCTATCTTGTGGTTTTTAAGGATCTAACAATGGTTTGTGTTAGGGTATTTTTATGGGTTATTTTTTTAATCGGTTAAAATTTCATAAAAGGAATAAAATATTAAGTTTGCTAACTATCAATATTTAGAATAATATTACCAAGTTTCTAAATACAATGTACATAAACTTGTTAAATTTGTCAAATTCATATATGTGTTTGATTCACGAGGATCTACCAATATCTAACAATAGTGGTTCCCATGTTAATGTCAAGACCACTCTCATGGTTTGTGATAACTATGGTAACAATTCCATAGTTTATGATACATCAAGGCAACTTCTAGATGTTCATTGTAATGCCAAAATCATACGTTTGTTTTTCATAGATGCTGCACTCACTCCACTAATGGTGCATAGCACTCTACACAAGATTGGACTTGGTAGTAACCATACTTCCACCAAACATTATGTGGTTTCTAGCATAGCTTTAGCAAAGTCCAACACACCTCACACCACTCATCATTGTGTTGTTCCAAGCATTACTTTGGACATTGGATAATGATTGCCTCAATGATCTAGGTGGCACCTCAAAGGATCACACCTAGGTCATCCAACATTTTGTGCACTTACTAGCCACACCACCTAATCATTGAGAAATGATGAGTTACACATGGAAATTGTGCTTTTATAACAACCAGTTAAATTTCCATAACTCTCAAGCTTTCATGGCACGTAATCTATATATACATATTTGTAGCATTAGCTTAGCAAATAGATAGCTAGATAGAAATAATCATATTAGAAGATAACAATCATACATCTTTCTCAAGGGTATGTTCCGTACATGATAAACAAATAAATAAAATACATTTATTGTTCTCTCTCTCTCTACACTACTGTGTCTGACAAGACTTCTAGATACATGCACATAACTTTATCTATATTCTCATCTAGTGTCCAAATAGATCAGTGGTATCATAGTGATTTGTCTTATCCTTGTGTGACCTATCAAATGCAATCAAAGTATTTAAGCCTTAGCATAAACCTAGAGATCCATCAAACTACCTATCAAGTCATTTCAAAATGAGAAAACCAATGGAAGGGGAGATATATATGATGATCAAGAATGAAATCATGGAAGCACTCACAGATCAATGAAAATATCTATTTAGCCAATTTGTAGAAGTCCTTGAACGAGTGATTCAATTGATTTCATTGTCAAGTAAAGCTTTTGGTGGTCAAGTACTCCCTAGGTTTCAAGTAAGCATAAGCATTCCTTTGAGGGAAAGATTAATGCAAATGAAATAGATAACTAGTTAGATTAGTTAGAATCATATTTCTCTATGAATGACTTCTTTGATGAAAAGAAGATCAAGATTGCACTTCTAAAAGTCTTTTCTGTCATGCCCACATTTCCCATGCGGTCACGATACACAACACACATGTCATGTCCACATTTGACATGTGGTCATGACACGAAATATGAATTTTTTTTTTGCATGTCCCTAGGAACTCCCCCGTACGCATCTACATGCTCGGTGGCAAAACTTGTGAGGCGTAATTACGCCAAACATATTCGGGGAAGTGCGCCTTCCTTCGCAATCCCCTACATGATGAAAGTCGACTAGGGAAATAGGCGATGTGAAATGTGTTGCTTCTAGGGTTAGGAAGTTTCAAATCCAAACCCTAAGTTTCCTAGGTGAGAAGGCGATTTCGATAGGTTCGAAACCAAACCCTATCTCTAATACAAAAATGAAATTGAATAAATAAAATATGAAAAAAATAAATGACATAATGGATGCATGATAAGATGGAGGGATAAAATGAAAGTCAATAAAATGTCATAAAAATAAAACCCTAAAATCTAGGAAAAATTTGACAACATAACGCGTTTTCAATAATCGAATTAAAATTTTTTAAATAAAAACTCCAACAAGAATTCAAAGAAAAATTTAAAAATAATAATTAAACTTAAGGAGAAATTAAATATTTTGCCAAGGCCAAATAAATCGACCCTACAATTAAATATTAAAATTCAAAAATAATTAAATGACACAAAAATAAGCTTCAAAATTAAGTCCGTTAATAAATATAATTTCGACATTATATTTATTAATTAACTCGAAAATAATAGAAAAAGGGGAAGATTTAAAATACCTTTCCCTGTAAAATAATAATAAAACCGATTAAAATGAAATTTAATAGAAGGGACTTCCCAACACAAAAATCTAAAACACACTAAATAATTTAAATGAAAGCATTAAAATTAAATAGCTTAACAAGGGTCAAGAACCCCATAAAAAGGAAAGCAATCCATCTCCACAAAAATGAAATTTAATTCCCCAAGTGAATATTAATCTAATGAAAACAACTTCCATAAATAAAAAAATCAAAAAGACCCAAGGCAAAAAATGGAGGGAACATAATTTCCAATGCACAAGGGAAAGACAAAAAAAAGAATTTAAATTAAATAATAAAACAAAACCCTCACATCCTCAACTCACCCTAATCCATTTTTATAATCATTTCCACAAAGAAAAGCCCTAATTTCTTATTTTATTCTTTTATTTTTGGCAAAACCCTAACATGTTATTTTGTTTTCCTCTTCTCTTTTTTGTTTTGTTTTCTCAATTTTTTGTTTTCCCATTTGTTTTGTGCAGGTCAGGGTTTGAAGATGAAGTGGTAGCCATGATAATAGTTTTCTACTACCTCTCACAGAGGTATACACATGAATATGCAATAAGGTATATATATATCCTCTTTCTGTGTAAAAAAAATAAATGTATACCTTGAGTTTTTACTAATATATATATATATATATATTTGTTTATATTAAATGAATATACATTAAAGATTTCAGGTCTAAAAGAGGCGTAGATGGCAGGAGGGGAGAAGGTCGTTTGTTATAGAGATATGGCCATCGGCCCACATACATCCATTGCTAGTATTCCTTGCTAAAGGGATGAGGGGAGGTAGAGAGGGAGGCTCGCGTGGGAGAGTGGAGTGGGGGATGTTTGGTGGGAGAAGTGGGTAAGGGGGGTGTGGGGGGAGGCACATCCCCCTCCCCACACCATAGTAACAGCAAGGGCAAGGGGCGACAACTGGGCTGTCGTCCCTCTGCTCTACATTCTTTTTTTATTTAAGCTTAAACAAAAATATAGAACCTATTCTGTAGGGTTCGGTCCACATTCAATTCTCTTTTATTTTTTTATTTGATATATCCCCAATGTATATATATATATATATTAAACTAACTTTCTCAATAACACTAATTTTAAATAATATAGAATACTAATTTTCAGTTTTGTATCATAAAATAATCCAGTAGTATCTCTGTTTTTTTTTTTGAAATTTAAATATACAGAAATACTTTTTTTTTGACAAAATCTATAAGGTAGGAAATATAATTTCATTTAAACTTTCAACAAACTTATTTTCCCAACAGCATATTAATAAACATGAAAATTTTAGTGCAACATAACATAAAACTATACATCTAATTTCTCTGTTTTTTTTCTAGCATACACTAAAATTTTATCAACAACACATATTTTTTTTGAAATAAAAATTGACAGCAAGTGTATTTTTTTCTTATATTTCTCCATTACTCATAAACTCAACAGCAGATTTATGTAATCTTTGGCATCTTTCCATAAGCACATGAGCACAACAACATACATAATGAACACATTTTTTTTTGCATATACAACAAAGAGTAACTCACATACAAATTTCCTTACACACCCAAACAATAAGGAGTACAAATTTTACAACTCTAACATTAAGGCCTCCAAGGCCATGGCTCACAACAGCCATCTAAAATAATATTGCAAAAGAGGTGAAAATGAGCTTCTCCAAGCTCCATTTCTCCCACTACAAACCTGCAAGAAGCAACACAACAAAAAGGGGAAACCAATCCACTATGAAATGCCCTCTTCCCTACCGTAGACTTGCAAGTGGGTCACCCCCGAGCTAGGGAGGTAGGAATCACATGGTTACACACACACACACCACAACAAGCAACACAAAAACAACTCAGCAATTACCCAAGGAATAACACATAACAAAACTCATGAAAATGAGTTTGATGGGGGTAGGGAATGAACCCCTCTACTCAAGAGGCCACTCCAAGATCTCAAAACACCATGTCTCAAGGCCTCAAGCCAAAACCTCCAAAACACATATCTCCAAATAACTCAAAAACTATCATGGCACTCTTGCCATCAAAATGATCTCAATACCAAGAAAAAGCCCGCAAGGCTATGAGGTGCCCTCGAGGAGGTTCACTCTCCCCTACCCCATACAAATTGAGCCTTACCTCCAAATGGAGGTGCTCTCACCAAACTCCCAACCCACATAAAAATGAAAACAACAAACAACAAAAATCTACAAACACAACATAAATGAATATTCAAGGGTAAATGAACATAGTCATGGAGCTTACCTTCAAAATCTCTAAAAATGGAAGCATATTTGGTGAAGAGCTCCAAGCTTCTCCAAATCTTTCAATCTCCAAAATTTTCTCTAACTCCCCAAAAGAAACTCCAAGAATAGGAAGATAATTCAAAATGTAATAACCCCACACTCCTCAATAAGAGGAGGTAATATAGGCCTTCTAAATTGGCCTTGAGGAATGAGAAGGTGACACTTGTCACCTTCTCCTTCCTCTTCCCATGCCACTTGCAAGGGACACGAGGTGTGAGGGTGACAAGTGTCACCCTCCAATTCCATCCCAATCCTTACCTTATCTACTTGTGCTCTCACACATGTGTGAGAGTCCAAGTGGTGAGGTGGCAATTCCCTTCAAGCCTCCATGAGGATAAGGGATGCCATATGGTATCCTCTTATTCTCCAAGAGAGTCATCTCCCTCCAAGATGCTCTCACACGCATGTGAGAGTCTTGGAGGAAGATCCCACACACTTGGGAATCTTGGAGACCTCCCAAGTCTTCTTGGTGAAGGGATCCCCAAAATTTGGGAAGGGAGATGAGTCTTTCCCAAAGCATGACTCATCTCCCACCCTTAGCCATTTCAAAATTCGTCACTTTGACTAAACCTTAGTTTAGAGTGACCAAAAGTGAGTTACCCCAAGGTTTAGTTAGTTAAAATTGACCCTAGACCCATGGGTAACTACCTAGGGTAAGTTTTGGGACACTAAGGTTCACCTAGGGAGTCATAAATCCACTTTAAATAGCCCAAAAATAAAAACAATACCAAGTGTTGTAAAATAATAAAAAATATACAACACATGATATAAATTAATTAAACAAAGGGGTACTAGGCCAAAATAATAAAACAAGTACTTAAACAACATTTGAATCAAACGTGATCCTCATCCCTCTTGGGAATGGATCGGTTTCACAGGGAATAACATATGTGTGAATACTAACTCCAATTTCCTGTGGCCTGGGAATATAATCCTGCACATCTAGATCAAGTGTCAATCATATCATGAATAATCATAGCCGAAGCAACTGGAATTAAATTCATGCCATTGAATATAACATTAATCATCTACAACATAATTCAAGATTAAACTGCATTTTCTATTTAATGTCACATATTCATCATCACATAAAGAACTAGAAATCACATCCATAAACATCATCTAATATATCTCGCATGTCTAGTCTCAACATAGCATCAAAATATGATCAAATCAAATCACCATATGTCTAATCAATGTCAAATCAAAATCATGAGATATAATCAAATCTGCATAATGGAACAATAGTCTCTAAAAGTATGATAATGTCATCAATTGAAATGTAAAATGATCAAAATAAGGAAGGAAAAATAATTAGCCTCACATCTTCCCCCCCTAAGACTAAACTTCCTCTTGGAAGTCGTCAAAAAGGGTGAGGATAGAGTGCCCTCAAACCAGCTGCATCCTCCTAAGTTGTTGTGACCTTAACATAATGATCCCACTGGACCCTAACCTGGTCTAGCTCTTGACCTTGAAGGCCCAGCATCCAACGAGCCAATATGCAAATTAGCTCAAAAGCCAATTGTTCATCTGCCTCTAATCGTAGTCTCAAAGATGGTGGCCTGAAAGTCAACTTCGAGGTTGTCAACTACTGTAAACATGTGGTGGGATCTACCCACATCTCTAATGTTAGCTCAGATCCTTCGGCATGAGGTTGTCCCCCTACTGTAAAGCCCTGTGGGCACTCTCTGGCTAGATGTCCCACTCCACCACAAACATAGCATGGTCCCTGAGCCTGAACATGTACTGTTTGTGTCCTGCTCGATGACTGTTGCTGCACAGGTTGACCCGTGGAACTCTGTGATCCTCCAAAGGACTGCTGCGATCGTATAAGTCCTGCAACAGGTGCCTGCTATTGCCGGTCTCTGTGTGGGCCTTGCTGATGCTACTGTTGCTACTGTGGGGGTCTAGGAGGTAGAGGTGCGGAACTAAATCCTCCTCTCTGAGGTGGCGGTGGTGGTCTGTAATAACTTTGCTGATGTTGCTGCTCCCCACGATCCTGAAACTGAGGGCATGAACTCTGCCCTCATCCCTGTATCTCCTCAGCTATGTAAGCCTTCTCGGTAGCATCACTCAATGTCTAGGGGTATGCCATGCGTACAAACCCTGCTATACTATGGTTCAATCCTCTTATAAAATTATGAACCAGGAGTTTCTCATCATAGAGATACTCCGCATATCGAGACAACTCAGTAAATCTACCTTCATACTAAGCAATGATAAGTCCTCTCTACTGAAGGTCATGAAAATCATCTATGCGATGCTATCTGTAGTGATCTAATAAGTATCGTGCATTGAAGTGCTCAATGAAAGTCTCCCATGTGAGTGTGTCCAATGATAGATGGCGTTTGCACTCCTCAGTGTGCCACCAGGTAGCTATTGCATCTCACAACAGGTGGACTGCCACACGTGCCTTCGTGTTGCCCTCGTAAGGACACAATGCGAAGCATATGTCTAAGCTGATGAGCCAGGCCTCTACCTCAGCTCCCTTTGTAGTCCCGACAAATGTAGGAGGATTCAGCCTCAACAAATCCCTGATGGGATCTCCTTCGTCTCTGTGCCCTCTGATAGGCTCATTTGCATAATAATCGTAAGGCATGTGCACAATTTGCTCCACTCACACTGCCTCCTCACATCTAGCATGATATGGAGGGCTCCTGTTACAAGCCCTGTCGGCCAATCTAACCTCCTCTGCCATCGTATATGGTACCTCAACATATGGCTCCACACGTGGTGCCTCTCGCGGCTCAACGCGGGGCTCCACACGTGACTCTCGTGGTTCCACGCGTGGCTTCTCTTGCAGATCATTGCTGGGCTCAACATGTGGCTCTATGTGTGGCTCAACTATGGTCGGTAGTAACCTATCTAACACTGCATGTAGTGCCTGTAATATCTGTGGCCCAATATCTGGTATAGGTAGGACCGGTAGTGCCTGCGATACCTGTGGGGCCGGCGGTGCCTATCCCTCAAATGAAGAGTCACTATGAACCTCTACGGACTCTGTGTGGCATGAACATGCTCATCGAACTCGTCAGGGAGGCATCCTACAAAAATGAGGTAACCACAAATTAATCAAAGTTGCGGAATAATAATGTACCCTAAACAAGTCCAGTGTTTAAAGTTGGGCTCTGATACCAAAAGTCATGCTCACATTTTCCATGCGGTCATGATACACAACACATGTGTCATGTCCACATTTGACATGTGGTCATGACATGAAATACAGAAACCTTTTCTGCATGTCCCTAGGAACCCCCTCGCACGCGTCTGTGTGCTCAATGGCAATACGTGTGAGGCATAATTACGTTAAACATATTCGGAGAAGTGCGCCTTCCTTCGCAATCCCCTGCATGATGAAAGTCGACTACGGAAATAGGAGACGTGAAACGTGCCACTTCTAGGGTTAGGACGTTTCAAATCTGAACCTTAAGTTTCCTAGGTGAGAAGGCGATTTCATCAGGTTCGAAACCAAACCCTATCTCTAATACAAAAATGAAATCGAATAAATAAAAAATGAAAAAAATAAATGGCATAATGGATGCATGATAAGATGGAGTGATAAAATGAAAGTCAATAAACCCTAAAATCTAGGAAAAATTCGATAGCATACCGCATTTTCAATAATCGAATTAAAAAATTTTAAATAAAAACTCCAACAAGAATTCAAAGCAAAAATTTAAAAACAATAATTAAACTTAAGGAGAAATTAAATATTTTGCCAAGGCCAAATAAATCGACCCTACAATTAAATATTAAAATTCAAAAATAATTAAATGACACAAAAATAAGCTTCAAAATTAAGTTCATTAATAAATATAATTTCGACATGATATTTATTAACTAACTCAAAAATAATAGAAAAAGGGGAAGGATTAAAATACCTTTCCCCATAAAATAATAATAAAACTGATTAAAATGAAATTTAATAAAAGGGACTTCCCAACACAAAAATCTAAAACACACTAAATAATTTAAATGAAAGCATTAAAATTAAATAGCTTAACAAAGTTCAAGAACCTCATAAAAAGGAAAACAATCCATCTCCACAAAAATGAAATTTAATTCCCCAAGTGAATATTAATCCAATGAAAACAACTTCCATAAATTAAAAAATCAAAAAGACCCAAGGCAAAAAATGGAGGGAACATAATTTCCCATGCACAAGGGAAAGGCAAAAAAAAGAATTTAAATTAAATAATAAAACAAAAACCTCACATCCTCAACTCACTCTAATTCATTTTTATAATCATTTCCACAAAGAAATGCCCTAATTTCTTATTTTATTCTTTTCTTTTTAGCAAAACCTTAACATGTTATTTTGTTTTCCTCCTCTTTTTTGTTTTGTTTTTTCCATTTTTTGTTTTCCCATTTATTTTGTGCAGGTCAGGGTTTGAAGATGAAGTGGTAGTCATGATAATAGTTTTCTACTACCTCTCATAGAAGTATACACATGAATATGCAACAGGGTATATATATATATTTGATATATATATATATATATATGTTGTTAGTAAAAACTGAAGGTATACATTTATTTTTGTTACACAGAAAGAGGATATATATATATATATTTGTTTATATTAAATGAATATACATCAAAGATTTTAGGTCTAAAAGAGGCGTATATGGTAGGAGGGGAGAAGGTCGTTTGTTACATAGATAGGGCCGTCGGCCCACATACATCCACCGTTGGTATTCCTTGCTATAGGGATGAGGGGAGGCAGAGAGGGAGGCTCGCGTGGGAGAGTGGAGCGGGGGGTGTTCGGCAGGAGAAGGGGGTAAAGGGGGTGTAGGGAGGGGGTTGTGCCTCCCCCCACACCCACGGGTGTGGGGGGATGCACGGTCCCCTCCCCACACCATAGTAATAGCAAGGGCAGGGGGTGGCGGCTGGGCCGTCGTCCCTCTGCTCTACATTCTTTTTTTATTTAAGCTTAAAGAAAAATATATACCCTATTCTATAGGGTTCAGTCCACATTCAGTTCTCTTTTATTTTTTTATTTGATATATCCCCAATGTTTGTGTAAATCTGTATATATATATATACACACACACAAACAGTTTGTTCATTAAATCTAAATATATATGCATTTTCTTTGTATATCTATATATATATATTAATATATATATACAGTGACATAAAAAAGAACAACAAGTTTGGATTTGCTAAAATAATATATATATAACTAACTTTCTCAATAACACTAATTTTAAATAATACAGAATACTAATTTTCAGTTTTGTATCATAAAATAATCCAGTAGTATCTCTGTTTTTTAAAAAAAAAATTTAAATATACAAAAATACTTTTTTTTTGGACAAAATCTATAAGGTAGGAAATATAATTTCATTTAAACTTTCAACAACTTATTTTCACAACAGCATATTAATAAACATGAAAATTTTAGTGCAACATAACAGAAAACTATACATCTAATTTCTCTTTTTTTTCTAGCATACACTAAAATTTTATCAATAACACATATATTTTTTCTTGGATTTCTCCATTACTCATAAACTCAACAGCAAATTTATATAATCTTTGGCATCTTTCCATAAGCACATGAGCACAACAACATACATAATGAACACATTTTTTTTTGCATATACAACAAAGAGTAACTCACATACAAATTTCCTTACACACCCAAACAATAAGGAGTACAAATTTTACAACTCTAACATTAAGGCCTCCAAGGCCATGGCTCACAATAGCCATCTAAAATAATATTGCAAAAGAGGTGAAAATGAGCTTCTCCAAGCTCCATTTCTCCCACTACAAACCTGCAAGAAGCAACACAACAAAAAGGGGAAACCAATTCACTATGAAATGCCCTCCTCGCTACCATAGACTTGCAAGTGGGTCACCCCTGAGCTAGGGAGGTAGGAATCACACGGTTGCACACACACACCACAACAAGCAACACAAAAATAACTCAGCAATTACCCAAGGAATAACACATAACAAAACTCATGAAAATGAGTTTGATAGGGGTAGGGAATGAACCCCTCTACTCAAGAGGCCACTCCAAGATCTCAAAACACCATGTCTCAAGGCCTCAAGCCAAAACCTCCAAAACACATATCTCCAAATAACTCAAAAACTATCATGGCACTCTTGCCATCAAAATGATCTCAATACTAAGAAAAAGCCCTCAAGGCTATGAGGTGCCCTCGAGGAGGTTCACTCTCCCCTACCCCATACAAATTGAGCCTTACCTCCAAATGGAGGTGCTCTCACCAAACTCCCAACCCACATAAAAATGAAAACAACAAACAACACAAATCTACAAACACAACATAAATGAATATTCAAGGGTAAATGAACATAGTCATGGAGCTTACCTTCAAAAGCCCTAAAAATGGAAGCATATTTGGTGAAGAGCTCCAAGCTTCTCCAAATCTTTCAATCTCCAAAATTTTCTCTAACTCCCCAAAAGAAACTCCAAGAATAGGAAGAAAATCCAAAATGTAATAACCCCACACTCTTCAATAAGAGGAGGTAATATAGGCCTTCTAAATTGGCCTTGAGGAATGAGAAGGTGACACTTGTCACCTTCTCCTTCCTCTTCCCATGCCACTTGCAAGGGACAGGAGGTGTGAGGGTGACAAGTGTCACCCTCCAACTCCATCCCAATCCTTACCTTATCTACTTGTGCTCTCACACATGTGTGAGAGTCCAAGTGGTGAGGTGGCAATTCCCTTCAAGCCTCCATGAGGATAAGGGATGCCATATGGTATCCTCTTATTCTCCAAGAGAGTCATCTCCCTCCAAGATGCTCTCACACGCATGTGAGAGTCTTGGAGGAAGATCCCACACACTTGGGAATCTTGGAGACCTCCCAAGTCTTCTTGGTGAAGGGATCCCCAAAATTTGGGAAGGGAGATGAGTCTTTCCCAAAGCATGACTCATCTCCCACCCTTACCCATTTCAAAATTCGTCACTTTGACTAAACCTTAGTTTAGAGTGACCAAAAGTGAGTTACCCCAAGGTTTAGTTAGTTAAAATTGACCCTAGACCCATGGGTAACTACCTAGGGTAAGTTTTGGGACACTAAGGTTCACCTAGGGAGTCATAAATCCACTTTAAATGGCCCAAAAATAAAAACAATACCAAGTGGTGTAAAATAATAAAAATTATACAACACATGATATAAATTAATTAAACAAAGGGGTACTAGGCCAAAATAATAAAACAAGTACTTAAACAACATTTGAATCAAACGTGATCCTCATCCCTCTTGGGAATGGATCGGTGTCACAGGGAATAACATATGTGTGAATACTACCTCCAATTTCCCGTGGCCTGGGAATATAATCCTGCACATCTAGATCAAGTGTCAATCATATCATGAATAATCATAGCCGAAGCAACTGGAATTAAATTCATGCCATTGAATACAACATTAATCATCTACAACATAATTCAAGATTAAACTGCATTTTCTATCTAATGTCACATATTCATCATCACATAAAGAACTAGAAATCACATCCATAAACATCATCTAATATATCTCGTATGTCTAGTCTCAACATAGCATCAAAATATGATCAAATCAAATCACCATATGTCTAATCAATGTCAAATCAAAATCATGAGATAAAATCAAATCTGCATAATGGAACAATAGTCTCTAAAAGTATGATAATGTCATCAATTGAAATGTAAAATGACCAAAATAAGGAAGGAAAAATAATTAGCCTCACATCTTCCCCCCCTAAGACTAAACTTCCTCTTGGAAGTCGTCAAAAAGGGTGAGGATAGAGTGCCCTCAAACCAGCTGCATCCTCCTAAGTCGTTGTGACCTTAACATAATGATCCCACTGGACCCTAACCTGGTCTAGCTCTCGACCTTGAAGGCCCAGCGTCCGACGAGCCAATATGCAAATTAGCTCGAAAGCCAATTGTCCGTCTGCCTCTAATCGTAATCTCAAAGATGGTGGCCTGAAAGTCAACCTCGAGGTTGTCAACTACTATAAACATGTGGTGGGATCTACCCACATCTCCAATGTTAGCTCAGATCCTTCGGTATGAGGTTGTCCCCCTACTGTAAAGCCCTGTGGGCACTCTATGGCTAGATGTCCCACTCCACCACAAACATAGCATGGTCCCTGAGCCTGAACATGTATTGTTTGTGTCCTGCTCGATGACTGTTGCTGCACAGGTTGACCCGTGGAACTCTGTGATCCTCCAAAGGACTGCTGCGATCGTATAAGTCCTGCAACAGGTGCCTGCTATTGTCGGTCTCTGTGTGGGCCTTGCTGATGTTGCTGTTGCTACTGTGGGGGTCTAGGAGGTAGAGGTGCGGAACTAAATCCTCCTCTCTGAGGTGGCGGTGGTGGTCTGTAATAACTCTGCTGATGTTGCTGCTGCCCACAATCCTGAAACTGAGGGCATGAACTCTGCCCTCATCCCTATATCTCCTCAGCTATGTAAGCCTTCTCGGTAGCATCACTCAATGTCTAGGGGTATGCCATGCGTACAGACCCTGCTATACTATGGTTCAATCCTCTTATAAAATTATGAACCAGGAGTTTCTCATCATGGAGATACTCCGCATATCGAGACAACTCAGTAAATCTACCCTCATACTAAGCAACGATAAGTCCTCTCTGCTGAAGGTCATGAAAATCATCTATGCGATGCTATCTGTAGTGATCTGATAAGTATCGTGCATTGAAGTGCTCAATGAAAGTCTCCCATGTGAGTGTGTCCAATGATAGATGGTGTTTGCACTCCTCAGTGTGCCACCAGGTAGCTGTTGCATCTCACAACAGGTGGACTGCCACACGTGCTTCAGGTTGCCCTCATAAGGACACAATGCAAAGCATATGTCTAAGCTGATGAGCCAGGCCTCTACCTCAGCTCCCTTTGTAGTCCCGACAAATGTAGGAGGACTCAGCCTCAATAAATCCCTGATGGGATCTCCTTGGTCTCTGTGCCCTCTGATAGGCTCATCTGCATAATAATCATAAGGCATGTGCACAATCTACTCCACTCACACTGCCTCCTCACATCTAGCATGATATGGAGGGCTCCTGTTACAAGCCCTGTCGGCCAATCTAACCTCCTCTACCATCGTATATGGTACCTCAACATATGGCTCCAAACGTGGTGCCTCTCGCGGCTCAACGCGGGGCTCCACAAGTGACTCTGCTCGTGGTTCCACGCGTGGCTTCTCTTGCAGATCATTGCTGGGCTCAACATGTGGCTCTATGTGCGGCTCAACTATGGTCGATAGTAACCTATCTAACACTGCATGTAGTGCCTGTAATATCTGTGGCCCAATATCTAGTATAGGTAGGACCGGTAGTGCCTGCGATACTTGTGGGGCCGGTGGTGCCTATCCCTCAACTGAAGAGTCACTATGAACCTCTACGGACTCTGTGTGGCATGAACATGCTCATCGAACTCGTCAGGGAGGCATCCTACAAAAATGAGGTAACCACAAATTAATCAAAGTTGCGGAATAATAATGTACCCTAAACAAGTCCAGTGTTTAAAGTTGGGCTCTGATACTAAAAGTCATGCTCACATTTCCCATGCGGTCATGATACACAACACATGTGTCATGTCCACATTTGACATGTGGTCATGACATGAAATACAGAAACCTTTTCTGCATGTCCCTAAGAACCCCCTCGCACGCGTCTGTGTGCTCAATGGCAATACGTGTGAGGCATAATTACGTTAAACATATTTGGGGAAGTGCACCTTCCTTCGCAATCCCCTGCATGATGAAAGTCGACTAGGGAAATAGGTGACGTGAAACGTGTCGCTTCTAGGGTTAGGACGTTTCAAATCCGAACCTTAAGTTTCCTAGGTGAGAAGGCGATTTCATCAAGTTCGAAACCAAACCCTATCTCTAATACAAAAATGAAATCGAATAAATAAAAAATGAAAAAAATAAATGGCATAATGGATGCATGATAAGATGGAGTGATAAAATGAAAGTCAATAAACCCTAAAATCTAGGAAAAATTCGATAGCATACCGCATTTTCAATAATCGAATTAAAAAATTTTAAATAAAAACTCCAACAAGAATTCAAAGCAAAAATTTAAAAACAATAATTAAACTTAAGGAGAAATTAAATATTTTGCCAAGGCCAAATAAATCGACCCTACAATTAAATATTAAAATTCAAAAATAATTAAATGACACAAAAATAAGCTTCAAAATTAAGTTCATTAATAAATATAATTTCGACATGATATTTATTAACTAACTCGAAAATAATAGATAAAGGGGAAGGATTAAAATACCTTTCCCCATAAAATAATAATAAAACTGATTAAAATGAAATTTAATAAAAGGGACTTCCCAACACAAAAATCTAAAACACACTAAATAATTTAAATGAAAGCATTAAAATTAAATAGCTTAACAAGGTTCAAGAACCTCATAAAAAGGAAAACAATCCATCTCCACAAAAATGAAATTTAATTCCCCAAGTGAATATTAATCCAATGAAAACAACTTCCATAAATCAAAAAATCAAAAAGACCCAAGGCAAAAAATGGAGGGAACATAATTTCCCATGCACAAGGGAAAGGCAAAAAAAAGAATTTAAATTAAATAATAAAACAAAAACCTCACATCCTCAACTCACCCTAATTCATTTTTATAATCATTTCCACAAAGAAAAGCCCTAATTTCTTATTTTATTCTTTTCTTTTTAGCAAAACCTTAACATGTTATTTTGTTTTCCTCTTCTCTTTTTTGTTTTCCCATTTATTTTGTGCAGGTCAGGGTTTGAAGATGAAGTGGTAGTCATGATAATAGTTTTCTACTACCTCTCATAGAAGTATACACATGAATATGCAATAGGGTATATATATATATATTTGATATATATATATATATATATATATATATGTTGTTAGTAAAAACTGAAGGTATACATTTATTAAATGAATATACATCAAAGATTTTAGGTCTAAAAGAGGCGTATATGGTAGGAGGGGAGGAGGTCGTTTGTTACATAGATAGGGCCGTCGGCCCACATACATCCATCGTTGGTATTCCTTGCTACAGGGATCAAGGGAGGCAGAGAGGGAGGCTCGCATGGGAGAGTGGAGTGGGGGGTGTTCGGCAGGAGAAGGGGGTAAGGGGGGTGTAGGGAGATGGTTGTGCCTCCCCCCACACCCACGGGTGTGGGGGGATGCACGGTCCCCTCCCCACACCATAGTAACAGCAAGGGCAGCGAGCGGCGGCTGGGCCGTCGTCCCTCTGCTCTACATTCTTTTTTTATTTAAGCTTAAAGAAAAATACATACCCTATTCTATAGGGTTCAGTCCACATTCAGTTCTCTTTTATTTTTTTATTTGATATATCCCCAATGTTTGTGTAAATCTGTATATATATATATACACACACACACACACAAACAGTTTGTTCATTAAATCTAAATATATATGCATTTTCTTTGTATATATGTATATATATATATTAATATATATATATATACAGTGAAATAAAAAAGAACAAGTTTGGATTTGCTAAAATAATATATATATATATATATAACTAACTTTCTCAATAACACTAATTTTAAATAATACAGAATACTAATTTTCAGTTTTGTATCATAAAATAATCCAGTAGTATCTCTGTTTTTTTTTTTAAAAATTTAAATATACAGAAATACTTTTTTTTTTGGACAAAATCTATAAGGTAGGAAATATAATTTCATTTAAACTTTCAACAACTTATTTTCACAACAGCATATTAATAAACATAAAAATTTTAGTGCAACATAACAGAAAACTATACATCTAATTTCTCTTTTTTTTCTAGCATACACTAAAATTTTATCAATAACACATATATTTTTTTCTTGCATTTCTCCATTACTCATAAACTGAACAGCAAATTTATATAATCTTTGGCATCTTTCCATAAGCACATGAGCACAACAACATACATAATGAACACATTTTTTTTTGCATAAACAACAAAGAGTAACTCACATACAAATTTCCTTACACACCCAAACAATAAGGATTACAAATTTTACAACTCCAATATTAAGGCCTCCAAGGCCATGGCTCACAACAACCATCTAAAATAATATTGCAAAAGAGGTGAAAATGAGCTTCTCCAAGCTCCATTTCTCCCACTACAAACCTGCAAGAAGTAACACAACAAAAAGGGGAAACCAAGCCACTACGAAATACCCTCCTCCCTACCGTAGAACTGCAAGTGGGTCACCCCTGAGTTAGGGAGGTAGGAATAACATAGTTGCACACACACACCACAACAAGCAACACAAAAATAACTCAGCAATTACCCAAGGAATAACACATAAAAAAACTCATGAAAATAAATTTGATGGGTGTAGGGAATGGACCCCTCTACTCAAGAGGCCACTCCAAGATCTCAAAATACCAAGTCTTAAAGCCTCAAGCCAAAACCTCCAAAACACATATCTCCAAATAACTCAAAAATTATCATAGCACTCTTGCCATCAAAATGATCTCAACACTAAGAAAAAAACCTCAAGGCTATAAGTAGCACAAATATGGAGGTGCCCTCGAGGAGGTTCACTCTCCCCTACCCCATACAAGTTGAGCCTTACCTCCAAATGGAGGTGCTCTCACCAAACTCCCAACCCACATAAAAATGAAAACAAAAAACAACAAAAATCCACAAACACAACATAAATGAATATGCAAGGGTAAATGAACATAGTCATGACACTTACCTTCAAAAGCCCTAAAAATGGAAGCACATTTGGTGAAGAGCTCCAATCTTCTCCAAATCTTCCAATCTCCAAAATTTTCTCTAACTCCCCAAAAGAAACTCCAAGAATAGGAAGAAAATCTAAAATGCAAGAACCCCACACTCCTCAACAAGAGGTAATATAGGCCTTCTAAATTGGCCTTGAGGAATGAGAAGGTGACACTTGTCACCTTCTCCTTCCTCTTCCCATGCCACTTGCAAGGGAGAGGAGGTGTGAGGGTGACAAGCGTCACCCTCCAATTCTATCCCAATCCTTACCTTATCCACTTGTGCTCTCACACGTGTGAGAGACCAAGTGGTGAGGTGGCAATTCCCTTCGAGCCTCCATGAGGATAAGGGATACCATATGGCATCCTCTTATTCTCCAAGAGAGCCATCTCCCTCCAAGATGCTTTCACACATGTATGAGAGTCTTGGAGGAAGATCCCACACACTTGGGAGTCTTGGAGACCTCCCAAGTCTTCTTGGTGAAGGGATCCCCAAACTTTGGGAAGGAAGATGAGTCTTTCCCAAAGCATGACTCATCTCCCACACTTAGCCATTTCAAAATTCGTCACTTTGACTAAACCTCAGTTTAGAGTGACTAAAAGTGAGTTACCCCATGGTTTAGTTAGTAAAAATTGACCCTAGACCCATGGGTAACCACCTAGGGTAAGTTTTGGGACACTAAGGTTCACCTAGGGAGTCATAAATCTACTTTAAATGGCCCAAAAATAAAAACAATACCAAGTGGTGTAAAACAATAAAAATTATACAATACAACACATGATATAAATTAATTAAACAAAGGGGTACTAGGCCAAAATAATAAAACCACAACTACTTAAACAACATTCAAATCAAACGTGATCCTCATCCCTCTTGGGAATGGATCAGTTTCACAGGGAATGACATATGTGTGAATACTACCTCTAATTTTCCATGGCCTAGGAATATAATCCTGCACATCTAGATCAAGTGTCAATCATATCATGACTAATCATAGCTGAAGCAACTGGAACTAAATTCATGCCATTGAATACAACATTAATCATCTACAACATAATTCAAGATTAAACTGCATTTTCTATCTAATGTCACATATTCATCATCACATAAAGAACTAGAAATCACATCAATAAACATCATCTAATATATCTCACATGTCTAGTCTCAACATAGCATCAAAATATGATCAAATCAAATCACCATATGTCTAATCAATGTTAAATCAAAATCAAGAGATATAATCAAATATGCATAATGGAACAATAGTCTCTAAAAGTATGATAATGTCATCAACTGAAATGTAAAACAATCAAAATAAGGATGGGTAAATAATTGGCCTCACATTTTCACTAGTCAAGAAGTGCTGGAAAGCACATTCTTTATAGGAGAAAGACTAGATAGAAGATGAATATGACCTAACCTAGTATAAATTCCTAGAAGCCTTCTAGGATGAATATTATCTCAAAGATGTCTAGGATGATTGCTATGTGTAGTGGTCATAGCTACAACAAGGAGATGACCAATCAGTCTAAGCCTACATGGATGCCTTTTATGATCTCTTTGCAAGACTAGGTTCATTTGAGTTAAATCAATGTTAATTCCTAAAGTACCACAACAACCTATGACTATCCATTTAGTCCAAATTCAAGTTGGTTAAAGTCAAGATAATAAGATGAGCCTATTGCTATGTGGAAACCATTCAAGAGGAGTTCAAGTAAAAGGAAAAGGCGAAAACAATCCCCACACCAAAGAAAATGACATTATCGAACAAGAGCAAACCATCAAACATTGGTAAATGGTGTGACATGTTAGAATTAGGGTTGACAACTAAGAGGGGGGTGAATCAGTTGTCTTAAACTTTAATACTTGTTGCAGTTAATTCTTCTTTACCACTTCTTAACAGATTAATAATATAAGCAAGAATCAATAACACATGAGCAGAAACACAAATAACACACTTGACACCAAGATTTTTAACGTGGAAACCTGGTTAAGGGAAAAACCACGGTGGGGGTTAACCCACAAAGATTATACTCTGTTAAAAGTATTACAAAAGGAGAATGCACATGCATTCGGGCTCACTGCTCAAAGGAAGACTCACCACCTATAGTAGGCTCATTTCCTACAAAAAGAAGATTACAATGTGTTTGAACTGTTAATTAGCATCTATCAATGAAAAGATTCAGTTCCAGTTAAGCATAGAATACCGACTTGATACACTTCATCTTTATTTTTCCCTATTTTACTCCTCTATCATAATCTGAGCTTAGATCTTCACCTTCGCACTTATCTCTACCTTTATTTTCACTTATTCCATTGTTGCATCACTACTACTCACAAATCACTCGAATCCATCGGCTATATATATCCACATCATGAACTTCAATAATTTTTCAGTTGACTTCAAAAACACTTAGAACTTTTATTGAAGACTCTGCTTTATTGGCCAAATCCATGCACAGCTTGTAACGCATACCAAAAACTTGTATCCACAAATTATCAATCATATTAGCCACTATCATTAATCATCACAAATTGCACAGCCAGGAACTTTCATGTATCCGGAACCAAGATCAATTACAAAGTCGGCCTATTCTTCTTTTGTTTGCACTGACAAACTGGAACTTGATACTCAGATTCTAATAATTTTTGTATCCTTCATCACCAGAGGCTAAACTTCTGGATTTAGATTGTCTTGACAATCCTTATGACTCCCTTAGATCCGCAGCACACTATGATTTACCACCGGAGAGATCCTGACCAAAATACCAGACCCTGTCACATGCTCTATTTCTGGCTACCCGAACTTAGATAAATTCTTATTCTAACTTCCAGTATAAACAAATTATGTTATGCAGATGTGTAGAATAGTCTTAGTTGCCATCAATGACAACACCTATCATGTGTAACAGTGTCTCTTGCCAACAATCTCCCCCTTTGGCATTGATGGCAACACTTAGTGAAAAATGACTAAGTGTTAGAGCTACTCCCCCTTACTATGTACACTTGTGCTCTCCACTATTTCTAAAGCTCCCGCTTTGCTGGATTCCTCATTTTTAACTACTCTTCACTCCCCCTTTGACATCAATGGCAAAGGATGGAATTCACAAACCAAAATTCACCCAAAAATTCTATATACAATGTCGCATTTATACAACCAATCCTTAAGTTATATTTACATATACTTAAGTACATATCCAAAAATATTCTTCAATAGGGCCAACTCTGTATCCCAACTCTTCTTCATACTATTCAAATTTAAATGTGGCCATTGAACAAAAATGCTCGTGCTTCAACCTTCCGGAGGTCAATGGGATCACCTGTTTGTATAGCTGTTTGGGTTTCTAATAAAGCATTGAACATTGCTTCTATCTTAGGGGAAATCAATCCTCAGAGCTCACCCATTCTTGCTTCAATGTTCTCCTTTTCTCTTGTCACTTTCTTTATTTCTTCCATCAGGCTGATTGCTTGATTCTCCTTTCCACTGATACTATCAACGGATCAAAAGCTTGGGACGTGCTTGACAATTTATGTTTGGAGTCTTTTATTTTATCTTCTATATCCTCTATGACTTTAGGAGTAGATAAACAAAACTTATATATATTGCCTCCTTCTGAAAGAACATTTTGAATACTCTTTATAATGTTATCTAGCACTAATTTGTCTATCCCAATCATGCCTTTAAGTGCATCAAATCTTTTTCTAATAAATTCATTCTGAACTTTAACTTCTGCAGATTTTTTAAAGGACTGAAAGTGAGTACTTACAGAATTTACAAGGATCTTCATATTTCTGGAGGAAGAATCAGATGGATTCTTCTAGAATGTTGGCATTAACTTCTCCAATATACCAGATGCAAGGTCTAACAACTCACTGTCCTCTTTGTGAGATTTCAATATCTTTTCTCTTGCCTTGGCTTGTGTGAAAGATGATATCTTCATCATTTGGACCGGAGAGAGAGTATCCAGGTTGAGTGGTCCTTGAATCAATTCTGGTTCATCAAACTCTAGTATTTCTTTACTCAAAAAACTCTTCACTGCATCTATAGTGTCTCTTGCCACAATTTCTAGACCACCTTCCTTTCCTTAAGTTTTCTCAGTATCAGGACTATTTTGTTTGGGTGCATTAACATTTGCACCATCTTCTTCTACTTTACCTTTAACTTCTTTCTCTGCTTCACCTTTCTTTGTGTCATCTGCAGGAGGATTCTTTTCTTTGTCCTCACCATTTGCAATCTATTCTAGAGGATCTTGTGTAGCAGCAATATTCTCAACATTGTTTTCTTTTCCAGATTGATCAGGAGGAGTTAGAGTATCTCCTGCATCATCAGTTTTATCCACCATCTATGTATCTTCCAAGTTTATTTGCTCCACTTTCAGAACAAAGGAGTCATCAACCTTGATATGTTGCTCATCAGTTTTTATTTCTTCAAAATCTAGGATTGATGAATCAATCCCATCATCAGTCTCCTCCTCAACAAATGGTAGACTGTGTCTCTTCAATGCACTTAGAAGTATTTCCTATGTTTCTATAACTATTTTGTCTAATTCCCCAAGCATTAGTTTGTTCATTCTCTTCTTGCTCCTGAATTCATCCTTCACTTCTTTGAATATCATATTCATTTGAACTTGAGTGATCTAAGGGCATAGTTTTATCAATACATATTCTCTAAGCTCTAAATCATTGCTTTTAACATTTTCTTTCCTCAACTCCAAAATGTCTGCAAGACTTTGAGGGATCTCAGAAGTTATTTCAATCAGGGCCTTATTATAGATATTCAGATATCTAATAGTTGCTTCCTCTAACACCTTCTTATCTATATCACTGTATTCATCATAAAATTTAGTCATGGGTTTCAAGTTTCCATCCACAGTGACTGATCTTATTACATCTTCCATAGAAAGTGTGGGCTTCTCAACATATGTATTTGTCTTCTACCTTTTGCTTGCCTTTTTGCTTCCAGAGGGCTTCTCCTTAGTCACCTTGGCAACTTTTGTTCCAGAGGCTTTCAACTCCTTTACCTCAGCATCTGAATCAGTTTCTTCATCAACTTTTGTGCTCTCATAGTTTCTTGTGGCCTTTGTTTTCTTTCTCTTTCCTCCTTCACTAGATGGTGTGTCTTCTAGTGTCTTAGTGGGGAATGGATTTGGATTTCTCAGAGACAGTTGTAGAACTTCTTGTTTTTCTTGATGAGGTAGGTGTGACTTCCG
Organism: Cunninghamia lanceolata; assembly: GCA_027924645.1. Taxonomy (NCBI): domain Eukaryota; kingdom Viridiplantae; phylum Streptophyta; class Pinopsida; order Cupressales; family Cupressaceae; genus Cunninghamia; species Cunninghamia lanceolata. The sequence goes on along the minus strand of BSBN01000247.1, from coordinate 658,508 downwards.
GAGCGGCTATTGGTTCACTTTCTGCCCTCTCTTCTGAAGCTTGCTTAGTCCTTCTCTTCATCTTTTCAATTCTTTCTCTGTTCTTTCTTACAACTTTTTTTGTGATGTCAATGCTTTCAACATACATTTCAACTTGCCTCTGATCTTTTCTCTTGGTCTTTCATTGCCTGAGCTCAACATGCAATTTTACACTTAGCTCCTTATAAGTTCCAAACCTTTCACCAGAGCTGTCTTTTGATTTGCTCAGGAGATTTTGAGCATACATGTCCAAGATCTTTTCATCATCCTCATAGCCCATAGGCATAATCCATATAGTTTTGGGTTCCACAGCCTCCATTAGGCACTGATCAGTGTCAATCATAAAGTAGATTTCATCCTCGTACTTCTCAACTATTGGTTTGGGGATTCTTTCCCTTGAGTGCATCATACTCTAAATTTTTTTAAAGTACCACCATATTGCAGTTTTATGTGCCTTAGAATCTCCAATGTTGTGTAGATGATCTCTTATTTGTATTGCAATTGGTTTGTTACTAGCCCATTGTACACCTTTTACTCCAGGCACTTCATTCATGAAGTAGAAGAATAAACATATGACCAGAGAACCATATTTGAAGGTGTTTTTTTGTCCTTCTTAATTTTGCTCAAGTTCTCAATCAGTTGATTCTGTAACAACTCACATAGGTCATAATTTACATTTTCTTTCAACATTTGATATGCTACATATATGGTAGTTCCAGAGACAGAGTTCTCCCTATTGGAGTGATAAATCTTGTAACCAATCACCATAGAGGCAAACTTAACATCTGGTTCAATAATGCCATTGATGGTCATTGCCCTTTTGTCAAACTTGGTGTTGGTTGCATCAGTAACAGTCTAGTTTTTTACAGATTTAAACATGGGTAATCCACCAATTGAATTTAACCCAGTCACATTTCTAATAACATCCTTTGTAATCTTGAAAGGTTTCAAAAGCCATATGAACTCATCATGTATTCAGGTCAAGATGTAACGAACCCACTCACTCTCATAAAATGTCAGAAATGCAATGACTTGTAGAAAATGTTTGCTCTCTAAGGTTTTGAATTCTGGTTTCAAATCGTGGTTATCATCCTTTAGATGGTTCACAAATAATTCCAGCAATCTCTAATTTCCAAATTCATCCACATTGCAATGGATGTATGCCTAGGTAATATCTTCTACATGCAGTACTCTGTATGGGACACCAGAAAATGCACCTAACTGTTTGACTTCGACTGACTTGTAAGCATGCTTCTTAAATTTTGGACGAGGCCTTTCAGTAATATCAACAATAAGAGGAGTAGCCATCTCAACAGATTACAGATTCAAAGCTTCACAGAAAAGTACCTTTTTCTTCCACGGAGTTAGGGTTGATCAATTTCTGGTCGAATTCGTTCTTCATGCTTCAATCTCTGGATTTTTAGTTTAGATGCTCTTCTTCTTGTTCTCTTTGAATGCAAATTGATTCAAATGCTTGAGTGAGAGACTATTTATCCTCCACAAAACCTAATTTGTTATTGTAATAAATGTGTTGCCCTAACTTCATCCAGTCGCTCTGTTTCTTGATGCAGTTACTTATGAATTGCTCCAGAAATTGTTAAATCCACTTCTTTTCTCCTGGAAATTCTTTTAAATGATCTGCAGTAACCCAAATTATCTTTTCTCATCGTGCCAGATTTAGGCAACCACTTACTGGCTGGGGGAATTTGATTTTCAATGCAGCTCCCCCTAAGCCATAACTCCTAACTCAATTCCCAGAGGAATTATTAGCATCAGATTTCGGTGCGAACCCATCACCATTGTTCATTACATCTTTCTTCACCCATGTCTTGTTCATTTCATTCTAGATCTCATTCAGATCAACTTTACCCTTACCTTTGTCTTGTCTTTTCTCATCTGGTTTTCTATTTACCAAACCTCTTCTTTCATTATTTCTGCTTTTGCATAATCTTGCAATATGACCAGATCTATTGTAATTAAAGCATACAACATTTCTCTGTTGATTCACTCTTGATCTGCACTAATTGGCCATGTGTCCAAATCCATTGCATGCAAAGCAGTAGCCATTAAAAGAATTGTTATTTCCTTTATTGTTAGGATTATTCATTATCATACTTCTGCATTCATTTAATCTATGACCATACCTCTTACAATTGAAGCATTGACCGGAGAAGGATGGACTACTTTGATTCACTCTACTTCTGTATTAAATAGCTCTATGACCAAATTTATTGCACTTGACACACTTTCCATTGAAAGATGGATACCTCTGAGCATTAGGCTGTCTTACTGGAGGTCTTCTAGGTCTGTTTCTCACATTCCTTGGTTGAAAATTTCTTTGTTCAGATCCAGAGCTTCATCTTTCTCATATCCAAGACCATGCTTGTCATCAACCTTCTTCTAACTTTCAAGCAGTGCTTCAAGTTTGGCTGAGCTTATCTCGAACTTCTCTTTGTATTCATTTTCAACTTCTAGGTCATGTCTGAGAATGACAATTTTCCTTTCAAGTTCTCTCTCATTTTCTCTACTTTCATGTAGATCAGACTCTAGATGGCCAACTATTATGTCTAATCTACATCATTCTTCAGTTCTTTCTTTTAGAGTTTGATTCAGGTCTTCTTCAGTCTTCTTCCTTTGCTCAATTTCTTTGGTTAGCCTCATTGCCCCAAACTCCATTTCATGTTTTAGAATAGAAACTTCTTTTGTCAGCTTCTCACATTCCTTTGTCTTTTCTTCTAAGGCCTCATTCATGTCATTTTCTTCAATAAGATTAGCTAGCTCATGAAGTAGTTCCTTCCTTTTTCCTATTGATTTCTTTAATTTATCTTTTAGCAAGTCAATGCAATCATCAACATCCTTAAGGTTCTCTTTCAAGTCATCCACTTCTGCTTTGGACCGGTCAAGATCTTCTAAAGCCAATTGAAGTTGTTCTCTGAGTGAACTCATTAAAAACTCCTTCCCAGATCTCCCTTAAGTTGTTATGCTTCTTTCAAGGAACCTGGCTCTGATACCAATTGTTAGAATTAGGGCTGACAACTAAGAGGGGGGTGAATCCGTTGTCTTAAACTTTAATACTTGCTATAGTTAATTCTTCTTTACCACTTCTGAACAGATTAATAATATAAGCAAGAATCAATAACACATGAGCAGAAACACAAATAACACACTTGAAACCAAGATTTTTAATGTGGAAACCCAGTTAAGTGAGAAACCATAGTGGGGATTAACCCACAAAGATTATACTCTATTAAAAGTATTACAAAAGGGGAATGCATATGCATTTGGGCTCACTACCCAAAGCTCACTACTCAAAGGAAGGCTCACTGCCTATAGAAAGGAGATTACAATGTGTTTGAACTAATAATTAGCATCTATCAATGCAAAGATTCAGTTCCAGTTAAGCACAGAATACCGACTTGATACACTTCATCTTTATTCTATCCTGTTTTACTCCTCTGTCATAATCTAAGCTTAGATCTTCACCTTCTCACTTATCTCTGCCTTTATTTTCACTTATTCCATTGTTGCATCACTATTACTCACAAATCACTCAAATCCATTGGCTATATATATCCGCATCATGAACTTCAATAATTTTTTAGTCGGCTTCGAGAAAACTTAGAACTTTTATTGAAGACTCTTCTTTGTTAGCCAAATCCATGCACAACTTGTAATGCGGACCAAAAACTTGTATCCACAAATAATCAATCATATTGGCCACTATCGCTGATCATCACAAATTGCTTAGCCAACAACTTTCATGTATCCAGAACCAAGATCAATTACAAAGTTGGCTTGTTCGTCTTATATTTGCACTGACAAACTAGAACTTGATACTTAGATTCTAATAACTTTTGTATCCTTCATCACTACAAGCTAAAATTATAGATTTAGATTGTCTTGACAATCCTTATGACTCCCTTAGATCCGTAGCACACTATGATTTACCACTGGAGAGATCTGGACCAAAATATCAGACCCTATCACATGCCTTATTTCTGGCTATCCCGACTTAGATAAATTCTTATTTTGACTTTCAGTATAAACAAATTATGTTATACAGATGTGTGGAATAGAAGTTTCCATCAATGACAATACATGTCATACGTAGCAATGTCTCTTGCCAACATGACAAACACAAAAGTAATAGATAGTTCTATTGGTGCTCAAACATGTATCTCCACAAATCCTAAAGACAAGCACCAAAACCTAAGACCAAGGACATGTTAACAAAAGTGGTGGGAAAGACTTATACTTAGACAGTGGCATGAATAGAGTAATTCTTGTGAGTGGGTAAACTCAACTTCATCTATAGGCTTTGCAAGACAAAAGGGGGTGTTCCTTAATGTCTTAACAATAAGACAATTTCAGAGAAATAAACAATTTAGACTCAAGGTCCTTAAGCAAGCATACCCAAAATGCTATGAACTCTAAGATTTGTCACTAAGTTCATGTTAGCATTGACTGTATACAAACCTACAAGACCTCCAATAAGAAGATAATAACTCACTTGTATCATGCATCAAAAGATAATAGTTGTATTATTCCCTAGAAAATGAATCCAATCAACATTACATACACATGGGTAATAGTGACAACATACTAGCATGAGCCTATAACTATATTTTAGTTTTAAATCACTAAGTATGATGCACAAGTTACAATAACAAATCATTCAAGTATAGTGGAACCTAACAACTCCTACAACTAACAAGAGAGATGCTTAAGATGAGAAATGTTTGGCCTTTCACCAATTAGACTGGGGCCTACTCCATTGGGCAACAAAGTCAAAGTTTGTAAGGAGGATGAGGACATACCTACAAATCAACATTGGAACAATGATTGTCCATTCACAACCTCAAAGAATAAGGAAGCCTATAAATTAACATGCTTAGTTATCCATCATAGATCAAGAGCACTCCACATGTATAAGAAAGACCATCACAAAGAAGTTTGTGATACCTTGGAGTTTTTTTCATACATTTTAATCTAATATGATTATAGTCATGCCAACAAATGTGGCAAGTGAGAGACAACAACTAGGTTCAAAGCCCCTTCTGAGATACTACATCCTATCATGGAAACATAAATTTATAGGAAACACCTTACTAGACTACCCCGTCCCCTAATATATAAACATGCTTCATCATTAACAAATCTAGGCATTCATCCTTTGATACCCTAGAATCTATTTTAGACACAGTTTATAGTCAGAAATTAGCTCAATGACCAACCATTTTTACATCTTTTTACATGTATAACATTACAATTTCATTGTGCAAGTTGGGCAAGAATGCCAGAGTGGTCAGTAAGCTTGCAAGTTGTCCATGTTCATTGCATCATCTTCACATGACTTTGTACTTGAAACCACATCAATTGCATCAACAACCATGTCCATTCATCTACAAACCATGCCTTTGAGGGGTGATAAGAAGGATTTGAAAGGCATCCCTTGTCCTATTACATCCATTTGGAGCCATTAATAGCATCCTTGAAAGTGTAGGGAGGTAGGTAAGGTTTCTGACTTGAACATCAAGGGTTTGTGATTTTACATGCTTAAATAGTGCCTAGGAGTAAAAAATGTTGTGAAGGCATGAGATTGAGGTTTTGGGGATTTGGATGCCCGAAGGATCCAATAAGGATGGGGAAATTGGGAGTTGAGGCTTTGGGATGCTACATGACAATTTTGCACTTAAGGGATGTGGGAATTATGAATCCTAAAATTTTGAAAGGAGAACCTGTGTAAGGAGTAGGAGTTAGGAAATCAACATACCTAATACTACTAGGCAAGAGGGAAGGTAGTATGAGAGGCTCCAAGGCTCCACAATGAGAAATCATGAAGAGGAATGGGGATTAAGACAAAAGGATACTCACTACTATGGGAAGAAGGATGCAAAAAGAAAAGAAATCTTAGAGGCTCGAGAAGAGTGTGCAAGTAGAATGATAGGGATTAAGTTTTGGGAATAACAAGTGCAAGGTGCCATTTGGGGAGCAGGGGATGGAGAGGCCCAAAAGTTTGCAAGAGGAGCAAAAGTGGTTGAGGATTGAGGAGTAGGATTGTCTAATACTAAAGGAAGAGGAAGTAGGATCGAGGCTCAAATAAATCCAACACCATAGGCATGAAGGGAAAGGAAGAGGAAAGGGGAACCTATCAGGGATCAAGGATGCACAATGACAAGGTCTTCAAGCATAATGGTAGGAGGAAACTTGAAGGCTTGGGACTAAAATCAAAGGAGGAAGAGCAAGGAGTGGAAGTTCAGGAAACTTCATGATAAGGTATTCAACTATTGAGAAGTCTAAAAACTTGAAAGTTATGAAAGACTTCATGACAAGGTACTCATATATGGAGTGGAACTGAGGGAAAGCATGCCTGCATTGAAAAGTCCAAAAGGCCAATAAAGGCCAAAAACAGACACAATCAAATTTATACTTTAAAAAAATTGGATTTTGTAACTTGGGCATACAAATGAAGTATGAGGGGAAGAAAAGCATGACGCCAAGCGTGAATTTGACCAAGAGAGCCCATTTAAGGAATTCTTTGATTGGTTATCAATGATGGGTTAAGTTAGACCAAAGCAACAAAGGGGCACCAAACTTGGAAAATTGTGGATTGTTGGGCAAGCACCAACATTGGATCTAATTGGAGATGGCCTGCTATAGAAATAATGAGCATCCAACTATCTCTAGGAGCAGAAACAAATAATTAAGGGAAGAGGAGAAAGGGGAGACAAAAACAAACCAATGCATATGTTTTGACCTATCACAACATGCCCCTATTTTGTTATCAAAATTGGGGACCCTTTATTTCTTTTGATCTTTTGTCCATTATGAAACTTTAATTTTCAAATCAATCTAGTTTTTATATTTATTTATCCTTTTGGGTGGAAAAAACATCAGAAGGGATAATTTGTGAGATTTTTTGGGTCTTTGTTTTCTTTGAAAATCTTTAAAATTTTAAGCAGTTTTGTTTTGTTACAAGTTACAAATCAAGCCTGGACTTCAATTTGCAAGTTACAAACTAGGCCCGAACTCCAGTTTGTACCTCCACCCTATTCATAACATTTTTCACCCACGTGCACTATTTTTAGAATGGTATTTCATTTTCCCACCCCTTCAACTTCATTTTAGCAATTTGTCTATCATTTTTGCCTATGTAAGTTGGGTTTTCCTAAAAATTTTGCTGTGCAAAATTTTGATCACCTTTTAGGATGGTTTACATTATTTTTTTTGTGGATTGAAATTTCTTTTTCCTTCTTTGGGTAGGGTTTCATAGAAAGTTTATATGTTTTCAAATGTTTTCAATTTCTTCAAGAACTTGCATCTTGAATGTACAATTTGGATTCTACTCGATATTTTTCCTCATTTTTGGTGGTTTTCTTACTTGATTTTTTGGAGTTTGGAATGATTTATTAAAAATCTGATTCATATTTGCATTCCCAAACTTTTTAGCTATTGCAAACTGGTTGTAAAGTCTGATCGACATTTGCACTTTCTTTACAATTTGTAAGTTTTGTAAACTATAGCCGAAGTATGAATTCTGGTCGCATTTCACATTTCCAAAATATTTTACAATTTTCAAGTTTTGGTAAACTACAACTAGACTCCAAACTCTGGTTGTAATTCAAAAACCTAAAAGTTTTGTAGTTTGCAAGTTTTTGTGTTTCACAAACCGAATCCAATTCCTGACTGACAATTGTAGTTAATTTACAATTTATACTTTTCTGCAAACTACAACCAAAGTTTGAACTCGCATCACAGTTCACATCACACATTCACTTTGTAGTTGTAACCTTTGTTGTAAACTACATACTAGACCTGAACTCCTATTTGTAATTTACATCTTTCCTACAAAATCTAAAACTCTCCCAAATGGTTCGAAAAGAATAAAAGTTTTAGGGAAAAAAAATTTAGTCAAAATTTTCATTATACTAACCTATTTTTGGATGCAAATTAGTAATTTTTGAGTAATTTTTAAATTAATTGTGTCTTGTAAGACAATGATTTATTTTAATTCTAAGGCACATTTTGTTTTGACAAGAACTCTATTTAGAAATGTCTTCACCAACAAGGATGAAATATAAGTACAAAATTGTGATAGCACCTTCAAATTTGGTATCTAAATTAGATAAAATTTCTGATATAAATTTTGGGAATATGGGACTAGCAGAATTTCACAAAAGATTGTTGGAAAGTAAGCAGACTATGTTGAACACAAGGAATACTGAGAGGGGGGTGAATCAGTATTCTATAAAACCATTTCTTCACATGTTCTTTGATCCATTTACCAAATTCAATAACATGAAAGCAAAGTAAACATAAGAAAAGAAACCACAGAGTCATAACACATAGACATCAAGATTTTTATGTGGAAAACCCAAAAAGGGAAAAACCACGGTGAGTGTTAGCTCACAATATATTATAATATCAAAACCAGACTACAGGAAGGCTCACTGCCCAAGGACTCACTATCCAAAGAAGTGCTCACTGCAATAGGCTCACTTCCATAAAGAAAAGAAGATAGGGAAAGGGTGGCTCACTACCAAGAGAGAACTATTACAAATGCACCTACAATATGCTAGAATATAGTTCCATTGATAGATCAATATATAGATTCAAAGGACTTCATCATAACTACTAAGATTCTCTACTTTGTTCACATATGCTCTGTCCTTCAGTCTTCTGAATCCTTACTGCACTTTTCAAATCACAAGAATTACATACACAACAACTTTGCACACATTCACATCATCACACATATCCAACATCAAAATCTATCAAGTATATATATCCACAACAAGATTTAACTCAAAACTAGGTCTACATGCCAAATATGAAACGTGTACAAAAAAGTTATACTTTATCAGCTTGATCTTTTACACAAACAACAATGTGAACCTATACAATCCTTCAAGAACCTTCATACAAGTGTGGACTTATTATAGTACCACTTAGGATGATGATCTAAAAAAAATACCTTTGCCGCACATCGATTCAACTGTGTGTCAACCTCATCCTTAAGTATACATTCAACCATCATATCTATCATATCACAACTTCCAATGCGGAATACACAAGACTCTAAAATTCATACCAAAGATTCATTATGCATCACCAATCATACCTTCATAATCGCAGGTCATAATATTCTTATGTGGTAAGAGACATATCTCAGAACTATTGACTCTGTCTTTGAGAAACACTGTCAAACTGAATGCCAATACTTGGAAGCTTGTAGATGATCTTCCAGTAGACTTTAGACTCTGCAAATATGGAATTAGATACTTCTCATAAGTGTTTACAAAACCTCCAAACTGCTACTCAAAACAACCTATTGGAATGGGCAGCCATGGATCCAACCAAGAAGATAAACGCCACAGGAGAAATGCAATAATGGAGATAAAGTGAGAACAATCAAATTGATTATTGCTTAAGATATTGATATTCTATATGAGATATTTTACATATTGTACAATAGTGCCTTATAAAGGCAAGATGCAAGTCGGTAAGAGATAACCGACAATTACTATCAAAACTATATGCACCTAACTATGCACCTAAATAATAATATTTGCCTAAGTAAAACTTAAGCATAGTAAATGGTAAAACCATTTACCAACGCCCCCCTTAAGTGTAACTTAGGGAGATTATTATGCAATATGAGCGAGATGCAATATGGGTCCTAGCTACACAACCATGTTAGGTACCCATTTACAATGCAAAAAAAAATCTCTCACAACCGGAGAAAAGGAGAAAAACTCTATGGGAAAAAACCTCTCTCCAAAAGAGAGAAAATAAAAACAAGATGCATGGATGGAGGACTCAATAAAACCCCCCAAGAACTACATACATCATGTATATACAATCAATGAGCCCCCCATAAGAGGGAAAGAGAGAGACTATGTAGCCCCCCACAATGTGTAATCACCTGTAAAAATGGTAAGTGCCTGAAGACAAAACATGATCCAATGTCGACAAACAACTTGTCTCCCTTTTGGAAGAAACAAAACCAAGTATAGATGCAGGTATGCTTCCCATTTAGGATATGCTTTGAAAGATCGAAGCATGAAAAATGATGATGATGTTGCCTCTAAAAACTGCTCATGTGTCGCCAAGACCTCGGAAGATAATGCCACAAACCAATCAAGAACATGCCCAATCACAATAGAAAGTGACAAACAAGGTACCACTGGAAACTAATCTTGAACATTCTCCAAAGACAATGATGATGTGTCTTCCAAATCTAAAATGTGAGATTCAACGAACAAGGAACCAATGTTAGCAAGATAAGAATCCCAATGAGGAAGACAATATGAATCCTGCTGATCAAGAATGATGGAAGTACTTAGTGGAGGTGGATTGACTATCTCTGACAAAGAATCAGGAACCTTTGAAGAAATTGTAACCACATCTAAAGTCTCAGAAATGCCCAAAGGATCACTAGCATGGTCTAACTTCTCTGAAGAATAAAGAGGCACATCAGAGTGTTAGGGTTCTAGGTAGATCAAAGCAATAAACACTAACAATTATATGCAGATTAAATAACCCAAATATAACAATGAGGAATAACACAAAAGAGATCAACACAGAAATTTAACGTGGTTCACCCAATATGGGCTACATCCACAGAAACTCAACCATCCAATAATTTTATTATCTAGTGCAAAACAAATTACAATCTCATGAATACGTCGCCATAACATACATCCTAGCTTCTTATAACAAGCTTTTTGGAAGCTTTTAGAATTAGGGTTTTGCAATGTCATTTTTCTTTTGTCAGTTAACAAAAATTAACAACTGACTCCAATCGTGAAAAAAAGAGGGATACATAACTAGTGTACAGTACTTGCATGATCAGTCACCACATACCAACAATCTCCCACTTGGAGACTGATCAGGATCCACACCAAACAATCTCCCACTTGGAGACTAATCCTAGACGACACCGTTGCACTTATAGCTCCCACTAGATTACAGGCCTGGCTGGTTTCTTAAGTCCACCATTATCAGTCATGAAGGCCAATGAAAACTGATGAGGAAATTAGTTTCTCCCATGTAACTGCCTTTGTGAACATATCTGTAGGATTCTGACTTGTGTGAATTTTCTCTAGCTTCAACTGCCCATCCTCCAAAACTGATCGGATGAAGTGGTATCTGAGTTGTATGTGCTTAGTTTTTGAATGCAAAGTTGAATTCATAGAAAGATGAATGGCACTCTATCTATCAGTGTACAAAGGGTTATCTTCTTGTCATTGCCCCAATTTCTCCAGAAAATGTTGTAACCAAATCATCTCCTTGCTAGCTTCTGTAGCAGCAACAAACTTAGCTTCAGTGGTTGAAAGCACAACCTTTTGTAATCTTAAAATCCAACTGACTGCAGTACCTCCTACAGTAAAAACATACCCTGTAGTACTCCTCCTGCTATCGATATCACCCGCCAGATCAGAGTCAACATATCCTTTTAGAGCAAAATTTGTTCCTCCAAAACATAGTTTCGTTGAAGTAGTACCTCTCAAATATCAGAGATTCCATTTTACAACATCCCAATGTTCCATTCCTGGATTTCTCATATACTTGCTCACAACTCCCACTGCATGTGTAATATCTGGCCTTGTACATACCGTTGCATACATCAAGCTGCCAATTATTGATGCATATGGTATCTTAGACATTTTGTCTTCCTCCTCTTGTGTCTTTGGACACATCTCCTTAGTCAACTTAAAATGACTAGGCAAAGGTGTACTAACTGCTTTTGCGTTCTGCATGTTAAACTTTTTCAACACCTTCTCTACATACTCACTTTGAGGAAAAAATAATTTTCTATTTGTCCTATCCTGTGTGATCCTCATACCAAGGATTTGTTTTACAGCACCCAAATCCTTCATAGCAAATGAATTTGCTAATTTTTGCTTAAGTTCATTAATATGCTGCATGTTAGACCCAACAACAAGCATGTCATCAACATAAAGCAATAGGATAATATAGCTGTCATTACCTAGTTTCTTGAAATAAACACAATAATCAAAATGACATCTTTTGTAACCTTGTTCAACCATAAAACTATCAAATTTCAAATACCATTGCCGAGGTGCTTGCTTCAGGCCATACAAACTCTTCTTTAACCTGCACACAAATCCTCCTTACCCTTGAGCTCATATCCATGTGGTTGCTACATGTATATTTCCTCTTCGAAATCCCCATGGAGAAAAGTTATTTTCACATCTAGTTGTTCAAGATGCAAGTCTTCTATAGCCACAAGACTTAAAATAGTTCTAATAGAAGTCATCTTTACAACCAGAGAAAATATCTCATCAAAATCTATACCTTTTTTCTGTGCAAAACCTTTTACCACGAGTCTGGCCTTATATCTCTTCTTGCCTCCATCTTCTTCCTTCAATTTGTAAACCCATTTATTTGGTAAGGCTCTTTTACTTGCAGCCAATTGGACTAAGTCCCAAGTCTGATTCTGTAGCAAGGAATCCATTTCCTCTTTCATGCCTAGCTCCCACTACTTTTTGGTATCTACCTGCATTGCTTCTTCATAACTTTTAGGTTCACCATAATCAGTTAATAATATAGAATATAATGATGGAGAAAATCTTTCTAGAGGTCTACTTATCCTTGTAGAACGTCTAACACTTACAAGAGTCTATGGGATAACTTGTTGTTACTGAGCATCAGGTACCACTGGTATTTTATTTTCTAGAATCTCATCCAGCACCACATATTCCTTTTTGGCTTGTTCATGCTTCTTTTCTTGCATCTAATCCTTATACATGACCTTCTCATTGAATATAACATCTATGCTCCTAATAATTTTATGATTTTCATAATCCCATAATCGATAACCAAATTCATCTACTCCATATCCAATAAAGGTACATTTTTTAGACTTAGCCTCAAGATTCATTCTATTTTCAATATCAATATGGACAAAATCTTCACAACCAAAGGTTTTCAAAAATGAATAGTTTACCTTTTTACCCATCCATGCCTCCTCTAGAATGCCACCATCCAAAGGATTTGAAGGTCCCCTGTTTAATAAATAAACAGTGGTATGTACAACATCTTCCCAAAAGTGTAAGGGTAGTCTAGCATGCAATCTCATGCTCCTTGCACACTCCATAATGGTCCTATTCATCCTCTCAGACACACCATTTTCTTGTGGGGGTCCAGAAACTGTTTTCTGCCTACTGATTCCATTATATGAACAGTAATTCTCAAATTCTCTGCTGCAATACTCACCTCCATTATCAGATCTAAGACACTTCAACTTTTTTCTTATCTCATTCTCAACCAAAGCTTTCCACTTTTTAAAAGTTTCAAATACTTCTAATTTTTGTTTTAGGAAATACACTCATGTTTTCCTAGTTGCATCATCAATAAATGTAACATAATAGCAAGAGCCTCCAAGAGAAGATACCTGAGCTGGTCCCCATACATCTGAATGCACAAGCTCCAATTTCTCACTCTTCTTCTCTTTCCCAACTTTGAGAAATCAGACTCTTTTTTGTTTTCCATAAACATAATTTTCATAGAACTCCAAGTCAATCTTCTTCAAACTTGGTAGCAACTTTCTGGAGTGAAGGATCTTCATCCCTTTCTTACTCATGTGCCCAAGTCTATGGTGCCACAATTATGTTTCTGTCCTTACAGCAAGTGTTATAACTGTCTCAGTAGCAACTGTTTTTGTAGAAGCTAAGGTAGAATAAGTATTACTAGTACACAAATACAATGTGCGTACCTTTTCACCTTTAGATACTACTAATGCACCTTTAGTGACCTTCTAGACTTTGTCTAAAAAGGTAACTATGCAACCTTCACTACCCAGTTGTCCTCCAAAGATTAAATTCCTTCTCAATTTGGAACATGCCTTACCTCTTGTAGCAACCATTCATTTCCATTCTGCAACTTGATTTTTATCTTTCCTTTTCCAACAAACTGATAGGGTTCATCGTCACCCAAATATACCTATCCAAAATCACCTTGAACATAATCTACAAAATATTTCTTATGGGGTGTGGCATGAAATGAAGCCCCTGAATCTATTACCTAGGAATCATTAGCATTATCTAAACATAGAATTAAAGCATCCTGTAATTTATTACTTGCAACATTAGCTTCCTTATTGTCATCATGTTGTTTGTCTCCTTGTTTACCCTTTCGAGATCAGCAATCCTTCTTCAAGTGTCCTGGCTTTCCACAGTGTTAGAAATCCATTCTTCCTCTGGATTTAGATCTGCCTTTCTTTGACTTCCCTTTTGACTTCCCGTGATTTGTTGGACTTTTTCCTCTCTCCTTTGTTCTTCCCCTATTCTCTACAGTCAAAGCATTCCCTAATGTTGAACTCACACCTGTGCTTTTCAGTTGCATTTCCTCACTAAGGATAACATCAACAACATCATCAAATTTCAAAGTATTTGAACCAGAGACAGAGTTACTTATAACCATTACCAAGCTATTCCAACTTTCTGACAAAGAACATAAAAATAAGAGAGCCCTCACCTCTTCATCAAATTTCACTTTTACAGAAGTTAACTAGCTGGTAATCATATTAAACTCATTTAAATGATCTGACATAGATCCACCTTCAATCATTTTCAGATTAAACAACCATTTCATGAGAAATACCTTATTAGAGGCTGAGGGTTTTTCATACAATTTGGCCAAAGCTTTCATCTATTCACTTGTTGTCTTCGCTTCTATTATATTGAATGCCACAGATGGTGCCAGGCACAACCGAATGGTTCCCAATGCCTTTATGTCCAGAAGTTCCCAATCCTCATCAGTCATTGCTGTCGATTTCTTGGCTATTCCTTCCAACGGCCTCGATAAATCCTTTTGATAGAGATAATCCTACATCTACATCTTCCATAATTGATAGTTCTACCCATTTAATTTATCTACCTTCAATTTACCCTCGTCTGCCATTACTCCCACTTAATCATGAGACTCTTACTCAACTGTGTGACCTTCCTGTAGATGATAATCAAACACAACCTGCTCTGATACAAGTTGTTAGGGTTCTAGAGATATCAAAGAAATAAACACTAACAATTATATGTAGATTAAATAACCCAAATATAACAATGAGGAATAGGAACATCATTATAGATATATATGACAATAGATTGTGCTCACTAAGATGAGTGAGGATGAATTCACTTCACTGCCTCTAGTTCCCTTTCTCCAAAGAAAAACCCATTATAGCTATAATTCTTCAAAAACTCAGAAAGATAGTACCTTCCATGAAGACAACTTCCCAATGCAATAAATGTTGATAGATGGTGAAACCAGGTGGACTGACCTATACCACTACAAGCTTGGCAAAGTCAGCTTTCAGATGATATGCAGAACGTGAAAATCAGACTCCAGATGCCCAAGATATGCTCATTGGAAGAAAAAATTGCCTATGGGGGCTCAATGCAAGCATGAGGGAGCTAGATTAAGCCCTAGGGTAGATTAGCCCTTGGTCACTCACGTGACCACCCTATTTGTAATGGGAAAAAATGCAACATATGTTGTTGTAAAATAAAGTGAGATCTGTGCCGACCAATCACTAGATCAAAGTCACGAAGCCAACCTTCATGAACACAAGTGTTGGGAGTTATAAAGGCCAAGTGAGACCTCCGTGGGTTTAATGTGGGACAAAAGGTTTTAAGAAAATACCAAAAACACCTTCTGGGCCCACCTCTAACAGTGCTGCCAAAACCCTAATGAAATATTTGATAGCAAACTTATGAGAACTATATGCTACACCAAATTTTCTATTTTAGACCACAGGTTGGGCAGAAGAAGGCACCTCTAATACCATGTTGATGTTCACAGGGAGCCATGGATCACTAGAGAATATACAAACACCAAGAATATTGAAGAGAGTAAGAAAAATTTGATTATGGAGAATAAATTGATTTATTACAATGAATCTCTCTCTCAGAAAGGATCTGTACCAATGACGTTGGCTAAAGAATCACGGCCTCTTCAAACTAAAATTTGCTGCCACTATGGGAAAATCATGCCCACACCCAGCATAATAAGTGAGAGAGAATCATGACCTAGGATCCTTCCTTCTCATGGCTTTGGCCTCACCAGACAATTTTAGCCTATGCGTTGGATCAAGTCAAGGTCGTATGTATGCACTCCAAGCTTCCTATTGATCAAGATCTGCACACTATGCTTTATGCACTCCAAACACTCCAGATTGAAACTGCACCTGTCATAGTTGGATCCCACGCCAGACAATGTTGGGACTATGTATATGCACATCAAGCTCTCAGGAATGAAACAACGCCTTCCACAGAAACCCTAAATAGGTTGCGAATGGTGATGGACAATTTTGGCCTGATGATTTTGTCAATAACCCTTTGAATCTTTGATACATCAATGATCAATTGATCTCACAGTCCAACTCACTTCTTTGAATTCAAGTGAGAGTTCTTGATTTATGGCTCTGATACCATGTTGGAATGGGTAGCCATGGATTCAACCAAGAAGATAAACTCCATAGGAGAAATGCAATAATTGAGATAAAGAGAGAACAATCGAATTGATTATTGCTCTAGATATTGATATGCTATATGAGATATTTTACATATTGTACAATAGTGCCTTATAAAGGCAAGACGCAATTCGGTAAAAGAGATAACCGACAATAACTATCAAAACTATATGCACCTAACTATGCACCTAAATAATAATATTTGCCTAAGTAAAACTTAAGCATAGTAAACGGTAAAACCATTTACTCCAACACAACCAATACTAGAGGAATGCGGACTAAAATCCTCAGGTGATCTGCACTATTTATAACTGAACTTTGCTTACCCAGACTTAGGTAATTCACAGTATGACTTCTGGAGTTTGTCAAGACATGAAACATGGAATATAGTACCACCAAACAACTATATGCAACATACCAGAACCACAAACTAAAGTCTTCATCTACGGAGGAGTATTAATCAATTCTCTATCACTGACTCAATAACCTGCCAATACTTAGTCAATTTGATTAAGTTATTCTTACCGGACCAAAATGTTATACACAACTTGTCTTAAGACCTTTTTGCAATCACTTCTGACTATTGCCATCAATGACAACATCATATCTCAATCAAATTAGTAGTGTCTCTTAACCATGTTGCCAACAATCTCCCCCTTTGTCATTGATGGCAACACTTAGTGAAAAATGCTCACATTGCTCCCCCTTACTATATACACTCTGTTTTTCTTTTTCCCTTAAGATTGTTGGCCATTTTTCACTAGTTTTTCTTCTCTCCCTTTGACATCAATGGAAAAGGTGTATGTACAAGTGACAAAATTGTATCAAAATTGCAAAACTATTATACTTTGCTGCATATGTACAAGTGCAATCATATAGATTACTTACTAAAAAGTGGAGAGGATGTCTGTGTATATAGCTTTCAATTGAGAAATTTCTCCATCCCACTTAGCCTTAGCACTGCTCAAATTTGAATATTTCCATTTACTTGAAACACCAATTCCTCTAATTTCTCTATAGTGGTAGGCACATCATTTATTGCCTTTATTTTTGATGCCTCTGCTAGAAGACCAGTCATAGAATCAATCTAGGATTCTATTATTTCTCTAAGTTGGCACATTTTTCTCTTAGTGGCCTCTTTCTTACTTTCCAGACTTCTTATCTTTGCATGAATGCGTTCAATTTATGCTTTCTTGTTGATGATGGAGTCAGATGTTGGATCAAATGTTTTTGAGATTCTCATCAAATGAAGCTCCAAGTCATCTATTTTCTCCTTCATTTCTTTTGTGGTTTCATACCATGTTAGCTAAAATTTATATATATTACTGGCTTTCTTTATAGTAGTATCTATGTTCTTAATGATATTTTCTAAGAAAATTGTGTCGTTAGCTAACTTGTCCTTCAACTCAATTAGCCTCTTATCATTTATTTTTTCCCTAACCTTATTATCTACAGCTTTTTCAAAAGATTCAAAATGTGAACTTACAGAATTTATGAGCCTTTTAAGTTGCTTAGATGGTGCTAGGGATGCGTCCTTCTGCAATCTAGGCATCAATTTTTCCAAAACATCAGATGCCTTGTCAATGAGCTCACTATCCTGAATGTAGGATTTTAATATTTCTTTGTGAGCTCGAGCTTAGATAATTGTCCCTAATTTTAATTTCTACAAAGGTGACATGCAATCCAAATTGATTGGCCCTTGTAGTAACTCAGGTGAATCAAAAATTTGTGCTTCTTGCTGCTTTTCCAAAAATTCTCTGACAGTGTCAACCGAATCTTGAGTGGCAGCAGTGTCTCTTACCACTTCTTCTTTATTCTACTCCAATGGATCTTGGTCTATATCTTCTTTCTCATCAATTTTGTGTTTCGGAGAAGGACTTACCTTGGCTTGTTCATCATCTTTCTCTTCTTGATCACCAGTTTCATTTTTCTCTAGAGGGATTTCAACATTCTCATGAGTTTTATCCTCTTCTTTCTCCTTCACCTCTTCATCCTTCCTTGGGCTTACCGAAGGAGTCTTTGTTTGATTCAGGTCTTGTTCAGAGCTGACTTCCAGAAGAGAACTATCATCACCAACATTTTGTTCTTCTTTGTCATAAATAGTTGGGATGTTGAGTTCTTTTAGGACATCAACAGTTATTTGTTCTATGTTCTTTACCAATATCTCTATGTCTCTAGACATTAGAGTGTTGGTCCTTATTTATATGTCAAACTTTCTCCCAATTATTTTGCTAACTCTTACTTTCTCTTCAACTGTTATATTTGGACACAATTGTATCAATGCATTGTTACATCCCCAACTTATAACTAGACTTAATCATTAACTTAGTATGATAATCAGGAGGATTAGACATAGTTAATTGATTTGATATTGTGGAAATATCTGATTTAACTCTTGATTATGAAATAGTTATTGATGATAATTTGTTTTATAAATTGATTAAATTAAGTTATGAAACATGATGATACACTGATCATGATCTTATGGTCCTGATTGTGAACAGGAAAATGAACATCTTTCAAAGAAGGAAGGAGAGTATCATCCTGGAGGAATGGTTAGATGTTGTGAAAGCAAAGGGTCAAATATCCATCTGAGTATCGACTTTTATGTCCTTCTTCACCATTCATAAGTTGACAAGTATCATGCCTCTTTTCTTAGTTCTCATATCCTCTAAAAATTGTTATGTCTTTGATGCCATTTAGACTAGTCATGAAGACCAGTCGATGTTCTTGAAGCATCATCTCATGTCGAGGGACAATCATGTAGAGAGAGATGGAAGATTATCGTAATCTTCTGTTCTCAAGGATGATAGTCAAATTCGAAGGGGAATCTCTCGACCGACATTTGATGATCTAGATGTGTTCTTTTGTGCTTCCTATTTTTCAATTTTAAATCCTATTGGTAAGGATTGAAACCCCTAATATAGGTTAAACTACCATAATAATATTATTATTATCTCTTTTGTCATAATATTCGATCTTAATCAAATGCTTTTAAAACTATTGTTGTTTGATTAAGTGAAGTGATGGAGAGCTTTAAGCTCATCCATCTTTGAGCATGATACCAAAATTTTAGCCACCTTATGAGGAAACCGATCAGGTGGGAAAGGTAGTTACCTTTCATTATGGCATGCAAAGGGTCGGGGGGGGGAGTTAAGAAGCTAGAAGTGAATGCTTTCGAAAAAAATTGTAGTTTTGTTTTGTTTGGTTTTTGCTTTTGGGTGGAGAAATTAGTAGATAGTGGGGAGTGGTTTTAGAAGCCGTGTGCAATTGAAGGAGTCTCAAAGTGGTATGATGACTCCATTGATATCATTAACCAGGTATTACAAAGATGTAATTCTATTCTTTATTATCAATTTAAACATATAAACAAAGAATTGTGATCTTGAGAAATCTTTATAAAGATGGAGTTAATGTCTTAACTCAGAGGCACAAAGCTAGTGAGGTTGTTCCAATACTTATAAAAATCTTTATCTTGTTATGGCTCGAGGTTGTTACAACTGAGCATTTCTAGTTTCTAAGTGTTATCTTTTACAGTGGCTCTAGGCCTTAAGGCCTAGCATACCCAATTTATTCTTATGATATTAATAAGCTCGTAGCCTTAATGGCTGAGCTAGCATTACCAGTTAAATGTTGACTATTGAGCCAAGTTTTGAACTTATAAGAATCTTTTAATACTTCTGTAGGCTGTAAGGCTGATTATTTATCATTGAAAACTCATTTAGAGATTGCACTCCTAGACGTATGGCTGAGGCAGTGAAATGTTATATTGCTATCGGTGGGTAGGCTCAAGGATTGAAGCTGAGCTATGATTCTCTTTTGAGAAGACTGTGTTTCTGGCTCAAGGCCGCAATGCTAAGTCATTTGAGAAGATTGTGTTTCTTGCTCAAGGCCACATGGCTGAGTCTTTGAAATGGAATCCTTTCGGTGTATGTGCTGGGGTATCACGAGCTGACTGTGATGCTTTTTACATCTTATACTTTGTAAGAATAACCAGAGCCCGAAGCTGTATCAGCTGGGTTTGTTTGTAAGAAATGATAACTCACATCATTATTGATGTGGTTAGAGTATAAAACTCTTGAATGGAGTAGAAAATAACTCCATATCGATTGTTATCATAAGTTATTGATACAGTCATGTGACTGTGGTCTCAACCGTGAAGGAATTATCAATTCATGATATAGTCACCCAGCTATGATGTCAATCGGGGAGGCATTCAAATAAAGTTCAATGTGTTTACAACACCACAATTGACACCAATCGATCTTGTATGAGAAGATGACTATGATACACTTTCTGAGTTACCTTAAACTATCAAGATTATATACTTATATCCTTGAGTATAGAGGTGGAAGAACCATTGTGAACATGGTCTCATTATGAAACCATTGAAATGAATTTATATAAGAATACTAATATAATCATCATGAGTCTACATTTAAGACTTTTTGTTAAATGTTATGAGTTATGAATATTTTACTTCTACTCTATTAAGGTAGGGTATGCCTTGAGTACATGTATACAATTTCATCATATGAAATGACTTGTTTTCGAAATTGCAAACCATATGAGACCCAGGCGTCAAATGGTCAATCTTGATATGAAAGGAAATCGAACTTGGTGACGGGAAGTCACTAGAATTCTTGTTATGAAAATATCATACTCCAATTGTAACCAACCTATGGAGGGAGTCGAATGTCCAAGTATGGATAATGATTCGAATTGATCCCACGCACACAAGACCTAAAGAATTGGGTCGTTAAGAACATACTGTAGGACATGACAACTCATAAGTCGAGTTGGGGTGGTGGACATACGATGATGTTCATTGTGCAACGTGTATGTATAAAAAACTTTGGCCAAAGTAATGCATCCATCTCTGCATGCATTATCGGCCCATAGTGTTCCAGATGGCCTATTGTCCCCAGTATTGTCATACAAGTTAGAGTGGATCTATAGTGTGTGACTGTGAGACATTAGGAAGGACACAACACTAGATACTCAGATGGCTATCTAATTGATTTCTAATGTCTAACCTTTCTGTGAAGGGTAGGGCCTCTTCCAGTTAGGAAGATAAGTGGGGGACCGTAGGTCCGTGGTTGGAGGAAAAGAACCAGGATGATGCTCTCCTTCCCAAGCATGAGACAAGCTGAGGCTTATGAAGACAAATGTCATTGGTTCCAGATACAGTGTTTGTATTTTATGACCAGATGGTCTATTGTGATGTAAAAAAAAATCTTGATTAAGATGCCTAGAGCATATATTGTATTTGATTAGTGATGGTTACTCACTAAAGATTGTAATGGTTACTAGAATGCAAGTTTTGTTATATCTTGATTTGATTAACATTCTTAATTGATGGAAAAAAAATTTTCTTTAGTATAAATTTTGTTTATCTCTATTAAATCTTAATTAATGACTTGTTTAAGTTATATGTTTAAGTTAAATCTTGAGAATTATGGAAAGTGATGTTACATATGGTATCAGAGCTACCAGGTTCAACACATGGACCTAATGAGCTCACTATTTGATGATTAATGTATCCAACATTAAGAATGCTAATGATTGGATGTTCTATGTCAGAATGGTAAAAATTAGAACCACACCTTGCAAGAAGGTAATGGAGCATGGATGTTACCTGCACCAATAAAAGATCTTGAAGGTACGAGACTCCATGAAAGAGAAACTTGAACAGACTGGATGCTTGGTGGGTGCATGGTTATATGATGGAGAAACTTTCGCTGATACTTTGAAATGCATCAAGCAAGAGTTAAGGAAAGCTAAACAGATGCTAGCCCTAACTCTATTGGAGCATCAGTGATACCCTTTACCACTAAAGCACCAATTGAGGGAAATATCCCTAAGGACAATAATGTCCTTAAGGAGGGTGTGATGGAATACCAGTGTGTATCCTCACCTCTTGAGACTGAAAAGAAAATATGATTATGGGAAGTTATCCCAAATTGTAAATGATTTATAGGAGCAAAATGTAAACACAATTTTGTAATTTTGTGGATTATATGTAATCCAATGGAAATTGTAATGCAATGGCGAATTTTGACAATCTTTCCCTTCTTGTTAAAGATTACATGAATGTGAATAGATTTGTAAATGAATAAATTGCATAGCATGGAAAACTAATCCATGATTAATTTACAAACTTTAGGAAGAAGTAGATTGCAGTAAAGGTTTGAGTTGGAACCAAAATGGAGGCTAGCTGAGATGAAGGAGCACCTTCAGGGCAATCCGAGTCTAAATTAGACCAAATCTTGACCTTGTTGAGAGAAACAAGGGCAAGGGTGGAAACTCTCAAACACAAAGTGGGAGGCCAGTTAGAAGATAGGAGGGATGATAATGATGGGGGTGATGGCGAGGAACACCATAATGACACCACCCAAAGCCACCACGGAGAAAATAACTATGTGGCTAAACAAGAAGGGGATAAGAGAAATCTTATGGATATGGAACTATCACATGATATGAAAAAGGTCATGCCACCTAAATTTGATGGATCCATAAGCGGAGATGCCGTGGAGGCATGGCTTACAGAGATGGAGAAGTATTTTGAAATTAGAACCTATAATGAGGTTACCAAAGCTATCTGGAGAGCATTTCAGCTAGCAGGTGAAGCATCCACATGGTGGATGAACAAAAAGATAGAAATGGGCTTGAAATATACAATCCTTACATCGGATAGGTTCATAGAACTATTTAGGCAAAGGTGGTTTCCTTAACTATTCTATGATCAGAAACTTATAGACTTTCAAAACCTGAAATAGGCTAACATGACTGTAAATGAGTATTGGGAAAAATTCACCCGACTATTGAAATATGTGCCACAGTATTAGCATGATGAGAAATTCTATGTCCAAAAGTTTATTATGGGGTTGAATGCCTAGATTAGGGGTGAGGTTAATGTTCATGGTCCTACTACCATGGAACAGGTTTATGAGAAGACCGTTAGACAAGAACATAACCTAAAGGCAATGTTAGCCTATAGAGAAAGAAATAGAAAGGGATATAATTGGTCTCAATCTTCTCAACCCTTAAAGAAAAAGGGGAAGAAATAGGATTATACTGAGAAGAGTGATAAAGGGTCCAAAAATAAACAAAATGAGTCCAGGGGAGAGAAAAAGGGGAACAATCACTCCAAGAAAAATGGGAACAATTCTGGCAAACCTCAGGAGATGCAAGGACCAGTTGGAGGATGTTTCACTTGTGGTAGAGATCACTACACCAATCAGTACCCTAATAAATCTCAGGGAGTGCAACCAAGAGGGAATCCTCTACCTTCCCAGCAAGTGGCATTCTAGCAACATATCCATGCTACCTTGGACAATTGTCAAGCCGACTATCAGATAACTCCAGTAGAAACAACAGTTATTTTATTTGGAGTTCCAATTTCAATTTTAGTTGATACAGGTGCCAGAGAATGTTTTATTTCTCCCAAAGTTGTAAGTAGGATACCTAGAAAAGTAGGATTCATGGCAAATACTTGGTCTATAGAGTATGCAAATCACACCAAGGCTCAGATAGAACAATGCATGTTTGAAGCTCAGGTTGAACTTCCAAACTTTTCCACAGAAGTAAATCTTTATGTAGCCCTACTTGGCTCATATGATGTTATCCTAGGGATAAATTGGCCATGGAGACATCAAGCCAAGGTAAACTATTATGCTAAGATAGTAGTATGTTTGGATGACCTAGGTAACCAAGTCTTTCTTCAAGGGAAACCTAGGGAAATTAAACTAAGGCAAATTTATGCCTTACAAATGAAAAGGGCACAGAGAAAAGGATGCCAAATTTTTACCATCAAGATGGACAAAGTAAATGAAACAAAGGAAACCTACTTCCAAGATGACTTGATGTTTTATGAATCCCAAAAACTTAATGAAGTAGGGATGTAAGAGTCCATAGGCCAGGAAAGATCAGATATGGACAAGCATCCCCTCCTCAGAGAATTTGAGGATGTATTTCTGAATGAACTACCAGGGTTACTCCCTAAGAGAGATTTTGATTTTTCCATTGATATTATACCTGGGTCAGAACCTATTTCTAAAGCCCCTTATATGATGACCACAACTGAACTAATGGAGTTAAAGGCTCAACTACAAGAGCTGTTGGATAAAGGGTTGATTAAACCCAGTGTGTCACCATGGGGAGTGCCTATCATTTTTGTGAAAAAGAAAGATGGCACTTTGTGGTTGTGTATAGATTATTGCATGTTAAACAAAGCAACCATTAAGAACAAGTATCCTCTACCCCGCATCGATGATCTTTTTGATCAGATGAGAGATGTGAGTATTTTCTAAGATTGATCTTCTATTAGGATATCATCAATTGAGGTTGAAGGATGAAGACATCCACAAGACAGCCTTTAGAACTAGATATGGACACTATGAATTCACTGTCCTACCTTTTGGGTTGACAAATGTGCTAGTGGCGTTTATGAATCTTATGAACAGTGTGTTTAGAGACTATCTAGACAAGTTTTTCTTACTATTTCTTGATGATATTTTGATCTATTCTAAGAGCAAAGAGGAACATATGCAACATTTGAGAATTGTTCTTCATAGATTAAGAGAGCATAAACTATATGGCAAGCTCTCTAAGTGTACCTTCTTTTAGATAGAATTATAGTATTTGGGTCATATAATTTTAGCTAAGGGAATAGTTGTGTACCCAACTAAGATTAAGGCTATTTCTGAATGGCCTGAACCAAAAAATGTTCATAAGGTCTGAAGTTTTATGGGCCTTGTTGGTTATTATAGGAAGTTTGTGAAAAACTTCTCTAAAATTGGACATCCTATAACTTCTTTGCAAAGAAAGGGCAAGAAGTTTGAATGGTCAAAAAAGTGCCAGGAGGCCTTTGACCTGTTAAAGGAAAAATTGACCTCGACCCTGATATTAAAAGTACCTAACCTGGAAGGTCAATTTGAAGTCATTACCGATGCCTCTGGGGAAGGCTTAGGTGGTGTACTAGTCCAACATGGACATGTCATTGTGTATGAATTGCACAAACTAAAAAACTATGAAACAAATTATGCCCCACATGATTTAGGACTGGAAGCAGTCATTCACGCACTCCAAATATGGAGACATTATCTGCTTGGAAAACCATTTGAGTTGAAAACAGATCACCAGGGACTTAAATAGCTGTTCACTCAACCCCATCTTAATGCTCACCAAAGAAGATGGTTAGAATTTATCTCGGATTATGATTTCAAGATTAAATATATTCAGGGAAAATAAAATTGAGTGGCAGATGCTTTGAGTAGGAGAAGACACATCTCCACTATGATCTCTATTCATTCTAATTTTAGAAATCTGGTGTTACAAAAATCCAAGGGAGACGAGTTTTACGAGCAAATAAAACAGGCCCTTGAGAAAGATCCACATAATCTAAAATATGAAGGATTCAACCTTGAACTAGAGGGGCTATTAAGGTTCAAAGGAAGGATGTATGTACCTAACTCAACAGAGTTAAGGAATATGGTTTGGAAAGACATTCATTCTGCACCATATTCTGGGCATCCTGGAGTAACCAAGTTACTCGTTAATGTGAAACCTTTATACTTTTGGAAAGGAATGAAGAGGGATGTTGCAAATTTTGTAGTTACTTGTATCGAATACCAAAGGGTGAAGGCAGAACACCAACACCTAGTGGGATTATTATACCCTCATGAAATTCCTAAGTGGAAAGGGTAGATTATAAGCATGGACTTTGTGCAAAGGCTTCCTATGTCAAGGAACAAACACAATGCTATTTACTTCATATCTTGTATCCAATTACCATCAATGTGAACCTTACTACGTGGTCTTCAATTATGTTAACTATCAATGCCCTTTTGTCGAATTGAGCTCTAGTGGCCTCCATCACAATGCTATTCTTTACAACCTTTAGGATAGGCACTGTTCCGATAGAGATCAATCCTGTCACAACCCTTATAGCCTCCTTTGTAATCATGAAGGGTGTGTCAAGCCACATGAATTCTACTCAATACATACAAAACCCATTTGTCCTCTACAAATGTTGGAAAGTCTACATATTGTATGAATTTCTTTTCTGTCAATGCCTTGTACTCTTCCTTCAATTCAAAATCATCACCAATTAGATGTTTCAAGTGTAAATCTATAAGTTGGTTACGACCAAGTTCTTATAGGGCAACATGTATGTATGCCCTAATGTCTTTCTCATGCATTATGCCATACAATACTTCTAAAAATACACCATTAGGGTTGATTTCCATAGATTTGAATGGGTGTTTCTTGAATTTCGGTTGAGGTCTCTCAATGATATTGATTACTTTTGGTGTTACCATTTCTGCAATAATTCAAACAATTTCATAGTAGGGTTTTAACTGTAAATACCTCTTTTTGCCAAAATTAGGGTTTTCTCTACTTTAGATCATTGGAAATCACTGATCTCCTTGGACTCTTGAAAACTCCAATACAAAGTGATTAATCTTTTAGATGCAACCCTTTTTAACCTTTGTTTGCAAAAACCTAATCGTCATAAATGTTGTTCTCCAAAAAGTTGTCAAACACTTCACTGTTAAGCATAGTCACTCAAGATTGCTCTACAATGTACAACATTAGATCTTTTTCAGTCAAAAACTTCTTCAAATGATTCATCCAATACTTCTTTGACTCCTACCTTAGTGCTGAATCTCAACACCCACTATTTGGCTAGGGGATCAGGATATTAGATAAAATCTCCCCCTGAGCCAGAGCTCCCAATTTACTTCCTAGAGGATGTATCTGCACTAGAGGTTGGTGCAGATCCATCCTTGACCTCTTTTACATCCTTCTTAATCTAGATCTTGTTCATTTCCTTCTTGGTTTCTGCCAGATAAACCTTGTTCTTTCCCTTATTTGCTCTCTACTCTATTTTCCTCTTTTCTGCAGAATAGTTTCTTTTCACATTCTTGCTTCTACAGAAATTTGCAACATGTCCAGGTCTATTGCAATTGTAGAAAACACCATTTCTCTTTCCTTGGTTGCTTCCATTGATTGGATTCATTCTTGATCTGCATTGGTTAGCCATTTGCCCAAATATATTACATGCAAAGCACTTTCCATTAAAAGATTGAGTATTCCTTACTAGACTTCTGCATTCATTTGATCTATGACCAATTTTCTTGCAATTGAAACACTGACCAAAGAATGATGGAACATTTTGATTCCTTCTAGTCCTACACTGAGTGGCCTTATGACCAAACTTATTGCAATTAAAAAATAGCCATTGAAAGATGGGTACCTTTGAGCATTTGGTTGCCTAACTGGCAGTCTTCTAGATCTGTTTCTTTGATTTTGGATCTGGTTTCCTATGTCTTTCTTCATCTCAATGTTAACTTGTCCTGATTTAAAACTTTCTCCTCTTTCAAAACCCAAGCCTTACTTGTCATCTGGACTTTCCTAGCTGTCAATCAACTCATCAAGCTTTACAGAAATTAGTTTCAACTTTTCTTTATAGCTATTAGCTACTTCTAGATCATGCTTCAGAAGCACAACATCTTTTACTATCTTTTCACATTCCTCAAACTTGCCTTTCACAACTTGATTCAGATGGTCCTCAACCTTTTATTTTTCTTCAATCAACATTGCTAAACTATTCAAAGTTTCATTTGCTGCTTTCAATTGTTCACTTATCTCTTTGCTCCTTTCCTTTGATCTATTGACTTGCTCCCTTAGCTTCAAGATGCATTTATCAGCTTCCTTGACATTCTCCTTCAAATCCTAAATATTTGCTTCATACTTATCAAGATCTTCAAGAGCAATTTTTAGTTCTTCATTGCTGACATATGTGTGCAATCATCAATTGTAATACTACTTGGATGAATTTCTCCTGGAGGAGTAGGATATCTTCTGGATGCCATGTGTTGACTTTCCTAGATCTTCCTCAATCTGTTAGACTTCTTTCAAGCAACATTTCTTTGATACCAATTGTTGAACACAAGGAATACTGAGGGGGGGGTGAATCAGTATTCTATAAAACCATTTCTTCACATGTTCTTTGATCCATTTACTAGAATCAATAACATGAAAGAAAAGTAAACATAAGAAAAGAAACCACATAGACATAACACATAGACACCAATATTTTTATGTGGAAGACCCAAAAAGGGAAAAACCACTGTGAGTGTTAGCTCACAATTTATTATAATATCAAAATTGGATTACAGGAAGGCTCACTACCCAAGGACTCACTATCCAAAGAAGTGCTCGCTGCAATAGGCTCACTACCATAAATAAAAGAAGATAGAGAAAGGGTGGCTCACTGCCAAGAGAGAACTATTACAAATGTATCTATAGTATGCTAGAATACAGTTCCATTGATAGCTCAATATACAAATTCAAAGTACTTCATCATAACTGCTATGTTTCTCTACTCTGTTCACATATGCTTTGTCCTTCGGTCTTCTGAATCCTTACTACACTTTTTGGATCACAAGAATCACATACACAACAACTTCACATCACATTCGCATCATCACACATATCCAACATCAAAGTATATCAAGTATATATATCCGCAACAAGATTTAACTCAAAACTAGGTCGGCATGCAAAATATGAAACGTGTACACAAAAGTTATACTTTATCGGCTTGATCTTTTACACAAATAGTAATGCGAACCTATACAATCCTTCAAGAACCTTCATATAGGTGTGGACCTATTATAGAACCACTTAGGATGATGATCTAAACAAAATACATTCACCGCACATTGATCCAACTGTGTGTCGGCCTCATCGTTAAGTATACATTCAACCATCATATCTATCATATCACAACTTCCAATGTGGAATACATAAGACTCTAAAATTCATACCAAACATTCATTATGCATCACCAATCATACCTTCATAACCATAGGTCACAATATTCTTGTGTGGGAAGATGCGGATCTCAGAACTATTGACTTTGTCTTTGAGAAACATTGTCAAACTAAATGCTGATACTTGGAAGCTCATAGATGATCTTCTGGTAAGCTTCAAACTCTACAAATCTGGAATTAGATACTTCTCATAAGTGTTTACAAAACCTCCAAAATGCAAATTGAAACAACCAATACCAGAGGAATGCGGACTGAAATCCTTAGGTGATCTGCACTGTTTATAACTAGACTTTGCTTTCCTGGACTTAGGCAATTCACAATATGACTTCTGGAGATTGTCAAGACATGAAGGTTGGAATATAGTACCATCAAACAACTATATGCAACATACCAGAACCACAAACCAAAGTCTTCATTTGTGGAGGAGTATCAATAAATTCTCTGTCACTGACTCAATAAGCTACCAACACTTAAGTCAATTTGACTAAGTTATTCTTATCAGAACAAAATGTTACACACAACTTGTGTTAAGACCTATTCCCAATCACTTTTGATTGTTGCCATAAATGAAAACATCATATCTCAATCAAATCAGCAGTGTCTCTTAACCATGCTACCAACAAACTAAAATGCTACATAATAGTAAATTGATTGGCCTCGTCGAGGTTGCATTCCTAGTTTCACTTCAATCTCTAGATCTTGTCTTAACGTAAGATTTTATAATAAAAAGGATAGGGTGGTCAGGACAATTGATGGAAAGGTGATTATACAAATTTAGCCATCTTATATTGAAGAAATGTTGAATCTTCCAACAAGGGAGGCTTTTGTCAAGTTAACCATGGATTCATCTAGAGCAGGGCTAAAATTTGACAGTTGTATAGCTGTATTTAGGCATTTTTGCTGTAAAATACAATCAAAATTTTAAAAAGACCATATCAAATGAAAGGAGAGATTTTGAACAAACTATCAAAATTTATATAGGATTATGTTGATATATATATTTGGTTTTTATATAATATACTTAGTATAAGGTACGACTTAGTATTTTAAAGGCGGTATTGAATAGATAACTATCATAAAAAAATTGCTTGACAGTAAAGGTTAACTATCAAATTTAAGCCTTGATCTAGAGAGCATTTTGAATCTCATCTTGACCAATGTATAGATGTCATCAATAAAAATTGGTGACCCAAGACAAATGCAACAATCTCCAGGTTACTAAAGAAGCTTTTTACATTGAATTTAAGGAGGAGATTAATGATGCAATTACTCTCTTGAATCAAGTCAAAAATTAAACTTGATGTTGGTAAGGAATTTTATCCATAGATGCTTTAGTTTATTGTCAAAGTCATTTCTAGAAAAGAGTTCATTGATTGGGCAACCCTTATAAGTGACAACCTCCACAAGAAACTAAGTGAGGTCATTCAATCCAATCATTTCTAGACATGACTTCATATCTAATTTACACCTTAGCAAGGAGGCAACATATTTTTGGACTTGAGAAAATTGGTGTCATGGGTTTCAGTCAGCAATTAGTTTATCAATATTATCGTTAGCTAGAGATAAAACAAAGTCAAGCATTTTAGATGGGTGAACAATGCTTTCATATTCTATATTATTCAATTGATTGAGAATGATAGAGCAAACATAATGTCTTCAAAAGTTATGGAGTAGATTTAGAAATGGGGAAATTGGTACTACCAGTTTGCCACCTTTACTTATATCTAGATTGCAAGTTTTACTGGAGCGCCACTAAAACTCCTAGCTTATGTCAGTGATCAAGTAACTTTGTTGGAACTTTGCAAACAAGGCACTAAAGTTCATAAGCTTTGTGCTGAAAAGAAAGTGAAAGGTCTTCCTTACCCTTTCCCAATTGGGAGATATATGTATGTCCAACAATGCAGGTAGTCAGAAATGCAGAAGTAGAATTGTCACTCTCAATGCCAAGATAGTATGAAGCAAGACCTTCTTTCAACCCCAAGAAATGCATGGAAGGATTGAAATCCACCATCATGCATAAGCCCCATCTTTAATACTATTGGGAAAATTGTGAGCACTGATGACATAAAGGTTCACAAGAGGTCCTATTTGTGTATGATAGCTCAACAAATAAATATGTTTCCAATAGTTGTGATACCTCAAAGGATTACAAAATAATGGTGAAATTCTAGATCCTTCATATGAGGCCAACAAGGTTTTTGATCAAAATCTATCGGCATGTGATTAGACTTTAAGAGAATTTAAGAATCTAGAAGCTAGAATCTCCTTAGTGATCAGAAAGAGCAAAAGATGGCTTGAAGAGACATTGAAGAATTTTCATGGGGAAAGCCATCCTATTGTAGTTTTAACCATAGGTGAAGATGGAGAAGAAGAATAAGAGGAAGAACAAGTGAAGTTGATTCAAAAAATAAGTTGGATTGAAGATGAGGTTTGTGTGAATGAGTTTCAATCAGCTAAGGTAAGGGTGAGCATAAAGTATGGATACTTCCCCTAGCCACCATAATGTTCCTTCTATAGCCTCTTATTAGGTTTTTCACTGAAGTAGCACGAATAATGAGCCTGTACATTTATCTCTAGAGGAAATTTTTAGGTCACCATCTCATTCTCCCCAACATTCACCTCATATCATTCAGCCTCCAAGCCTCTCTATTGTAAGCCCTCCAAGATATGTTTAAGAAAAAAATCCTATTCAATCTCTAGAGAACATTACTAATATAATGCTTTCTCCTCCTAAAGTTCCTTCTCCACTTCTTTTTGCACATGATCAAAACACACCATAGTAGTCTCAAGCTAGTATCTGGACATGACAAGCATAGACTATAGATACACCACAATGGTGTGATTAGATCATTTAGAAGAGAAAAAGGGTTTTGAATCCAACCTTGGACAATCTTGCTCACCTAGCCACCATGTTTCCAAAACCTAGTCTTCTAAAAAGGGATATTATAAGATCTTTCATCACAAATGATAGCTATGGAAATAGGCAAGCATAAATCATTACACCACTATCAAACATGCCCGAAGCTAATATGTAATCATTAAATTACATAGTCATTACCATCAATGCTTTGGGAAAACTATCAAGGGAAGAAGGGGAACAACTCGCCATCCATCTTCAGTTAATTGCATCATTTAGAAGATGAAAAAGGATACTAAGTAAGAATTGAAGGATAAGTTTGCACACCTTATTAACTATATTGAATAATTGGATGGTTCTATTGGTTCATCTTTGACAGACACAATTGCCTAGTATATTCTTAGTACTAAAAAGGAGATACCTATTGTAAGTGAATTGGGGAATGTAATTAGAGTCATTCACACATGTAATGTAGAGATGGTGAACTTAGGTCACAAGATAATGCAAGAAATAATTGAAATTACTATAACATTATCTAAAGGAATGGAGGCTATAGAGACTTTCATGACATAGGTAAAAATTGAATTGTAGAAAATAGATAATATAGTTCCCTAGATAGCTGAGATGGAAGGCATGAATTTTACTTATTTGGTGGATGAAGGCATTATTAGTGGTCAGGAGCCTAATGTGCATCAAAAGTGGAAGTTGGACTACAAGTTTTGAATGAAGATCTTGAGGAAATGCCAGAGTAAGAGTCATAAGACACATTACTTGGTGCAAAGTGTGTATAGTACCTTGAGTGGATTCATGGAAAAATTGGGACATTCTTTATATGATAAGGATCATAATCCCTAGTCACTACAGTTTCTAAAAGATCAGTTTCAAGAATTGGTGAAAAAGGAGTCTCCCAATGACCCAACCTTTGCTACAAACTCTGTCCACAATTTGATGAAAATAAAGGGTACCTGTGAGGGTTTTGAGCTCAAAATGGTGGAATTCAAGAATATTGAAAAGAAACTTCAAGAGATTTTTATGAATATTGAAGTCAAACTCACCCATTCAGATGGATCTAACTCAAGATTGATGAAAGCAACATTGGATAATTATGCAGCTTATTTGCAAGAATTGGAGAATGAAGTTGCTAAGAGAAACTAGTCATAAAATGCATTATGATGGTCATGTGCATGCCAAATTTTGTCTTGGACATAATGGGGTAAAATGAAAAAAATCACTACAAGACAAAGTGTCTCTTGAAATTCTATCTTTTCATTGGTTTTGGAGGGAATGGAATTTTTCTTTCTTCCCTCCTTTAGTCTATAAATCCATTTTTACTCGACACTATAAAGGGTTGAAAACTCATTTGTTAGTAATACTTTTTTTCTTTTTGGCTCCTTTATAGTTCTTTTTCCTTGTCGTTTGAGTTTTCAAACTCTAAGCATGTACCTATATTTCATGTGCTTAGTTCACCAAATGTTTGATGAGTTTGAGATGTGTTAAAGCCACTGATGCTTGGCTAATTATGAGGTATTCTCTATGGTAATTTGAAACACATTATTGTGCCAAAGTTTACAGATTTTTTTAGTTTGCACATACAATTTTTTCCTTTGAAAATTGCACCTTTTTACAATGTGATTGCAATGACGGGTCACACAAGGAATGGTTTTACTTGAATTTGTACACTAAAATAATGATGCCTAAAAGATAAGGATTGCACTCTTGGATTTTTCTCTCCCTTTTCTTCCTCCCAAAGTCTCTTTTTCTTTTCTTTTTTTAAAATCGTGGTTAGAGTAGGAGTAGTTTAGATTTCATTTCCTTTCTTTATTGTTGGTTTTGGTTTTGTATAAAGGAGGTCATTGTTATTTTAAAGAGCATAAGTCTTAATATCTTCAAGTCTCATGCATTGTGAATAAGATGGGCAAACTTTCAAATTTATCTTGTGGGTTTTGTGTGAATCAGTTCATCAAATCTCTTTGATTAATTGTTGCATAAACTCAAGGAGAGAAAACTTTGTATTTTAAGGTTTTTTATTTGTAACCTTTCATATTCTTATTGTGACTACTGGTATTCTAGTGAAATTTTTATAAGATAAATTGCTAAAATTAATTAATGCAGTTATCATTAAATTATGGAAATCCTTTGTGGTTGGTTACTATTGGAAATTGTCCTTGAAATCTAAAATTTAGATTATAGCAAGGTTTATTCTCAAATTTTGGTTTTTTCCTCTAGGTTTGGGATCTTTGAAAACTTCATTGGGGCCCCTTAAATGGGATAGCTCAAATCTCTCCTACTGAGATATTTTGGTCTTTTTAATAAGGCAATATTAAAAGAAGACTCTTAGGGAATTTTTCCTTTCAAGTAGAAACTTTTTTTGTTCTAATGTGTTGATGTGCTAAAACACACATCAACAACGTACAAGGTAAAACACATGTATACATAGGAAAAAACAAAAACAAGGGGTTATATACAAGATAAAAACAACACCTTGCAACCAATGACTTGAGGACACAAGGGGATTGAGATTGTATGGCTGCAACTAAAACCTTAGATCACTTGTAGGTCAAACTCTACAAAAGGATCCATGTCATGAAGCCATGGATAAAGTGCCACAAACCACTTGAATTTCTCAAAGATAAGTTGGATGAATGAGTTGAGCACCATCAAACTATAATTACATGCATCACTCATCTATAACCAAACACATCTTTTGCATGCCAGTATATGCAAACTACTGACGTCAAAGGAACCATGCTAAAAGTGAAAATGGCCATCATCCTAACAAGGAAACCATAGATAGTAGGTATCATCATCATGCTCACTCATATGGTAGCACACATTTTTAAATCCCATGGTGGCATGATATATGTCTTGACTAGTCCCCATGATGTAGAGCCACACAATAGAAGCTCACAAACTGGGTGAAGAACCCTTTAGAATCCACAAAAATAGTTATTTCTGTCAATATCAGCAAGACCACTCTATTAGCTCATCAAAAAATGCACTCACTCTTCCATCGGTAACACATCCATTATCGGCCACCTTCAAGATCTTCATACCGATGCCTTCAGTCATGCTGATACCATTCCCTTAACACACCTATCGGTCAGGCCTCTCACCATTCTCGCTGATGCACTTAGTGTTAATCTCCTTTCGCCAAGACATGAACTATCGGCAAACACCTCCAACCCTCTTGCCAATCGCTATTGTTTCCCTGATGCATCGGCCTTGGTTGCCTATCGGCAACACTTTAACTATCGGCCACTTCGTCTGACATCTTCCCGATTGTTGTTCTCATGCTGACGAGTCTAATAACCATTCCATCGCTAAGACTTAATACTATCAGCGTAACTTTCTTCTCCTCCTCCGACGGTGCACCTCATACCGATATACCCTTCATCGGTGACACCTTCGGTTTGTCACCCCGATCGCTATGCCAATTCCTCCGTCGGCCTGACCTCTACCATCGGCCCAATGCTTAACTCCTTCACTGATCCTTCTTCTCTTACCGATAACCTTGCTTATCGGCCAAACATAACATTGTCGGCCCACGATGGAAATGTCAACCCGATCGACCAACTCATGCCGATATGTTCTTCAACACATGCCACTTCGACCCATTGACCTTCAACAACGATCTCATTCACTTCTCTGACAATTTCACCAATCTGATCTACCCTGCATTGCCTAGCACATACCCATGCTAGGGTTCTCAACACCTCTTGACTGCGATCCTGCAAACATGCATGTGAACAAACAAAAACACAAAATGAAAACCTAACCTATGATACATAGCCATTCCACCGATTCTATGAATCAACCGGTGGAATGGATAAACAAATCCATACACCCACCAAAACAGAAATTTGATTACACAGTGAGATCAAATAGAGAATTGACACAAACAGAATCTCTTTATTGCTTTCATAGGATGCAATTACAATACTCTATTTTCCCACAGCACAATCTAACTTCACAGTATATCTCCTTATGTCTAAAATGACCCAATTCTGGGGGTATTTAACTACTCACAGTAGTACTATTTTTGCCTCCAAGCGGCTAGGATACCCAACCGAACTAACAAACTAAACAGCTATCCAAACAAACTACCTAAAAATAGCAAAGCATGGTCAACTTAGACCTTATTACATGCATTGGTCTTATAAGACCTTCTTGGAAACATCAACAAGATTTAAAACTAACTAACTACCTCATGGAAGCCACTGTAAGGCAGGTGCTCTTGCACCATACTCCCCAACAGAAAAAGAACTCATGTCCCATGAGTTAGGTTGTGGAAGAATTCCACCTTTACTCTTTGCCATCTCAGTGTTCTGACCTGTTCCAGCTTTATACTCTGCTGTCTTTTGGCTGCTCCAAGAGTTCTAAACTGTAACTTGTTGTCTGGCAAGTAAACCTTCCTGCCTGTCAATGTAGGCTTTGTTCATGCATACCCTGTGTTTGCTAGTTTGTCTTACCAGCACCTTTGTCTGAATACCTAGTTGAAGAACCTCAGTAATTGCCTCTTGAACTTCTGCAATGTTCAAATCTATCTTCCTTTCAACTTTTATAGGACAAACAATAGTCCCAACTACAATCACATCCTTGTCTTGCCAATCAATTTGTGACTGCTCAGAAACCTCTTTCTGAAACTACTGCTGACCTCTATCAGTCAAAACTGAAACTATCTTCAAACTGTAGTCATTAACAACTTCTTTCCCTATAGTATCCTCAACTGCCTTTATGCTTGCTATTGTAGGCATCTACACAAACTCCTTCTTTCCCACTAAAATAATTTTTGTTGCCTTCTGTGCTGCAACTTCTTCCTGTAATGGCATCAACACAATAGTTTTCCAATCTTTCTTGATGGTGTAGGTATTTGCATACCCATCATACAACACCCTCCTATCAAATTGCCATGGCCTACCCAATAGTAGGTGACAACATTCTATGGGCAAAATATCACACAAAATTCTATTATGATATGCTCCAATATGAAAATCAACATATGTCTGTTCATATACAAAAAGTGATTGACTATCACTCACCCAAGATGCCTTGTAAGGGTGTTGGTGTGGAATCCTTTCCAAATTTAGTTTATCCACCATTTCCTGAGATACCATGTTATCTGTTGAACCAGTATCAATTACAACCTTACATACTTTACCTTTGCTCTTGCATGTGGTCTTGAAAAGAGCTTTTCTTTGCATCATATCCTTTGATGTCTTCAAGTTGATTCTCCTTAGCATCAATGCTTCGCCCTCCTCAGGATATCCATAATTATCAGGAGCTCTATCTCTTTGATAAGTGTTTGAACTTTGCACACTTTCCTCTACCTTCTCTTCTTGCACAAGTTGTACTCTCTTGTCATTCATTCTATCATCTCTGGATGATGAACCTTGCCTTTCTGGACATTTAAAAAATGGATGACCAAACTCACCATAGGTGTAACACTTTCCTGAAAATGTAGTAGAACCTCTACCACCTCCAAATCTGCCTCTAGTACCCTTCCATCCACCTCTAAAATCAGACTGGTCCTGTCCTTTACCAGTGTCTTCTTGACCCTCATTGGTTTGCCTTGTTGTAGGGGCTGATCCTCTTCCCCTCATGGATTTATCTTGTTCCTCTCATGGATTTATCTTGTCTTCTATTCATCTTTGTTCAATCCTGATTGCCATTTGATAACAATCCTCTACACTCCTTGGGTTAGCTAAAACTAACTCATCTTGTATGTTCAATCTCAAACCAGCCAAGTATCTAGCAACCTTTTCTACCTCATTCTCATGATGACCAGACCTCATGCTCAACTTGTAAAACACCTCAGTGTATGCCTTCACATCCATTTCCTTTTGCCTTAAAAACTATAGCTTCTTAAACATCTGAATTTCATAATCCTTGGGCAGAAATTTACCTTTGATCCTTGCTACCATTTTGTCCCATGAAGTGATCTTTGACTTTCCTTGTTTCCTTTTCTTAGATTGTACATAATCCCACCATACCAAAGCATGACCTCCTAACTTGGTCTTTGCAATCTTTACCTTCTGATCCTCAGCAACATCTTCACATTCAAAGTGATTGTCCAAAGCAGCAATCCAATCAAGTAACTCATCTTCATTCAAACTTCCATTATACTTAGAAACATCAACCTTTACCTTAGGTTTATCACTCTGCACTACCTTTAACAGTTTTGCAAACCTCTGATCTTCAGCATTCAAATCTTCATCTACCTCTTCAAATTCTTCATCAGCATCATCTTCTTTTTCAAATTCACTGTCTTCTACTTCTCTCTTTTTGTTCTTCTCCAAGGCTACAAGCTTGCTTGAAGTGCTTCAGCAAGCTCCTTCATCTTCCTCATCTCTCTGGCATGTTTTTTCTTCATCTCCTGCAACTCCCTTGCAGTACCATTACCTTTTGGAGGCATTTTGTCAACCTCTCACTCCTCTACCTCTATCTTCTCAGTGACAGAATCAACACACAAACAACCTAGACCTTTTGTTGGGATCTGATACCAATTTGATGTAGAGCCACACAGTAGAAGCTCACAAACTAGGTGAAAAACCCTTTAGAACCCACAAAAATAGTTATTTCTGTCAATATCGGCAAGACCACTCTATTATCTCATCAAAAAATGCACTCACTCTTCCATCGATAACACTCCATTATCGACCACCTTCAAGATCTTCATATCGATGCCTTCGGTCATGCCGATACCATTCCCTTAACACACCTATCGGTCAAACCTCTCACCATTCTCGCCAATGCACCTAGTGTTAATCTCCTTTCACCAAGACATGAACTATCGATGAACACCTCCAACCCTCTTGCCGATCGCTATTATTTCCCTGACGCATCGCCCTTGGTTGCCTATTGGCAACACTTTAACTATCAGCGACTTTGTTTGACATCTCCCCAATGGTTGTTCTCATGCCGACAAGTCTAACAACCATTCCATCGCTAAGACTTAAGACTATCAGCATAACTTTCTTCTCCTCTTCCGACGGTGTGCCTCATACCGATTTACCCTTCATCGATGACACCTTCGGTTTGTCACCCCAATCGCTATGCCAATTCCTCCATCAGCCTGACCTCTACCGTTGGCCCAATGCTTAACACCTTCACCGATCCTTCTTCTCTTGCTGATAACCTTGCTTATCGGCCAAACATAACATTGTCGGCCCATGATGGAAATGTCAACCCGATTGACCAACTCACGCCGATACGTTCTTCAACACATGCCACTTCGACCCGTTGACCTTCAACAACGATCTTGTTCACTTCTCTGGTGATTTCTCCGATCTGATCTACCCTACACCGCCTAGCACATACCCATGCTCAGGTTCTCAACACCTCTCGACTGTGATCCTGCAAACATGCATGTGAACAAATAGAAACACAAAATGAAAACCTAACCTATGATACATAGCCATTCCACTGATTCTACGAATCAACCAGTGGAATGGATAAACGAATCCATACACCCACCAGAACAGAAATTTGATTACACAGTGAGATCAAATAGAGAATTGACACAAATAGATTCTCTTTATTGCTTTCAAAGGATGCAATTACAATACTCTATTTTCCCACAGCACAATCTAACTTCACAGTATATCTCCTTCTGTCTAAAATGACCCGATGCTGGGGGTATTTAACTACTCACAGTAGTATTGTTTTTGCCTCCAAGCGGCTAGGAAACCCAACTGAACTAACAAACTAAACAGTTGTCCAAGCAAACTACCTAAAAATAGCAAAGCATGGTCAACTCAGACTTTATTACATGCATTGGTCTTATAAGACCTTCTTGGAAACATCAACAAGATTTAAAACTAACTAACTGCCTCATGGAGGCCACTGTAAGGTAGGTGCTCCTGCACCACCCCACATCAACATGAAGGAAAGGACCTCCCTAAACATCCAACTAAAATATCTCCTATTTATGTGCAACCTCAAGTTGGACTATATCATGTGAATTCTCAAGTTAATCTAAAACTTGTAACCTAGATACACCACAAATGTTGACATATTCTCTCATGATTGAATCATAACCATGATTCAAATCCATTTGTACACCCTTAGCATAAAAATTAAAAATCTGAGGCACTTCATGTGCAAACTCAAAATATTCAAATTACATCTCTATTTTGTATCCTTTGTTGCAATTTGTTGTAGCATAACTATTTCTAAAATTAGAATAGTAACATTCTTCTCCTTCATTTCCATTTCCTTGGGGAAACTCCATTTGCATCCTCTTTATCTCATAACAAACATGGGGAAGATTTCATGTCCTGTACCAAATAAAGAGGATCTCATATGCATCCACATGATCACTGTATTCATAATCACCAAGGGCAAAGCCTTCAAACTAAAAATCAATGTTTGCACTATCATTTATCTTAGCAATCTTATCACTTGGTGCAAGAGCATCCATGTCATCCTCATGCAAACAAACATGTGTAGAAAGTTTAGCATTAGTACTAGCCTTATCACCATCCAAGAAAATAAGAAGGGTAACATATCGAATAAGAAACTAGTTACTTGTTCATCCTTAATATCACATGTATATACACAATTATCATAATCAATGTCATGAACTAATTTATTTGGTTTCATACTTATGCACACATGTTCCTTTTTGTCTAGAGGGCTTCCAAAAAGTGCAAAGATAATACCTCAACCTGAAGTTGGGGGTTAATTTGTATATAATCACCATCATCTCCAAAGGATGATTGGTCCACCTAGGGGTAATTACACATATTATTCATCATCTACATAGTTGTCATGTATGATGCAACATCACAAATTTCTTCCCCCACAAGTTCACACTTTTAACTTGATTAGATGTTGTAGTCACTTTACTATGGTATGCATCTTCATCTTTTGTATTACAAACCAAATTGATACATTTTGTATCCATCTTACTAGTACTCGTAGTGGCCAAATCATTACCACCAACACTAGCATTTGTTGAGGATAATAGTTTTATTATGTAGTCATCCATCATTCTTTCAAATGAGTCAAGACATTCATAAGATTGATGTAATGTCCTGTTTCAAACAATAGTCTCTAAAAGGGACATTACACTGGTGCAATATCATAACTGAGTTGGATGGTCTATGGCAAATCACCTTCATAGTAAGAAATCCATATTTATCAATTATAGCTAATATATGCAAATATAGACAACACTGGACTAATCTAGAGGCCTCAAACAAATGTCTAGAAACTTAGACTAGACACATAACTAATTCGACTGAGGATCGAAAAACAAAAAGGTTATGCAAAAACCAGAGATCAGAATTGATTAGAAAGAGGAACTTTGAACCAACTTACATTGGTCATCTTGATAGCTTCTTGATCCCTATGTGAAGTGTATCAATTGAGGTTAAAAGATTTTGACTACATAGAGTTGCTGTTATGGATTACGTAGAATCAAATTTTAAACTTGCAGGGAGGCCTGATACATAAAATAGAAAATTACAATATTCATTGACCTGTTTATACTTAGCCAAACTATTAGAGGAAGGTGTAAAATTATTAAATTAGAAAAAAGACAAAAAAGTAGAAAAAGACAAAAGATAGAAAAAGATGCAAAAAGTTTGAAAAAGACAAATTAATTAATTAAACTTTGAAGAGGTAGCGATTGTTATTTACCAAGAGATGTGTTACCTCCAAAGGGTAGAAAACCTTGGAGAAGGTGTGACTCTTTACTAAGGAAAGTATGAAAGGGAGAATCATAGAACCTTGGAAGGAATGAAAGAATATATAAGAAAAGGAATATATCTGCAGTAAGACATGTGTGTGTGTGTCTATATATATATATATAACAGTAGTACAAATATTGATATTGGAAGAAAGAAATATAAGAATCCATCGAAAGGAAATATATCAACAGTAATATATATCTACCATAGAAATAATCGTTAACAACAAAGAAGGATATATTGCAATCCTTGGACTAAACTTAAAATCCATGAAGAGGTACACTATATCAACCATCTAACAAATTTTCAAAAAGTTAGTTTTGAATTCAGGGAGATGTTTGTAGGTAGGAAGGATGGCCCTTCCAAGTTCATGAGAGATGAAGAGGATGGCCCTCTCATGCTCTCATCAATTTGGCCAAGAGATGAGAAGGATGGCCCTTACATTCTCTTGAGCTTAATCAAAGAGGATGGCCTTCTTGATCTTGATCAAGGAGGATGGCCCTCCGAGGTGGACTGGGAGATGCAAGGTAGATGGCTCCCTTACATGATCTCAACAATATTAATGATGACCCACCTTGATATTGCTACTTGTAAGTATTCCTAAGGAATTCATTCTGTGACTGGCTTGAGGGATTGTGTTATGTTATGATGTTTTGATCTCATTATTAATTATGTTATGATGTACTGATATGAATATTAATGATGCTATGATGCTATGATCTAAATTTTATCATAATTTATTCATTTTTAATATTTCTAATGTCATTTTCTAGTAGTTATTATTTTTTGTAGGCCAAAAAAGTAGGTATATCCCAAAAGGGGACATTACACTTGATGTGGACTTGTAAGCTTTAAGTCCTTTTACACTAAACTCAAACCAGCCTCATAGGCTTCAAAGAACATATCAATACATACTGATACATTAGGCTTGAAAATAATTGGAATTTTAGAAATGGCAATAGCAAACCTATGGCTAAAATCCCCACTAGACTCTCCCACTTGTCTTTTGATATTTACCAATTCTTGGACAAGATTATTAGGGTCTACATTGCTTGTGAATTCCTCATCAAAGGCAGCTACAAAGTTCCCCCAAGAGGTAAAGTAATGCTTAGAAAGCTTTCTAGCAATCTCATTTCCTTCCATATAGGGACCTAATAGAAAATCTCATCCACATGTCTTCATCTTAAAACTAATTTTTTTCACACACTCTAAAAATGCATCAACATGTGTCTCCCCTTCATAAATACCATACCCATCAAATCTAGGCATCTAATTTAAGACCCTGGTGGTCATGGTTCACATTTCATAACTAACCCAAGAGAGGTCTAGCTATTTGTAGATGGTGCTTAAAAGGATGATTGAGAATTGAACTAGAAGGCCTTTTATGACAGTAGTCAGGGACTTTGATTTCAATTTGAACTCAAGCATTGCAATTTGATTCTCAAGTTCTTTGTGC
The DNA here is from genome assembly GCA_027924645.1 of Cunninghamia lanceolata. NCBI lineage: Eukaryota > Viridiplantae > Streptophyta > Pinopsida > Cupressales > Cupressaceae > Cunninghamia > Cunninghamia lanceolata. The sequence goes on along the minus strand of BSBN01000247.1, from coordinate 615,148 downwards.
TACCTAACAAATTTATTTTGTTTTTACATGGATGTTTGCAAACTTGTACATGGGTTTGCTTAAGATGTGTTGGTACATGAATAACAATAAGTAGCAACACTAGAGTTTTCATGGCCACTTTCTGTTAGATTTAGGACAGACAACTGAGAGGGGGGGTGAATCAGTTGTCCAAAACTTTCTTCCAATTAAACACTTAAATCCACTTTGTAATTCAGAATAATGATAAATCAATCATGAAAACATAATGCATTAAATCAAGAGTAGAAACACACTAACACACAGGACACCAAGATTTTGACGTGGAAAACCCAGTTAAGGGAAAAACCATGGGGTGATTAACCCAAGATTGTATTCTCTGTTAGAAGAATAGAAAGAACAAAATCGTACATGCCAATTAGGGCTCATTGCCTGAGCACACTTCTCACAAGAGGCCCACTGCCTACAAGAGACACACTGTCTACAAAATAATAAGTATTACATACATGAACTAGAGAATAGCATCTTCACCATGCTTGAATCAGTTCCATTTAAGTCCAATACTTCTGCTTTGCCTTTCAATCTCCTCCTCGCTGCCACACTCACATCTCCACAAGACACACTTTGAAATGACTTTACAACTCCATATATATACAAGACATCGACTTAGGAATAATCATCTAAGTCGGCAAACATCTACAAGAACATCCGAAAGATGTGTAACTCATCCGGTCAGCCAGTCTTAGGAAGAACACCATCATTCAGAAGTTATTCTTCAATTGTGAGCTTCAACTCTAATGTAGACCACCAACATGAACTGGACATGATCCAAATACCTCCACAAGATTGCCAAAATCACCAAGAACATCCACACTTCATCTGCTTACTGAAATCCTTCTCTCCTTCATCTAGAACCTCAAGAACATAGTCTGTCATCACTGTCACAAAGGAATAGATGCTTGTGGACCTTCAAACCATGAACCAATTGAGTTGACACTTCACAAAGACTTCCGCAACACTCCCTCAAATCTGCAGAATAGGATAATGCATTTTTGGATCTCATCGGACCTATCTGTATCACTCTGTCACCTCTGAACACCTGCCAGAACTAGTTTTACTTGAGCGGCCACAAATTCTTTAGATCTTCATGTGGACCTCTGAAATCTTTACTAGATCACCTTAAGACACATATCTACAAACCCTTTAAACTGTATCCTCTGATCCTCATCTTATCTTGGACTTTTAACTTACTGTCTTCACTGTTCCTGATATGACCAATTTTCTCAATATCCTCAGCAAACAATTCATCCAATCCTTATCATTAATGCAACAAGAGTATGTTCACATTAATGACAACACCGGTTAGGCCCATACTTGCAACAATCTCCCCCTTTGTCATTGATGGCAACATATGATGTGAAAAACTGCTATGATCATCAAGACAAGAACTTCTCCTTACTATCACAACTCCCCCTATCAGCAACAACCATTCACATGTCTTCTCTTCCTTTCCTTCTCCCCCTTTGATTAGAAAACACTTGTTTTTCACATGTCTTCTCTCCCCCTTTGACATCAATGGCAAAGGGAACATACTTGCAATTCCACCATTTCAGAATCATATCAGCTGCTCCCCATGAGTAGTAGCTCTCCATCATCAATTTGGATCACAAGATATGATTGTGATATCCACTAGACTGATGCACATCAATGCACCTTAGTTCATCACCAGAGGAGCAATAACCCCTAACTTCTCCTTGAGATACTCAAAAGAGTCCTTAGGTAGAGGTTTTGTAAAGATGTCTGCAATCTGATCCTTGGAAGGCACAAACTCCAATCTGACTTCATTCTTGTTCACTTGTTCTCTCAAAAAGTGAAACTTGATGGATATATGTTTAGTCTTTGAATGCAACACTGGATTCTTAGATATATTTATTGCACTTGAATTATCATAGAAGATTGTGATAGGCTCCTCATACTCCACTCTTATGTCTCTTAGCATTTGCTTCATCCACAAAACTTGAGTGCAACTACTTGCTGCTGCAATATATTCTGCTTCTGCAGTGGATAGAGATATTGCCTCTTGTTTCTTGCTCAGCCAAGAAACCAATCTCTTCCCCAAAAAGAATGCTCCACCACTGGTACTCTTCCCATCATCCACATCTCCTGCCCAATCCGCATCTGTATATGCATGAACAGAGAAATCATGATCTCTAGGATACCACAATCCATACTCAGCTGTTCCTTTTAGATATCTAAAAATCCTCTTGATTGCCATGACATGAGATTCTCTAGGATCAGCTTGAAATCTAACAACAAGACCCACAACATTCATAATGTCAGGTCTAGTTTGAGTGAGATACAACAATCCTCCAATCATTGATCTGTACTTTTTCTGATCAGCCTTAGGAGAGTCATCATCTTTGCCTAATTTACATCCAGTTGCCATGGGAGTATTCATTGGTTTTGAGTCTTCCATCCCAAATTTCTTCAACAATTCTTTCACATATTTAGTCTGAGAAATGAAGATTCCTTTCTTTGTTTGAGTGATTTGTAGACCCAAGAAGAAATTCATTTCCCCAAGCATGGACATCTCAAATTCACTTTTCATTTGATTTGCAAAAGTTTTACACATACTATCTCTTCCTCCAAAAATGATATCATCAACAAACACTTCAACAATCAAGATGTTTTCATGATCAATTTTGAAATACAAATTACTGTCAGTAGTACCTTTGTTGAAACCAATCTTCAAAAGATTCTTATCCAATCTTTCATACCAGGCTCTTGGGGCTTGCTGTAGTCCATACAGTGCTTTCCTCAACTTGCAGACAATATCACCATGATCAGACAATTGAAATCCATCCGGTTGCTCAATATATCCTTCTTCTAAGTCACCATTTAGGAAGGCAGACATGACATCCATCTGATATACTTTGAAGTCCTTGAAGGTAGAAAAAGCAAGAAATAATTTGACTACTTCAATTCTTGCCACTGGAGCAAAAGTTTCTTCAAAATCAACTCCTTCTATTTGAGAGTAACCCTTGCAGACCAATCTGGCTTTATTTCTGATTACTTCACCAACTTCATTCAGCTTGTTCTGGAAGACCCATTTTGTTCCAATCACATTCTTGTTTCTAGGTCTGGGAACAAGATCCCAAGTGTGATTTTTCTCAATTTGTATCAGCTCTTCCTCCATTGGTTTAGTCTAGTTTTCATCATTGTAAGCTTCATTCACTGTCTTAGGTTCAATCTTTGAAATCAGACAATACTCATCTGAATCTTGAGAAATTCTCCTTCTTGTTTGTACACATTTGCTATTATCACCTATGATCTGATCTTCAGAGTGGTTCAGTCTTACATACCTGGGAACTTTGGGAGTTTCTTGCACTTCTGATTCTTGATCAGGCTCATTAAAACTCATCTCTTCTTCTTGATTTACCAAATCAATTTGAATCTAAATTTCAGAAGGGCCTTGGGCTCCTTGAATTAGAACACCATTCTGATCATCTTCATCACATTCATAAAACCTTGAGGGTTTTTCAATTCCTTCATCAACCTTCACATTTGTACTTTCTATAATCTTTCTCAGTCTCTTGTTATAACACCGGTATGTTTTTCTTTGAGTAGAGTAACCCAAAAATATTCCTTCATCACTTCTAGCATCAAACTTGCCTAGATCTTCATCTCTTTTGATGTAACATTTTCTACCAAAGACTCTGAAATACCTCACAGTAGGAGTGATGCCAAACCAGAGTTCATAAGGAGTCTTACCAGTATTGCTTCTAATTTGTACTCGATTGAGAGTATAGACTGCAGTGCTGATAGCTTCTCTCCAATAGATTTGAGGAACATTTGCTTCCATCATCATTGTCTTAAATGCTTCTTGGATGATCCGGTTCTTTCTCTCCACTACTCCATTCTGCTATGGAGTCCTAGGAGCAAACAACTGTCTCTTTATTCCATGTTTTTCACATAATTCTATGAACTCACTGGATGTGAATTCTCCACCTCTATCAGACCTCAGACACTTTAATGTTAATCCAGTTTCATTCTCTACCATAGCCTTGAATATTTTGAATTTATCAAGAGCTTCTGATTTCTCTTTCAGAAAAGTTACCCACATCATCCAGGAGTAGTCATCAATTAGTAACATGAAGTATCTATCACCTTGCACATTCCTGATTCTTGTCGGACCACATAGATCAGTATGAAATAAGTCTAATAATCTGGTAGAAGATTGTTCCTTGCTTTTAAATGAGACTCTACTTTGTTTTCCCAACTGACATTCTTTGCACAAACTATTTGTAGGTTTTACCAGTTTTGGAAGATCTCTTACTGCCTGAGTATTGCTTATCTTGATGATATTATCAAACTTCACATGACACATTCTCCTATGCCATAACCAACTCTGATCAATTTGCACAAATAGACAACTTTTACCAGTACCAACTAAATGGAAGATATTATCTTTTGTTTGAGTACCAGATGCAATCTTTGTTCTGAAACTTTCAAAGATATTGCATTTTCCATTCTTGGATCGGAGATCATACCCTTTGTCCACCAACTATCCAACACTGAGAAGATTGTGCTTCAATCCTTCAACATATAGTACATTACCAGTTTTGTTCCTTCCATCAAAAGAAATAGTTCCTCTACCTCTGATTCTACCAGCAGAATTATCACCAAATTTTACCACTCCTCCTTCATACCTTTCCAAATCTATGAACTTATTTTTTTCACCTGTCATATGGTGAGAGCATCCACTGTCAATGACCTAATCATCCTTTTCTTCAACTTGGGCAGCCAGAGCTCCTTCTACAACTTTATGATTGACAGGTTCATAGGGCATTGGATCTTCTTCCTTGATGGAAATAAACACCCAATCACTTCCAAATTTGTTTCCTGTCTCTGATTCATCATCTGTTACTCCTTCATTATCATCTTCTTCATGCACATAGTAACAATTCTTTTGGAACCTTAAACTGTTAGGATTTGGCCTTGAAAATCTTTTCGGACATCTTGAGGCAAAATGACCAATCTTATTGCAATTAAAACACTTAAAAGGCAATTTTCCTTCATTCTTACCGGATCCTCTTGGAAGTCTTTTTGCAATAAGGGCTTCAAGTTGAGCAGTTTTTGCTTCTTCTTCTTCCAGGTCTTTTCTTGTTTTTTCATACCATGATAGTTTCCTTGAAGAGTTCTCTCCTAGATCAAACCTTTGTTTACCTTTTACAGAGGCACTGGCTTTGAATACAGATTCAATCTTGGGAGGGGCATCTCCAAACTTGGTCATTTCAAATGTAGCCAATTTACTAGCCAATTGATCTCTTATGATAGCTGTATGGGCTCTGAATTCTTCAATGGCAGCAACCTTGATTTTATAAGAAGCAGGAAGGGATCTAAGAATTTTGCCAACAATTTCATCTTCATCCAAGACTCCACCAGCACATCTAATTCCACAAACAAGCTCATTTACTCTTGGCATAAAAGTAGTGATATTTTCATCTTCTCTCATCTTCAGACTTTCAAATTTCCCTTTCAGACTCTGTAGCCTTGCACATTTAACATACTTGTCTCCTTCATGCAGAAGTTCCAATTTTTCCCTCAAAAGTAGTTGATAGGTCAACAACATTTGAAAGCTCTAAATCAGATAATGCGCTTAGAAGAGCTTCTATAGTCCGTAGATTGTTTTCAACATCTATGATTTCATTTGGGGCTTTCAGGCCACCCTGTGGAGGAGTATACTTCGTTGAAGCCATGGTCAAGTACTACATTCCCATACATTGCAAGTGATATTTCATGCAACTTTTCCAAAGATTAAAATTGGTTCCATCAAATTTTAGACTATCCTTCTTGCAGGATGACATCCTGGATCTCCTCAAGCAGTTAAGCTCTTTTAGAGGAACTTAGCTCTGATACCAATTGTTAGATTTAGGGCAGACAACGGAGAGGTGGGGTGAATCAGTTGTCCAAAACTTTCTTCCAATTAAACACTTAAATCCACTTTGTAATTCAACATAATGATAAATCAATCATGAAAACATAATGCATTAAATCAAGAGCAAAAACACATTAACACGTAGGACACCAAGATTTTGACATAGAAAACCTGGTTAAGGGAAAAACCTTGGGGTGATTAACCCAAGATTGTATTCTCTATTAGAAGAATAGAAAGAACAAAATGACACATGCCAATTAGGGCTCACTACCCGAGCACACTGCTCACAAGAGGCCCACTACCTACAAGAGACACACTGTCTACAAAATAATAAGTATACATACATGAACTGGAGAATAGCATCTTCACCATGCTTGAATCAGTTCCATTTAAGTCCAATACTTCTGCTCTGCCTTTCGCTCTCCTCCTCGCTACCACACTCACATCTCCACAAGACACACTTTTAAATGACTTTACAACTCCATATATATATACAAGACATCAACTTAGGAATAATCATCTAAGTCGACAAACATCTACAAGAACATCCGCAAGATGTGTAACTCATCCGGTCGGCCAGTCTCAAGAAGAACACCATCATCTAAAAGTTATTCTTCAATTGTGATCTCCAACACCAATGCGAACCACCAACACGAACTGGACATGATCCAAAGACCTCCACAAGATTTCTTGAATCACCAAGAACATCCACACTTCATCTGCTTACTGAAATCCTTCTCTCCTTCATCCGGAACCTCAAGAACACAGTCTATCATCACTGTCACAAAGGAATAGATGCCTGCGGACCTTCAAACCATGAACCAATCAAGTTGACACTTCACAAAGACTTCCTCAACACTCCCTCAAATCCACAGAATAGGATAATGCATTTCCGGATCTCACTGGACCTATCTGTATCACTTTGTCACCTCTGAACACCTGCTAGAACTAGTTTTACTTGAGCAGCCACAAATTCTTCAGATCTTTATGCGGACCTCTAAAATCTTTATTGGATCACCTTAAGACACATATCTACATACCCTTTAAACCGTATCCTCTGATCCTCATCTTATCTTGGACTTTTACCTTACCATCTTCACTGTTCCTGATATGACCAATTTTCTCAATATCCTCAGCAAATAGTTCATCCAATCCTTATCATTAATGCAACAGGAGTATATTGACATTAATGACAACACCGGTTAGGCCCATACTTGAAACACTTTCTCCATCATAGTATCTAGGACTTGAAAAATAAGAAGGTGCATATGAAGGAGCGACTCTAGAATGATCATTAGAAAACCAAGAATCTATGACTAGAACATCCTAACATGTAGGTAGACAGATGATGTCTTATAACTATGTGTTTCTTTACCATGAAAGAAAAATTATCTCAAGAGGGAGGAAAAACATCCTTGTGTACCTTTTTTGGTAGTTATTGCAAGCTTGAGATGTGTTCTTGAAGCACCAACAACCAAGAGGTTGAAATAGTAGTCAAACTAGTTTTCTAACAACAAAGTTGCCACCTTTTCTAACAGATGAATGTTTTGAAGCACACTTGATCTCCAAGGAAAAAACTAGTTTGGGTTTAACTCACTAATAGATTATTTATTTCATTCAAAACCCACATTTTTCCTCCCCGAAAACAATGTCATTGTGTTAGCGTGCAAAAATGTATCTCCAAAAGTCCTAAAGACTGGAACCAAAACCTAAGGCCAAGGATATCTCAAAAAAAGGTAGTGGGAAAGACTTATTCTTAGACAATGGCATGAATGGACCAATTCTTATGAGTCAATAAAATCACCTTCATCTTGAGGCTCTACAAGGCCAAGGGGGGTGTTCTTTGAGGTCTCAACAATAGGAACAATAAAGAGAAATAAACAATTTAGACTTAAGGTCCTTAAGCAACCATACCCAAAATGCTATGAACTCAAGATTTGTCATTATGTTCATGTCAACATTAGCTACATAAAAACCTACAAGACTCTAAATAAGTAGATAATAACTCACTCTTAGCATACATCAAAATATAATAGATGTATTATTCCCTAGCAAATCAATCCACTTAACATTGCATACACATTAGTCTGCAAATAATAAATAATTTCAAACTCCATTAGTCTGGATAGAGAAAGAGCTAGGGATGAATTTCAGGAGGTGGATGATTTAATTTCCCCTGAAGTGAATGAGGAAGAGGAGAATGAAGATTTGGGTATAGAGGATATAGATGTTGAGGAACAAATGGAGGATGATGGTATAGAGACTAATGAGAATGAGGATATTGCTGAAATTTTTTCTACCCTAGAGGACCTTCTTGTCAGATTAAACAGGCTTGAGAATTTGCAGGGTAGAGATAGGGTTTATGAAAGATGCGTTGACATATGGAATGACATGTATGATATTATGAAGATGTATCAAAATAGGCTAGTTAAGGTGGAGAAAATGATGACTTCTTTGGTGAAAATTACTGATGAAATGGTGTAAAAGGCAGTTTTTAGTGTCCTTAGCCTTCAAGATGAGCTTAACAAGTGAAAACAAATTTTGGAGGAGGAAATTGAGGCATCAAAGAAAAAACTAAAATAAAGTGAGGATCAAAGGACTTTGGGTGCAACTAACTAGGAAGACACTTTGAAGACTTTGAGCATGGACTAAGACTCCCTGGTCTCTAAACATAATCTATTTGATTTTATGTTGTTTGGTTTATCATTTGTTGCTTCTATGATGCTTGTTATCTTTCTTTTTGTTGTTCCTTGTCTATTCGATGCGTGGTTTGGGTGTTTAGCCATCCCTCACTTTTTGGTTATACTTATGTTTAGACTCTCTCATATTATGTTGTTCTATCTTGCTATGTAATGGATTGGGACCCTTTTCCAGTTTATATAATAAAAAACATTGCATACACATGGGTAAGAGGGAAAACATACTAGCATGATCCTATAACTATATTTTAGTTTTAAGTCACTGATGATGAGGCACAAGTTACAATAATGAAGCATGAAAGTATGGTGGAATCTAACAACTACTCCGATAGCTAACAAGAGAGATGCTTAAGATGAAAAGTGTTTGGCCTTTCACTAATTAAACTAGTGTAAAGACCCTAAATAGAACATTAAATAAAAACACAACCAATTATTCACAATATTTTTTTCTTTCTATTTGTTTAGTATAAATTAGTTTTACTACATACTTAGGCAAGTTCATCTATTGAACATGACAAACATCCATCCCCTACTGTTATTGGACTTCTTCCCCAAAAAATTTTAAAATAAGTTATTTTATGAATAACCCTTTAAAATTATAAGAGGATAAAATTTATTTAATCCTTTATAATTAAAAGGGAGATACGAAATTAAAGGATATTATGACCCTTTGGTTAAAATGGGGATAAATAAAGAATATTTATTAAAACCCTTTTTAAAAGGGAGAAATTATTATACTTATTAAATAATTATTAATGACAACCTTTTGTGAAAGAGTGTGATGGTTTAGAAACCACCCCTTACAAGGTTATATAAGGCATTTATGAGAGACTGGGAAAGAGCATGGAGATCACTCAAGGAAGAAGGTAGTTTGGTGGGATATCAACATTAGAGAAGGAGGAACATAGAGTGTGTCCAACTCAACATATAAAGTACATCCAAGATTGTCCTAGCCAGGGCTTGTGGTGCTTTAGCATGGTTTGTGTAGGCACATGTGTTTTTACAAAGGCTCTCCAAAATGCACCAAATCTATGATGGCTAAGACCATTGAGTCTTCCTAGGGTGAGAATGACGTAGACTCAGGATGGGTGTCTTATCATACTACCAATCCGAACAGCACACACATAATAAACAATTTGTCACTTACTCAGATAAATTTATATGGAGCTATAGGAACAATAGTTCAATTCAAAAATCAAATTTAGTCACAACAATTTTAAAGAAGACTTCTAGATTTTTTATTCAGTTTTTAATATTCATTAGATTCTAATGCACTTTACATTCTCCATTCTACATTCTTTGTTCCATTATTTATCTATACCTTGACTCTTGACTGCAATCTCCATGAAAATCCACATTCATTTTGCTCTATCTATCAATTTGATGACTTTATTACCTTACATTCACTATCCTTCTTTATTCAAGAACCCCCCTGCTCCTTCCTTAGACAATGCCTCTGTTAGTTTCTCATTCCTCTGTATTTTACTTTGCTGTGAAGATCACAAATAATCCCCCCTGTCACTATGCTTTTTCCTTTTTTGTATTTTTGTTCTTTTTCTTAGGCTGAACCCCTTTTTCAATATTCATTTGATTTATATATGAAACTGTTAATACCCATCAAATGGGCTCCCCTATTATCTGAGTAGATGCCCCTTCTAGTCTCTGGCCCCTTCTAGTCTCTGGCAGTCAAAATGCCATACAATGGAATACATTTCCATGTAGGCAGTTCATAATAATATTTGCACACATCAAAATATGTATTATTCCCCAGAAAGAAGTGTCTCTAACTTTAACAAAATAATTTGCAAGGGTAAACTCGCCATTGTGCCGTGGGTCCACTTAGAGACAAATTGAATGGCAACATAATAACACAATTCCACACTTTATGTAGTCAATCGACGCCTTGTTGAAGACTTCCAATGAGACTTGATTGTTATCCAAAAACAATTTCAACTAACAACGAATAATTCATAAGCAATTAGTCATTTTGACTCCCTCAAAGTAGTTGCCCAAATTGACCTTTCTTTGTTATTACTGTTTGTTGTTAATAACTTATGGAATTCCATCTATTTTTCTGACCACTTTAGACATGTAATTGACTTACCAATTTGCACCTTTGTCGTGCATTGTAATACATACATACTTATGGTATTGTGAATGAGGAAAATCAAATTCTGATTTGAATTCAACAACATTACAAATAGAAAACTATGGTATGGTCAATAATAAAACTGAGTGCACCATGAATCCGACATTTGAAATTACATTTCTTTCAAAATTGCATACCAAGATCAATAAATTGTCAAAATGAAACTAAACCAAAATTGATTCAAACATTCTTTTTGGTCGACGCGAATAGCCTGTGAGCCCAAGTGCTCCTACACCAGATACACCGGGCAAGAAAAGTGCTTCATGAGTGCAGAGCTCTGTTGGCAACATGGTTAAGAGACATTGCTGATATGTTGAAGATTTGATGTTGTCATTAATGGAAACAATCAGATATGACTTGGAGCAGTTCTTGAGACAAGTTGTGTATAGCATTTTGGTCTAGTAAGAATAACTTAGTCAAATTGACTAAGTGCTGGTAGCTTATTGAGTCAGTGGCAGAGAATTGATTGATACTCCTTCCCAGATGAAGACTTTGGTTTGTGGTTCTGGTATGTTGCATATAGTTGTTTGATGGTATTATATTTCAAGTTGCATGTCTTGACAATCTCTGGAAGCCATGCTGTGAATTGCCTAAGTCTAGGTAAGAAGAGTTCAATTATAAACAGTGCAGATCACCTTAGGATTTTAGTTTGCATTCCTCCAGTATTGGTTGTTTCAAGCTGTGATTTGGAGCTGTTGTAAACACACATGAGAAGTATCTAATTCTAGATTTGTAGAGTTTGAAGTCTATTGGGAGATCATCTACAAGCTTCCAAGTATTGACATTTAGTTTGACAGTGTTTCACAAAGACATAGTCAATAGTTCTGAGATCCCAATCTTGCCACACAAGAATATTATGACCTATAGTTATGAAGGTATTATTGGTAATGCATATTGAATGTTTGGTATGAATTTCAGAGTCTTATATATTCTACATCGGGATATGAATGATATGATGGTTGAGTGTATACTTAAGGATGAGGCCGACACACAGGTAGATCGATGTGTAGTAAAGGTATTTTGTTTAGATCATCATCCTTAGTGGTTCTATAATAGGTCCACCCCTATATGAAGGTTCTTGAAGGATTGTATAGGTTCACATTGTTGTTTGTGTAAAAGATCAAGCTGACAAAGTATAACTTTTGTGTACACATTTCATATTTGGCATGCCGATCTAGTTTTGAGTTAAATCTTGTTGCAGATATATATATTTGATAGATTTCAATGTTGGAGACATGTGATGATGTGAATGTGTTGTGAAGTTCTTGTGTATATGATTATTGTGATCTAAAAAGTGTAGTAAGTGTTTAGAAGACTAAAGAATAGAGCATATGTGAACAGGGCAGAGCAAACATAATGAAGACTTTTGAATCTATATTTTGAACTATCAATGGAACTGTATTCCAACATTCAGTAGATGCACTTGTAATAGTTCTTTATTGGCAGTGAGCCACCCTTTCTCTATCTTCTTTTCTTTATGGTAGTGAGCCTATTGCAGTGAACACTTCTTTGGATAGTGAGTCCTTGGGCAGTGAGCCCTAAGGTAGTGAGCCTTCCTGTAATCCAGTTTTGATATTATAATATATTGTGAGCTAACACTCACAGTGGGGTAAATGCACAAAGATGAGGGACCAAAATTGGGTCTTAAGTTGCCACTTTTTTTTTAAAATTAGGAAACATTGATGTTGGAAGAGAAATTGAACATAACTACACTCAAAATTTGAAGATGGAACAAAAACAAGAGTTGTAGTGCTTCGAATCTAGTTTCTAAACTACTATTTTTTTCCAAAAATGGTTGAGATTAAGGGGTTCAAAAAGGGGGAGCACACAAATTGGTCCTATTTTTCTCAAAAAAACATAACATAGCATTTGGTGTGCTCCCCCCTAAAATGTTAACTTTTTTTTAATATTTCAATAATCACTCTGGTGAGAAATTAGGTAACACCATGTAGTTTATCCCTGATTTTTCTGATAATTTTTTAATGAATAATTGATTTTTTAGTCATTTTTAAAGTGGACACATCCTGAAAAATAGAAATTTGAGCATGCTCCCCCCTAAAATGTTTGAAAACTAATCAAAAATTGATTTTTTTTTTGAATTCATGTAGAATGGAGTCTAGTTTCTAAAAATATAACTTATTTCAATTTTCAATGAATGGTTAAAAAAGGTCAAAAATACTAGACACTAGTTTTTGACAAAAACTGGACACACTAACAAAAGAATTCAAGATGAAACACTAAACATACTCAAAATGTGAAAAAAATTATATGGTTAGATAGCTAACAGAGAGCTTAAGATTATGGTGGTATTTTTTTTGAGTTTTCATTGAAAAAAGTGCCATCTTGATGGGGAGCACGCTCCAGATTATCTCTAGATTTTTCTAAAAACTAATAAAAACATGTCAAACAAAGCTGAGCATAACACGCTCGCGTTATGATGAACATAACTGGCAATACACATGCCAATTGCATTTGCTTGAAAGTTTCTAAATCCTTTTCAACAAATCCATTTTTTGCATATCTTGCAATCATTGCATTCCATTATAGAACATCTCTTTGAGGTGTTACATCATACAATTGACATGCCTTGTCTATGCTTCCACACTTTACATACATGTCTACAAGGGCAGATGCAATTCCTATCATCTCTCTCACTCTCTACTTCTCTCCCCTCTCTACGTCCTACCCTTTCTCTGAGTCTCTACTTCCCTCCCCTCTGTACCTCCTACCTTCTCTCTCACTCTCTTCTTCCCTCCCCTATCTACCTTCTACCCTCTCTCTCACTCTCTACTTCCCTCCCCTATCTACCTCCTTCCCTCTTTTTGGGTCTTTGCTTCCTTCGCCTATCTACCTCCTACCTTCTCTCTCACTCTCTTCTCTCCCCTCCCTCTCTACCTCTTACCCTCTCTCACTTTCTACTTCCCTCCCCTGTCTGCCTCCTACCCTCTCTCTCAGTCTCTGCTTCCCTCCCCTATCTACCTCCTACCCTCTCTCTCTTCTTTCTTCCCCTGTCTACCTCCTACAGTCCTCTCCCACTCTCTACTTCCCTCTTGTCTCTACCTCCTATCCTCTCTCTCACTCTCTACTTCCCTCCCCTCTCTACCTCTCCTTGTCATTCTTCCCATCCAATGAAATTTCATAAATTATCTTGTTTCCATTTCATCATCCCAATTTATATCCTCGTCCCTCTTTGCATGTCCTAGTTTTCTTGTTTCCATATTCTTTGTTGACATGTGAGAGGAGAGGGAGGAAGAAGGAGAGAGGATGGAGATGGATGGGAGAGAGAGGGGAGAGATAGGGTGATAAGGGGAGAGAGAGAGTCCTAGTTTTCTTGCTTTGGAGAGAGAGAGGGTTGGTCAAGTTTATGAGTTTAGGGTTGCTTAAGTTTAGGGTTTAGTGGAATTATTTATGGTTTAGGGGTTTAGGGTTTCTAGGGTTTATTGTTTAGGGGTATTATTTAGGGTTTAGGGGTTTTGGGAGAGAGAGAGGTTTAGGGTTTCTCAGGTTTAGGGGCATATTTAGGGTTTATGAGTTTAGGGTTGCTCAGACCTTTAGGGGTAAATTATTTAGGGTTTATGAGTTTCTAGGGTTGCTCAAGTTTAGGGTTTAGGGGTTAGTGTTAAAGGGGAATTATTTTATAATTTCTCTCCAATCCTCGTATTACTAATGCATTAGTCCACCCATCTCCTAATCCATCAATCCCTATCATCCATCCACCATATAACTCACTATCTAATCCACCATCAAACATTCTAAGCTCTAATCCATCAACCCATGAATGCTTTAAAAATTTTCTCCTTGAAGAGTCTTTTATAAAATCCAAAAATAAAAGCAAAGATATGGAGCCATCCAAATCCACTGATCCAATTTCATCCCCCTCTAACACTCCTAATCTAATCCATTCGGGCCTCCTATATCCATTCACTCGATCCTAATCGTAACCCCACAACATCTTCCATCATTATCCATCAACCCATGAAGCCATTAAGGATATGACCCAAGGACTATTAGTAAGGAATCTAAGAACATCATTTACTCAAATTCCTATCCTTGAGCCCAACAAAGAACCTCCTAATAACATGTATACCACTCCAACACCATCATCCACTCCTATGTCTATCCATTTCATTGAAGAGTCTCCTACCATAAGTCCAAGTCAAACCCCATCATATAGCCATGTTGTCAAACATCCAAAGAATATTGATCTTGGATCCAAGAACTCATCATATCCATCTAAGAAACCCAATAGCTATAATTTAATCTAGCCTAGTCCAAAGAATGTGGAAACACCAACCACCTATCCTAATCTAAATCCAAACATCCCATCTAATCCCATCTCGATTCCCTTACCATCTCATGGTCAACGCCTCTATACATCGATCCCATCATTAATCCTCCAACATCTCCTAGTGAACCCCCATCACCACCTCTTACTCCCCAATCCAATGAATATCAATGCATCCCCACTTATCATATCCATATCTAATATCTCTCTATCCATGCTTATCCTCCTTGTGATCAAGATATTATCTATGATCTTGAGATCTTATCCATGAGCAAGTAGGTTCCCACATCACACCTATCCATCATCCCATTAGCCCTATCCATCATCTCGTGCTAGTCCTATTCATTATCTATCAATATCCCATGATGAGACACTTGGTCCCCAAGAAAACATAGACAATCAAACAAATATCTTCTAGGTTTAGGGTTGCTTCCAGGTTTTATTGTTTATGGTTTAGGGGTTAGGGGTTAGGGTTTAGGGGCATTATTTATGGTTTAAGGGTTAGGGGTTAAGGTTTACAAATATCTTCCAGGTATAGGGTTGCTTCCAGGTTTTATGGTTTATGGTTTAGGGGTTAGGGGTTAGGGTTTAGGGGCATTATTTATGGTTTAAGGGTTAGGGGTTAATGTTTAGAGGTTTATGGTTTATGGTTTAGGTAGAGAAGTGAATAGGGAGATATAGAGGAGACCAATCCTGGGAGAGATATCCCTGTCTCCTCTATCCCTCTCTAACTATACCTACCTCTCTATCTCTCTCTCTCTCTCCCTATCTCCTCTATCCCTCTCTAACTATACCTACCTCTCTATCTCTCTCTCTCTCTCTCCCTATCTTGCTGGATCTCTTTCAATCCCCTCTCTCCAACTCTACCTTTCTATCTCTCCCTCCCTCACTATTTGAGGTTTACATGAGTTTAGGGTTTAGGGTAAGGGTTTAGGGGAATTATTTAGGCTTTAGGGGTTTAGGGATGCTTGAGTTTAGGGTTTAGGGTTTAGGATTTAGGGTTTAGGGTTTAGGGGTTAGGGGTTTAGGGTTGCTTGAGTTTAGGGGTTAGGGTTTAGGGTTTAGAGAGAGATAGAGTGAGGGGACCAATAGAGATTGGGAGAGATAGGGTGATAGAGGTTTAGGGTTGCTTCTAGGTTTTATAGTTTAGGGGTTAGGGGTTTAGGGGTTAGGGGTTAGGGTTTAGGGGCATTATTTATGGTTTAGGGTTTATGGTTTAGGGGTTAAGGTTTAGAGGTTTAGGTTTATGGTTTAGGTAGAGAGGCGAATATGGAGATATAGAGGAGATCAAGCCTAGGAGAGATATCTCTGTCTCCTCTATCCCTCTCTCTAACTATACCCACCTCTCTCTCTCTCCTTGTCTCTCTATCTTGCTAGATCTCTTTCGATCCCCTCTCTCTAACTCTACCTTTCTATCTCTCCATCCCTCACTATTTCAGGTTTACATGAGTTAAGGGTTGCTCAAGTAAATAGGGTTTAGGGTTTAGGGTAAGGGTTTAGGGGAATTATTTAGGCTTTAGGGGTTTAGGGATGCTCGAGTTTAGGGTTTAGGGTTTCTTTAGTTTAGGGGTTAGGGTTTAGGGTTTAGAGAGAGATAGAGTGAGGGGACCAATAGAGATTGGGAGAGATAGGGAGATAGAGGTTTAGGGTTGCTTCCAGGTTTCATGGTTTAGGGGTTAGGGGTTTAGGGTTGCTCATTTTTAGGGTTTAGGGGTTATGGGTAGGGTTTAGGGGCATTATTTATGGTTTAGGGGTTATGGGTAGGGTTTGAGGGCATTATTTATGGTTTAGGGGTTAAGGTTTAGAGGTTTAGGTTTATGGTTTAGATAGAGAGGTGAATAGGGAGATATAGAGGAGACCGATCCTGGGAGAGATATCTCTATCTCCTCTATCCCTCTCTCTAACTATACCTACCTCTCTATCTCTCTCTCCCTGTCTCTCTATCTTGCTAGATCTCTTTCAATCCCCTCTCTCTAACTCTACCTTTCTATCTCCCCTCCCTCACTATTTGAGGTTTACATGAGTTAAGGGTTGCTCAAGTAAATAGGGTTTAGGGTTTAGGGTAAGGGTTTAGGGGAATTATTTAGGCTTTAGGGGTTTAGGGATGCTTGAGTTTAAGGTTTAGGATTTAGGGTTTAGGGTTTAGGGGGTTAGGGGTTTAGGGTTTCTTGAGTTTAGGGGTTAGGGTTTAGGGTTTAGAGAGAGATAGAGCAAGGGGACCAATAGAGATTGGGAGAGATAGGGAGATAGAGGTTTAGGGTTGCTTCTAGGTTTTATGGTTTAGGGGTGTTGGTTAACTGTTTTGTCACTGCAAAAACACACTCTGATTTGCCCAATAGGAAGCAACAAAACCAACAAACAAATGGATTAATCATGTTGAGTGCAATGATTATCCTTTGCATTTGAGAGGGGCAGCTCCCTCGTATGATGGGGGTTTTTGGATTTTTGAGTACCTTTAACCAGAAGGTACAAAAAGGTAAAAAAAGAGAGAAAAAGCGAGGAAAGGAAGGACAAAAGAAATCTTCCTATGAGCATAAGCAACACAGTACAACCCCCTTGAAGAAACGTAAATTAAACTACAGAGGAAAAGAACAAAGTCTTTTGAAAGAGAGAGAATGAAAAAAAACAAGGCACAAAGACCTTCTAAAACACCTGCACATTGAGAGTTGAGTAAAGAGTTTATAATCCTGAAAGGAACTCATTGAACATAGGAATAATTAGCTCATGAGAAGAAAATTGCAGACATAAGAACAAACTCTTCTATATTATTTCCAAATAAAAGAAGTACAAAGCCTCCTTATTACTCCATTATAAAACTCTCAACTCTATAGGATCATGAAATAGAAAACACCTTCCAGAGTGATCGAGTCTCACTCGTGCACCAAAGTGCAAGGGGGATCAGAGATCTGGTCAACTAAAGATACAGAAAACAGAAATAAACATCTAGTTACTACACTCCTACAGCTCTCACAAGAGCTCTTGACAAAATCTAGCAAAAATATCCTCTACAAAGATGGCTAAATGAGTTATAGAGAACTTTCCCATGAGAAGACTAGAAGTCATCCCCTCCCAAACATAACTCATAGAATGAAAGGAAAAAAAAATCCAAGAGGCACCACCTCGACTGGAAGATCAAAAGCCATCCTCCGTTTCTTCTAGAAACTCACAAAATAAAGAAAATTAAAAGCCTCCGAGATTGTCCCCTGGGCTTCCCAAATACTATATGCTTATTGTATATCTATAGAGTAACAATAGTTGTGATGAAAAATTGAAAGTGGTTTGTTTTTTGGACCAGCATTTTCTTGAATATCATGCTGAGTGAGCATCTCCATTGTCACACTTAAGTCACCTCCACCTGTAACACAAATGTCTGCTAGGCTTTTAGCTGCAAAGCCAGGGAAGTCTGTAGCAAGAAGGCCCACATGATTGATTCCATTGTTGCCTATGAGTGCTTGCTCTACAGTCATGGCAATAATGTTGTTTTATCAAAATCCTCCTTATATTTGCTTTGATTCTGCAACATCTTTGATTAAAGTATACTTTTAGACAACTGATGGCCCCATGGCTTCAGTTTAAGGCATGTGTTTTTCAGGTACCAGCTGTAGATGACTCCCTCTTAAACCTAACCACTTAACATCACAAACATATTTTAGATGCTTCTAGCCCCATGGCATTGTAACAACAACAATATTTATGGCAGGAATATGGGTTTTCGTCACTGCAAGGAATACCATTCTTTCTCATTGGCGCTGCAGAAATGATGGTTAATCAAGAAAATCAAACTTGAGAACATCAAGGGTTGGAGAGATTAGTGATTTGAAGTGAATCAATGAATGTTGGATTTTGAGAATGATAGCCTCGAGGTATTCGTGCTCATATAGAGAACGTATAGTCTATAACTCTTTTCAAGACGCCTCCTTGAAGCTCCGCCAAAGGTCCATGGATCTTTCAAATGTCGAAGAGGCAAATAGACACTTCAATCACCAGTTTTAGGCTCTGCATATCTCGGGATAAGGTTGCCAGTATAGCATGGGTAGGGAGAATGAAAACTAACTTCATGCCATTTCCCACAATCATTATATTTCTTGAAAGGCTTTACAGATTTTTGCAACTTAAATCACGGCTTGAATTTTGGCATTGCTCTTCATTCCACCTCCCTCTCGTAGCGTGGCCTTATTTAGAAATTTTTAATCCATGACTTTTTCTACGATTTGTATTCTGCCTGCATAATTGCTGCCAATTGAATTTTCTTGAAAGTTTCTAATTCTTTCTCAACAAATCCATTTTGTGCATATCCGCCATCGCTACATGCAAAATGATTGATATGCATGGTTTATACCTCCACCTTTAGTGATCCTATCTCCATAATCTCAGCATTTCCAAACATAACATTGTGCATCAACTTGCATTCTTTTTTTATATTTAGTATGAGATGAGAGGGCATCGGCGAAGACTGTGGGGCTAGCGTTGCACCCGTCAATGGTATTTATTGGAAAGTTTTTAATGCCTTTCAACAAATCCATTTTGAACTTTCCTATTATCATCATATTTTTATGAAATCACCCAGGAAAAAAAAATAGTGGCTGGATTTCTTTATGCTTCAACATCGTTTACATGCATTTCTATTTTGGCTTGGTATCCCAACAAAGGCACAAGCTGAGAAGAGCACTGGTCGTACCAACTATAATGCTTCCATTTTAGCTCAGCTGGAGAAAGAATCCTGGCAATTGTTGCAGATTTGGTGATGCATTACGTTTCACTGAAGAAGATGTCCACTGTTTAACAAGTTGTGGCATCACATCTGGCGACGCATCTGCATTTTTGAGGTGTCTATTTTGTGCTATCTCTAATGATTTTATTCATTTTTTGATATTTAAATTGCTTCTCCTACCCGAGTGAGCCGCATCTTTTCTATATACTCAAGTATTTTTATCTAACCACTAGAATATTTCCACCTACTATATCTGGCAAAAATCTATGATTTGACACTTCAAATTTGGCATGAGTCAGGTGTATGTTGGCACTTGATGTGGAGTGCACTGGAGAAGGATAGAAGAGGAGGTGAAGTTGGCTTTCAAACTAGCCAATTGCATTTGCAAGAAAGTTTCTAAATGCCTTTTCAATAGATCCAGTCGTGCATATCCCGCTATCATTGCATTCGAATAGATGAAGAGGTAGTCTTTTATCTACAGATCGCGGCCTCGTCTATGACTTCACAGTTTGTATGCCAAAATGCTCACTACTAGAATTCACTACCAACTATATTTGCTTAAAATTTTCTAAAATCAACTTAGAACAAATACATTAAGTGCATATCTTGCGACGTTTATAACCATGTCGCAGTTTCTATAATTAACAAGTGCACCAATATTTCAAAATCTACTTTATGCGTATCTTGCCATCATTTCATTTAGATGCCGCCAATTCATAACAAGTAGTTTCAATTTCATCCTGACCTACCATAAAAATGAGAATATCTCTATCAGGGCAGGTATAGCTTGTTTGAAAGCTTCATGTGCCAAGTCTATGTTTCCCTGTTTTGTGGCCATGCCTTCCAATAATTCAATTTGGGCATATTCTGCAATATGAGTGATGGAAAACCGCTCCAATAAAACCTTCTTCCTTATGTTGGGCCTTCTCCATAATCCACTGCAAGTTACCTTTTCTTCTACTATGATAGATGTCCATACTCAGTTCAGAAATTCCTTTCTATAGCACATTATCAGTGCACCTTGCCAAGCAGTTCATAATCTTTCATTTTGTTAAGGATTAAGATTGTCTAGAAAATTGTAGAATGATTTTAGAGCCTTCCACAAGCTAGAACATTCCTGGAGCTGTTCTAAAAAAGAATATTGTAAGATATGTTCTAGAAAAGAACATTCCAGGTTTAAGAGTTTTCTAGAAAGCTAGAAGCTTCCAGGCTTCAAAGGTTCTATAACTATATATATGTGATTGGAGAGAGTTGTTGAATAGAGAGCCTTTGGATGGTTGCTGGATACAACATTCAGATTGCTATTAGATATAGCATCTGGATAGCTATTGTACACGGCATTTGTGATGTAATGAATGTTAGATGAATATAATTTGCTGGGTTATCAACTATGTTTTGCCCTGCCTTTTTTCTGTTTGTTGCTGTTATGTTTTGACCTAAGTTTTGGTGTTTATTGGGCCTGTTCTTACATGGTATTAGAGCTGGGTTATGGGTTCGAATCCCCTTGGGTAACGCTGAGGGGATTGTTGGAAAAAAAAAGATTTAGTTAGAGGATCATCCCAAGTTCAGCTAGAGTTTCAACCAGGTTTAGCTAGAATGTTTTCCTGGTTTAGCTAGAATGTTTTCCAGGTTCAGCTAGAGGACCATCAAGAGGTTTAGCTAGAATGTTTTCCGGTTCAGCTAGAGGTTCAGTTAGAAGTGTATTGTTGGAGTGATTTGTTTGCAGGGCAAAGATATTGCTGGAGTGATTTGTTTGCAGGGCTGATATATTGCTAGAGTGATTTTTGTTTGCAGGGCTATTGCTAGAAATGCAAGTTGGAACAAGCTAGAGGTATTGTTGGTAGTGATGATGAAAAAGATAACTTTTCAGCTAGACAAAAGATAATGAGTGTTGAAGGCTTAAAGTTTCAATCTCATATGAGCAAGCTAGAGGAAAGAAAAAATGGGAGCAAGCCATGAAAGAGGATTATGATCGAAGAATGCTTGGTATGCTAGAGGTGAACATTAAGGGGGGATAGTAATATAATGTTCCCCTCTCATTTGTATTTTTTCTGTATTATTCTAGCCAATCTTAAGGGGGGATGTTAAGGATTAAGATTGTCTAGAAAATTGTAGAATGATTCTAGAGCCTTCCACAAGCTAGAACATTCCTGGAGCTATTCTAAAAAAGAATATTGCAAGATATGTTCTAGAAAATAACATTCCAGGTTTAAGAGTTTTCTAGAAAGCTAGAAGCTTCCAGGCTTCAAAGGTTCTATAACTATACATATGTGATTGGAGAAAGTTGTTGAATACAGAGCCTCTGGATGGCTGCTGGATACAACATTCAGATTGCTATTAGATATAGCATCCGGATAGCTGATGTACATGGCATTTGTGATGTAATGAATGTTAGATGAATATAATTTGCTAGGTTATTCAACTATGTTTTGCCTTGCCTCTTTTTTGTTTGTTGCTGTTATTTTTTGACCTGACTTTTTGTGTTTATTGGGCCTGTTCTTACACATTTAAATGCAAGTAAAATTAAAAACAACTCCATGCCTTGCAATCATTTGGGCTATGGGTAAATACCCATCTCTCAGTTGGGTATTGTAGTACCCAGCAGTAAGCTCAGGAGAATGAGATTTGGAGCCATAATGCCAATGAATACTGGCCACTTTACCAGAAAGTTTAGCACCAGTGTCACTGAAAATTCCTTCAGCTAGATTTCACTCAGAGCCTTTATAATG
The DNA here is from genome assembly GCA_027924645.1 of Cunninghamia lanceolata. NCBI lineage: Eukaryota > Viridiplantae > Streptophyta > Pinopsida > Cupressales > Cupressaceae > Cunninghamia > Cunninghamia lanceolata. Next base: position 592,661 of record BSBN01000247.1, on the reverse strand, counting down.
ATTTCATTCTGCCAGTTGTATTTGTTTGAGAGTTTCTAAAGATTTTTCAATCAGATCCAATTTGATGAGTATATCTACAATCAGGGCATTCCTTGTGATGGTGCAAATATGGAGCTGACACCGCTCTTGTTTCATCTATCTCCTCTGACCATGTGCATACATTGCTACCAGTTTATTTTCAACTATAATATTTGATAGTGATCTGCCTTCAATTATGCTATGAGAACGTCCATACCATGTGGCAGGTCTCCTATTTTGGTGCAGAATAAGAGAATTCTTCGTGGAGGGAGAAGAAGAATCTATTTTATGATGCTCTTCAACGGTCTTCTAGGGAGCTATTCTTTTCCATTGATCCGTTCGTATTTCATCCTTATGAGTCCCACAGAAAGCCAACAATGAGGAGTCGGGGATCAACATTTATTAAGAAATTTGAACTATAATATAAGGAGTTCAATTACTTAGAAAACTTCTAACAAGAAGGATTTGATGAAAGTTTTACTATCCCCAAATAGAAGGTAAGTCAGAAAGTCGGCAACTTCATGAACTATCGAACTCATTCAAATGGGGTTCAAAAGTTCCCAAAAGCCCTGACAACATGACATTAGATATTCATAAAGTTCACAAAGTTGAACATAAATAGTTGGCTTTCATAAAGTCATTTACTTTCAAACATTAGACTAGAAAATTTGGCAGGCTCAGTTGTAAGACTAACACAATAGGACACCTCCAAATTTTTATCTGTGACTAGAGGACTTAATGTGGCCAAATGTTTTGAATGCATCATGAATGCTTCAGACTACTAAGTAATTAGATTTTGAGAAATTAAATTCCAGGTGCACAAAGAGATAGGGCATAAAAGTTTAAAATTTTTAGGTTCAAAAGCGAGGGTAACAACAGGCTCTATTTGGGGACAAAGATCGTAAGGGATGCCGAGAACCCCAGAATCTTAGGTGAAGACTAGTGCCTTATCCATTGGTACAAATAGAGTCAAGGGGAAAGAAAAGGAGACTTGAGTAAGGCCAAAAATGGAACAGAACCAAACAACACACAATAAGAAATGAATGAAACTTCCTAAGACACCTATGTACCCGAACTGGGTACAACACACCACCGTTGCCCCAAAGATTATGCAAAGCCATTAATTGGCTGGGAAAAATATATACCAGTGTGAAAAAAAAATGCATACTCATGAAGCATTTGTAAACTCAACAACCTATTGAGGATCACGAATGCAAAACTAAATTTCATGAAGGACAAGAGCTCACCAAGATGTGTGCCAAATAGCCATCTTTCATCAAAAACTTCTATAATTTCTGGAGAACTCTCTTGCATATCATCTATGTCCTCAATTGGAATCAGATTTGAATAAACTTTTTCTGAAAGAAACTGAAAATTCATACCATGAATAGTAGCCTTGTTGGGATTGAATCAATTTCCCCTTCACTTTCAAAATCTGATTCATGCTTTTCTAGTGGCAACTCTGAGTTTTCAGATTGGTCACCCAAACCATCTTTCTCCACAACTTTCAAGGGAGACACAACCACTTCTGCTCTACATAGAAAATCATCTCCTGACATTTCTAAGAACCATTTTGGAGTGTGAACAATATGAGGCTGAACATCCTCATTCATAAAATCAGCATCACCTTCTCCATACTCATTCATACAATCATTCTTTATCCCATATTTCACAACTTCAAAATTAGATTCAAAATGAGGTGATTCAAAAGTGAAATCATTTCTAACCTTTGTTTGCAGCTCTTCCTCTTCATGATTTGATGTGGGAACTTCAAGAGATTCACACTCCAGCTGCAGATGGTTCAAGAATATTTCCCATGGATCATTCCAGCTATTCTCTTCATTAAAAATTTGTTCACTGGCTGCAATAGGGGTTGTTTGACCATGCATATTTGGATTTTCAGCAGCAAAGCATTTTTCTTCAAAACATGGTATAGGAGAGATCACAACATATTCTTCACAAAGGTCATCATTTGAAGCTTCTAAAAAAAATTGAGGTTGCAAACATTCATCAACCTTTGGCTGCAATATTTCTCCTTTATCATCCTCTTCATGAAACTTGAAAGTTACATACTCTGGTTGTGTGTCAATCACAACTCTGTTACCAATGCTAGGACTTGGAGAGAAAACATTAAAAGTGAATCATTCTTTCTACAAGTTGTTCAATAAACCAATCTCTGGAAATGTGACTATTGATTGTGATTTTTCAATATCACATTCTTCAAGCATGGGATCAAGTTTGATAGATAGGACTTCTCCTCTTGCACAAAGAAAATCATCACCGAGAGGAGAAGTAGATTGGGTATGCAATTTATCCATTGTCTCATCAGGCTCTTCTTTGTCTACTTTATCAAATGCTAAATCAATATCATCAAAGACAAAAACTTCCATATTTGAACTATGATAAAAAAACTCTTTTTCAGCCTCATGAGAACTTCTTTCCATCATTTGATCTTTTTCATCCATGTCAAAATTAAATATTTCTGATTTAGGAGAAGATACAAAACCATTCATAACTTCTTTCATATTGGGGACACAAGTGGTTATAGTCATTTCAACTTCAGTTATGTGACCATCTTTGTCTAGAACTCCTCATAAAAAGTCATTATTTGATCCTTCTAGGCACCAGCTTGGAATGAGAGCGACATTGGATTCCTTTGATAGTACTTTTTCATTACCTTATTCAACCAATGTTGAAAAAGATTCTGGCCCTTTTCTCTCATCCTGGCTAAAAACACTTTCTTGTTGTTGACTGTGATCCCATGGCACTAACAAATCTCTGGGTTCAACCAATGTTTGCACATAATCTTGTTCACCAAGAATAGAAAAGTTGTAAGAAACTTGACCCTCTCTCTTAGGTTCTTTTTTGAGAGCTTCTTGCAACTGATGAATCTTTCGTTTATAGTCTTTTAGAGAATAAAACCTGGCATGCAAACTTCTGAGCAATAATGTAGACTTGTAATCTCTAGATGGATGTAGCCTTTTCTTTTCAGCTTCAGAGATGCTGGCCTGAAGACTGCTCCATAATGAAAGAAGTATTTCATCACCTTTAGCTAATATATCCTCAATTGTTGGCATCAGTTTTCTTATAGCCTTGGGCTGACTTATTTGGCTTGCCTTGCATTGAACCATTTTCTAAGATCTTCAAACAAAATAGAGTCATGAACCTCCTTCTAGTGGAGGTAACATTAAATTTTTGAGGAAAGAAGACACTGGCACTCCAATTCTTTCCCTAGCAAAGTCACCAAAAACTGTTGGTTAACTGTTTTGTCACTGCAAAAACACACTCTGATTTGCCCAATAGGGAGCAACAAAAGCAACCAACAAATGGAGTAATCATTGTGAGTGCAATGATTATCCTCTGCGTTTGAGAGGGGCAGATCCCTTGTATGATGGGGGTTTTTGGATTTTTGAGTACCTTTAACCAGAAGGTACAAAAAGGTAACAAAAGAGAGAAAAAGGGAGGAAAGGAAGGACAAAAGAAATCTGCCTATGAGCATAAGCAATACAACACAAACCCCTTGAAGAAAGGTAAACTAAACTACAAAGGAAAAGCACAAAGTCTTCTGAAAGAGAGAGAATGAACAACAACAAGGCACAAAGACCTTCTAAAACACCTGCACATTGAGAGATGAGTAAAGAGTTTATAATCTTGAAAGGAACTAATTAAACATAGGAATAATTAACTCATGAGAAGAAAATTATAGACATAAGAACAACTCTTCTATATTATTTCCAAATGAAAGAAGTACAAAGCCTCCTTATTACTCCATTACAAAACTCTCAACTCTACAGGAACATGAAATAGCAAACACCTTCCAAACTAATCGAGTCTCTCTCGTGCACCAAAGTGCAAGGGCGATCAGAGATCTAGTCAGCTAAAAATATAGAAAATAGAAATAGACATTTAGTTACTACACTCCTACAACTCTCACAGGAGCTCTTAGAAGAATCTAGCAAAAAGATCCTCTACAAAGATGGCTAAATGAGTTATATAGAACTTTCCCATGCGAAGACCAGAAGTCATCCCCTCCCAAACATAACTCATAGAATGAAAGAAAACAAAAATCCAAGAGGCACCACCTCAACTAGAAGATCAAAATCCATCCTCCATTTCTTCTAGAAACTCACAAAATAAAGAAAATTAAAAACTTCCAAGATTGTCTCATGGGCTTCCCAAATACTATATGCTTATTATATATGCATAGAGTAACAATAGTTGTGAGAAAAATTGAAAGTCATTTGTTTTTTGGACCAGCATTTTCTTGAATATCATGTTGAGTGAGCATCTCCATTGTCACACTTAAGTCACCTCCACTTGCAACACAAATGTCTGCTAGGCTTTCAGCTGCAAAGCTAGGGAAGTCTGTAGCAAGAAGCCCCACATGATTGATTCCATTGTTGCCTATGAGTGCTTGCTCTACATTCATGGCAATAATGTTGTTTTATCAAAATCCTCCTTGTATTTGCTTTGATTCTGCAACATCTTTGATTAAAGTATACTTTCAGACAACTAATGGCCCCATGGATTCAGTTTAAGGCATGCGTTTTCAGGTACTAGTTGTAGATGACTCCCTCTTAAACCTAACCACTTAACATCACAAACGTATTTTAGATGCTTCCAGCCCTATGGCATTGTAACAACAATAATATTTATGGCGAGAATAGGGGTTTTTGCCACTGTAAGCAATACCATTCTTTCTCATTGGCACTACAGAGATGATGGTTAATCAAGAAAATCAAACTTGAGAACATCAAGGGTTGGAGAGATTAGTGATTTGAAGTGAATCAATGAATGTTGGATTCTGAAAATGACAATCTCGAGGTATTCATGCTCATACATAGAATGTATAGAGTCTATAACTCTTTTCAAGATGCCTCCTTCAAGCTCCGCCGAAGGCCTATGGATCTTTCAAATGTCGAAGTGGCAAATAGACACTTCAATCACCATTTTTAGGCTCTGCATATCTAGGGATAAGGCTTCCAGTATAGCACAGGTAGGGAGAATGAAAACTAACTTCGTGCCATTTCCCACAATCATTATATTTCTTGAAAGGCTTTACAAATTTTTGCAACTTAAATCATGGCTTGCATTTTGGCATTACTCTTCATTCCACCTCCTTCATGTAGTGCGACCTTATTTGGAAATTTTTAATCCATGACTTTTCTACGATTTGTATTCTGGTTGCATAATTGCTACCAATTGAATTTTCTTGAAAGTTTTTGATTCTTTCTCAACAAATCCATTTTGTGGATATCCACCATCGTTACATGCAAAATGATCGATATGCATGGTTTATACCTCCGCATTTAGTGAGCCTATCTCCATAATCTTGGTGTTTCCAAACATAACATCTGGCATCAACCTGCATTCTTTTTTTATATTTAGTATGAGATGAGAGGGCGTCGTTGAAGACTATGGGGCCTGGCGTTGCACCCGCCAATGGCGTTTGCTGGAAAGTTTTTAATGCCTTTCAACAAATCCATTTTGGACTCTGAAATCATGGAAATCAACATGAAGGGAAAACAATAATAAAATGCAAATAACACAATGCAATATACCTTCAAGATGATCCACAATCCATAGTTAAGGTTGAGAATGTTGCACCCAAGAACATTCTAGCTATACCCACAAAGATTGAAAATGTGAAATGCTCTCATGCAAATGCAAATCACTAAACGCTAGCTCAAAGATGCAAGAATGATTTTGACAGAGTGATGACATGCTCAATATTGGATGCAAATGGCTTAGAAGAGGGTTGTATTTATAGAAAAGCTTGGTTGAAATGGAGGGATGAGATTTGATTTTGACTTTTGGCTTATGGATGGCTGAGATTAATCATACATGGATCAAGTTTAGCTTTGTGACAAGTGTGCGATGGAGAAGAGAGATGAATTTTAAATTAGAGTAAAAGGCTAAGAGATGCATGTGACTATGTAGTCATGTGACAAATGGAGGGAGGAGAATAATTAGCTCCAATTTAAATAAAAATATTTAAATTGGCAAGTCATGTGAAGGGATTAGGTGAAGGGTAAATGGTGTGACACATGTTGCAATGAGATGAGAGGTGAGGGATTTATTTTATTTTTTTATTTGGGTTATGGAGACATGTGACAAAGGGATAATTAATTAAATAAAGTGGGTTTATTTAATTAATTAAGGATGTGATTAAGTTGGAATTGTGAAGGGGAATATTAACCAAATAAATATTTAATATTTATTTAATTAATATGGGCTAACATTAGAAGGGGATAAATATTGAATTAAATTAATTCAATATAGGTGACCAAGGGGATTTAATTAATTAAAAAAATTTAATTAATTAATTGTGGATAAATTAGGATTTATTTAATTAAATAAAATTTAATTAAATAATTGGGATGATTAAATGGTTAAGACATTTTAAGGTGTCTACATTTTCCCCTCTTTGATGTGGCATCATGACTTAGCAAGGACTGGCGTCAGGTCAAAGAAAAATTGCTCCAACTGCAGAGAGGAATAAAAATGGGTAAGGGATGCCCCCTCAAGAAATTAGGCAAAAAATAAAAAAATTTAGGGTGATCTCTCGAAAAGGTAAGAAACGGAGGTGAAAAATGAAGGTAGGTTGGAAAACCAAGTCAGTAGGAAGAAAAATGGGCGAAAAAGGAGTTAATATGCTCCTTAGGGAAGAAAAAGATGAAAAAGAGGTGACATGGCTAGCTATAAATAGCAAAAAGTGGGCCCAAGGTGAGTCATTTGCACACATAGCTAATAGAAATCCAGAGAGAAAGAGAGATGGAAGGAGGCAAAAACCTACCTTTCTTCCCTCAATACTCACACCTAGCGGAGTGGGTACAGATGTACATGTGAGTGGCAAAGGTTGGCGAGCAGGTGAGTCATCGATCCTTTCTTCGTGTTTTGAATTTTTGCTCATTTTTGCATTTAATTTTTTCAGGAAATGGGTAGGTTAGGGTGATTAGTGCCATCATGTGGCGTGAAATTTGGGTGAATTGGCACCATTTTGAGGAATGGTGTGGTTATGGGGAGAGGCAAAATTTTATAATTTAGCGTGAATTTAGGGAGTTCTGGTGCCATTTTTAGTTATGGCGTAAAAGTAGGGGGATTGCGGTGCTATTTTCTGTAGTAGCGCAATCTTGGGGGAAACCAGTGCCAATTAGAATATTGGTGTGAAGTCAAGGTATGTTAGCACTATTTGTTGAAATAGCGCAATTTGATGGAATAGTGGTGCCAATTCTGCTTTCGGTGCCATTGGGTAGGAGACCACCGCGAAAATTAATTTTAGCGCAATATCAAGTTTTGTTAGCACCTTTTATGAGATTAAGGCTTTGGGAGAAAATGAATGCTTAGGAATGAATTAAGTGATGAAATGCAGATTGATGGGGGCATTGTGTCATCGCGGGAGTGGAAAGTGCCTAAGGTGATGGTACTTTGGGCAGGGTTTGATGATACTACATGAGCATGGTTTAGTGCTTTGGGACTGCAGACACATACGAAGATGCCCGTGTTGCGGGCACATAGAGCCCTGATGACAACTTTGATTAAACAGTTTAGACCAGAGACATGTTCATTTTGGTTGCCGATAGGTGAGATGACCATCACCCTAGAGGATGTCTATCAGATCCTGAAGGTTCCGATACATGGGAGATGAGTGATCTATGATGTGGGCTGAGGAGGGCCAGCATTGGAGAGGGCCTTCGCACAAGGTGTGTTCATGTTAGTAGAGGAGGATCGAGTGATGAGTTACCATTAGACTCTTGCAGCTGGGGAGCAGAGTTGGATCATGTTTCTTTGTGCTCTAATCGGTGGAGTGGTGATGCCAGATAGGAAAGGATGGGGATTCTCAGTTGGCTAGGGAGAGGTTATTGAGGAGATGGTGGTTCATAGTACTGTGTTTACTTGGGGTCCCTACTTACTCGCACAGTTGTATCATGAGATGCACATAGTTGTGTATCATTTAGACAATGCCCTATCAACAGGAGTGACATTATTACATGTTTGTGCATTTGAACATATTCTGATCATGCATCCATTGGGAGTATTGTACTGATAGCCTTTTGAGGCTTATGTATTCAGATACCGAGGACAACTACATCACTCATATACAGGGATGTTGAGGTACTGGCAGAGATTGCTAGATGAGGTGACACGGGTGGTATACAGGCCATACATTGGGTATGAGCAGTGGTTGGATGAGGATGAGAAACTGCCTTATGCCATTCAGACATGATACATCACAAGGTGAGGAGAGTAGACCATAAACAGATACATCCCCTCGCATGATATGAGATAGTTTGGTCTACGACAGGATTTACCATAGGTGATGGCTATTTTTGGACAGACGGCGAGAGACAGGAGATGGCCTCCCCAGATAGTGCCCCAGATAGCCATTGCTGATTTTGATGCTTTACAACCGTAGCAGTGGGACTGGCGGAGTACCATTGTGGATGCGGGTACCACACCTGACTATGACAGATGGTGGGCCATGTGGTAGCCCAACCAACTGATAGATTCGGAGGCTAATCCAAATATGACGGTGGAGAAGGGATCGGTGATGATGATGATGATGATGTAGGAGGAGCATGCAGTTTAGTGAGGAGGGCTAGCAGAGGGAGAGCTGGTAGAGGACAGGGTGGGAGAGATCAGAGTGGTAGGATTGGGAAGCTACCACCACAGAGAGGGCCACTGCAGAGAGGATCGATGGCACCACTGAGAAGACCATCGCCACAACATGTGCAAAGGGGACTGATATCTTCCAGTAGGATACCAATATAGTCAGGTCAAAGGGGGTCGGCACCACCTCTTAGGCCACCATAGCAGGGGAGGCCCATGGGTCAGCGGGTGAGACCGACTGGGTAGCAAGAGGTATTGGTTAGCGGCTTTGGGACCCCAGGGGTAGGTAGCTTGGGAGGAGGAGAGGATGTCTCAATAGAGAGATAGATATCATGGTGGAGAGGCCGAGGGGATGATGAGGAGATAGAGGTGGCTACCCTACGTGCTTAGATAGTAAGCTATGAGGATACCTTGCAGAGACAAGATCAGGAGTTAGTGCAGCTCCGGGGATTGTCAACAGCTATAGATGGAGGCAGCAGGGATGGGGATGGTTAGAGCGGTACTCTATAGGCATAGGTTACAGCCTTGACAGCAAAGTGGGACAGAGAGAGAGCTACATCAGGCAGTGGAGACTCAGGTGGCTAGTTTGACTAGCCAAGTTTCGGGACTACAAGTTAATGTTTCCAGGTTGCAGGGATTAGTGGCCGGAGGGAGCACAACACAAACAATGCAGTTGTAGAGTCAGTTGATACAGGTGCAGGGTTAGTTGGTGGAGGAGCAGAGACGATCATCATAGCAGGCCTCTCAAGCAGACTACTATTATGCAGCTTACTGCACAAATGTTCCTCCAGAGCAACAACTTCCTAGCTTTAGTCAGCAGAGTTGATCTAGGATGTCAGGTTCACATAGATCAAGATCGATGCATTCTATCCATCAGCCACTATCTCAACAAGTGATGCCATAGGTACCACAACCATCACAGCCACCACAGGGTCCAGGGGGATCTCTGACTCAGTCAGAGAGAGGCTCATCAGGCAAGGGCTGACAATTTTTTTATGTTGTATCATTTTTGGCCCTTGGAAGCATTATGACATATTTATGATGTATATTTTTTGCGATGATATATATATATATATATATGAGATGATTTTGGTGCCCTATATGCTACGGTTATGATGTGTTTATGTGCTTATGTTTATTTCATGTAAAATTATAGATGATGGTAAATGTACTGTTCTACTTGCTTTATTTTATGTATGCAAAATGATGGTGATTTAAAATGTTTTCTATGTATGTTATGTTGGACTATGGATGCATTTGACTCATTATGGTTTATGATATGGACAAATATTTGCATGTTAATGATTTATATGATGATGTTATGTTTTATGATGTTATGGATGCCATGCCTAGTATATGGTTTATGCAATGTTTTCTTTTCTTGTATATGCAAAATGTGATGAATATGATATGCAAAATGTAAATGGAAATGTACCTAAATGTAATGAAAGTGATAATGTAACAATGATAATGCACCTAAAAATAAAATGTAAATGCAATGTGATGGAATGGAAAATATGTCATGATACAATTTAGATTATGTCAAACCCTAGGTGACATGATTGGGGAAAGGATAGAGGAAAGGATGAATGGGGATAGGTATAGGGAAAATGGAAGGAAAACCAAGTCAATAGACACCATGTCATTGAGGGACTCATGTTAGGGGGGGGTAGACAAGACATGTTAAATAGAAAAGAAGTTAGATGGATGAAAAACTTGGATGGGGGGAAATGAGCTAGGATTAGTACTTACATGATAACATTGAGAGCATTTCTAGGTTTATTAAAGAAAAATAGGATAAAGTGCACAAAGGTATGATAGGACCAAAGTGTTGATAATTATCCTATTTTTGCATGGACCGGACTTACAAGCAAAGGGATAAGTACCTAGACCCGTAAGATAGCACAACCTTGACTAGATGATAGAAGGGGACTCATAACATAACCTCCTAAAAACATAAAAGGCGAGATCTGTGCTTAAATGCCCCAAGAGAGAAATATGTTAGAACCGACACATCATTATCAAGAAATGAATACTATTCTTATAGGTAAGGAGACCATCCTACAAACACAACATCAAAAACAATGACTATGCTCCATTCTAGGTGTCCTCGTCCACATACCAAGATATGATGAGATCAAGGCAACTTTTGAGTATCCCAAAAAATGAGGCAAAAGATAAAAATCAAGAATCAACAAGATCAATCACAAGCAAGACAACAACCATGTATTTCTTGCCAAGAGATGTTTAGATAGGATAAGGATGACTTACTTAAGATAGACTAATGATCTTAAGCAAGTTTGGATAATGGTTGATGATGCTAAAGGATAAATAGCTTTTGCCTATTGTAGGAACGATATATCCATTAAGGTGAGAGCCTGTTGATGATGTTGTTGGATTAGATGCTAAAAGGATAAGCAAGCAGATAGCTAGCTATTTGTGATGATGACGTTTGATTTGTTGATTAACAATTTTTGTATTTTGGGGATGATGTTTTGATGTTGATGCTTAATTTGCTTTGCAAGGTAAGTTTGATCGATCTAGACCATCCAACTAGGTTGAATGGATGCATCTTGTGGACCTAAGTATTGGATACTTTCTTCATATTCTAGACTGCCTACATACCCATATCCACAGGATCAAGGTCCTTTAAAAAGATGCGAGTGAGATGAATATGTAGTTCTGGTTGGACATGATGATGTAGGGATGGCTCATGGATAGAAGGATGGTTCTGAGTGGTTGTGGATGGAAGAAGATGCAGATTAATGATGCTTGTGAGTACATTTATTTATTGGATGTTTTTTGATAATATTTTGATTTGTTTTTGTATTTTGAGGGGATATTGTGATGTTTTTGAGTTTTTTGAATGTTATGATTGTTTTTGGGATTTTTGGAATGTTGTTTTTTTTATATTTTGATATAATTTCCAACTCTCAGGAGCATATAAGGATATCGTCTTGAGGATTTTTATTTGTGGGTGGGATTTATGAAAGGAGATGAGGGTGGGATGACCAAAAATGTTTCAAACTTCAAGCTATGGTATGTAAATGGGATGGATGATTATGCAATTATGATTTTATTATGGCATGATAGATGGTTATGGGTGCATAGAGGGGTTTTATTAGATGGTAGGACCAACTGCTACACATGGCACCTAAAATAGGTTTTCACCATGGTACTTATCCAAGGCGTCACCGGAGTGATTTTCACCATTGGGCAGCTTTATTGCACTCAGTTTTTTCTTGATTTTTTTAATTTTTCAATTTTTCAATTTTTCAAATTTTTTTTTATTTTTTGACTTGGGATATTTGATGGGTCATGCATAGAATTTCTTCAAGTGCATGATGTTCATAGGTTCCTCTAGAGGCTACCCCTCAGGTGTGGATAATTGATAGGCTCCCGATCCATAACTAGCTGTGACAATGAAGGGACCCAGCCAATTAGTTTCAAACTTTTCTTTCATAGGGCAATCCTACATGTTCTTCTGATTCTCCATAAGGACAAGATCACCTACTTCAAAACTGTGGCTCTTTATTTTATTATTATAACTTCTCTAGAGGTGATTTTGATAAGCTTGTAAATTATTCAAAGCGTGTATGCATTTCTCATCCAGCAACTCTAATTCATTCAGTCATGCAGTCTACTATTTCTCATCAGTGATAATGTTTTTCAGTGAGATGCGCAAAGATGGGAGCTCGACCTCTATAGGCAAGATGGCTTCAAAACTAAACACTAATGAATAGGGTGTGGCTCATATGGGTGTATGAATGCTAGTGCGGTATGCCCATAGGGTGGGATTAAGCTGCAGGTGCCAATCGTGACCAGCTTCATTAACTATTTTCTTTAGGATGCGCAAAATGGTTTTGTTGGAAGCTTCAGCTTGACCCTTACCTTATGGATAATATGGGGTAGATAAATGGTGCTGGATATGGAACTTGTCACACAAGGTGTGGACTTCTTGATTCTTAAAGGGCTTTCCATTATCCGTGATGATGGAGTGCAGGATACCATAACAACAGATGATGTAATGCAGGATGAACTTGGAAATTTGGACACCAGTGGTAAAGGTGAGTGGAAGAGCTTCTACCCACTTAGTGAAGTATTCCATGGCGGTGATGATGAACTTATGGCCGTTGGAAGAGGGTGGATGGATTATCCCTATGAGGTCGAGCCCCCACTATGAAAAGGGCCATGGAGTCATGATCGATTGCAATTCCTGTGATGGTGCATGTATTAAATCTCCATGTTGCTGGGAAGGTAGACATTTCTTAACATAATCATGCGCATGTTTTTCCATACTCAGCCAATAGTACCCTGTTTGAAGAATCTTCTTGGCTAAGGTTAGTCCACTAGAATGCACCCCACAGATACCCTCATGCACTTCATGCAAGGTTGTCTCAGCCTCCCTAGCATCAAGAGATCTCAAAAGAGTACCGTTGAGACTTCTTCGGTATAAAGTATCAGCAATGATGGTGAAACATGATGATTGGTGGATGAAGGTTCATCATTGGGTAGATGTTAGGTTGGCTGGAAGGGTGTTATCATGAAGGTATAAATAGATTTCTTGGTACCATGGGGACAAAAGACCAATAATGTCACATACAAGTTCCAATTGCAGAACATCACAAGCAGGGATTTGAAGCTCTTCCACCAAAAATTTGCATCTCTTGCTATCTTTTTTCATATCTAACAATGACCCAATGGTGGCCATTGCATCAGTCGCTTTATTATTAAGCCTTAGAATTTGTTCAAAATGAATATCGTGGAAGCAATCCTTGAAATCATCAACCATTCTCTTATATGGTAGGAGCTTATCATCTTTTGTTTTGTACTCGTCATTGACCTGTCGGATAACCAACTGTGAATCACCATATACTATCAGCGTCTCTATTTTCCATTTGAGTTCCATCCAAAGCCCTATGATGAGGGCCTCGTATTCAGCTATATTGTTGGTACACGGGAATGTTATTTTGTATGACGTAGGGATTCTGTTGCCTTGAGGTGTGACAAATAGGAGACATGCCCCCAAGCCATGATGAGTATACACCCCATCAAAATACATTTTCTAAGTGTTGTCTGTCGATGCAACTGTCAATATGGATTCATTTGGAAACTCAGACAACAAAGGATGTTCATCTAGCATAGGAGCGTTCGCTAATTGATCAGCGATAACTTGCCCTTTGATGGCTTTTCATTCTATGTACTCAATGTTAAATTCACTCAAGATCATTACCCACTTTGCTATTCTTGCAATGAGAGCGGCTTTGCTTAGCAGATATTTTAACGAGTTGATTTTCATAATGAGCTTGGTTTTGTGACTAAGCATATATTGCCTTAACTTCTATGATGAAAAGACTACTGCCAAACATGCTCACTCAATTTGTGAATAATTAAGATCATATGCTATCAACATGCGACTGATGTAATAGATGGCTCTCTCTTTTCCTTGCTTGTTATGTTGTGCCAGTAAGGCTCCAATTGTTGTTTCTGTTACTGATATGTAGAGGAGAAGAGGTTGTCCTAGTCTTGGTGGCATGAGAACTGGTGGATTGGCAAGATATTTATTCAATTGTTTGAAGGCCAAGTGACAATTATTATCCCATTGAAAAGTTGTATTCTTTTTAAGTAGATGTTGAAATGGTTGGCATTTATCAGCGAGTTGCGCCATGAATCGATGAATGGATTGCAACTTACCTTGTAGACTTCTGAGTTGTTTAAGTGTCAAAGGAGGAGGCATCTCCATTATAGCTTTGACTTTGTTCGGATCTACCTCTATCCCTCTTCGTGACACTATGTATCCTAGGAGTTTCCTAGAGGTTACCCCAAAAACACACTTTTTAGGATTGAGTTGTATATTATACTTTTCTAGTCGATCAAAGATTTGTGCTAGCACATCCAAATGTTCCTCTCTTGTTTTTGATTTTGCCAAAAGATTGTCTACATAGTCTTCCATTATCTTGTGAATGAAATCGTGAAAGATGACTGTCATTGCTCTTTGATATGTAGCTCCTGCATTCTTTAATCCAAAAGGCATCACAACCCAATAGTAAGTTCCCCATGGTGCTATGAATGATGTCTTATGTTGGTCTTCCTTAGCTATCTTGATTTGGTTATATCCTAAAAACCCGTCCATGAGGGATAGCATTTCATGTCTAGCAATGAGATCTATGATCATGTCGATGTTAGGAAGAGGGAAATCATCCTTAGGACAACCTTTGTTAAGATCTTGAAAGTCAGTACAACAACAGATGCCCCCAGTCACTTTTTTCACAAGTACTAGATTTGACACCCATTGGGGATAGTCTATTGGTCGAATAAATCCTACATCCAGAAGTTTCTTTAGTTCTGCTTTGACAAGTAATTCTATTTGTGGATGCATCTTTCACAATTTATGTCTTATTGGTTTCTCATCTAGATATACTGCAAGGTGATGAACTACAAGAACGGTATCCATCCCAGACATATTAGCATAAGTCCATGCAAAGTTGATGCTTCTTTGTTTGAAGAAATTTAGAAAGGCTTTTTGTTTTGTTGGTGTCAATGATTCAGCTTGATATGTGATCCGGGGCTCGCTTTTTGTGCCAAGATTCATTTCCTGTGACGCTTTTGTCAAGATAGGAGATGGTTCTTGATAAAATTTAGGTACTTCAAGGAGGTCCAATCTCTCATCCTCTGGCATCTCAAAGAGGTTTTCACTAGAGGATACGTCCTTTATTTTTACCTTTTTATCATCTGAAAGCATCACAAAGTGGTTTTCGCTAGGGGATGTCTTTTTTATTTTTATATTCATCATTTTATGACTAAGAGATTGGGTGGTCTCACCAAAGTACGCGCCAATGTTAAGTTCCATGATGTATCCTGCTTTATGATCTCCCAAAGGAATATGATTTCTTACTCCTATGAACTCAGCAAGAGCTTTGTCATTTTGTACAACATCTAGGATGGGTGGTGTTGTTTGGTCCCAATCGACAAGTTGTGGATATATGAGAGGTAGGTCATCGGTTGTGGATGGCGTGGAGGATAATGTGAATATGGTACAGATGGAGGATTCAAAGAGTTTGGTGAAATTGGAGGAGTCAAAATGATACTCTTCATCATTGTCATTGATTACCGGGAACGCCTTGGCATCCTTTGCAAAATTACACTCGCGTTCTGAAGGTGGTAGTTCTAATATTCCATACCCTATCCCTTGGCGATAATAATGTCCATAAGCTTGGATCAGTTTAATGATCCCTGATTTATACAAGCCAATGCCCCCTTGTCCCTTGTATCCCATTTTCTTGAATATTCGGGAGCCTTAACCATAGATTTCTAATGGAATAACCGGGGGTTCTTGCTCTTCTTCATCCTTGTATAGCCACGAGGATTCATCTTCTAAGTCATCCTATTCCATGAGATGTTTCCTTTCAAAGGTTAGTGTTGGTTTGCACTTGATGACTATAGTAGAGACTTCGTTTCCCTTAGGAATGCCATATGTCTTAGGGGATGGTGGAAGAAGTTTGACACAAAAGAAGGCACCATGTAAGTCGTATTCACCACATCCTTTGTCACTTGCCTTGTTCTTGATCTCAGGATGAGGGCTGGATTGGGATGTTGATGGCAAATCGGCAGGATCAATGTAGGAGGAAGATGATCAGGTTGTTTGCGGAGACTTGGAAGGGGTCGCAATAGGATTATTATAGGGACAAAAAGTACAATCATGTCCTTCCAAGAAGCTATAGTATTGAAAAGGACGAGGGTCAGCATAAATGGTAACCTCGGTTTTGTTGTGCAGGAATTTGAGGCACTGATGGAAAGTGGAGGGAATGGCTTGCATAGTATGAATCCATGGTTGACCAAGAAGAATGTTGTAAGGAAGATCAAGGTCAAGGACTTGGCACTTTGTCTCCAAAATCTTAGGTCCCACTTGAATAGGGAGTTTGATAGTCCCTGCAGACAATCTCTCTATGTCATCATAACCTTTTATGGTGATACATTCATTTGCATTTACGACCACATCAGAATATCCCAAGTGTTTCAATAATTTTAGAGTGCACAGATTTAGGCTAGAGCCACCATCTATTAAAACCCTTTTTATGATGTGTTTATGGACTAGGACTTCGATGTGCAATGCTTCATTATGAGATGTGTCTAAAGAAAGATCTTTTTCTAAAAAGGTGATGCAATGGGGTGCTGCAAGGTGAGCTACCATAGCTTGAAATTGTTCCATATTTAGATCAGTAGGGACATGTGTTTCCGTCAAAGACTTATCCAGAATTTTCTTGTGAAGTGGCGATATATGAAGGAGCTCAAGAATTGTTATTTGGGCCAGTGTCTTTCCTAGATGATCTAGGAGGTTGTATTTATATGCGAGTGGATTGGAAAGTGCAGATGATGAAGGTTGATCAGCTGTAGTTGGTTGGTTAGTGGCACCATGAATGGTTATGCGACCACGACGGGTTGTGCCAACACAATCGGGAGTTTGGGATTGGACTCGGATCGTAATAGTGTTGACATGGCTAAAGGATTATTCTATTCAGCCAACAATAGAATCAAAACATTTTGGTGGAGGAACAACATGATATGTTTGATTGGTAGATGAAGATGCCTTTCCTTTGTTATGGTCAGGGAGGGGGTCCTTATATGCTCCCAAGTTTGTATTTGAAGATGGATTTGAAGAGTCTTGGAGTTTGACTTTGCCTACTTCTATGAGATCTTGTATGTGATGTTTTAATCTCATGCAATCTGATGTTGGGTGTCCCTTAACATGATGATATTCACAGTATTGATTCTCATCATACCATAGGGGTTTAAATTGACTTTCATCAACAGGTCTTATGGGTGGTAGTTACAATAAGCCCCCTTTCACACACCTATCCAAAATGTCTGCAATGGGTTCCCCCAAAGGGGTAAATCTTCTTCTAAGGTGATTTTCTTGTCTTGTAGGTCCCCTAGGTATGTTCACATTATTGGTTGAGATATTCAGCGGGGGATTATTTTGGACATTTTGGACAGCTTTTGTATCTGTTACTCCATTATTAAGGGAATTCTTATTTTTGTTCCAAAAGCGTGGCTTGTCACTTGTTTGAGCATTATTGTTGTTGTTTGAGGTGTTGTTGTTATTGTTATGGTTGTTCTTGTTGTTGTCATGTATTTTTATTGATCCTTTAGCAACAAGGGCCTTTTCAATGGTTATTCCCTTTTCAATAACTTCTTCAAAGTTTGAGGCACAAAACACTTGCAAGTGAAATGCTAATTTAGGATTCAGATTAGTGACGAACATGGTCATGAATTGTTTCTCAGGTATTTTCCATGGTAACTTGCTTGCCAATGCTCTCCATCTTTGTAAAAAGGTTGCAAATGGTTCCCCATTCTTTTGTTTAGTATTACAAAGGTCTGATAGAGATTTCATGCTCACAATTGTAGGAGAAATGAGTTATGAATTTGTCCACAAGTTCCTCAAATGATTTAATACCCCGGGGAAGATGTGTAAACCATTCAATGGCTTATCCACTAAGGCTTTTGGGAAAAAGTCTCATTAAATAAGTGTCCTCTTGAGTAACTTCAAGGCAAGCAAAGTAGAATTCCTACAAGTGATCTCGAGGGTCTCCCTTTCCCTTATATTTGTCAAATTTTGGTGTTTCAAAATGTTTAGGGAATTATGGCATATATAGATTCTTGTCAAAAGGATAATGACATATTTCCTCAAGAGAATAATGCTTCTTTTTGGGTTCCTTTGCCTTCTCTACTATTTGTTGGACCATTTCAATTGTCAGGGGTTGTTGTGGGGTAGAATTGTTTTGACACATTCATTGAAGATATGGTGGTAATTATGTGTCTTGGCTTTGTCATGTGTTGGCATCTTATCGTTGCAAATTTGGGTTTTGATTGCCTTGGGAAATGGAAATGGTTGCGACATTGGAAGTGTTTACATTTTTTTGTGAAAGGAGCCGTGATATGATGGCTATGGAGTTAGGATTGTTGGATGGGAGGCTTATGGAAGTATTTGCGTTTGGGGTGTTGCCAGGAATAGTGCGTGTGATTTGTTGTGTGGTGGCGTTAGTGTTTGTAGGAGTGGCCCCAAGTTGAATAAGGTGGTCCATAGACCTATTAGGGTCCAACTTGAGGACTCTATGCAACACATCCATGGCCCCAGTATCTTGTAAGAAATCCTCAACCTCTTGGTTAGATACATTCGTTCCATGGGGCAATGGTGGAGGTTGAATTGAATGGTCATAGGACACATTATTCTCATCAGTTGGTTGTATTCCAATTTTGATAGCAACATTTTTTTGGTTTGTTTGAGGCATTCCATTATCAAAGGATCCCATTTCTTGAAGTCTCTTAGCTTGTAACCTTGTCAAGGGCATGTAATAATGCTAGGGTGAGTTTGATTTTTGATGCTCTTGGGAAGAAAGACCTTAGAGAGCAATTTGTAATTAGTTGGACCCAAAGGGGAGAAAGAGTGAAATGGATGAAATTTTTCAAGGCTAAAGGGGTGAAATTGGTGATGGAGTTGGCTAAAGATATGGTGTTTGAACTTCGGAAGGATGGCTTAGGACTAAAAAAGGATGAGATTGGATAGAATCTAGATCTTTAGGCTTTGTTTCAAGGATGATTCCTTATACTCAAGGTAGACTAATGACCTCAAAGCAAAAGGATGATAAGATATTTTACTTGAAGGTAGACTAATGACCTTCAACATAAAATAAGGATGATGATAGATGAAGTTTATAAGGATACCAAAGGTAGCTAATCTTTAAGTATCTTACAAACAAGGATAAAATGATATCTAGATTGAATCTTTTGTACACAAGCTTAGTCCAAAGGTTGATGGATTGGTGGGATAAAAAGTGAATGGATTAATAGGCAATTTGGGTGAGATGTAAGTGGAAAATGATTTTGGGATGAAATGTTTAAAAGATGGAGAGTCCAACAAATCAAAATATTTTCTCTAAGGTCAAGATGAGATGAATGGATGGATGTTTAAGCTATGAATGGATAAATGAAATGAAAAGGATTAATGAGACAAGGCTAAAATGTTTTTGGGACTTCTAAGTGTTTGGATTTTTTTGGAATTTTGAAGGCTTTTGGATTTTTTTGGATTTTTCTAAGGTTTTGGATTTTTTTGGATTTTTCTAAGGTTTTGAATTTTTTTGGATTTTTCAAAGGTTTTGGAATTTTTTGGATTTTTCAAAGGTTTTGGATTTTTTTAATTTTTGAAAGCTTTTGGAAATGAGGATGTCTCTTGGCAAAAAAATACAAAGCACACAATGGGAAAGTTCGTTTTGATGCAATGTCTTTGTTGTTTTGCAAATTAAAAAAAAAAACAAGCACAACCTAAGGTGAAGGCAAGGACAATATTTGTTGAATCCCCTAGTTGCGCTTATTCAAAGTGGGTAGCTCCAGGATCTTGGTAGCACCGGCTCCCCCTTACAGCGCACTCACTTCACACACATACCAAGATCTAGGTTTCCCAAGGCTCATACTCCCACCAAACCTTAGGATTGTCCCTGCTACCTCATCTAAGAACCGCATGAATTAGGGCCACTTCAAAGGTTTCCCTTCTACGTCAACAAATAAAAGGATTTGGACTACTAAAACAATGGTTCGTAGTGGGGGAACATCTGGGGGACTGGCACCTCATGAACATCTAGCAAGCCACTTAAGGCTCTAACTAGCCCTACTAGGAGTTTAATATACGTAAAGGTACTCCTCCTTTCAAGCTAGCACTGTATGGTGAGAGCTAATACCGGTTAGACCTTATCCTCAATTTACATATAGTGGACTAGATGAAAGTACCGCTTGGGGTCACCAATGAGTTCTCCATATGGATGTGTTTCAAGGGTAGGCTCATGTCCTAAAAAAGAAGAGAATAGAATTGTTTCTCTTACACCCAAGATCCTTTTGAAGGTGAGGGGAGAGGATACTTTGATTCCAACCCTTTGGTAACACAAAGTGTGCAAGTGCACCAACCATAGAAAATAAATGCTAATGTTCTTTTTAAGTCCAAATCCAAATGTTCCTAAGATCAAGCAATGATTCTTTTTAAGCCCAAATGAAATGTTTACCTAACTAAACACATAAAGGTTCATTTTTAAAACCCAAAACAAAGTGTTCATAATTTAACAAAAACCCTGCAGCAAATCGTTAGTAGTTTTCAGATTTAAGTCTTTGACATGCATTCTTTTATGTTGCAGAGTTCAGCCAAACAACCTGCACAATCAAAAAATTAGTATAGAAAATAGCGCCAAAATAGAACAGAAAAGTGCCAAAAAATTATGAAATCATGCCACAAAATCAGTAAATCGTGACACACAGAAATGTTTACCTGTCAGCAGAATATCACACTACAGAAAAGAGAAATCACGTTGATATTGAATATAGCGCTACAAAAATGAAATATCACGCCATAGAAATAGAAAATCATGCTAGAAAAATAGAAAATCGTGCCATAGAAATTAAAAATAGCACTAGTCTGAGTTTGTTACCTCATTTACCTGTTCGCAGAGGTTGAACTATCGCGTGGATCTGGGTGTAGATTACACCAAATTGATAGAAAAAAAGACCTATCCTTAAAAATAGATTAGATGAAAAGCCAAACCCTTCTATTTGCTTTAAGATGGACTTCTATATGATCTTAAACCCTAATAAACAAGAAATCTACAAACCCTAGTTCATGAATGCAAATCTAGCTAACATGCAATCTAAATATCAAACCCTAGTATAAACCTAGTGAAAAATATTAGACCTTTGATAAAAAAACCTGCAAAACAAAAGCTTGTTGGAAATTACAAGTACAAAAACTGAGTCAAAAACTGAAAATGCAAGACCTTGCAAACACAGAAAATCCATCAAATGAACACAGGAAAATCATGCCAAAACAGGGAATCACGCTGAAAGTCAATAGAATAGCACCAAAGTCAAGGAAAATCACGTCGAACAGAGAAGAAAAAGCACCAAAATAGTTGAATATCATGCCAAAACCTGTAAAAGAACCTGCAGTACGGCTTTTTGACAAAAATCTTCAAAAACACAATGAAGAATTAGTAAAATCAGGACCTAGATGTCCCACTAGGCATGCCAAATGAAATCATGGAAATCAAGATGAAGGATAAACAATAAAAAAATACAAATAACACAATGCATTATACCTTCAAGATGATCCACAATCCATAGTTAAGGTTGAGAATGCTACACCCAAGAACATTCTAGCTATACCCACAAAGATTGAAAATGTGAAATGCTCTCATGCAAATGCAAATCACTAAACCCTAGCTCAAAGATGCAAGAATGATTTTGATAGAGTGATGATATGCTCAAGATTAGATGCAAATGGCTTAGAAGAGGGCTATATTTATAGAAAATCTTGGTTGAAATGGAGGGATGAGATTTGATTTTGACTTTTGGCTTATGGATGGCTAAGATTAATCATACATGGATCAAGTTTAGCTTTGTGACAAGTGTGCGATGGAAAAGAGAGATGAATTTTAAATTAGAATAAAAGGCTAAGAGATGCACGTGATTATGTAGTCATGTGACAAATGGAGGGAGGAGAATAATTAGCTCCAATTTAAATAAAAATATTTAAATTAGCAAGTCATGTGAAGGGATTAGGTGGAGGGTAAATGGTGTGACACGTGTTGTAATGAGATGAGAGGTGAGGGATTTATTTTATTTTTTTATTTGGGTTATGGAGACATGTGACAAAGGGATAATTAATTAAATAAAGTGGGTTTATTTAATTAATTAAGGATGTGATTAAGTTGGAATTGTGAAGGGGAATATTAACCAAATAAATATTTAATATTTATTTAATTAATATAGGCTAACATTAGAAGGAGATAAATATTGAATTAAATTAATTCAATATAGGTGACCAAGGGGATTTAATTAATTAAATAAAATTTAATTAATTAATTGGGACAATTAAATGGTTAGGACATTTTAGGGTGTCTACAGACTTATCCTATTATCATCATATTTTTATGAAATCACCTAGAAAAAAAAATAGCTCCTAGATTTCTTTATGCTTCAATGTCGTTTACATGAATTTCTATTTTGGCTTGGTATCCCTACAAAGGTGCAAGTTGAGAAGAGCACTGGTCGTACCAACTATAACACTTCCATTTCAACTCAGCTAGAGAAAGAATGCTGGCAACTATTGCGGATTTGGCATCGTATTACATTTCACTAAAGAATATATCCACTGTTTAACAAGTCGTGGCATCACAACTGGTGATGCATCTACATTTTTGACACATCCATTTTGTGCTATCTCTAATGATTTTATTCATGTTTTGATATTTAAATTGCTTCTCCTACTTGAGTGAGCCGCAACTTTTCTGTATACTCAAGTATTTTTATCTATCCACTAGAATATTTCCAGCTACTATATCTGGCAAAAATCTATGCTTTGACACTTCAAATTTGGCATGAGTTGGGTGTATACTAGCACATGATGTGGAGTGCACTGGAGAAGGATAGAAGAGGAGGCAAAGTTGGCTTTCAAACCAGCCAATTGCATTTGCAGGAAAGTTTCTAAATGCCTTTTCAATAGATCTAGTCATACATATCCTACTATCATTGCATTCGAATAGATGAAGAGGCAACCTTTTATCTACAGATTGTGGCCTCGTCTATGACTTCACAGTTTGCATGTCGAAATGCTCACTACTACAATTCATTGCTAACTGTATTTGCTTAGAATTTTCTAAATCAACTTTCAACAAATACATTAACTGCATATCTTGTGACATTTATAACTTGTAATGTCATAAAATGTCCCCTTGGGGGCTTTTCTCTCATAAGGCTTAGCTCTTGGGTCTTTAGCATGCATTTAGGACATTTTAGTTCATATTTGGCATCCCGATGGAATGAGACCTAGATAACATGATAAATGGGACCTAGGAGGACCCCTTGAGCTGTACCCTACCCAAAATAGAGGGGACTTGGGTGCCCACTTATTAGGTCCCTTTGCTGACACGGTAAGTTTGAATTCCAAATATCTTAGCGGGAGTGCTTATAGATGTATATATAAGCATGTGTAAGCATTCATTTGTAAGACTAGATGATTACTAGCAAGCTATTGTGTTCTCAAGGTGATTCAAGGCTTTCTATTGTGTTGCAAGAGTAGACTTGTATGTTTTGTGTGTTGATATTTGCAGATTTGAGCATCAATTCCTTCATGGCATGAAGAGCATCTTCCTCCATGAAAGCTTCACTACAAGGTGAGATATCATTGTGTTTTTATCATTAATTCCTTTGGTTTTTGGCCTCTACCTCACAAGGGCATGCCCTCTTTATTTGACAATGGTGTTCAGAGACTTAAGTGTCCTCTGGGATTTGACTGACGCAAGCCTCTAAACACCACAACCCCCAAACCAAGTCTTGTGATTGCAGGTTACATGTGTCATATCTAGGAAAAGTGGAGTTACAAGAAGGATTGGCAGGCATCAGGAATTTAGGATCTAAAGGAAAGACATACAAAGAAGCACTTCCAAGACTAGGACACTTGCTCTAGTGTCCTCCGCGGACAGATTTTAGAGAACAGAAGTTACAAGGCTGATTAGTGTCTGAAGGAGGTCCAGATTCCCCAAAAAAATAGGTACCTTGGACTTGGACACTTGTTTCAATGTCCCTGACTATTTCACTTCGGAACCCTAAATACAGGTATTTTGTAATTCAGTATTTTACTCCCATCTGCAAGGGCTTTTTCTGTAATTCATTAGTTTGTTGTTGTATTTGTATAATTAGTGTTTTAATGGTCAATTGGACATAAGAGAAGGAAAAATTGATAATTAAGTCCCTAATCCAAGTTTCCCTACATCTGAAAGTGACTCTAGGGTATGATAGTGCCGACCACTCAACCCTAGATCCTTCAATGTTTAGTGGAGAGGCAGATTTTAATATCTAAACAACAAAAGATTAACAAATCCAATTTTACCCTAAACATTTTGGTGAACCCATGTTTTTGAACTTAAATTGCAACTTGCTGAGTGTTTTTCTACATATTTGGTGTGATTTCATTCATTCATATAGGCATTTACTTTATTGCATTGAGAAATTTTTAAAAAAATAAAAAAACTGGAAAAATACAAAAAAATTGCATTGTTGGGCTTACTAAATTGTGCTAATTCTTCCTAAATTTTCCTAATTCATGATTTTTGCATCATATCTAATATAAACTATAGAAAAATACAAAAATTCAAAATCTTTCTTTGCATTTTCATCATTTAATTGCTAGGGTTTTGTGGAAATTTTGTCAATTTTATATAACCTAGTAATTCTAAAATCTAGGGTTTGTAGACAAAATCTTTTATCAAATTTTTCCACTTATTTTAGAGGCTCATTCAAATTTGAATTTATATATAGTCTTGCATTTTAGTGTAAATTTGTATTTAAATTTAAATTATTTGCATTTTTGTATTGAAAATTTCAACAAAAACTAGCAATTTTGGTGCATTTTCATTAAATTTGCATGGGAATTTTGCATGATTAAGCTTGAAAATCATTTTCAGATCTGAAAGTATGTAATTTTCATCAAAAAACAGACTTCAAACCATTTTCATGGCATTTTGTTCCAAGATCTCAAACCTAGGGCTTCGAAAATAACAATTTTCACTAATTTTGGCCTTATCAAGTTCATAAACATGCACCATTGGTGTGTTGTGAAAGATTTTTTGGCATTATTTTACTATTATTAGGGTAATTATTTTATTCCCCTCATAAAAATCTTCACAAAACCCTTTTAACGGGCTCTTGTAGGGAAAATTTGGCGAAAAACTACACTTTTTGATAATTTTTGCCCTAGGGTTTGACCTAGTTTGCACTCCAAGTGTGCTGTGATCAGTTTTATGGATTGAGGTGACTTATATTATTTATATTATTTTATTTCCCTCCTAAAATTCCTTACAACACCTCCTTTTCTAGGTCTTGGAGTTGAAAAACCGTGAAAAATAGCCTATTTTTTGCTATATTTTCACTAGGGTTTTACCTTAAGTGGCACTAAAAGGATGTTGTGTTGGATATTTTAGCACCAAGTGGCTTCTATTTCTGATATTATTCACTTTCCATCATCATTTTCCTCACAACACCCTTTGTTATGCTCTCTTGCATTGAATTTTGGTGAAAAAAGTGCCTATTGTGACATATTTTCACTATAATCGACTTGGCATTATCTTAGTTTTGTATCAAGAATGTGTTGAAGAGTGAAATTATTTCTGTTTTGGACTGATATTGGACATATAATTTTCTTCCCTTGACTTAAATTATCATAACACTCTTTGGGTCATTCATTGGCATTTGAAAAGTACAAAAAATCAAGGATTTTAGGCTATTTTTTCTTGTCCTTTGCACCAATTTTGACAAGCTTTCAAAATCTGATTTGGCATTGATTTGAGCATTTAAAAATATGGCCTCTAATCATAATAACAACAATAGGTTCTCTCCTAGACCTTACATGAAAAGAAAAGCACCTAAGCCTGAAATTGTCTTTACACCTCATGATAGAACTGGAGAGAAAGAAGGACCTCTTTACATCACTGTGAAAATAATGGGAAACCCTGTGGATGGAACTCTTATTGATCCTAATTACATGACTAATGTTTCCACTAAGGAGTTCCTCTTTTCACATCAACTAATGCAAGGTTCTTATGACCTCTCGAGCATGATGATTAAGACACATACGGGAACCTTTTATCAGGCCTTTGGGTAAGATATTGTTGTTAGTAACGCTTTCTAGAAAACATGTTAATGGTTTGATGTTGTCCCTGTTTCTGACCTTTTTATTATAAAATTGGTACATCCTTGGCTAAAAGAAATGAAAGCTACCCCTTCAACAATACACCATTGTCTAAAATTCCCTCTGGATGGTTGTATAATCACTGTCCCTCACAACAAGTATAGACCTTTGGGTCATAAAACACATTACAAGTTGAATTACTTTTGGGATAAAACTAAAACATCTAATACTCCTCCACAAGAAATGACAAAAGATAAACAACCCGCATGTGAAGATAACTTTAGACCAAAAGGACGAGGTCCCTATGCTGAGGTTCCTCCCCCAAAATCCTTACAAGGATCGGGAGATCATTGTCAACAACAAAATGTTCCAGCGCGACAAGTGAGGTTTGATCTCGATGCTTCATCTTCTAATTTACAACAACCTATGATGGAGCAAGGCCCTGTCTTACAAGAGATAAGTGGTTGAAGAAAGAGAAATAGAAAAACAAGAGAAAGAAGGAAAAGAAGAGAAGAATATGCTATAAACCTTGTCTCTCAACAAGAAAACATTGATCCTAACATTAAACAAAACAAAGACGATGAAAAAGATATGAATTTGGCTATGGTACCATATGCCCCACTATCCACCATCATTAGGGAGTGGGAAGATGATGATGATGATTTGCTTATAGACAACTTCTAGTCTAACAGGGGCCCTATAGGTAAGTACCTCTAACCCTTTATCTCTCTTGTGATGTGCTTCCCCTATGATGTGTTATATGTTGTCTAGGTGTCCTGGGATGACCTCAAATTCTCCCATAAGGTTCAGGATACCAGGAGACCACCTCTGTTGTGACCTTCTTCTATTTGTATCATCATTCTTCTATATTTCCTCTCTCTCTCTAATTTCATTTTGTGTGTTGTGTCTGATGGACATAGTGTCATGGTTGGTGACTTGGGGGCACCCTCCTACATGATTGTCCCTAAGACACTTATTTCTCCTCTCTTATTTATTGTTTCCCTTCCTCTATTGTTTCCATCTAGTGGGCAGATGACGACAAACATTTATATTGATGCAGACCTAGTGTCCCTTTTGAGAACAATCAAAAATTGGACTTAGTTCCTAATATGACGATGAGGTTGTATATCTTATCCGACGCTTGGTTAGTGGAAGCACTCATGCTTTCCACGTAGTGAATTTTATGATGTTTCTATCAAATTTACAAACCTTAACAATACTATTGCTCTATGCACCTTTGTTTGCCTTTGAGTCCGGCCTTGGCAGTACTCAATTTAGAGAGCTTCATGATATAGCCCTACAGTTATCCTCGAACTCCAAATCTGTTGTATAACCTTGGCTCTTTGTGTGGTTAATCATATGCATTGATGTTGTTGTTTATCATGATGTTGTAGATACTAACATGTTTCTTGCAGGGATGTGTCTGTGGGAACATTTGGTGATCGTAAAGTACATGTCACCTTCGGGGGGTATGGGCTTTGCAAAAGTCGGTGTTCCCTTGTGTGTTTTCTTCCTACCTCAATGTGCTTGATATCGATGCATGATATCAACCACCTTAAGGTTGGGACATATAAGGTAAGCTATCTGTTATAGATGTTAGCAATGTGTTTGACCTCAGATGCATAGACTTGCATCCCAGAGTAGTGCATTGTGCATCCTGAGTTTGTTTGTAATCAATCAATCAATCATGTAAGCCCCCTGCAGAGGTGAGATATCTAGCATATCCTTTTTTCTTAAGCCCTCTGCGGAGGCAGGGATGGTGTATTTCTCAGAGCAGATTACATCATCTTGTCATTTTCAAAAGTCCTCTGTGGAGGCGGGGAGCGGTTCTGTGACTAACTCAACCCTTAAGTGTGTTTTTGGTGATTGTTGTGGCGAAGCCCAATCATCGGTGTGTGCCTGTAATGTGCCTGAGATGGTGTTAGACCTAGAAATAGGTACACTCCATCATTTGCTTTCCATGTTTTCTCCGTGTCTTCAAGTGTGTGTGTTTTGGCATGCTTGTTTTGTATGGCATGTTTGTTGCCCCATATGCAGAGACCAGCACCTTCGAGTAGTGCTTCCTGCATTTTGGGAGGTTTTGTGTGTATTGCGTGTGTGTTGCCCCATATGCAGAGACCAACGCCTTCAAGTAGTGCTTCCTGCATTTTTGGGAGGTTTGTTTCCTTTCCAGTACTTGCATTTGCATTCCATATATATAAGAAAAAGAAAAGAAAAGATATCATTTCTATCTTCCATGCATTAATGTGTCTTCTATGCATTGATTGTCTGCTCCGTGTTTTGTGTGACTGTAACTGTCTTCTCCGTGTTTTGCATGCCTATTACTGTTTCCTATGTGATTGGCATGTCTTCTCAATTTTGATGTGTTTGTTGTGTTTGTGACCTTACTTTAATGCATGTATTGGCCTCATGTTTATACATACATTAAAGTGGGGGCTAAATGTAACATCAGTAAATGTCCCCTTGGGGGCTTTTCCCTCATAAGGTTTACCTCCCTGGTCTTTAGCATGCATTTAGGACATTTTAGTTCATATGTTGGCATCCTGATGGAATGAGACCTGGGTAACATGACAAATGGGACCTAGGAGGACCCCTTGAGTTGTACCCTGCCTAAAATAGGGGGGTCAACTTGGGTGCCCGTACCCTAGTCTTGCCCTATTTTGGGGCAGCCCCAATTTTTGGGTGTTGGTTAGTGACCGTTATTAGGTCCCTTTGCCGACATGGTAAGTTTGAATTTCAAATATCTTGGCGGGAGTTCTCGTGTAGGTATTCATTTGTAAAACTAGATGATTACTAGCAAGCTATTGTGTTCTCAAGGTGATCCAAGGATTTCTATTATGTTGCAAGAGAAGACTTGTATGTTTTGTGTGTTGATATTTGTAGATTTGAGCATCAATTCCTTCATGGCATGAAGAGTGTCTTCCTCCATGAAAGCTTCACTACAAGGTGACATATCATTGTGTTTTTATCATTAATTCCTTTAGTTTTTGGTCTTTGCCTCACAAGGGCACGCCCTCTTTATCTGACAATGGTGTTCAGAGACTTAAGTGTTGCAAGTATGGGCCTAACTGGTGTTGTCATTGATGTCAACACACTCCTGTTGCATTAATGATAAGCTTTGGTTGAGCCGTGAGCTGAGGATATTGAGAAAATTAGTCTCAATCAGGAACAGTGAAGAACAATGATGACAGTAAGGCAAAAGTCCAAGATAGGATGACGATCAGAGAATACAGATTAAAGGGTTTGTAGATATGTGTCTTTAGGTGATCCAGTAGAGATTTCAAAGGTCTGCATGTAGATATGAAGAAGTTGTGGCCGCTCAAGTAAAACTGGTTCCGGTAGGTGTTCAGAGGTAACAGAGTGACACAGATAGGTCCGGTGAGATTCAGAAGTACAATTTCCTGCTCTGTGGATTTGAGGGAGTGTTGAGGAAGTCCTTGTGATGTGTCAACTTGATTGGTTCATGAATTGAAGGTCTAGAAGTATCCATTATTTTGTGACAGTGCTGACAGACTGTGTTCTTGAGGTTCTAGATAAAAGAGAGAAGGATTTTAGTATGCAGATGAAGTGCGGATGTTCTTGGTGATTTAGGCAACCTTGTGAGGGACTTTGGATTGTGTCCAGTGTGTGTTAGTGGTCTGCATTGGATTTGGAGCTCGCTATTGAAGAATAACCTCTAGATGATGGTGTTCTTCCTAAGACTGGTCGACCAGATAAGTTACACATCCTGCGGATGTTCTTGTGGATGTTTGCTGACTTAGATGATCATTCCTAAGTGGATGTCTTGTATAATTAAGAGATTACAAAGTCATTTCAAAGGTGTGCTTGTGGAGATGAGATAATAGTGATGAGGAGGAGAGTGAAAGGTAGAGCAGAAGTATTAGGCGTAAATGGAATTGATTCAAGCATAGTGAAGATGCTATTCCCCAGTTCATGTATGTGATAATTATCTCTTTATAAATAGTGTGTCTCTTGTAAGCAGTGAGCCTCTTGTCAGCAGTGAGCCCTAATTGGCATGTGTCATTTTATTCTTTCTATTCTTCTAACAGAGAATACAATCTTGGGTTAATCGCCCCGTGGTTTTTCCCTTAACTGGGTTTTCCACATCAAAATTTTGGTGTCTTATGTGTTGATGTGTTTCTGCTTTTGATTTGAATGCATTATGTTTTATGATTGATATACTGTTAATCACTAAGAGGATTTAAGTGTGTAATTGGAGAAAGTTTTAGACAACTGATTCACCCCCCCTCTTAGTGGTGTGCCCTAAGTCTAACAATTGGTATCAGAGTCGAGTTCCTCTAAAAGGAGCTTAACCGCTTGAGGAGATCCAAGATGTCATCTTACAAGAAGGATAGTTTGAAGTTTGATGGAACCAATTTTAATCTCTGGAAATGTCGCATGAAATGTCACTTGAGATGTATGGGAATGGCGTACTGGACCATGGCTACAACACAGTATGTACCTCCACAGGGTGGTCCAAAAACCCAAAATGAAATCACAAATGCTGAAAATAATCTGTAGACTATAGAGGCTCTTCTAAGTGCATTATCTGATTCAGAGCTCTCAAATGTTATTGACCTACCAACTGCTTTTGATATTTGGCAAAAACTAGAACTTCTGCATGAAGGAGACAAGTATGTCAAATGTGCAAGGTTGCAAAGTCTGAAAGGAAAATTCAAAAATCTAAAGATGAGAGAAGATGAAAACATCACTACTTTTATGCCAAGAGTAAATGAGCTCGTTTATGGAATCAGAAATGCTGGTGGAGTCTTGTATGAAGATGAGATTGTTGGCAAATTTTTGAGATCCCTTCCAGCTTCTTACAAAATCAAGGTTGCTTCCATTGAAGAATTCAGAGCCCATACAACTGTCACAAGAGATCAATTGGCTGGAAAATTGCCTGCATTTGAAATGACAGAGTTTGGAGATGACCCCCCCAAGACTGAATCTGCATTCAAAGCTAGTGTCTCTGTTAAAGGTAAACAAAGGTTTGATCCAAGAGAGAATTCATCAAGGAAGCTATCATGGTATGAAAAAGCAAGAAAAGATCTGGAAGAAGAAGAAGTAGAAACTGCTCAACTTGAATCCCTTATTGCAAAGAGGCTGCCAAGAGGATCCAGAAAGTATGAAGGAAAATTACCTTTTAAGTGTTATACCTGCAATAAGATTGGTCATTTTGCCTCAAGGTGTCCTTAAAGGTTTTCAAGGCAAAATCCTAACAAGCCAAGGTTCCAAAAGAACTGTTACTATGTACATGAAGATGATGATAATAAAGAAGTAACAGATGATGAATCAGAGATAAGAAACAAATCTAGAAATGAATGGGTGTTCATTTCCATCAAGGAAGAAGATCCAATGTCCTCTATATCTGTCACTCATAAGACTGTGGAAAGAGCTCTGGCTGCCCAAGTTGAAGAGAAAGATGATTGGGCCATTGATAGTGGATGCTCTCACCATATGACAGGTGACAAAAATAAGTTCATAGATTTGGAGAGGTGTGAAGGAGGAGTGGTAAAGTTTGGTGATAATTCTACTAGTAGAATCAAAGGAAGAGGAACTATTTCTTTTGATGGAAGGAACAAAACTAGTAATGTACTATATGTTGAAGGTTTGAAGAACAATCTTCTCAATGTTGGACAACTGGTGGACAAAGGCTATGATCTCTGATTCAAGAATGGAAAATGCAAGATCTTTGAAAGTTCCTTAACAGAGATTGCATCTAGTACTCAAAATAAAGGTAATATCTTCCACTTGGTTGGTACTGGTAAAAATTGTTTATTTGTTCAAGTTGATCAGAGTTGGTTATGGCATAGAAGGATGTGTCATGTGAATTTTGATAATATCATCAAGATAAGCAATACTCAGGCTGTAAGAGATCTTCCAAAATTGGTGAAACCTACTAACATCTTGTGCAAGGAATGTCAGTTGGGTAAGCTGAGTAGAGTCACATTCAAAAGTAAGGAACTGTCTTCTACCGGATTATTGGACTTGGTTCATACTGATCTTTGTGGTCTGGCAAGAATCAGGAGTATTCAAGGTGATAGATACTTCATGCTACTAATTGATGATTATTCCCGGATGATGTGGGTAACCTTTCTAAAAGAGAAATCAGAAGCTCTTGAAAAATTCAAAAAATTCAAGGCTATGGTAGAGAATGAAACCGGATTAAAATTGAAGTGTCTAAGGTCTGATAGAGGTGGAGAATTCACATCTGGTGGGTTCATAGAGTTCTATGAGAAACATGGAATTAAGAGACAATTGTCTGCTCCTAGGACTCCACAGCAGAATGGAGTAGTGGAGAGAAAGAACCGGACCATCTAGGAAGCATCTAGGACCATGATGATGGAAGCAAATGTTCCTCAGATCTATTGGAGAGAAGCTGTCAGCATTGCAGTCTATACTCTCAATCGAGTTCAAATCAGAAGCAATATAGGTAAGACTCCTTATGAACTTTGGTTTGGCATTACTCCTACTATAAGATATTTCAGAGTCTTTGGTAGCAAATGTTAGATCAAAAGAGATGAAGATCTAGGCAAGTTTGATGCTTGAAGTGATGAAGGAATATTCTTGGGTTACTCTACTCAAAGCAAAGCATACCGGTGTTATAACAAGAGACTAAGAAAGATGATAGAAAGTACAAATGTGAAGGTTGATGAGGGAATTGAGAAACCCTCAAGGTTTTATGAGTATGATGAAGATGATCAGAACGATGTTCTGATTCAAGGAGCCCAAGCCTCTTCTAAGAGTCAGATTCAAACTGATCTAGTAAACCAGGAAGAAGAGATGGCTTTCAATGAGCCTGATCAAGATTTAGAAGTGCAAGAAATTCCCAAAGTTCCCAGGTATGTAAGACTGAACCACTCTGAAGATTAGATCATAGGTGATAAAAGCAAAGGAGTACAAACAAGAAGGAAAATTGCTCAAGATTCAGAAGAGTATTGTCTGATTTCAAAGATTGAACCTAAGACAGTGAATGAAGCTGGCAATGATGAAAACTAGACTAAAGTAATGGAGGAAGAGCTGGTGCAAATTGAGAAAAATCACACTTGGGATCTTGTTCCTAGACCTAGAAACAAGAATGTGATTGGAACAAAATGGGTTTTCCGGAACAAACTGAACGAAGTTGGTGAAGTAATCAGAAATAAAGCTTGATTGGTCTGTAAGGAATATTCTCAAATAGAAGGAATTGATTTTGAAGAAACTTTTGCTCTGGTGGCAAGCATTGAAGCAGTCAGGTTATTTTTTCTTTTGCTACCTTCAAGGATTTCAAGGTATATCAGATGGATGTCAAGTCTGCCTTCCTGAACGGTGACTTGGAAGAAGAAGTGTATATAGAAAAACTAGATGGATTTCAATTGTCTGATCATGGTGATATGGTCTGCAAGTTGAAAAAGGCACTGTATGGACTGAAGCAAGCCCCAAGGGCCTAGTATGAAAGATTGGATAAGCACCTTTTGAAGATTGGTTTCAATAAAGGTACTGTTGACAGTAATTTGTATTTCAAAATTGATCATGAAAACTTCTTGATTGTTGAAGTGTTTGTTGATGTATCATTTTTGGAGGAAGAGATAGTATGTGTAAAAATTTTGCAAATCAAATGAAAAATGAATTTGAGATGTCCATGCTTGGTGAAATGAATTTTTTCTTGGGTCTACAAATCACTCAAACAAAGAAAGCAATCTTCATTTCTTAGACCAAATATGTGAAATAATTGTTAAAGAAATTTGGGATGGAAGACTCAAAACCAATGAATACTCCCATGGCAACTGGATGTAAATTGAGCAAAGATGATGAATCTCCTAAGGCTGATCAGACAAAGTATAGGTCAATGATTGGAGGACTATTGTATCTTACTCAAACTAGACCAAACATTATGCAGGTTATTGGTCTAGTTGCTAGATTCTAGGCTGATCCTAGAGAATCTCATGTCACGGCAATCAAGAGGATTTTTAGATATCTAAAAGGGACAATTGAGTATGGTTTGTGGTATCCTAGAGATCATGATTTCTCTCTTCATGCATATACAGATGCAGATTGGGCAGGTGATGTGGATGACCGGAAGAGTACCAGTGGAGGAGCATTCTTTTTGGGGAAGAGATTGGTTTCTTGGCTAAGCAAGAAACAAGAGGCAATATCTCTATCTACAACTGAAGTAGAATATATTGCAGCAGTAGGTAGTTGCACTCAAGTTTTGTGGATGAAGCAGATGCTAAGAGATATCAAAGTGGAGTATGAGGAACCTATCACAATCTTTTGTGATAATTCAAGTGCAATAAACATATCTAAGAATCCGGTGTTGCATTCAAAAACTAAAAACATATCCATCAAATTTCACTTTTTGAGAGAGCAAGTGAACAAGAATGAAGTCAGATTGGAGTTTGTTCCTTCCAAGGATTAGATTGCGGACATCTTTACTAAACCTCTACCTAAGAACTCTTTTGAGTATCTCAGGGAGAAGTTAGGGGTTATTGTCCCTCCACTGATGAACTAAGGTGCACTGAGGTGCATCAGTCTGGTGGATATCACAGTCATATCTTGTGATCCGGATTGATGGGGAGCTGCTACTCAGGGAGAGCAGCAGGTATGATTCTGAAGTGTTGGAATTGCAAGTATGTGCCCTTTGCCATTGATGTCAAAGGGGGAGAGAAGACATGTAAAAAATAAGTGGTTGCTGATCAAATGGGTAGCAGTAAAGGGAGAGAAGACATGTGAATGGTTGTTGCTGATAGGGGGAGCTGTGATATCAAGAAGAAGTTCTTGTCTTGATGGTTAAAACAATTTTTCACATCATATTTTGCCATCAATGACAAAGGGGGAGATTGTTGCAAGTATGGGCCTAATTGGTGTTGTCATTGATGTCAACATACTCCTGTTGCATTAGTGATAAGGTTTGGATGAGCTGTGAGCTAGGGATATTGAGAAAATTAGTCTCAATCAGGAATAGTGAAGAACAGTGATGACAGTAAGGCAAAAGTCCAAGATAGGATGAGGATCAGAGGATGTGGATTAAATGGTTTGTAGATATGTGTCTTTAGGTGATCCAGTAGAGATTTTAGAGGTTCGCATGAAGATATGAAGAAGTTGTGGCCGCTCAAGTAAAGTTGGTTCCGGTAGGTGTTCAGAGGTAACAGAGTGACATAGACAGGTCCGGTGAGATCCGGAAGTATAGTTTCCTGCTCTATGGATTTGAGGGAGTGTTGAGGAAGTCCTTGTGATGTGTCAACTTGATTAATTTATGAATTGAAGGTCTGGAAGTATCCATTCTTTGGTGACAGTGGTGATAGACTGTGTTCTTGAGGTTTCAGATAAAAGAGAGAAGGATTTCAGTATGTAGATGAAGTGCGGATGTTCTTGGTGATTCAGGAAACCTTGTGAGGGACTTTGGATTGTGTCCAGCGTGTGTTAGTGGTCCGCATTGGAGTTGGAGCTCGCTATTGAAGAATAACCTCTAGATGATGGTGTTCTTCCTGAGACTGGCCGACCGGATAAGTTACACATCCTACGGATGTTCTTGTGGATGTTTGCCAACTTAGATGATCATTCCTAAGTGGATGTCTTGTATAAATAAGAGATTGCAAAGTCATTTCAAAGGTGTGCTTGTGGAGATGAGATAATAGTAGCGAGGAGGAGAGTGAAAGTCAGAGCAAAAGTATTAGGCGTAAATGGAACTAATTCAAGCATAGTGAAGATGCTATTCCCCAATTCATGTATGTGATACTTATCTCTTTGTAGATAGTGTGTCTCTTGTAGGTAGTAAGCCTCTTGTGAGCAATGTGCTTGAGTAGTGAGCCCTAATTGGCATGTGCCATTTTGTTCTTTCTATTCTTCTAACAGAGAATACAATCTTGGGTTAATCACCCCGTGGTTTTTCCCTTAACCGTGTTTTCCACGTCAAAATCTTGGTGTCTTATGTTTTGATGTGTTTCTACTTTTGATTTGAATACATTATGTTTTATGATTGATATACTGCTAATCACTAAGAGGATTTAAGTGTGTAATTGGAGAAAGTTTTGCACAACAGATTCACCTCCCCCACTCAGTTGTGTGCCCTAAGTCTAACATTAAGTGTCCTCCGGGGTTTGATTGAGGCAAACCTCTAAACACCACAACCCCCAAACCAATTCTTGTGATTGCAGGTTATAGGTGTCGCATCTGGGAAAAGTTGAGTTGTAGGAGCTGGGCAAGCATCAGGGATTCAGGATCTAAAGGAAAGATGGACAAAGGAGCACTTCCAAGACTAGGGCACTCGCTCCAATGTCCTCCACATATAGATTTCAAAGAACATAAGTTACAGGGCTGATCAGTGTCTGAAGGAGGTCCAAATTCCCCAAAAAAGTAGGTACCTTGGACTTGGGCGCTCACTCTAGTGTCCTCGACTGTTCCGCTTCAGAATCCCAAAAATAGGTATTCTGTAATTCAGTATTTTACTCCCATCTACAAGGGCTTTTTCCATAATTCATTCGTTGTTGTCATATTTGCATAATTAGGGTTTTAATGGTCAATTGGACATAAGAGAAGGAAAAATTGATAATTAATTCCCTAATCCTAGTTTCCCTACATCTGAAAGTGACTCTAGGGTATGATAGTGCTTGCCACTTGACCCTAGATCCTTCAATGTTTAGTGGAGATGCAGATTTTAACATCTAAACAACAAAAGATTAACAAATCCAATTTTACCCTAAACATAACCATGCCACGGTTTCTATAATTATCAAGTGCACCAATATTTCAAAATCTACTTTATGCATATCTTGCCATCATTTCATTCGGATGCTACCAATTCATAACAACTAGTTTCAATTTCATCCTGACCTATCATAAAAATGAGAATATCTCCATTAGGGCAGGTATAGCTTGTTTGAAAGCTTCATGTGCTAGGTCTATATTTCCTTGTTTTGTGGCCATGCCTTCCAATAATTCAATTTGGGCATATTCTGTAATATGAGTGACGAAAAACCACTCCAATAAAACCTTCTTCCTTGCACTGGGCCTTCTCCATAATCCACTGCAAGTTACCTTTTCTTCTACTATGATAGATGTCCATACTTAGTTCAGAAATTCCTTTGTGTATCCCATCATCAGTGTACCTTGCCAAGCAGTTCATAATCTTTCATTTAAATGCAAGTAAAATTAAAAACAACTCCATGTCTTGCAATCATTTGGGCTATGGGTAAATACCCATCTCTCAGTCGGGTATTGTAGTACCCAGTAGTAAGCTCAGGAGAGTGAGATCTAGAGCCATAATGCCAATGAATACTAGCCACTTTACCATAAAGTTTAGGACTAGTGTCACCAAAAATTCCTTCACCTGCATTTCACTCAGAGCCTTTACAACAAATTCATTCTGCTAGTTGTATTTGTTTGAGATTTTCTAAAGCTTTTTCAATTAGATCCAATTCGATGAGTATATCTATGATCAGGGCATTCCTTGTGATGGTACAAATATAGAGTTGATACCGCTCTTGATTCATCTATCTCCTCTGACCTTGTGCATACATTGCTACCAGTTTATTTCCAACTATAATATTTGACAGTGATCTACCTTCAATTATGCTTTGAGGACGTCCATACCCTGTGGCAGGTCTCCTATTTTGTTGCAGAATAAGAGAATGCTTCGTGGAGGGAGAAGAAGAATCTGTTGTATAATGCTCATCAACGGTCTTCTAGGGAGCTATTCTTTTCCATTGATCCTTTCATATTTCATCCTTATGAGTCCCACAGAAATCCAACAATGAGGAGTCAGCGATCGACATTTATTAAGAACTTTGAACTATAATATAAGGAGTTCAAATACTTAGAAAACTTCTGACAAGAAGGATGTGATGAAATTTTTACTATCCCCAAATAGAAGGTAAGTCAGAAATTCGGCAACTTCACAAACTATCGAACTCATCCAAATGGGGTTCAAAAGTTCCCAAAATCCCTGACAACATGACATTATATATTCATAAAGTTCACAAAATTTTTGCATTGAATAGAAATAGTTAGCTTTTATAAAGTCATTTACTTTCAAACATTGGACTAGAAAATTTGGCAGGCTCAGTTGTAAGACTAACACAATAGGACACCTTAATGTGGTCAAATGTTTTTAATGCATCATGAATGCTTTAGACTACTAAGTAATTGGATTTTGGGAAGTTAAATTCTAGGTGCACAAAGACACAGGGCATAAAAGTTTAAAATTTTTAGGTTCAAAAATGAGGGTAACAAGGGGTTAGGGGCTTAGGGGTTTAGGGTTGCTTGATTTTAGGGTTTAAGTGTTAGGGGTTAGGGTTTAGGGGCATTATTTAGGGTTTAGGTTTTATGGTTTAGAGGTTTAGTTTTATGGTTTAGGTAGAGGGGAGAATAGGGATCCCTATCTCTATCTCTCTGGACATATGGATCCCTATCTCTTTATCTATCCCTCGCTACCTCTCTCTCCTCCTCTCTATCTCTCTCCCCATCCCTCTACCTCTTGAAATCTCTCTCCCTATACATCTCTAGACATCTCTTGATCTCTTTCCCTATCGAGCCATCTATTCTTATAACCCCATCTCTTAATATACCCCTCTCTACCTCTCTCTCTGTATTTCCCTATCTATCTCTCCCTTGCTAGATCTATCTCCCTATATCTCCCCTCTCTCTATATATATGTATCTCTATCTTTCTCCCTATATAGACCCCTTTCTCTATCTCAATCCCCATCTCTCCCTCTCCCCATCTCTATCTCCACCTATCCTCTCTATCTCCATGTCCCTCTCTATCTCTCCATGTCTCTTGATCCCTCTCTATATATAGGGTAGAGAAATGAAGAGAGAGAGAGAGACTCTCCCATGTAGATACAAGGTTACATTTATCCCTCCTTGTTTTAAAAAGTTCTATTGCATGAATCACATGGATATTTGAGTCTATGGATACTCTTGGACCATCACTTGATTACCTATTTGATGGACTACATGCATAGTTACAATATATTTTATGTGAGAGCATGACATCCTAGACCATGATTTTGGCACCAACATTTAGAAGGTTATGATTTTTGCATGCATGCACCTTTATGTTTTCATGCTTCTTAGAATACGAGCGCATTATAACTTGAGCACATTTTGGGAAGCATGGAAAATGGTAAAAAAACATGTGGGTTCCGTGTTTCAGACCCCACATGACTGTTATTCCTTCTTTTCACGAGTATATCAGACAAGAAAACACTTTTCATGTTGTTTGACTAATTAAGAATCATTTTTATATCAATCTACCACCTTTTTTTGTTTTTTTAATGTAGAAGAACTGATTTTGCATGTTTTTGGAGAAAATTTGATTATTTAAACTAAAACTTTCATGTTTCATGTGTGATATTGTTTCAAAGCTAATTATCATTGATATATAGATTGAATTTGATGATATATGTTTGTTTTTTCCATAAATTTCACTAATCCTATTCTAGAATTATACAGAATTCATAATCAAACTTGCAAAAAACAAGAATTTGAGGATTTTGAAGCCATCTTTTGGACAATTGGTCAACTGCAATATCAAATTCTAAGGCATGTTCAATTTATGTCCATTTTAATTCACATATATATGTTCTTATGTTCTTTATGTCTTTAAATGTCTTTATGTCTTTGTTTTTTTTATGTTCTTTATGTTCTAAGATATATATAACTTTTCCTACATGTAAAGTTTTCCTCTAATCTTAGACACATATTAGATCAAGGTTAGCTTGGGCCCATAGTTAAATTTGAATTCAAAATTCTGGGGATCAAATATGTAGTTATAGATTTGCCTTAGGCTAGGGAATACAAAATTTGTAAATTAGATCCAAATCCTTAGAATATGTGGAGTTAGATTTAATTAAGGCTCTAGTTAATTGCCAATATTTATTAAAAACATGAAACTTGTACACTAGTAATTTCATATGAAAAATAGATCAAAGAAAGTCCAAAACAAAGGAGAAAAGTGTAAGGTATGCACTTTTCACCATTACATTTCACCTCCATTTAACTTACATATGAACTACTATGAATCATGTATGTCAAAGTAAATAAGTAGCCAATATGGAGTAAATGAAAATTACATATAAAGATGATATGGATATGGATAAAGACTCTCTATGTCCTTCTAATTATCACTTCATATTGAAACCTACAAGTACAAACTTCCATGAGTAGCATCTAATCAAAAATAAAATAGGCATGAACAACAACTACTTGATAATGTTAACATACAAAAAGGAAAAGTAAAAAGAGCATAATAGGCTACCAAGGAGCCTATAACAAAATGAGTGATATGACTATGAAGTAGTTTGTATAAATAAATTAATAAATGTTGTCATGAATAAGATTCATCATAAGCTATGAAATTTTCATTATAGTCATAATTATGAAAGGGACACTAGTGATATCATATGCCACCACCAATTGGATACATATAAGGGATCTGTTGGTACTCTTCACAATAAATCTTGCACTCTAAAGTGCAAGAACAACTCTTGAGACTGGGGATGTAGAAATAGGATAGAAGGAAAGGGCTCATGATCAAACACAAGATGGTAAAGGTGCCAATGTGTTAAGACAGGGTTAACCTTCTTCACTTTAGACATCACTAAGTTTGGGAGGGTGATCCTTGAGGTTCAAATGGAAAAATTAATCAAAGACAAGGAAAATAAAACCAAATTTGAGGGAAAACTCACCTTATGTAAATAGAACTCTTGAAAAGGTGTTACTAGCCCCAATTCTACAAGTTTGCTAACTCAAATTTAGAACCTCCTTCAAGTACAATAAGATTGCCATACAAGAAACTAATTTAATCAAAATTATTATTTTCCTAAAGATTTCTTTTGCATTTAAATGACATAATTCATGTTTGATAGTTAATGTGACTGTTGACCTATTTTTCCTCCGAATATCACCCGATCTTTCGAATATCATCTTTCCTTCCAAATATCACCCTGATGTGACGATGACGTCACCATCATCACCCTATCTTCCAACTATTCCCCCCATCCGATAGCATGATGATGACATCATGGTGACTGTAGCGATAAACCAAGTCATATGCCGCTGACGTCATCCAGATCCATTTCGGGGGAGGATCATCTTTCTTGCGAAGGTCATCATATTTATGCCAACCCGATCTTTCACATCAAGATGATATTTTAACATCGGGTGATCTTAGTTGAAGATCATCCTGATGTTGGTGCTACTAAGTTTCTAAGTATGGCCTGATCTTCCGAGGGGTCATCACATTTGAATATCGGGTGATCTTTGTTAAGATCACCCTG
The DNA here is from genome assembly GCA_027924645.1 of Cunninghamia lanceolata. Classification (NCBI taxonomy): domain Eukaryota; kingdom Viridiplantae; phylum Streptophyta; class Pinopsida; order Cupressales; family Cupressaceae; genus Cunninghamia; species Cunninghamia lanceolata. Next base: position 551,052 of record BSBN01000247.1, on the reverse strand, counting down.
ATGATATTTTATTACTTCATGATCATCTGGATCATCTTGATGCTGCTGACGTCATTTCTATGTTAGGGCGATATTTAGAGCAACAAGATATCATGCTGAAGGAGGATGATGATGAGGCTCATGATGATGCCGTCGGGAGCAAAATCACTGACATTATATATGCTCATGGCTTGGCTTATAAAGTGATAGAGGCGTCTCCTTCGGGTGCATGTGGGATAATCAATTCCTGCAGAAATTTGAAAATATCATGATGATGACATTTTGGCGGGAATTCTTTAGGAGGTTTTTTGGAGTTGGATCTGCATGTCGGTCTTGTGGACTTTTTCAATGATGACCTTTTGAGTTGGTGCAGATATTTTTTGCATTCACTGCAACACAGGAGGGGGCAATTCGCATTAATGATTAGAAATATCTTGCCACCACCTAGTTTTAGATATCTTGTCCACCACCTGGGTGTGGAAGATCGAGGAGGAAGCTACTCACATTAATGATTCTAAATATCTCCTCACCTGCCCCTGTTCTAGATCTTTTGGCACCATTACTCCTGGCAGGTGGACGTCCCTTCAGGAAGATATTTCTGATGACAGCTCCTTGAGTGGATTTTGTAACCAACCTAGGTTAGTTTTGAATTGCTATATAAGCTGAGGTTTATGATGTAATAAAGGTTGGAAATTTTTTGGAGCATCTGGTTCTCCCTGTTTCCAAACAAAGCTTTCAGTTACTGTAACCTTGCCTTCTTACTAAATATATGCAAGTTATCATGCCTTTTGCTGATTTTCTAGTTCTGTGTGAATCTGCATATGGTTGTATGTGAATGTCTCTATTCCTCTCAATCATCTTGCTTCTTGCCTCTGCTAGAATCATCTAATCTATGTATATCTGCTTTCTATATCTGGCTGTGTTGTGCATCCTCCAGTTCTGTGAAAGTTTCTTTAGTCTGTCTGGTGTATCACCCTTGTTTTCAAGCTTTTATTTCATTTCCATTGCAAGCTTTCCTTCTCCCTTTTCCCCCCAACATTTCAGTAGTTTAGGTGATAGCTAGACAAGGAAGCCAGCCTTCTCCGAAGGTCTGATCTCACTTAGCAAGGTCCCACACCTAGAGATCAGTCCCATGTTACTCCATTTTGCAGAGGCTTCACAGGTATATGCATGGGTGCAAGGCTGGGTGATAACAATTCTGGCACGCCCAGTGGGACTCGGTATGATGAACTTATCATCAAAATACTGAGAGATTTGGTGTTTCTCCCAGTATCATCAGCCTTTGGAGGCAGTACAAACAACACCATGGTGACTCTAATGGCGAATCAGCTGGTTACAGTAGTCCAGTTTTCCAAGCAGCTAATGAGGTTGGTGCTACTTGTTAGTTTTACTATCATTTGATAGTTTTCTTAGCATTTGGTGACTCTTCTGATGTCCTAACTCCCATCCTAGTGTTTTAAGACCCTGTGATCTATATTCATTCCTAGCTTGTTACCTAGACTTGCCTATGTTCATGCTTTACCCTTGCAATGCCTAGTTATCAACACCACAACAGTTACCCACCTCCATTCCATGAAAATTCAGGCGATTGGTCCCCATATCAGCAATACCAGGCCCCCAATGCCTCTGAATTCACTCCAAACAACCCCTCTCCTCATTGCAGTTAGCAATACCAGCAGGAGCATTTTCAAACTACTCTTGCTTGTCCTTATTTGTAGCCTGCTCATTCTTACAGCCAGCCTTGTGAAACCCTTTATGCTCAAAATCAAGCCTGCAATCTCCCTAGTCAGCCCCAAAATGATGCTGATTTGGGTAGCCTGGAGAGTTGGTTACTGGATTACCTAAGGAAAATGTTAGAAATAGATAGAGAAGCACAGTATAACATGTAGCAAGATGAGCTTGCACATCAGGCTTATTTGCATCAGCAGGAGATAGAAAATAGAAGTGTATGAAGAGAAATCCTTGACCATGCAACTTGCAGCTAAGGAGAAACACATGAAACAATTGCTTGCTCAAGAACAAGAGCTCAAAGTAAAAAAATTCTCTCCTATTTCTAGCTTCAAGCAAGTCCATCCTTCGAACCAAAGTGAATCTGTGAAGGTGGCTCAAGCTTCTATGTTATGGCAGCCTTCTTGGGCCCACCATCCTAGTTATAAAATGCCAAATCTTATGAAGGCCGATCCTCTCATGCCAGTTCAAAATCAAGAGGAGGAAAAGGTTGTCGAATCTAGGCCTGTCATAATCCCAAGTTTCAGGCATCCCTCTGCCTTGAAGGTGCCAAGTTGGAAAGGGCCATCTTTTTCACCTTGTGAGGACCCTCCATCAAATATACAAACAGAAATATGCTCTAGCATCCAGCTAGCAGAAGAAGAGCAGAGGAGGTTTTTGTTGGCTCCATATCAAAAGTTGGAAACTCAGTTAGCCCTCACTTTTCCAAACCCTTTCTATGAAGAAGAGAGTTCCAAGGTCAGAATACCAAGCTTCAAGTAAGGAGAGTCTCCTAAATGTCCTAAATTGGATATTCCAAGTTTTAGAGGGCCTCATCCACTACAACAAGAGCAACCTAGACTCCACAAGTTTCCAGGCTTCAACGCCTTTATCCCTTCACAAGACTTTGTTCCTGTGCAAACTCAAATTATCATTCCCTAGGAACAAATTTGTCCAGAATCCTCTCCCCTCCAAGAAATTCAAAAAGATATTCAGGCTTCTTTCCCTGATGCTATTCCAATCCTTAAGGGTGGGCAAGTTGTCTACCAAGATATTTGGAAAGATGAGCCAAAAGAGGAGATGGAAGAAGACAAAACCAATGAGGAGCAGTTTGTTCCTACACTCACAAAGATAGAATTGTTTGAACCTACTACACCTGTGAGTATTGATGAGGTCACTCCACAAGTGGATGATGCTTCCCTACTTCATGAGCTACCTGATTATGTTGAGGATGAAGAGAATGAGCAGCTAGTTGTGGATATGCAACAGTAGGAGAACACCAAAAATAGTAACAATTTGCTACAGGATGAGGCTATTTTGCAAGATATCAATTTGTTGGAGGAGCTTCCTTCCTGTTGTGCATAGGAGTTTGAGGCTGATATAACATATGAAGGTTTGTAGGAAGAGGCTACCTCATTATTTGAACTTTTGCCTTCCTTTATTGAAGAGTGCAGCCATGATAACATTATGTCAGCTTTCTTAGGTTCTTTGAAGGAAGAAGGAGAAGACCAAGAGGTCCCAAGTCAGTTGTTCTACACACAAGAGCAACATGAGAACAAAATGGAGGACACCATCATGCCAAATGAGGAGCTGGGGTTTTCAGAACAACAAGAAGAGAAGAAATTAGAATAAGGATATGAAATCAACTGTGTTGATTTCCATATCATCTCAAGGGGATGCCCAATCAGGCATCTATCCCAGTTGGAGACACATCAAGAGAAGTCACCACTTGTCATGCTTACCTCTAAGCATGAAGTTGAGCATCAAAATGAGTGGGATCAGCCCACTTATTCACCACATATCAGCAACATCAGTTCAGGTGGATAGGTGAGTTTATCTCCTTTTTGGGGGAGGTCTTTATCAATTTGTCATATGCCCATCCCTCCCTCACCTCTTTTTAATTGCCCACATGCATAAGAAACATTGTAAATTGTTAAGGAGGGGTAGTTACTTTCAAGAACCAGTTAATGGCTTTGTTTAAAGTCATGTCTGATTGGTTAGTTTAGGATTAGAGTAGGTTTCATTTCTGCTTTAGTTTTCCCTTTTCCTAAGTGCTTCTACACAGGCTGCTTTGTCATTAGGAGAAAGTAGGCCTTCTCCCCTTTTTGTGTTTTGAGAGGTAGGTCCTAGTTTCCCAGCATATTTTAAACTTGACTCCATGCCTAATGGATGCTTAAGGCCACTGGTCTAATTGTTTAGCAGGCAAACATCCCATAGAGGTCACCAAAACTGTTGACCTATTTTTCCTCTGAATATCACCCGATCTTCTGAATATCATCCTTCCTTCCAAATATCACCCTGATGTGATGATGACATCACCATAATCACCCTATCTTCCAACTATTCCCCCCATCCGATAGCATGACAATGACATCATGGTGACTGTAGCAATAAACCAAGTCATATGCCACTGACGTCATCCAGATCCATTCTGGGGGAGGATCATCTTTCTTGCGAAGGTCATCATATTTATGCCAACCCGATCTTTCGCATCGGGATGATACTTTAACATTGGGTGATCTTAGTTGAAGATCATCCTGATGTTGGTGCTACTAAGTTTCTAAGTATGGCCTGATCTTTCGAGGGGTCATCACATTTGAATATTGGGTGATCTTTGTTAAGATCACCCTGATGATATTTTATTACTTCATGATCATCTGGATCATCCTGATGTTGCTGATGTCATTTCTATATCAGGGCGATATCCGCTTGTTTCACAGCTTCATGCATATTCCTGCCGGGGGTGATATTTCCAAATATCAGTCATATTCCAAGATCACCCTGATATTACGATGAAGCTACAGTGCAACCTGATATTTTGCGGGGATGATATTTCTGAATATCATCCTACCCCGAATATCATGATGATGTCATCAGGGTCTGAAGGAGCTCATATTTTCTTAACATCAGTTAGCATTCAAGAATCATCCTGATTTTCCAACATGCTGCTGACGTCATCAGGATGTTGGCAGATATTTCACATCAGGAGGATCTTTCTTCCCCAACATCTTGCTGACGTCATCCTGATTTTCAAACATCGGGGTGATTTTTTTTATCATGTTACTTCCATTAGGAAGATATTTCATATCGGGGTGACATTCTATATCTGGCTAGCATGTAGATGGCTCGCCGATGTTAGAGGTCTGGCTGACGGGTGATGGTGCTGAGGCCTGCTGACGTCAGGGTGATATTTAGAGCAACAGGATATCATACTGAAGGAGGATGATGATGAGGCTCATGATGATGCCGTTGGGAGCAAAATCACCAACATTATATATGCTCACGGCTTGGCTTATAAAGTGATGGAGGCGTCTCCTCTGGGTGCATGTGGGATAATCAGTTCCTGCAGAAATTTGAAAATACCATGATGATGACATTTTGGCAGGAATTCTTCAAGAGGTTTTTTGGAGTTGGATCTGCATGTCGGTCGGGTGGACTTTTTCAGCGATGACCTTTTGAGTTGGTGTAGATATTTTTTGCATTCATTGTAGTACAGGAGGGGGTAGTTCGCATTAATGATCAGAAATATCTTGCCACCGCTTGGTTTTAGATATCTTCTCTGCCACCTGGGTGTGGAAGATTGAGGAGGAAGCTGCTCGCATTAATGATTCTAAATATCTCCTCACCTACCCCTGTTCTAGATCTTTTGGCACCATTACTCCTGGCAGGTGGACGTCCCTTCAGGAAGATATTTATGATGACAGCTCCCTGAGCAAATTTTGTAACTGACCTAGGTTAGTTTTGAATTGCTATATAAACTGAGGCTTATGATGTAATAAAGGTTGGAAATTTTTTGGAGCATCTTGTTCTCCCTGTTTCCAAACAGAGCTTTCAGTTACTGTAACCTTGCCTTCTTACTGAATATATGCAAATTATCATGCCTTTTGCTGATTTTCTAGTTCTGTGTGAATCTGCATATGGTTGTCTATGAATGTCTCTATTCCTCTCAATCATCTTGCTTCTTGCCTCTGCTAGAATCATCTAATCTGTGTATATCTGCTTGCTATATCTGGCTATGTTGTGCATCCTCCAGTTCTATGAAAGTTTCTTTAGTCTGTCTGGTGTATCACCCTTGTTTTCAAGCTTTTATTTCATTTCCATTGCAAGCTTTCCTTCTCCCTTTTCCCCCCCAACATTTCAATAGTTTAGGTGATAGCTAGACAAGGAAGCCGACCTTCTCCAGAGGTCTGATCTCACTTAGCAAGCTTCCACACCTAGAGATCAGTCCCATGTTACTCTAGTTTGCAGAGGCTTCACAGCTGTATGCATGGGTGCAAGACTGGGTGATAACAGTGACAAACAACACACAACCCACAAATATATTTTAAGTTTCAAGTTCTTAAGATATGATCTTTTAAGTAAAACTAGGTTAGTAAGAATAAGTAACCAAATGTTTATATTGTTATTATAAAATAGTTTATAATTTGTATTTTATGATTTTGGTGGTGGTGTAAGAGAAGGAGGCAAAGAGACTAGTGTCTTCATCCAATTCGGGACACATAATTTATTTAAGATAGGAAGATACAAGAAAGAACATATAGGATATTTACTCATGAAAAATTAAGAATTTTGTAATAAGACCTTACATGCATACACATAAGCTATACTACAAGTGCACATCAAGAAATCAAACAAATAAAATAGAGTATGCCTAATTGAATCTTCTTTAATGATCCTCATGTAAACAACAACACTTCCCATAATGTGATGCAAGGCATCCTTGAGAAAAAATTCTTAGAAGTTTACAAAGTCTAGGATAATTAACCAGACATACACATTATGCCATCTAGCAATTATAAATGAAGGATAACTTATAAAGAATCTGAATAGTATAACATACACAAATGGAGACATTCAACCAAGTACTTTGCATTAAAAATATTTTGGAATACTTACAATGCATGTATATTTTCTTAAAGATCAGGGTTTACATTCAAACTCACCCTTTTCTTAGAAGAAAAAGAATGGAAATCTAACTTATCCAATACAACAATGGTGTCTTAACCTCTCACTCAACCACCAAAAACCTACTATATGAAATTATATCTACATGTATACATTTTATCCCCTATTTTTCAATATGGGGAAGTGGGCATTAATAAGTTTTATTATGACTGTCCCAAGAGGACTAGTTTTACAATCATTGAGTAAGTGTTGGCACCCAAGAAAGTTAGGGTTTTCCTTTGAGTATAGGTGTTTAATACCTATTGTAATGATAAAATGCTAAGGGTTCACTTCACTCATATGGAAGAATATCTCACAACAATGGGCTCAAAGACAAATTCCTCAACTTTCAAAGGCAAACAATTTCATGGCAACTTACTTCACAAGGCACATTTTCTTGGTTCCTCAGGTCTACAAGCTCAAAAAAGGTTCCATACATTCTTTATTCACCTTAATGACTTTAACTCACTCCACCAAATCCTCAAAAAAACCTTCTTACAGCCAACATGGTCCTTTCCCACAAACTGTCCCTTAATTGCTAATAGCCCTCCAAAATGGACTGTCAAAGCATATCTTCTGCTGCAGACCTCAACTTAAGACTGTGAAGGTATTTTTGGATACCCATTAAGAATTTTTAAAACATATAACAAACTTAGTATAGGTTACTTTGAAATGAAAGGCTCAAAAACTGACCATCCTTTGTTTTTCCTAGGCCTAATTAGGCCACTTTTACAAAGAAACACCTCTCAAATCTTTCTCCCAACTCACAAAACCAATCCCAATCCACTAGGGAGACTTCAAAAGGCCTAAATCACCAACCTTTGGGAATAGAAGACTCCACCAAGTACCCTAACCTCAAAACCCTCATTCTATGCTTGTATGGGGGGGGGGGTTATTGAAAATCCTACACCCAAACCTCAAATCACTTCAAAGACCACTCAGTCACCTTGCATAAGGTCTGCACATGCTTGATAAACCATAATATGGCCACCCACATTTAGTTTTGACAAAAACTCAACTTACACCTCCTTTCTTGCTTAGAAACAATGCATTTTCTAACTAGGCATCACCCCAATTTTAATATAATGCCTCCCCTGCTCCTGAGATCACAAGAACACAAAACCTACATTGAATTTCAATAAAGTTTGAGGTAGTTTGAAGTATATTCCTATTGACTGCCTGTAAAACCTGTTTTTGAGGGTTTAAATGCAAGAAAGTGGTTTGTGACTCTATTCCACCATTGTGAACACTTGACAATTTGTGGATTGGATTTAGAAAGTATGTATTTCTTGTTTACAAGTTTGTAGAATGCAGGGGTGTGAATTTTTTGTATGTGTGATGATACCCTAGGCTGGAAGAGCTATTGTTTTGAGCAAATTAGAGGTATAGAGATAGGGTTTGATGGAAAAATAGTTAGAGGATCATTCCAAATGATTGATTAAGCATGTGCAAACATAATCGAATGTGTTTGAGGCATCAGTAAAGCAAAATAGGCTTGGGAACATAGACTTTCTATAAACCCTCATGATACAAGCATGGAATTGACATTAACAAGGGTTTTGTAGTTAGGGTTTTGTAGTGTTTCCCATTGACAAAAGTGGTGGATTTGGACCATTTGAGGTCTGTATTGAACATTGGAATTTAGTTTGGAAGTTTGGTAGAAGGATTTTGTGGAGGTGCTTTGGAAAACATGGCTAATTGCCCCTTTCTAGGAAATGGAACAATCAATTTTTGGGGCTTGTGTTGCAAAGTGACCTATACTCATTTTAGGATATGTTTAATATGAGCTTAAAGGGTATCCAAAAGTGTCAACATTTTTGGGTTTCAGTGCATACCTTGAGACAAAAGGTCTGACAGTCCATTTTGGAAGGCTTCTAGCATTAGGACAGTCAAAGAAAGGACCTTTGGTAGAAGTATTTAAGTTGTATGAGGGGTGTTGATACATTGAATTAGTCTACATTAACTTGGAAAAGGTATACCAAGTGATAAACAAAGCAATAAGTTATTGGTTCTTCATTTGATGGTATGTTTGTCATGTTGCCATTGAGTCATGGAGCCAGTCATGAGCCCATTGTTGTGAAATATGCCTCCTTTGAATTGTGTTGAACCCCTGCATTGCATCACTTTTGGGTCTATTTTCATGAACTCTGCCCTTCCTCTGCATCATTTATGACTTCATGTATTTGAGTGTATAGTCCATGACTTTGTATGTTCAAGTGTATACTCCATGACTTTGTGTATTCCATTGTATACTTGGTGCATTTTGTGATTGAGAAAAAGGTGTGAAGAATCTATATGAAGGTCTTTCAGACCTTCTCAAGGAGTTTTGAAGATTTCTTGGCCATTATTTGACAAAGTGTGATGACTGTCCTAAATGATTGTGCATGACAGTGTTGGGGCAGCAACTGGAAGTTCGTCAAATCTAAGTCTAAAAGTGTTGTTTGTGCATCACTTATGACTTCATGTATTTGAGTGTATAATCCATGACTTTGTATGTTCAAGTGTGTACTACATGACTTATATGTGTGTTCAAATGCATACTCCATGACTTATGTATGTTCAAGTTATCTTGATATGAGGTGTCTTATTCAAAAGTTTGTAGAACCTTGTTATTCATTCTGAGTGTGCTATTCATTATCATTATAAAATTTTTAATTATCATTGTCTTATTCATCATGCTTGTAGAAATCATCATCATGCCAAGGAAACAAGCAAATACTCTAACACTAGAAGAGCATGAAGCTGAGAATGAGAGGAAAAGAGAAAGAATGAGGTGAATTTGAGAAAGTAGGAAATTGTCAACTATACAAGAAGACATTCCACCATTGCCAATTGAAGAGGAACATGACACATCTAACGAAGCTAAGAGAGATGGAATTGGCAGCACAAAGGGAACGAATGCAAAACCTCTGTGTAATGAGGAAAGTGAATCTCCAAGTTGGAGGCACTCCATCGTCCATAGGTCAAGTTGAAGGAACACCATCATTATCTTCTCGAATTGGAGACACTCCATCTTTCACAGGTGAAGTAGAAGGTACATCTGCATTTTCTTCTCAAGTTGGTGGTACGCTATCATTCACACCTCAAGTTGAAGGTACGTCATTTTCAACCTTTTCACCTCTAATTGAAGGTACGTCATCTATCCCATCTCAAGTAAATATTGAAGAAATTCCTAATGTTCAGCCTACTTTACCAAATAAAATGCCTCCTAGAATTTTGTATAGGAAGCCTAATTTTCTAATTGATATTTATGAGAATGTATTGGAGCCCATGTAGGATAAGATTCCCATGCACACTTGCCAAAGATATGCGAATAAGATATGGAAATTATTTTTTGAGAATTTAAATGAAACCTGAAGATGTCAACTCTTTGTTGAGCTGATGAGAAATCTAAAATTTAGGCCCACTATGAAGATTCTTGGCCTAAGAACATCGAATGCCTCAAGTGAAAAATCAATTGTCAAGAATCTTGTTGTCACATGAAATTGCACCCCGCTTGAATGGGACTCCAAGCATTCCAATGACACAATGAGATTGATCTCTAAGTGTGGGACTTTGCTAAATGAGATCAAACCTCCGGAGAAGGCCGGCTTCCTTGTCTAGTTATCACTACTAAATTTTTGGGGTGAAAAGGGGAAGAAATGTGCTGAAATGAAAGATAAAGCAACAACACTTAAAACATAAAAGGGTGATGCACCAGACAGATTTAAAGAACCTTTGCAAAACTGAAGCATGCACAGCACAACCAGATACAGCAAGCAAATATACATAGAATAGATGATTCTAACAGAGGTAAGAAGCAAGATGATTGAAAGGAACAAAAGATATTCACAGACAACCATATACAGATTCACACAGAGATAGAGAAATTAGCAAAAGGCATGATAACTTGCATACATCTAATGAAAGGCAAGGATACAACATGAAAAGTACTGTTTGGAAATAGGGAGAACAGGATGCTCCAAAAATTTTCCAACCTTTCTTACATCATAAGCCTTAGCTTATATAGCATTTTCATCTAACCTAGGTCGGTTACAAAATCCGCTCAGGGAGCTGTAATAAAAAAATATCCTTGAAAGGACATCCAGCTGATAAGAGTAATGGTGTCAAAAAATCTGGGACAGGGGCAGATGGAAGATATTTTTGAGTCTTTAATGCAAGCAGCTGCATCATCGATCTGATCCTCAGAAGTGGCGGAGGATAATCTAGCATTGAATGCGAGCAGCTGCTTCTAACAGTTCTTGACAATCAGGTGGTGGAGAACAAACTGGAGATGAAGTGGTGGCGGGATATTTTGGGCCATCAATGTGAGCTGTGCCCTCCTGTGCAACAATGAATGCAAAAAGATATCTTCACCAACTCAAAAAGTCACTGCTAAAAAGGTCCACTCAACCGACATGTAGATCCAAGTTTAAAAACCTCCTGAAGAATTCCTGCCAAAATGACAGCATCATGATATTTTCAAATTTCTGCGGGAACTAATTATCCCACATGCACCCAAAGGATACGCCTCCATCACTTTATAAGTCAAGCCGTGAGCATATATAATGTTGGTGCTTTTGCTCCCGATGGCATCATCATAAGCCTTAACATCATCCTCCTTCAGCATGATATCCCGTTGCTCTAAATATCACCCTGAGCCTCATCATCATCTTCAAGACCCACGAAATATCCTCCTAATATAAATATCCTCCTAACGGAAGTAACATGATATAAAATATCACCCCGATGTTTGAAAATTAGGATGACGTCAGCAGGATGTTGGGGAGGAAAGATCCTCCTGATCATGTTCATACAACATACCTCTTCATATCCAGGTGACGTCATCAGCATGTTAGAGTAGGGTGATATTCGGAAGCAAGAGCGATATTTGTAAGGTACCTGATATTGAGAAATATCATCCTTATCCTGAAGAAACCTAATGATGATATTCAACCTCATTAGCACAAACTGACACATCGGAGGAAGCTCCTCCTACTTTGCCGACCTCATATGTCTCGCCGATGATCCAGATCATCATGTCCACAAACATCCTGATGACATCACCATCATGTCAAACATCAGGATGATCTTCAAATGCTAACTGGTGTTAAGGAAAATATGACCCCTTTCAGGCCTTGACGACATCATCATGATATTTGGGGCAGGATGATATTTAGAAATATCATCCCCACAAAATATTAGGTTACACTGTAGCTTCATCGTAAGATCGGGGTGATCTTGGAATATGACTGATATTTGGAAATATCACCCCCGGCAGGAATATGCATGAAGATGACACAAGTGGATATCGCCCTGACATAAGAATGATGTCAGCAGTATGTTGGGCGATCCAGCGAACATGAAGTGAAAAATAACATCAGGATGATCCTCAAAGATCACTCGATATTCAAATGTGATGACCCCTCAGAAGATTGGATCATACTTAGAAAACTTAGTAGCACCAACATCAGGATGATCTTCAACTAAGATCACCCGATGTTAAAATATCATCCTGATGCGAAAGATCGAGTTGGCATAAATATGATGACCTTCGCAAGAAAGATGATCCTCCCCTGGAATGGATCTGGATGACGTCAGCGGCATATGACTTGGTTTATCACTGCAGTCACCATGATGTCATCGTCATGCTATCAGATGGGGGGAGTTGGAAGATAGGGTGATGATGGTGACATCATCACATCAAGGTGATATTTGGAAGGAAGGATGATATTCAGAAGATCAGGTGATATTCAGAATATTACCTGATGTTTAAAATATCACCCGATATTAGAATATTAGGTCTTGACCAGATGATGACCCCACATAACTTCCTCACTTTGGTGAATTTTAGGATGATGTTTTAAGCAAACCTACCTATCTTTTCAAGCTCTTTCACATGGTAAGCCTCGTCAGACAAGCTTTGGATTTTGAAATTTGGGTTAAGACCTCAGGATCACAAATATGGCTTTCATGGGGATATGCATACTGACTGATCCTACTTGAATTATTTTGACTCCTGCTAGAGGAAAAATAGGTCAACAACTTTGGCGACCTCTATGGGATGTTTGCCTACTAAACATGAGATCAGTGGCCTTAAGCATCTATTGGGCATGGAGTCAAGTTTAAAATATGCTGGGGAACTAGGACCTACCTCTCAAAACACAAAAAGGGGAGAAGGCCTACTTTCTCCTAATGACAAAGCAGCTTGTACAGAAGCACTTAGGGAAGTAAAAAGGATCTAAACTACTATGCAGCAACACTTATTGAAAACAAGAAGTCTAACCTACTAATTTACAGGGTCTCATACCTCAAAACATCTTTTCAAGTGTATCCCATTAACTGGGATATGCAGATTTTCTCCATTCATATTTGACAACTGAAATGCATTGTGCTCCTTGCATTTAGTAATGAGAAAGGGGTCACTCCACATGCTGTCAAATTTGGAATGCTTCCCTGGTCTACTCCTCAGCTCATCCCATTTGAGCACCATATCACCCACTCTAAAATGTCTGGGGGTGGCCTTCTTGTCAAAATTTCTTTTTGCTTGCAGCTGATGATGTTCCATGGCTGCCATAGCTTTATTTTTGGTTTCCTCTAGCTCCATAAGCTGAGCATATCTTACAGCCATGGGGATTTCTGCTTCAAGCATTTCTAGATGGTGCATGATGTCTAGTGCTAGCAGTTCCATAGACATAGGCAATCTTGCCTCCTTTCCATACACTAGCAGATAAGGGGAGTTCCCAATAGACCTCTTAGGAGTTATCCTAGCAGCCCACAGAGCAAACTTCAAATCAGTGTGCCAAGTCCTCTGATTATTCTCCATTGCCCTCTTAATAATCCTGATGAGATTTTTGTTTGTGGATTCAGCCAAACCATTACCCCAGGGATAATAATTTGATGAAGTATTCAAATAAATCCCATTCTTGACAGCCCAGTCAATTATTCTTAGGCCAACAAAAGCTAGAGCATTATCAGAGATGATTGATTCAGGCACTCCAAATCTGGAGACCAAATCACAATAGAAATTCAAAACAACACTCTCATTAGATTCTTTCAGAGCCACCAGTTCAGTCCATCTTGTGAAGTAGTCTGTGGCTGTAAGTATCCACCTGTGGCCTGCACTTGATGGTGGGTTGATAGGTCCAATAAAATCAATCCCCCATCTCAGAAAGGGCTGCTCTATATATGTAAAGAATGTTTGAAATACTCTATACTTACGAACTTCATACGGATTGATTTGTCCCAAATATTAAAAAATTTAATAGGGAAGTCGTTGAATTTGTGTAGCAAGGAGACGTAGATTTTTTCATATAACAATTGAAAACCAAAACTAGCCTTGGCTTTTCGCTTATGGTTTATTCGAAAACTAGGGGAGCTCTCAAAGGATTTATGGATGATATTAATTGCCTTTTAATGCATGTGTGTATACCAAGGAGATATGGCATTATATGCACGTACCAAATTTGACCACGCTCCAAACTCTATCATATGATTTGGTTTTAAAGAAAATAATAATGTGAGCTTGATTTCATCACAAATATTTGTGAATCAAGTGCAAATATTTATTCTAAGCTATTCATTCTTCCATCTATTATGCACTTAAGCAACATGAAATGGTTCACGTTTAACTAGTATGCACTTTTTGGCTGTAGAGGCAAAGCTGGCAGCCTCTCTTTTCCTACAAAAAGGGCACACTTAACACGCTTTCTAGCCCATGCATGGGCATCCTTAAATAAGCTAGGCCAATAATAGCTAGCTCTCATTACTTTCCAAGCAGTAGTCCTTAGGGCAAAATGACCCCCTGCTATTCCATCATGGAATTCATGTAGCACCCTGTCAGTCTGATCAGTATCAATGCATCTAAGCAATACACCATTAAAGCCCTTTCTGAAAAGGATGCCTTCTATTAAAACATATGGAATGGATTGCAGCCTGAAGCATCTTCTTTTAGTTTTATCTAAGCCTGCAGGACATCTACCAGTTTGCAAAAATTGGGTCATATCATTAACCCAACTAGTACCTACTGCTGCTGTATCATCTTGATGCTCCTCTTCTATGATCAGGAGCACCTCTTCTTCTTCCTCTACCTCATCCTTAGAACTAGTGACAAGCTGCTCACTGAGTCCTCTACCTCTGACCAGCTTGGTTATCTTGATCTCTACATCATATTCCATGACCTTGGTGATCCAACCAGCCCTTCTCTCCTTAACATCTTTACTCAACAGGAACTCCTTCACACTAGGATGAGTCACCATCAGGTGTATCTTGTTATTTGAAACAAGATATTTAAATTTTTTCAGGCTCCTGACTACCACCAGGACATGCTTTTCAACGAAGCTATACTTCTGCTCATACTCCTCCAACCCTTGGCTGAAGAAGGTGATTGGTTATTCAAAACCCTCGCTCTGTTGCTGCACCAGAATAGCAGAGATGGTATCCAGGCTGCCATAAGCATATAGGATAAAGTCCTTAGAGAAATCAGGATTAATCAGGGTTGGTGCAGTTGCTAATGCCTCCTTTATGGACTGGAAGCTAAGTCTGCCCTCTGACGTCCAATTGAAAGTTATGTTCTTTTTCAACATAGATGTCAAGGGTTTTAAGAGATTTGCAATATCAGGTATGAATCTTCTCAGAAAGTTAATTCTGCCAATGAAGCGTTGTAGTCCCTTCTTATGACTGGGTAAGGGCAATTCCAAAATGGCCTTTATTCTCTCCTTATCAATGGTAATACCCTCCTTGGACACAACATGCCCCAACAACTTGCCCTCATGTACAACAAAAATACATTTCTTTGGATTGAGGGATATCCCAAACTCTCTGCATCTTGCGAAGACTAGCCTTAGGTGGGATAAATGCTTAGATACATTTATAGAGAAGACTGTTATGTCATCCAGGTAAACCAGCACTAGTTTATACATCAGGCCCCTAAAGGCCATGTCCATGGCTCTTTGAAAAGTAGAGCCAGCATTTGAGAGGCCAAAAGGCATCCTCTTATAGGCCATAGTACCCCACTTGGTTGTGAAAGCAGTCTTGAATTGGTCTTCTTCCTTGACTAGCATCGGGTTAAAACCAGAAAATCCATCAAGCAAAGAAAACCTTTCTGAGCCAGCCACCACCTGCATAATTTGCTCCATTGAAGGCAATGGGTCGTGGTCTTTTAGAGAGGCTCTGTTGAGGTCTCTGAAGTCAACACACAGCCTGACCTCCCCATTTTTCTTCCTCACAGGCACAAGGTTAGAAACCCAAGAAGTGTGCTTGATTGGAAATATGATCTTCCCCTCAATCAGCTTGGTTAGTTCTTTGACCATCAGGGGTTCTAGATCTCAATTCAGAGGTCTTTGTTTCTGTCTCACAAGTTTTATACCTGGCTCTAACTCTATGGTGTGTTGGGCAATATGAGGATCAAATCCCTTTAAATCTGCATAAACCCAAGCAAACACCTCTTCAAATTCCTTACAAAGAGCAATGAAAGCTCTTCTGTCTTCAGCTAAGCAGATTTTACCAATTTTAAGGAGCCTACCCTTGAAAACTTCTAGCTCTTCATAATGCTCCTCCTTTACCTACATACTAGTTTTTGTCTTCTTCTTTTGGTCATCAGTGCCAAAGATAGATTCCAAGGTGACCAATCCCTTGGGTAGCTTATTTGTTCCCAGCTAAATTATTTGATCATTGTCATACTGTTGTTTGAGTTATCCTGATTCATGATAGAAAACTCATCTTCCTCTAATAGGAACCTCAGGATCTATTCATCACTATCAAAAACTTGCTAGTGAATATTATTATCAGGGATAGAAGGCCTAGAAATTATCTTTACATGAGGTTGAACCTTCTCCCTTTGAATATCACTGGGGATGTCAAATTGAGCCCCAATTGAAGCTAATCTGTCAGCATGATGGTTCTGACTCCTTGGAATGGAGATCAGATTGAAAGCATCAAACTCTTCAATCAAATTCCATACCCTATGTTTGTAGCACTTCAGGGCATCACTTTTTGTAAGGTGTAGTCCCCTCACTTGATTCATAATGAGCTCACTATCTCCAAACACCTGTAGACAGCCAATCTTCCTCCTTGCCCACTGCAGACCTTGGATCAACCCTTCATACTCAGCAGTGTTGTTAGTACGCGAAAAGGCAAAACAAAAAGTAGCATAATAATTTTCACCTTGTGGTGACACAAGCATTGCACCACCACCAAATCCATTTCTGCCCCTAGAGCCATCAAAATACATTTTCCATACCTCATCATGTTGCTCTACCTGCTGCTCTGCTTTCTTCAGAAGACCTGGTATTGCTATTTCATGCTCATGCAATAGGTACACTCCTAGGCTAGTTTCTTGGATATGTCCCTCAGGATCATCCACAACATTTTCAAAGGCCCACTCCCTTAAGAGTACCTCTGATATGCTCTTAGCTTGTAGTTCCTAAGCAGCAACTAGTTTAGGGTCATCAGAGATAATGCAATTTGTATTAACAACACTAGGTGTGTAAGGCTCTATGTGATAGTCTGAAGTAACTCAGATGTCAAAGTTACTTTGGTGCCATATCTAGTCCTGAAAAATATGTGGGACCAGTTAGAAGATAGATATCCTCCTATTTTGGCTATAAATTCCCTTGATAAGCACATGGCAAAATGAGGAGGCAAATCTATTATGAACACCTCCTGTAAAATAGAAACATTGGGGCAGGTGTGTAGGGTGAGACCTAGGTCTCTTATGATACCCACAGTATTAGCAGATGTACCATCCAACTGGAGTACACCTTTCTCAAGTGGCTGGTATCTAAGCCCTAACTGATCTGTAATCTGCTTAGACATGACAGAACTGCTTGCTCCACTATCCACCATGAAATTGTGCACTAGTTTGTCCCCAATTATCAGTGATACATAAAAGGGAAGAGGTTTGGCACCTGGGTTAGGCTGCTTGATGTCATCTTGGGATGAATTAGCAAGGACAATCCTATTTAACTCAACAGTGGTATCATTGGATACCTTCAAATCAGACAAGGCAGACTGCAACATCTTCTTTTGGCTAGGGATTGCTAAGGAATCCCACATAGACATGGTTACATTCATCTTTTTCATGTTTTCAATAATATTGAAAGATGGAGAGGCACCTACCTTCTGACTTGACTTTGTAGCAGTAGTATCAGCCTACAAATGAGGCATCTCCCCTGCTGTTGCTGGAGTACTTCTTTGCAAGATGCGAGGAATATGGGATGTGGAAGCATCAGTATGTCCTCTACCCTTGCTTGCTACTGGTTCAACCTCATAACCCCTCTTCTTAGCCCTTGTATTGGCAGCAACTAGATTATTATCACTGCTTACCCCATAGAATTCTCCTTCCTGCCAATTCATGAAAGTAGAATCATTCTGAGGTTGCTCTTGTTGTTGTGCAGCTCCATCATTTGGTGTGTATGGCTATGTAGCTGCCACATTTTGTGCCATCAAAGCTTGATTTAAGACTCCACTTGAACAGGTTGCCTGATTGTGTGGCATATGGCATGGGACACACCAATCATAATCAATTGCAATGTTATTTTGAATAGGGACAAGGTCCCTTGCTGCATTAACAGGTGCTGGATTGTAAGGCTGAAAAGGCCTTTGGTTCATGTTTTGCCTAACACCTTGGTAGTTGTTCTGGTAAGGTGGCCTATTGGCCTGGTAAGGCTGACCCTGCCCCTGATGTTGTTGTTGATAAAGCTACCTACTTTGAGACTGTTGTTTCTTAATGTTTACTAGATCATTCCCAAAAGTCTGCAGAAGATTTTCTATTTTCTGCTGGCTACTTTTTATCTCCTTTAGCTCTTGAGATGAACTAGAGGCAGTAGGTTCAAAAGTGGAGGTATTTGGTAATGTTGCAACAATAGGTGTAGGGACAAAATATGGGTTGGGCAAAGGCATAGAAGCCTGGATCTCAGGAAAGATGGGCATAGGGGGCTTAGGTGCTATTTTTTCAGCCTGAATTAGACTGTTCTCTGCTCTAATGGCTATTTCATAGGCATCATGTAGGCTTGCACCTCCTAGTGATTGTATCATCACTGAAATATCACTATTTAAAGCTTTCAAGAAATTTAAGAATGCATACTCAGCTGGAGGTCTTACTGTGGCAAGGATTCTGTCCCATGTCTTCTGAAATCTGAAGTTGAAGTCCATCATTGGTTCTTGAGGAGCTCTCTTTATGGTGGTCATCTATTCCACCAATGATAAATTATCTGATTTATCCTGGAACTACTTATTCAGCTTGTCTCCTAATTCATCCTAGGTTCCTATAGTCTGTACTGGTAGACTTCTGAACCATTGTAATGCCTTTCCTTTGAATGAGGTAGCTAGTAATCTGATGGCTACATTCTCTTGTGTTACATGATGTACTCCACATAGAGAAGCCACATCTCTTATGTGTTCAATAGGTGTAGTTTGGGTTTCCCCTATGAAATAGGGCAAGCTCTTCAAGGCTGCCATAGGTATGGCATCATGTACTGCTAAGTTCAAAGGGCTTCCCCCATCAAAAGCTACAAATAGCTGATTTCTTGCCATCTGAGTAGCTAGAGGTGGGTTTTCTTGAGTTGCTACAAGGACTACGGAGGCAACTAGTCTAAAATTTGGTGGAGTTGACAAGGTCCTCTTAGAATAGGGAGTTCTTACTATAGTTCTACTCTGCCTCCTAGGTGGAGAAAGCTGTAGATAATCAAATGAGCTTGAACTTGAACTCCTAGTTTGTATCCTTTTCATAAAAGTAGATCAGCAGAACTGGTTTGCTTGATCTTCCTCAGTATGAGTCACCAGATATGCCATTTTTAACCTCCTATAGGTCAGAAAATCACCGGTTGCACATCAAAACTAGTAATAAGAGTTTGTATTGTCCCACCAGGCATGCCAGAAACTGTTGTCACATGAAATTACACCCTGCTTGAATGGGACTCCAAGCATTCCAATGACACAACGGGATTGATCTCTAAGTGTGGGACTTTGCTAAATGAGATCAAACCTCCAGAGAAGGCCAGCTTCCTTGTCTAGTTATCACCTAAACTACTGAATTTTTGGGGTGAAAAGGGGAAGGAATGTGCTAAAATGAAAGATAAAGCAACAACATGTAAAACATGAAAGGGTGACGCACCAGAAAGATTTAAAGAACCTTTGCAAAACTAAAGCATGCATAGCACAACCAGATATAGCAAGCAAATATACATAGAATAGATGATTCTAATAGAGGTAACAAGCAAGATGATTGAAAGGAACAAAAGATATTCACAGACAACCATATGCAGATTCACACAGAGATAGAGAAATCAACAAAAGGCATGATAACTTGCATATATCTAATGAAAGGCAAGGTTACAACATGAAAAGTACTATTTGGAAACAGGGAGAACAGGATGCTCCAAAAAATTTTCAACCTTTCTTACATCATAAGCCTCAGCTTATATAGCATTTTCATCTAACCTAGGTCGGTTACAAAATCTGCTCAGGGAGCTGTAATCAGAAAATATCCTTGAAAGGACATCCAGCTGATAGGAGTAATGGTGTCAAAAAATTTGGGACAGGGGCAGATGGAAGATATTTCTGAGTCTTTAATGCAAGTAGCTACATCATCGATTTGATCCTTAGAAGTGGTAGAGGATAACCCAGCATTGAATGCGAGCAGCTGCTTCTGACAGTTCTCGACAATTAGGCGGAGGAGAATAGATTAGAGATGAAGCGGTGGTGGGATATTTTGGGCCATCAATGCGAGCTGTGCCCTCCTGTGCAGCAATGAATACAAAAAGATATCTTCACCAACTCAAAAAGTCACCGCTGAAAAGGTCCACTCAACCAACATGCAGATCCAAGTTCAAAAACCTCCTAAAGAATTCCTGCCAAAATGTCAGTATCATGATATTTTCAAATTTCTACGGGAACTGATTATCCCACATGCACCCGGAGGAGACGCCTCCATCACTTTATAAGTCAAGCCGTGAGCATATATAATGTCAGTGCTTTTGCTCTCAACAGCATCATCATAAGCCTTAACATCATCCTCCTTCAGCATGATATCCTGTTGCTCTAAATATCACCCTGAGCCTCATCATCATCTTCAAGACCCGCGAAATATCCTCCTGATGGAAATATCCTCCTAACGGAAGTAATATGATATAAAATATCACCCTGATGTTTGAAAATCAGGATGATGTCAGCAAGATGTCAGGGAGGAAAGATCCTCTTAATCATGTTCATACAACATACCTCTTCATATCCAGGTGACGTCATCAGCATGTTAGAGTAGGGTGATATTCAGAAGCAAGAGCGATATTTGTAAGGTACCTGATATTGAGAAATATCATCCTTATCTTGAAGAAACCTGATGATGATATTCAACCTCATTGGCACAAACTGATGCATCAGAGGAAGGTCCTCCTGCTTTGCCGACCTCATATGTCTCGCCGATGATCCAGATGATCATGTCCACAAACATCCTGATGATGTCACCATCATGTCGAACATCAGGATGATCTTCAAATGCTAACTGGTGTTAAGGATTGACGACATCATCATGATATTTGAGGCAGGATGATATTCAGAAATATCATCCCTGCAAAATATCAGGTTGCACTGTAGCTTCATCATAAGATCGGGGTGATCTTGGAATATGACTGATATTTGGGAATATCACCCCCGACAGGAATATGCATGAAGCTGACACAAGCGGATATCGCCCTGACATAAGAATGATGTCAGCAGCATGTTGGGTGATCTAGCGAACATGAAATGAAAAATAACATCAAGATGATCCTCAAAGATCACCCGATATTCAAATGTGATGACCCCTCAGAAGATTGGGTCATACTTAGAAAACTTAGTAGCACCAACATCAGGATGGTCTTCAACTAAGATCACCCGATGTTAAAATATCATCCTGATGTGAAAGATCAGGTTGGCATAAATATGATGACCTTCGCAAGAAAGATGATCCTCCCCCGGAATGAATCCGGATGACGTCAGCGGCATATGATTTGGTTTATCACTGTAGTCACCATGATGTCATCGTCATGCTATCGGATGGGGGGGAAGTTGGAAGATAGGGTGATGATGGTGACATCATCATCACATCAGGGTGATATTTGGAAGGAAGGATGATATTCAGAAGATCGGGTGATATTCGAAATATTACCTGATGTTCAAAATATCACCCGATATTCAAAATATCACCTAATATTCAAAATATCACCCAATATTAGAATATCAGGTCTTGACCAGATGATGACCCCACATAACTTCCTCACTTTGGCAAATTTTAGGGTGATGTTTTAAGCAAACCTGCCTATCTTTTCAAGCTCTTTCACATGGTAAGCCTCTTCATACAAGCTTTGGATTTTGAAATTTGGGTTAAGACCTCAGGATCACAAATATGGCTTTCATGGGGATATGCATACTGACTGATCCTGCTTGAATTATTTTGACTCCTGCTAGAGGAAAAATAGGTCAACAAATCTAATGAGTGCATATGAGAGTGTGGGTTCCACATCATGCACCAAGGATAGTAATGTCACACAACGAATCATTACATCGATAGTTGTAAGCCAACAAACAAAAAAAGCTTGCCTCATTAGAAAGATAAGTCAAGCATTGAAAATAAATAGAAAAACCCTAATGAGAGCCATTGGAAGACATCAAAGAGTTGAGGATCCAAACATTAATGAATTGTGGGCATTCTTTGGGAGACTTCCATGGAAAGACAAAGATGTTGTTGAAGCTTTGAGATCACTAATTGAAGCCATTTGGAAGAATTACCCAAGGGTATCTCCGAATCAAAGGGATGTGGTAAGAAGGAGAATCGGTAGTCAAAACTGTAAGCCACATCCAAAGAATTTTTTGGATATGACTCAAACACAGGTTTTTGGTAAATTTCTCTAGAACCTTTCTTTGTCAAAATAAATCACACACACACTACTTGTTGTAGATTACATATTGAATTTTCTAACCATTTTGATGTTTATCGGTCTATATGTTTAGATTTGCATACTAACAATGTTTTGTAGGATTGTGGCATACCAACTACCTCAAGAGACTTCATATCAATAATTTTATGTGATAGAGAGGAAGGTCAAATATTCTATAGGAAATTATGCTTGGATGGCACATGTCAGCATTATAGTGGCTTGCAACATATGCCAATATGTGAACATATGGAAAGAACACATGCAGTTGGAAATGAACTAGTAGAGTTTGACAAGTATAAAACAATGGCTTACAATACAAGAGATGGTAAAAAAGCAAAGAGGTGTGAATATGTTATTCAGAAGATTTCAGTGTATCAGTTTATGTCTATATTTCATGATAGCATAATGTATGAGTATGTAAGACATGCCCATAGAGCTCGATGGTTGGACTTGCAATTCAAGTTATGCAAGGACACATTTCCAGTTGGTAGCATTGTTTCAGTCATCGACTTTGCAGAGAACTACAGTCTATAGCCACAGTGTGAGGTGCAATCCCAATATTATAACTTGACACGGGTTTCTATATTTGTGCACATCGCATTCATTCATGCGAATGATAGTACAGAGGATGACAGAAAGATCATAAGGGAGTATCATTTTTATATAAGCGATGATCGCACGCATTCTACAGAGTTTGTGCAAGGTTGCTTTCAGGTGTTCTACAATGATTTGGCTAGAAGGAGCATATCGTTTAGTCAACATATCATATGGTCGGATAACTATGTGTCACAATTCAAGACCTCGTGGAATTTCTATTGGCTGAGAAGGAGGCATAATATTACATGTGTTTAGCATATGTGGAACTTTTGTGAGGCCAGACATGGAAAGGTGGAGCATGTATCAAAAGAGCCATAGCACGAGAAGAGTTAAAGTATAAAGACAATGCAAACTTGATAGAGGCAAAATCAATCGTCCAGTGGTGTGATGCTTTGATGGGTCTAGGTAATGAAGGTAAGTCTTCAGTTTGTAGATATTTTTGGTTGATAGATGATACTAACATTGCACCATATGAGGACTATTGTACACTGACAGGATCAAGTGAGCTACACTCTTTCAAAAGCTCAATTGCAGGTTCATGGAGTATCCATATGCGGAAGATGCAATGCTTTTGTTCTTCATGTACAATTCAAGACTGGAATGAGTGTGAGTCAAAGGAGTGGGTTGACGAATGGCAGTTAAGTTATCTTAGCCCACTTGACAGGTATCGACCCCTGATGACACTGGAAATGATAGAGATGGAATCATCAGTTGACTTTGACCACATATCGGATCTAGTTCAACCAAGTAATATATCTACTTGCATTGTTAAATTTGAAATTCCTAATGTTATCTTAAACTTTGTAGTATTCTTGTAATGTTGACTAATTTCATCTAATTTGCTACACATATCATTGTAGGGCATGTTTATGCAGTTATTGTAGATGAAGATAACAAAGAGGGAATAGATTATTACTTGTGTCATTGTGTTGAGGCCAAAAGGAAATTGGATGCCCCAGTTACAGATGGAGAAAACATCAAATACCCTATAGGCTCAGTGGTTGTTACTGGAGCATGGCTTAGAAGGTACCCACATAAGAGTGTTAATGTTTGGTTGTTTGAGGACTTTGACATGCATTGGAAGATTCTTCATTACTCCAACCTTGTCATGGCAACCAATGTTTATTTGATACAATATCGAGGTAGACCTTTGAACAAGACCTTGTGGAAGGTGCGTGACTCTGACCATGAGGCAATACTTGACACAATAAAGAGTAGAGAAGACCCAGATGGTTCATTGGATTGATTTGTAAGTATGCATAAAACTTTCCTAGATGGTTACTTGTACTTTGTTTTGTATATAAACAATAGTATGAATTGCTTCCCTCTAGTATATTTATGTTTAGTCAATTTTGCTTTTTGATGCTTCTCACAGGAGGTCACAACTCCAGTCCATCCAACTACAGACAAAGAAGCTCAAGAAAAGATGATGGAGAGTGATCATCAGATGGTAGTAAGTGATCGATTACATATGTGATGTTATATATTTCATGTACATTTTGTTATAGTAATGTGCATATTGTTTGATTGTATTAACATGTGGAGCTGCATGATCTTGAACTGTTGAAGAGGTCTACTGGACGGCAGAGAGAGGATGAGTCATGGATTGACTCTCAATCTTCATGATCAAGCAAGGGCCACCAATTATTTCATAAAAGCCCATAGGAAACTAGTTTTTGGACATACTTTTGTATGTTACCGATGTATGTACATACTTTTTAATGTTACTGATGTATATTTTTATATATATGCTTGTATGGATTTGTTTGGACATGCCTATATGGCTTTGCATGTAAACTAGATGTTATGTTCATGACACTATGTATACAACAGTTTATATTAAATATTTAATATGATGATAAATTATCCTTGAGCAGCGGTATGAACTATGGGCAGTGAAGGCCTCATGTTTCATTTGATTTGTTTTCTATGGTATACATTTGATGTTTGCATCATCATCATGTTATGCTTCATGGGGTTAGATCTAAGTAATGGATGAAGTTGATCCTAATTGGTCTTAATCCTATTCACTCGTGTTTCACTCATGTCATATCAAGATTGATGTCACAGGGTTTGGATGTTAGTTCATAACATTCATGTTTATCATGTTACAATTGTAGGACATAGTTACTTATGTAATTGGTTCATGCCATTGGATCACTTGATTTGGTTGTGGTTCTTCATCATAACATGTCATGCTTTAAGGAGTTGGATTGGGTTGTGGTTCTTCCTCATGATAGGAGTTTTCTCATGTCTTCATGCTTCTCTGTCCTCCCTATCTTCAGTGTTCTCAGTGTCTTCATGTGTCAAGGATTTCTTCAGTGTCCTCATGATGTTGATGTTGATCACAAAATATGGTGTATTAGTAAGAGGAAACGATGGAAAGGCCTTGAAAATATTTGAGTGATGCAAGAAATAGAAGCTATGATGTAGAATAATGGATGTACAAATCTCTCCCAACTCAAGATCAGCCTTGTTACAACATCATATTATTGTTTTATGCATGAGGAAGGATAAAATGGGTGTAGCCCTTAAGATCCCTAAGACAGAAAAACTGCTAAACTTTGACAGAGTTTTTCTCAAAATTTGTGGTATTTGGGAACATTATGTTTGGACTTGTAGGTGCACATGGGGTCCATCCACAATAACCTCTCTTGGTTTCATTCAACTCCAGTCCATTTGACCGTACCGAAATCAAATGTATTCTTGGAAAATGCTTTAGTTTCATGCAATGGAAAGGTGCTAGGAGTGACATTTTGCATTCCATAGTTTGTGGATTCAAACAAACTTTTCCAATGTGTTAAGGTGGATGGGTAAATGCTAGGGGAGGTCTCGTTTCATGTGTCAAGCATCGTAGTTGTTCAGGGTAGCAGACTACAGGTAAAGTCCCTTAAGATCCCTAAGATGAAAAAACTACCAAACTTTGACAGAGCAGTTCTTGGAATTTGTGGCAGTTGGGAATATTTTGTTTGGACCTATAGGTGCATGTGGGTCTATCCACAAAAATGTCTCTCAGTTTCATTCAACTCTAGTATATTTGACCGTGTTGGAATCAAACACATTCTTGGAAAATGCTTCAGTTTCATGCAGTGGAAAGGTGCTAGGAGTGACATTTTGCATTCCATAGCTCATGGGGTTGAACAGACTTCACCAACGCATCGGAGTGGTTGGGTAAATGCCAAGGGAGGTCTTGTTTCATGTACCGAGTGCCCCAGTCATTCGGGGCAGCAGGCTACGGGCAAAGTCCCTTAAGATCCCTAAGATGAAAAAAATGCAAAACTTTGACGGACTTGTTCTTAGAATTCATGGCAATTGGGAACATTTTGTTTGGACCTACAAGTGCATGTGTGGTCTGTTTACAATAAGCTCTCTCCATTTTGGTCAACTCCAGTCCGTTTGACCATGCCAGAATCAAATGCATTCTTGCAAAATGCTTTAGTTTCATGCAATGGAAAGGTTGCCAGGTGCCATATTTTTTGTTCTTCTCATTGCGGGGCTGAATAGTCTATGCCAACATGTCGGGGTGGGTGGGTAAATGGTAGGGAAGGTCTCATTTCGTGTGCCAAGCATCCCAGTCATTTGGGGCTGTAAGCTACCGACAAAGTAGAAAGGTGCTAACACTAAAATTTTGCATTCCATAGGTCTTGGGGGAAAAATGCCTACACTAACACATCTAGGTGGGTGGGTAAATGCTAGGGGAGGTCTCATTTCATGCGCCAAGTGTCTCAGTCGTTCCGGGCTGCAAGTTATCGATAGATTCGAAAGGTGGTAGGAGTGACATTTTGCATTCCATAGCTCATGGGGCCGAACAAACTTTGGCAACACATCAAGGTGGGTGGGTAAATACCAGGGGAGGTCTCATTTTGTGTGCCAAGCGTCACAATCATTTGGGGTAGTAGGCTATCGACAAAGTCCCTTAAGATCCGTAAGATGAAAAAATTTCCAAAATTTGATGAGGCATTTCTTAGAATTTGTGATAGTTGGAAATGTTTTGTTTGGACCTACAAGTGCATGTGGGGCCCATCTACAATAACCTCTCTTAGTTTCGTTCAACTCCTCTATGTTTGACTGTGCTAGAATCAAACGCATTCTTGCAAAATGCTTCGATTTCATGCAGTGGAAAGGTTGCCAGGTGCCATATTTTTTGATCTTCTCATCATGGGGGAAAACCAACTACATCAACACATCAGGGTGGTTGGGTAAATTCTAGGGGAGATCTCATTTTGTGCGCCAAGTGTCTTAGTCGTTCCAGGCTGTAAGCTACCGACAAACTTGAAAGGTGCTAGGTGTCTGTATCTTGCAGGCTAGAACCACTGGGATGCTTGGCACATGAAATGAGACCTTCCCTACCATTTACCCACCCACCCCAACATGTTGGTGCAGTTTGTTTGGCCCCATGATGAGCAAAACAAAAAATATGGCACTTGGCAACCTTTCCATTGCATGAAACTGAAGCATTTTGCAAGAATGCATTTGATTCTGGCATGGTCAAACATACAAGAATTGAATGAAACTAAGAGAGGTTATTGTAGACAGACCCCACATGCACCTATAGGTCTAAACAGAACATTCCCAGCTACCACAAATTCTGAGAACTGCCCTATCAAAGTTTGGCAGTTTTTTCATCTTAGGGATCTTAAGTAACTTTGCCAGTAGCCTATTGTCTCAAACGACTGCGGTTCTTGGCACATGAAACAAGACCTCCCTTGGCATTTACCTGCCCACCCCGACGTGTTGGTGAAGTTCATTTGGCCCCATGAGTTATGGAATGCAAAATGTCACTCCTAGCACCTTTCCACTACATGAAACTGATGCATTTTGCAAGAATGCATTTGATTTCGGCTCGGTCAAATAGACTCGAGTTGACCAAAACTGAGAGAGGTTATTGTGGATAGACCCCACTTGCACCTATAGGTCCAAACAAAACATTCCCAGATACCATGAATTCCAAGAACTGCTCCGTCAAAGTTTGGTAGTTTTTTTGTCTTAGGGATCTTAAGTGACTTTGTCGGTAGCTTGCTACCCCAAATGACTGGGGCGCTTGGCACATGAAATCAGACCTCCCTTACCCACCCACCTAATGCGTTGGCAAAATCCAGTCAGCTTCATGAGCTATGGAATGCAAAATATCACTCCTAGCACCTTTCCACTGCATGAAACTGAAGCATTTTGCAAGAATGCGTTTGATTCCGACACGGTTATACTAGAGTTGAATGAAACTGAGAGAGGTTTTTGTGGACAGACCCCACATGCACCTGTAGGTCTAAACAAAACATTCCCAGCTTCCATGAATTCCAAGAACTACTCTATCAAAGTTTGGTAGTTTTTTCGTCTTAGGGATCTCAAGGGACTTTGTCGGTAGCTTGCTGCCTCAAACGACTGTGATGCTTGGCACACAAAACGATACCTCCCTTGGCATTTACCCACCCAACTCGATGTGTTGGCAAAGTTTTTTCAGCCCCATGAGCTATGGAATGCAAAATGTCACTCTTAACACCTTTCCACTACATGAAACTGAAGCATTTTGCAAGAATGCATTTGATTTTGGCATGGTCAAATGGATTGGAGTTGAACGAAACTGAGAGAGGTTATTGTGGACAGAACCCATGTGCACCTGCAGGTCTAAACAGAATGTTCCCAGCTGCCACAGATTCTAAGAAAACCTCTGTCAAAGTTTGGTAGTTTTTCTATCTTAGGGATCTTAAGGGCTACACCCATTTTATACTTCCTCATGCATAAAACAATAATATGATGTTGTAACAAGGCTGATCTTGAGTTGGGATAGATTTGTACATCCGTTATTATACATCATAGCTTCTATTTCTTGCATCACTCAAATATTTTCAAGGCCCTTCCATGGTTTCCTCTTACTAATCCAGCTAACCAGGACCTTGAAAATGGTGTAGTAGTAACATATAGGGCTAAGAAATTAGGTAAAAGATCCATGTGATCACCTATTTTTAGTTTTAACATATTTTTATATCATCATTGACCATTGTATCCATGCATGTGTAGGTATATCAGATAGTTCAGTCAAAGAGACTCCAAATTCATCATGTTTCCACCTTGTTTCAGCTCTTCATGCCTTGACATCATGACTGTCTCAACATGGTCTTTCATAATTTTAATAGTCCTTTTTAGTGTCTTGGGCTAGGACATTCTTTATTCACCTATTCATGATGATTTGTAAGCATGACACAACAATATTTCAAAATTTCCTAATTGTCCTTTATTACTACATGATGGTGGTTACCTTGATCGACTATATGGGGGATTGTCATCATGGGGGTTTGAAGATTAAAAATAGTCATCACAACATCTACCATGGTCCAAGAATGTAAACTCCATGCCCAATTTGAAACTACTTGCAAAGGGCTTCATTCAAGTCATGATTGTTGTCTTCACATGTCTTCCTCTAGACTTTGGGATTGCGGTTATAACAAGGCTGATCTTGTAACAATAATATGATGTTGTAACAAGGCTGATCTTGAGTTGGGATAGATTTGTACATTTGTTATTATACATCATAGCTTCTATTTCTTGCATCACTCAAATATTTTCAAGGCCCTTCCATGGTTTCCTCTTACTAATCTAGCCAACCAGGACCTTGAAAATGGTGTGGTAGTAACATATAAGGCTAAGAAATTAGGTAAAAGATCCATGTGATCATCTATTTTTAGTTTTAACATATTTTTATATCATCATTGACCATTGTATCCATGCATGTGTAGGTATATCAGATAGTTCAGTCAAAGAGACTCCAAATTCATCATGTTTCCACCTTGTTTCAGCGCTTCATGCCTTGACATCATGACTGTCTCAACATGGTCTTTCATAATTTTAATAGTCCTTTTTAGTGTCTTGGGCTAGGACATTCTTTATTCACCTATTCATGATGATTTGTATGCATGACACAACAATATTTCAAAATTTCCTAATTGTCCTTTATTACTACATGATGGTGGTTACCTTGATCGACTATATGGGTGATTGTCATCATGGGGGTTTGAAGATTAAAAATAGTCATCACAACATCTACCATGGTCCAAGAAGGTAAACTCCATGCCCAATTTGAAACTACTCGCAAAGGGCTTCATTCAAGTCATGATTGTTGTCTTCACATGTCTTCCTCTAGACTTTGGGATTGTGGTTATAACTTTTTCCATGGGTCAAGAAAATGAACTAAAGATTAATTTTTCATAAGTTATGGACCTTATGCATGTCTAGGCCAACCTGGGCATCATAAAAATGAGTTTTTATCAAACCTACAACAGCCATGAACATGAAGAACAAGTTGCAGATTTGGTTGAGAAAATGGGTATAAATCAAGATAGTCTTTCACCACAAGGGGAGGTGCATGATATTTGTGCATTTGGATGTGAAGTAATAGAATAATCATGATGAGGCTCATCATCATCATTTATAAGGACTTTTTTAATTGCATCTACCCTTGTAGACATGTATGCAAAGTGTGGAAGCATAAATAAGGCATGTGAACTATTTGGCATGATGCCCCAAAGAAATGTCACCTCATTGAATGCAATGATTGCAAGATATGAACAAAATGGATTTTTTGATAAGGATTTGGAAACTTTAAAGCAAATTTCATCATGTTTCAACTACCTACCAACTGTCCAACAGACTTTTGAAAGGATTTAACTGTTGAACTTCCTTAAACTCACATTTTTCAATTTTACATGTTGACAACTTTTGTAAAATGAACTCAAAATGACTCTATTGGCTTTGCGCAAGGTCTATTATGACCTTATTAGACCAAATAAACTAAAAACATCCCAAAAAAACCATTGATACCATATTTCACAACAATGGACTATGATATCAAACTCTTCTTCAACTTGGCATGAACTCTTCAAGGACTACAAACCCAAAACTTGTTTCAAAAGCTCAACCCCTATAAAATATCACATGGAACACCTTTGAAATGATGAATGTACCATGATAAGACCATACATGGTCATTAAGAACTTAGAATTTGCAATTTTGATTAAGTGCCTTCACAATCAACCCTTTAAGCCTGGTAGCCCTCCAAGCAGTGACTTTTGGGCATAAATTCTAGAAAACTCATCAAAACCACAAATGATTTAGCATTTTAGATACCCTTTTTGGTTCTCTTCAACATATCTCATTTGTGCCTAGGGTTGTTTTAGACTTTCACCTCCTAAAATTGATTGTTATGTTGTTTTAAGGGGTAATTAGCCCTATTTTACAAAGCAACCCCCAATCAATGTCTCTCTCAAACTCAAAACCCAACTCCAAAGTTCTAGGCAAGTTTCAAATAGACCAAATCCACAACTTTTGTTAGACAAAAGGATCATAGAGTCATCCAATTAATAAACCCTCATTCTAGGCCAATCTAGTGCTTATGTAGAGAGGGTTTATTGGTTCTCATCACTCTACCCAAATTTGATTCAGACCAACTCAAACACTTCACTACAAGTCTGGACATGCTAAACAAAACATCATCCACACTTTAACAATGCTCTTTCATCAAAATCCTACTTGAAAGCATCACTTTTCACCAAAAAAAAAAGATAATATACAACTAGGGCATTATAGTAATCACCTGAAACCTCTGATATTTGCAAAACCACCAATGAAATCCTAAAACATATCCTATATCCCTCCATTCCACCAATTTTTAGCAAATTTGGCTAGTGGAATGGAGTTCAAACCTTCATTTTCCCCCTCAAACCCTCAAATTCAGATTTTCATAACTGTTCTTAGAACAATGAGCATAACTTTTGCAAATCCTAATAAAAATTGATGAAACCAAATGTAAATGAAAGGTACTTCTATGGTATTTCTAACAAACTAAGATTCATGTCCTTAAAGGTCATACAATGGCCGTACCATGCACTGCAACATTAAAAAAATAGGGTATTGTTGTTATTTCTTCATCAAAAATCCATACAACTCCCTTTAACTCAGGGTTTGGAGGCATATTTCATCATGTTTCAACTACCTACCAACTATCCAAGAGACTTTTGAAAGGATTTAATTGTTTAACTTCCTTAAACTTATATTTTTCAATTTTACATGTTGACAACTTTTGTAAAATGAACTCAAAAATGACTCTATTGACCTTGCACATGGTTTATTATGACCTTATTAGACCAAATAAACTAAAAACACCCAAAGAAAACCTATCATTAGACCTCATTTGACCAAACTTGTAAAAAAATGAATTTGGTGCCCCTGCACCAAATTGGCGGGTGTAAAGCCAAATTCCAAAACCTTCAAAATGGTATCTTTGGAACATGGTATAGACATCCATCAAAGCATAAAGCATATAGGAATTTGTTAAATGTTTTAGTTGTAAGTACCCTGCAAGACATGTATGCAAAGTGTGGAAGCATATACTTGACGAACATGAACTGTTTGACATGATGCCTCAAAGAAATGTTGTCTCATGGAATGTAATGATTGCGAGATATGCACAAAATGGATTTGTTGAAAAGACTTTAGAAACTTTCAAGTAAATGCAGTTGGCACATGTAAAGCCAAATTCCACAACCTTTTCCAACATCCTCCCTATTTGTACACCAATATAGAATGTTTGGAATGACTAATCAACATCCATCAAAGCATAAAGGATATAGGAAATTTGTTGCATGCTATAATTGCAGCTACCCTTGTAGACATGTATGCAAAGTGTGGAAGCATAAACAAGGCACGTGAATGTTTGACATGATGCCCCAAAGAAATGTCACCTCATTGAATGCAATGATTGCAAGATATGAACAAAATGGATTTTTTGATAAGGCATTAGAAACTTTCAAGCAAATGCAATTGGCAGGTGTAAAACAAAATTCCACAACCTTAGCCAGTATCCTCCTTACCATGCCAAAATGGACATCCATCAAAAGGATAAAACATATGGGAATTTTGTTAGATGTTGTAGTTGTAACTACCCTCAGAGACATGTATGCAAAGTGTGGAAGCATAGACAAGGCACGTGAACTATTTGGCATGAAGCCTCAAAGAAATGTCGCCTCATGGAATACAATAATTGTAAGATATGAACAAAATGGATTTTCTAATAAGCCTTTAGAAAGTTCCAAGAAAATGCAATTGGCAAGTGTAAAACCAAATTCCAAAACCTTAGAAATTGTATGTTTGGAGCACGAGATAGACATCCATCAAAGCATAAAGGATATAGGTATTTTGTCAAATGTTGTAGTTGTAAGTACCCTGCAAGACATGTATGCAACTTGTGTGGAAGCATATACAACGAACATGAACTGTTTGACATGATGCCTCAAATAAATGTTGTCTCATGGAATGCAATGATTGCAAGATATGCACGAAATGGATTTTTCATAAGGCTTTAAAAACTCTCAAGAAAATGCACAAAAATAAATTTCAACCATTTACGCAAATTTTGGCACATCTAAAACCAAATTGCACAACATTAACTAACTTCCTCCTTGCCTATGCTATAATGGGATCTAGAGAACATGGTGTGGACAACCATCAAAGCATAAATGATATAGGAATTTTGTCACATGTATTATATTTGCAAAGTTGCTCTTGTAGACATGTATGGAAAGTATGGAAGCATAGACAAGGCATGTGAACTATTTGAAATGATGCCTCAAAGAAATGCACAGTCCCACATAATTCAATAATTGCAAGATATATAGAAAATGGATTATTTGAAAACGATTTATAAACTTTCAAGCAAGTGCAATTAACACTTGTAAAACCAAATTCATGTAACAATAATTGATTATCATATTAAATATTTAGTATAAACCATCATATACATAATGTCATGAACATAACATCTAGTTTATATAAAAGGCCATATAGGCATGTCCAAACAAAGTCATATAGGCAAATATACAAAAATATACATCGGATTAACATACAAAAGTATGTATACAAATCCATCTAGGCATACAAAAAATGTCCCAAAAACTAGTTTCCTATGGACTTTTAGGAAATAATCGGTGGCCCTTCTTTGACTATGAAGATGGAGAGCCAGTCAGTGACACATCCTCTCTCTGCCATCGAGTATACCTCTTCAAATAGAGTTCATCCAGCTGTACCTATTTATATATGCACATTAGTATAGAAAATGTATGAAATATATAACATCACATATGTAATTGATCACTTACCGCCAACCGATGATCACTCTCCATCATCTTGTCTCTTTCTTCATCCGTAGTTGGACGGACTAGAGTTGTGACCTCCTGTGAGAAGCATCAAGAAGCAAAATTGACTAAACATAAATATCATTTATGTACATCAAATGACATGAGATAAAACAAGAAATAGAAAATTATGATATTTTCATGTTATTGGCTCATACCTTAGTCAAAGGATTTGTAGACATCATGGCTGCAGCAATGCCTATCTATGCTAACTCATGAAGATCAGGAGAAGTCTCCACTATATTCAATATCTGATAATCAAGTTCAAGATTTTTCAAACAAAATAAATACATAACACTATTTTAAAAATGCATAATGATTAGAAATGGTTAAATTTACCTCCGTTAAAGTGGTGGTTTGGCATCTAGGGGACCAAGGAAATTATGGAGGTGCCAGTGACTTGAAATCATCAAATTGTCACAAAATAATATTACCATTGACATATATACAATAATTACAATTATGTGATAAATTACATACCTGCTGATTTGACCTCCTCTCATAACCCGCCAATGGATGGCTAACGGAGGCAGGATGAAGACTCTGACCCTAGAATTTCATTGTGCAAACAATTACATACATTATTTTTGACTTATAATATAGATAATCATATAAAATTAATTATAAATTTTAAATAACAATATACTAAATCAAGATGAAACTTGTAACAAATTACCTGAGAGTTAATACCAAATGTATCCTATAAGAGATCATCACTGAGAACAAGATCATCTAATATGTCCTGCCCCTGTGTCACAACATGTTGCCCCTCTGTTGCAGAGTCTTGTTGTGCCTCCTACGTCCCATAATCACATAGGTTTCCACATGTACTGTACAAATGTGGGGACACATGATGCCTACTACTCTCACCCTCATCGGCCTCAGTAAAATCATCAGCATGTTGTGATAGAGTTTGGGTGAGAGTAGTCAATGAATGTAAAGTCTCCAGCTCAACACTCTCCTTCAAAGCAAAAGGGAGTGACCTATGTTCTAGCTTTGCTCGGGGTATTGGCACATGGTTTTCATCTCACTGAACCTCAGGTCTATCTTGGGCAAAGCCACCACCTCTACCTTGGAACTCACGAATGTCAAAATAATTCAGAATCTTGTTGAGGATGAACTTGCAATAGAGTTTCCTCAAGAAATATTGTGGTACCTCATCATTGTTGCATTGAAGCTCATCGAAGACCATGTACCATCTATCCCAAAAGTTTCAGGATATTTCTTCATTCCTACACCAATGTATAGGAAACCATTTGCAACTTTCTTCTAATCTTTGGCCGGTTTTGGGATTAATAAAGTGTGCACATAATTGAGATTTTGTAATTTTCTCATTCTTGACTTGTTCATATGACAACTTGTTGGCATAATATTGTTGACTCCTCTCCCTATAGTCTTGGAATTCAGTGATTTGTTTTGTCACCAAATCCGTGTGGGAAATAATATCCTATAGTGATTTTGCAAGTGCCCTCCTACGTTCAGTGGTTCCATTTGGATTGTTTAGGGTTTGAATAATAGTTTCAAGATGTTTCTTGTTTTCTTCTATTATCCCTAGGTAGTGTTCTTGATTATCCCTTACATGTAAAGGAGGTGAAGGTGGGTTTTGAGGGTTTGGAGGGTTTTGGGGGTTGTTTTCACCCTCCTCAGCTTGATTTAGGTTTTCTCTTTCTCCACTAATAGTAAATGCAATATAAAAACAAATCAAACATTACAAAACTCAAAAATTGTTCTCAAACTAACAAAATCAGTCAAACCCTACCTTCTTCTTGTGCTGGAGCCTCCAAATTTGCATGACGATGTCTTTGGCAGTGAGGTGGCATTGTGAATTTGTTGTTTTCTCTATTGCACTTGATTAAACAACCTTTTCTTCAATGTGATTGTGCTTTTCCTTTCTTCTTTGTTGCTGTGAGGAGAAATGGTCACAGGAGAATGAGTAGAAAAACATTTTTTTTTGCTTTTATGTAAAGCAAAACATGATCACGTTATAATGCACTCATGTTTTGCTTTAATTTTGGAGATGGTGGCAACTTTTTGGTCCCCCATCTGCTTGCATTTACCCCATGGTTTTTTCCTTTTTGGGTTTTGCACATAAAAATCTTGGTGTCTATGTGTTATGACTCTGTGGTTGATTTTATTATGTTTACTTTGCTTTCATATTATTGAATTTGGTAAATGGATCAAAGAACATGTGAAGAAATGGTTTTATAGAATACTAATTCACCCCCCTCTCGGTATTCCTTGTGTTCAATAATTGGTATCAGAGCAAGGTTCCTTGGAAGAAGTCTAACAACTTGAGGATGATTAGGGAAAGTGAACACATGGCAGCTAGAAGATATCCTACTCCTTCAGAAGCATTTCATCTAGTTAGTATTACAATTGATGATTGCACTTATGCTAGCAATAAAGAACTAAAAATTTCTCTTGAAGATATTGATAAGCATGAAGCAGATATCTGAGATTTGAAGGAGAATACCAAGGAAGTTGATGAATGCATCTTGAAGCTAAGGAAGTAGGTCAAGAGATCAAAGGAAAGGAGAAAAGAGCTAAGTGAACAATTGAAAGCAGCAAATGAAACTTTAAATAGTTTATCAATGCTGATTGAAGAAAAAGAAAAGGTTGAGGAGCATTTGAATCAAGTTGTGAAAGGCAAGTCTGAGGAATGTGAAAAGCTGGCAAAGATGTTGTGCTTCTGAAGCATGATCTGGAAGTACCTAACAGTTATAAAAAAAAGTTCAAACTAAGTTCTACAAAGCTTGATGAGTTGATTGACAGTCAAAAAATTCCAGATGACAAGCAAGGTTTGGGTTTTGAAAACTTGGAGAAAGTTCTAAATTAGGACAAGTTAACACTAAGATGAAGAGAATCAAAGGCAATCAAATCTAGAATCAGAGGAACAAACCTAGAAGACCTCTGGTTAGGCAACCTAATGCTCAAAGGTACCCATCTTTTAATGGCTATTGTTTTAATTACAATAAGTTTGGTCATAAGGCTACTCAGTGTAGGAGTAGAATGAATCAAAATGTTTCATCTTTCTCCAGTTAGTGTTTCAATTACAAGAAAATTGGTCGTAGATCAAATAAATGAAGAAGTTTGGTAAGGAATGGTTTTAACAATGTAAGGAATACTTGATCTTTCAATGGAAAGTGCTTTGCATGTAATAGATTTGGGCATATGGCTAACCAATGCAGATCAAGAATGAATCCAATCAATGGAAGGAACCAAGGATAGAGGAATATTGTTTTCTACAATTGCAATAGACCTAGACATATTGCAAAATTCTGTAGAAGCAAGAATGTGAAAAGAAACTATTCTACAGAAAAGAGGAAAACTGAGTAGAGGGAAGATAAGGGAAAGAACAAGGTTGAACTGACAGAAACCAAGAAGGAAATGAGAAAGATCTAGATTAAGAAGGATGTAAAAGAGGTCAAGGATGGATCTGCACTAGCCTCTGGTGCAAATACTTCCTCCAAGAAGTAAATTGGGAGGTCTGGCTCAGGGGGAGCTTTTATTGAATATCCTGATCCCCTAGCCAGATTGTGGGTGCTGAGATCCAGTACTAAGGTATCAGTCAAAGAAGTATTGGATGAACCATTTGAAGAAGTTTCTAGCTAGAAAAGATCTAATGCGGTACATTGCAGAGCAATCTTGAGCAATTGTGCTTAATAGTGAAGTGTTTGACAACTTTTGGGAGAACAACATTTATGATGATGACGTTTTTGCAAACAAAGGTTAAAAAGGGTAGCATCTGAAAGATTAATCACTTTGCATTCAAGTTTTCAAGCATCCAAGGAGATTTGAATAAAAACCTTAAGCGACTTCAGTGATTTCTAGTGATTCAAAGCAAAGAAAACCCTAATTTTAGCAAAAAGAGGTATTTACAGATAAAACCCTATTGTGAAATTGTTTGAATTATTGTGCAAATGGTGACACCACAAGTAATCAATATCAATGAGAGACCTCAACCGAAATTCAAAAAACATCCATTCAAATCTATGGAAGTCGATCCTAATGGTGCATTTTCAGAAGTGTTGTATGGTGTAATGCATGAGGAAGACATTAGGGCATACATCCATGTTGCCCTAGAAGAACTTGGTGGTAGCTAACTTATAGATTTGCACCTAAAACATCTAACCGGTGATGATTTTGAATTAAAGGAAGAGTACAAGGCATTGACAACAAATAAATTAATACAATATGTAGATTTCCCAACATTTGTAGAGGATGAATGGGTTTAGTATGTATTGAGTAGAATTCATGTGGCTTGACACACCCTTGATGATTACAAAGGAGGCTATAAGAGTTGTGACAAGATTGAACTCTACCAGAATGGTGTCTGTGCTAAAGGCTGTAAAGAATAGCATTGTGATGGAGGCCACTAGAGTTTAATTCAACAAAAGGGCATTGACAGTTAACACAATTGAAGACCATGGATTAAGGTTCACATCGATGGTAATCAGATACAAGATATACTTCACAAACTAGGAGAACTCTGTCTCCAATACAACCATCTACACTACTTATGAGATGGTTAAGAAGAATGTTGATTATAACCTCTATGAGTTGCTCTGACAATAACTAATGGAAAATATGAAGAAGACAAAAGAGTCTTAATATCCCTTCAAATATGGTACATTAATTATCTGCCTTTTCTTCTATTTTATAAAAGAAATGCCTAGTATGAAGAATTTGGTATGGTATGCTAGCAAACATGTGACCACATAGATTAGAAATCATTTGAATAGTTTAGGCAGCTATGATGCTCAAAATGAAGCCTTGTGGGGCTATTCAAAAAATTTCAAAAGGCCATGCAATCAAGGGAAAGAATACCTAAGACAATTGTGGAAAAGTACAAAAATGACATATGTTTTATTGTAAATAAGGATCAATGCATGATGGTGGCTGTGAAGCCAAGGATAGTTTATATCCTTCCAATGGGTTATGAAGTAGCTAAAAATGTGTTGAATGGTTATCTTGAGCTCATGTTGAGTAAACCTAGGGACACCACTAAAGAAAGATTTGGAACCTATGAAGAAATCTCTGTCAAAGTTCATGTTGAATTGAGAAAGCCTGAAAGTGTAAAGAAGGCTAGAAAAATGGTAGAAGAATATGCACAAAGCAAGGGCTTCACTAAAGACTAGATTGCAAAAACAAGAGCAAAGGCAGAAGTAGCAAGGACAACTAAAGAGAAGAAGCAAGGTGAAATTGAAAAGGCTCCAGATGAGCCTAAGAAGAAAATGAAGGATCTTGTAGTAACAAGGAAAATAATAAGAGGTTCAACCTCTACTCAAATTGCAACTACATCCTCTAGTCCCACACCTTCAGTGAGTGTGGAAGTACCTGCAAAGGAAACCACTGCAAAAGACAACAAGATAAAGAAAACAAAAGTCAAAAGGATGTATGTAAGTGTTAGAGTAGATGAAGAAGAAACCAAATTAGACGAAGAAGTAAAGAAAATGAAGACCAAGGCTAGTGAAGTCTCAAAGACAAAACAAGACAAGCCATCCAGTAAGGATAGAAACAAGAAAAAGCCAAGGCAAATAGAGCTTGAGAAAGTAGAGGCTACAATAAATTTGGAAGATATCCTAAATACTATAGCAACTCGTGGTAATCTTAAGCCTATAGCAGACCTATATGATGAATATAATGATATAGACAAAAACATCATTGAAACTGTAGTAGTCAGATTTTTGGAGATGTACAACAAAGCCCTCATTGGGGTAATCACTGATCTCCCTGATAGCTTGGGCAGTATCATGTCTGCTAGAAAAGAAGAAGCAATGGCTAAAGACTTGGAGTTAAGAGAACATGCATTGATACAATTGTGTCTAGATATAACAGTTGAAGAGAAAACAAGAGTCAGCAAGATACTTGGGAGAAAGTTTGACATAAAAACAAGGACCAACACTTTGATGTCTAGGGATATAGAAAAATTGGTAAAGGAAATAGAACAAATAACTCTTGATGTCCTAAAAGAAATCAACATCCCAACTATTCATGACAAGGAAGAACAAAATGTTGGTGATGGTAGTTCCCTTCTGGAAGTCAGCTCTAAACAAGACCTGAATCAAACAAAGACTCCTCTGGTAAGCCCAAGGAACGATGAAGAGATGGAGCAAGAAGAGGATAAAACTCCTAAGAATGTTAAAATCCCTCCAGAGCAAAATGAAACTAGTGATCAGGAAGAGCAAGATGATGAACAAGCCAAGGTAAGTCCTCCAGAGTAAAAAATTGATGAGCAAGAAGCTATGAACCAAGATCCATCGGAGTAGAATAAAGAAGAAGAAGTGGTAAGAGACACTATTGCCACTCAAGATCTAGTTGACACTGCCAGAGAATTTTTGGAAAAGTAGAAAGAAGCACAAATTTTTGATTCACCTAAGTTACTGCAAGGGCCAATCAATTTGGACTACATGTCACCTTTGTAGAAATTAAAATTAGGGACAATTGTCCAAGCTAGAGCTCAAGAAGAATTATTAAAATCCTACATTCAGGATAGTGAGCTCATTGACGAGGCATCTGATGTTTTGGAAAAAAATGATCCCTGG
This sequence comes from Cunninghamia lanceolata, assembly GCA_027924645.1. NCBI lineage: Eukaryota > Viridiplantae > Streptophyta > Pinopsida > Cupressales > Cupressaceae > Cunninghamia > Cunninghamia lanceolata. Next base: position 510,207 of record BSBN01000247.1, on the reverse strand, counting down.
ACTACAGAAGGACACATCTCTAGCACCATCTAAGCAACTTAAAAGGCTCATAAATTCTGTAAGTTCACATTTTTAATCATTTGAAAAAGTTGTAGATAATAAGGTTAGGGCAGAAATAAATGATAAGAGGCTAATTGAGCTGAAGGATAAGTTGGCTAAAGATACTTAGTTGTAATTTTGTTAGACACCAACATGAAGAACATAGATACTGCTATAAAGAAAGCCAGTGATATATATAAATTTTGTCTAACATGGCCTGAAACCACAAAAGAAATGAAGGAGAAAATAGATGACTTGGAGCTTCAATTGATGAAAATCTCAGAAACATTTGATCTAGCATCTGACTCCATCATCAACAAGAAAGTAAAATTTGAAGGCATTCATGCAAAGATAAGTAGTTTGCAAAGTAAGAAAGAGGCCACTAAGAGCATAATGTGCCAACTCAAATAAATAATAGAATCCAACATTGATTCTATGACTGGTCTTCTAGCAGAGGTAGCAAAAATAAAGGCAATAACTGATGTGCCTACCACTGTAGAGAAAGCAGAGGAATTGGTGTTTCAAGTGAATGAAAACATTCAAATTTTGAGTAGTGCTAAGGCTAAGTGGGATGGAGAAATTGCTCAATTAAAATCTATATACACAGACATCCTCGCCACTTTTTAGTAGATAAGCTATATGATTGCACTTGTACATATGCGGCAAAGTATAACAGTTTTGTAGTTTTGATACAATTTTGTCACTTGTACATACACCTTTGCCATTGATGTCAAAGGGGAGAAGAAGAATGAGTGAAAAATGGCCAAACATCTTAAGGAAAAAAGAAAAACAAAGTGTACATAGTAAGGGGGAGCAGTATGAGCATTTTTCACTAAGTGTTGCCATCAATGCCAAAGGGGGAGATTGTTGGCAACATGGTTAAGAGACACTACTGATATGTTGAAGATTTGATGTTGTCATTGATGGAAACAATCAAATATGACTTGGAAAAGTTCTTGAGACAAGTTTTGTATAACATTTTGGTCCGGTAAGAATAACTTAGTCAAATTGACTAAGTGTTGGAAGCTTATTGAGTCAATGACAGAGAATTGATTGATACTCCTCCACAGATGAAGACTTTCATTTGCGGTTCTAGTATGTTGCATATAGTTGTTTGATGGTATTATATTTCATGTTGCATGTCTTGACAATCCCTAGAATCCATACTGTGAATTGCCTAAGTCTGGGTAAGCATAGTTCAGTTATAAACAATGCAGATCACATGAGGATTTCAGTTTGCATTCCTCCGATATTGGTTCTTTCAAGTTACAATTTGGAGGTGTTGTAAACACATATGAGAAGTATCTAATTCTAGATTTGTAAAGTTTGAATTCTAATGGAAGATCATCTACAAGCTTCCAAGTATCGGCATTCAATTTGACAGTGTTTCACAAAGACAAAGTCAATAGTTCTGAGATCCGCATCTTGCCACATAAGAATATTATGACCTACGGTTATGAAGGTATGATTGGTAATGCATATTGAATGTTTGGTATGAATTTTAGAGTCTTGTGTATTCCGCATTGGGAGTTGTGATATGATAGATATGATGGTTGAGTGTATACTTAAGGATGAGGCCGACACACATGTGAATTGATGTGTGATAAAGGTATTTTGTTTAAATCATCATCCTAAGTGGTTCTATAATAGGTCCACACCTGTATGAAAATTCTTGAAGGATTGTATAGGTTTGTATTGCTATTTGTGTAAAAGATCAAGCCAACAAAGTATAACTTTTGTGTACACATTTCATATTTAGCATGCCAATCTAGTTTTGAGTTAAATCTTGTTGCGAAGTTGTTGTGTATGCGATTCTTGTGATCCAAAAAGTGTAGTAAGGGTTCAGAAGACTGAAGAATAGAGCATATGTGAATAGGGTAGAGAAATAGAGTAGACATAATGAAGACTTTTGAATCTATATTTTGAACTATCAATGGAACTATATTTCAACATTTAGTAGATGCGCTTGTAACATCTCTTTTTTGGTAGTGAGCCACCCTTTCTCTATCTTCTTTTCTTTATGGCAATGAGCCTATTGCAATGAGCACTTCTTTGAATAATGAGTCCTTGGGTAGTGAGCCCTAAGGCAATGAGACTTTTTGTAATCCAGGTTTGATATTATAATATATTGTGAGCTAACACTCACCATGGTTTTTCCCTTTTTGGGTTTTCCACGTTAAAATCCCAGTGTCTATGTGTTATGACTCTATGGTTGATTTTCTTATGTTTATTTTTCTTTCATGTTATTAAATTTGGTAAATGGATCAAAGAACATGTGAAGAAATGGTTTTATAGAATACTGATTCACTCCCCTCTTAGTATTCCCTGTGTTCAACAAGCTCATAAGCATTTTGGTAAATCTGAGACTGAAATCCCAAACTTCAAATCTGCAATGATGAGTGCCAAGTAGCACCCAGAACAATACACCTCTTTACCTTCCTTTTTCCAACCCTTTTATTCTGTTGTCCTGGTAATTGTACCATAATAGACTGATAAGATTTGTTTTAATTACATTAATGAGGGATGAATTGCTGAAGGTCATGATTTTTGATTGAAGGACTAATGTGCAGTAAACTAATGAAAATGTGTAGAAAGTCTCTCTTTTTGCATCTATAGGTGTAGTTGTATGGGCAAAGGTAATTTTGAACATCTCCAGAGAGTCCTAATAATCTCCGGAGCTAACATGAAGGATACTACACCAGAATCCAACGTTTTCCCAATGTGTTGGAGGTATTTTGAAGTAGGTGAGCCAAGGGCGGATCATCTTTGGAGCCATACAAGAGTCATGCATGCATCTCCAAAGCTCTTTCCAATAGCACATGTCTCCAGAGCTCCTAGCAATAGTGCAGAGTCTTTGGCGCCAATCTACACCTCCGAGGAAACTATAGTGCTCCGGAGTTTGCTCAACCAAAACTAGAATGGTCTGATGAAGACTTTAGTTGACTAGTAGGGATCTAATTCCTCTTTTATTGATTTTGCATGAGTTTTGAAAGACTTGTTAAAGACCTACATTTTAGGGCCTTGTTGCCCAATTGTTATTTAAGTTAAGACTCTAGATTTAGTGGGACTTCTGTACCACTAAAGCCTATTTCAGTTTGCATTATTTTACTCCGTAGTTAAATAGTTGTTAAAATAAGAGATTGATGATATCCCATAGATAAACTGATAGTTAGAATAGATAGATATATCATCGCTTGATTTGATATATGTTAGGGTAGGAGCAACAGAAAGATAGACAAATTATTGCTATTAGATTATTTTAATTTCCATTTTTCCAGATTGGACATACTTTTTGAATACAAGCATACTGATGGAATTAGATTGAAGAAAGACTATGTTATTATATTTTTGTACTAAGTTTTTTCTTTAGTCTTCAGTCCTGAAAGCAAGGAGCAAGGGCCCACTCCCGCCATCAAGACAGGAGGCTAGTATCTCTTTGTTTCATTGTCTTGTTTCAGATTCTATTAGGAATATAGTTTACTACTTTCATAAAGATAGATTTATTTATGTTTAATAGTTGTTTCCAGTAAATGCATATTTTCAGTTGTGTGGATTAGAATAGGTCAATTTCAACAATTTACTGTTTTAGCATTATTTTAGTGTTTTTAGAATTTCCTTTCATAGCAAACCAATTAGTAACATTAATCTTTGAAACAGTCAGATCAGTAGAAGTACTTAGTGGACTGGTAACTATGGGATCCCTTATTGTAGATAGCCTAGGACACAACCCTAGATTTGACACATGAAAAACATGATTAAATGACAAGGCCCAAAGACCCTTGTCATTTTTGGCACTATTGCCAGGGACATGTATTAATAAGGAAAACTTAGTTAAGCAATTCTTTTTAGTTTAAATTGAATCTATATGGTTAGACCTAGGGACTCAAAAGGTAGATACATAAAATGAACACCCCAGCAACAAACTATAGGAGAAATCAGTAGGGTGGCACAAGATCTTGTTGAAGAGGAACACTTAGAACCTACCTTGGAAATTGTACCCCAATTTGACATTCCTTCAAACCCTCAAAGTCCTTCACTCTCTAAGTATATCAAATAATTGTAAGAATGATACCAGACAGATCCATTACTAGAATCTGTTTCCTCAGAACCCCACTTTGAATCTCAAAGAGAAGAAACATTAGACATGGATGATAATCATGATGAGGAAGATAATCAAGCTCCCAAGACCTTCTCATACCCTATTGTACTTGCTTGTGGAGATAATGCCCCTATGAAAAACATTTCACATTCACACTTACCAAATTTTAGGGGTCTTGCTTCTGAGGATCTAGATCAGTTTTTGTTTGAGTTTAAAGTTGTATGCCAGACCAATGACTATGGATCAAATAATAAAAAACTCAAAATTTTCCCATCAACCCTGAAGGATTATGCTACGAGGTGGTTCATGGGATTAGCCCAAGACTCCATTCACTCATGGGATCAAATGGAAACTAAATTCCTGGGCAAGTACCAGGATTATTGTGGGGTCAATGATAAAAAGGAGGAACTATTCAAAATTAAACAAAGAGTGGATGAAAGCTTAGAGGACTATATGGATAGGTTCAATTTTTCCTTGAGGAGATATGGCAATCCTGTGGCTCACCCCTTGGCTAGAACACTGTTTGTAAAAGGATTAGACAAAGAATCAAAATAGACACTGGATCTAATGGGGAGAGGGAACATTAACAAAATGGATATGCCTGCTATAGAAGAACTTTATAGAAACTACTCTAGAACCCAAGATGGAGTGAGAACGCCTAGATCTTTTAAAGGAAAGAATGAAATAGGACAGTTAATGGAGGAGATTGCAAATCTTAAAACAAATATTTTGGTCCAACTGAATACCACATTAGATGGGATTTAGGCAAAAACTAGAATAACTAAACAAAGAAGGACAACTGAACCTCTCTCCATATATTATCCTAGATGTAGGAAAAAACACCTGTTGAGGGATTGCCCTTTAGACAAATTAGAAATCTATCAGATCTATGACAGGGAGAACCCTACTAGTCAATGTGATCAGTTCCTAGCCTTAAAAAGGCTAGGAGTTGAATTATGTAGGAAAAAATAAACTGGCAATTTCCCATATAATCAGTACCCAAATTAGGCTTCCTACAGGGGTCCTTCAAACTGGGGAGACAATCAATGGAATCCAACATGGTAGGGACCTCAAAACATTTCCCCTTGGGGACCACAAGATTGGTCAAACTAGCAATGACAAAACTAGCATTGGCAAAACTAGCCTTGGGAAAATCAACAATGGTCACAATAGTTCCCACAAACATTTGGATCGCAAAACATGCAACCTCATTGGGGTCCTCAACATGGTTATAATCAACAATACCAAGGACAACCTAGATGTTTCCAAACTCAGCAAAAAGAATTACTAACTAGATCCCCCAACACACAAGGATAGTCACAAAATGAGCCAATTAGTCAGCCACTTTTACTAGCTCAACCTATAGAAAATCCATGAAATAAACAGGAAGTAACTGTTTACATGATACAACAAGAAAATATAGCCAGTGTCAATGCTATTTATCTCAATAACCTTTAGCTACATTCTAGGAAAGCACTTCTAAGACCATCTACCCCGCTTATAGTTGAAGTAACCAATGATGTGGAACCTGAAAATCTATCCACTCAACCTCGGGATGAGATTACTATCAAAATTGTGCTAGAAGAACTACCCTTAGGTAACTCTAGAGTTCCTCCTAAAGGAAAAGCTCCAGAGAACAATTCTAGAGCCACTTCTGTAAAGAACTCCAATGTTGCTCCAGAGATAGAAAAACCAACACCTTACCCAGAACGGTTTAGACAACATGTCCCTTAGAAAACCATCCTACAAAAAAAAGTCCAACCTAACATGGAATCAAAACTTCTACAAGAAATCAGATAGCTAAACATTGAAATTCCACTCTTACAAGTAATCATGGATGTGCCTGAACTAAACCAATTCATCAAACAACATTGTATTAAAACCCAAGGCACGAATAAAAACTTCCCTGCCACCATTTAGGTGGAAGGGAAAGTAGTGGGCCTTCTTGTGGGAGAGATGCTCCTTCTAAAATATGGAGACCCTGGGAACCCTGTCATAACTATATATATTATAGGGGTAGAAATATCTAATGTTTTGGTTGATTTGGGGGTAGCAATAAATGTGATGATAGTGTACACCCTAGACAAATTAGCTTTGACTAGTGTCTAGGTCATGTCTACAATTCTCCAACTAACTGACCAGTCAGTAGCTATTCCAAAAGGGGTGTTAACTAATGTTCTAGTCATGGTGGAATCATGGGAATTTCAAGTAGACTTTCTGATATTAGAACCTAGAAACCAATGAAATGCTTGGCCCTTGATCCTAGGAAGACCATGGCTAGCTACAACAACAACATCTATTGATTATCAAATAGGAGACATGGTCATTTCCAATGGGATAGATTTGAAGAAAATCTCTTTATACCCTCCAGCCAAACCATCAATACATTACTCAAGAAAAGTGTGGGTAGATGAGCCTAATAACATGGGAAACAATTCCTCAGTAGCTATGGTTACCATCAAGGAACATTTGGGTGAGTTAGAAGAAGAAATAAACTATGACACAATAAAAGACATCACCCACATTCTTATTGACAAGGATATAATAGAATTAGCCCAAGACTCAAAAAGGGAATTCCTTACTGCTACCCATTGTACCCTTGCAAACATTATTCCTTGTGGATAAACCTTTTATAGAGACTTGGCCACATTACATATGCTACTTCCACATTCCTATCCTCTTAACACTATGACTCCAGGATATCGGGTAGGGACATCTATGGATCAGATTACAAAGTAGGTCATGATTTTACCTGGGAAAACATTGAACATCAACACCCAGTTAGCAGCAAAATAGGAAGAAGCACTTCTCAAACTCCTGGTCTCTCATTCAATAGCTTTTTCTTGGGAATACCAAGATATGAAAGGCATCCCTCCTAAGATCTGTACTCATCATATATACACTAAAGATGTCAAACTTGTCAGACAACCCTAGAGGAGATTAAATCCTACCTTAAAAGATATTGTTAAGACTGAGATAGAGAAATTGCTACAAGTAGGGTTCATATATCCTATCTCAGACAGTCAGTGGGTCTCACCCCTAGTCATAGCACCTAAAAAGAATGCGAAATAGAGAGTGTGTATTGACTATAGGGAACTAAACAAAGCCACAAAGAAGGATTATTTTCCTTTACCATTCATTGACCAAATGCTAGACAACCTTGCAGGGAAAAACTACTTCTCATTCCTAGATGGGTTTAGTGGGTATAATTAGATTCAAGTCACACATGAGGACTAGGACATTACCACTTTCACTTGTTCTTGGGGAACTTTTGCATATAGAGTTCTTCCATTTGGACTATGTAACACTCCAGTTACCTTTTAGAGGGCTATTTTAACCATTTTTGCTGAATTGGCTAATGAGTGTATGGAAGTCTATATGGATGACTTTACTATGTATGGAGACACCTTTGAGGAAGCTCTCACAAACCTAGATAAGGTGCTACAATGTTGTGAAAAAAATTAGCTATCCTTGAGCCGTGAAAAATGCTTTATGATGGTAGAGGAGGGAATTGTACTTGGACATCACATATCAGCTAAAGGAATCAAAGTAGACCAGAACAAAATAGAAGTGATAAAATAGTTACCCTCACCTAATAACCAAATAGATGTTAGAAGATTTCTAGGTCATGTAGGATACTACATGAGATTTATAGAGAATTTCAGCAAAATAATTGCTCCTATGTTTTCCCTGCTAACCAAAGATACTGACTTCTCATGGCTAGAGGATTGCCAATCAACATTTGAAACCATTAAAGAGAAAATTATTGTCACACCTGTCTTGAGGGGACCCAATTGGACTTTACCATTTCACATACAAACTGATGCTTGAAATGAGTCCATTGGGGCAGTCCTAGGATAGAAAGAAGAGGGAGAAGGTATGCATGCCATCTACTACATCAGTAAGAACCTTACTCCAACAGAAAAAACTATGCTATTAACAAATTTAGGTATTATATCACATGATATAAAATATTTTTCCATATTGATCATGCGGCTATCAAATACTTATTGAACAAATCTATAGTGGGTGCAAGGATAATTAGATGGTTGTTACTATTGTAGGAATTTGACATTACCATTGTTAACAACCCAAGGAAATTCAATTTGGTTGTTGACTTTCTGTCAAGGTTGCATACATGTGGAGAAAACCAACTAGTGGAGGACAAATTCCCATATGAACATCTGTTTATTGTTTCCTCTACTACACCTTGGTTTTCTGACATAGCTAATTTCTTAGCTAAAGGCTTTTTTCCATCTCATTACACCTCAAAACAAAAGAAGTGATTGGTAAAAGAAATCTTATCTTACAAATGGTTAAATGGTTTACTATTTAAGTGTGGTCTTGACTTTATCCTACGGAGGTGCTTGAGAGATGATAAATTTTTTTATGTGTTAAGAACATGTCATGATGAACCCTTTGGTGGACATTATTCCTCACAAAGAACCATTCACAAAATTCTGGGAGTTGGTTACTACTGGACCTCTCTTCATAAGGACACCAAGAGGTATGTGCAGTAGTGTGATCAATGCCAAAGGATGGGTCAACCAACCTTTACCCAGGAAATGTCACTACACCCTCAAGTAGTGTTGGAACCATTTGAGAAATGGGGTCTATATTTTTTGGGACTGATTTCTCCACAATGTTAAGGCAAATAATATATTTTGGCCTGCACAGACTATGTAACCAAATGGGCAGAAGTTCAGGCATTGCAGTTTGCAAGGGAAGAAAGATTGCTGATTTTCTTTATAACAAAATCTTCCTAAGATTTGGAGCTCTGAGATCCATAGTTTCAGACAGAGGACCACAATTTACTTCTTAGGTAATCCAAGCTTTCATAGATCTATATCAAGTCAAACTCATAAAGTCTTCACCTTACAACCCCCAAGAAAATGGGTAGGTAGAGGTGAGTAATAAAGAGCTGGAAAACATCCTGACAAGGACAATAGCCATGAATAGGAAGTCATTGGGCTAGTAGGTTACTTGAAGTAGTTTGGGCCAACAATACCACTTGGAAGTCCACAACCAAGTTCTCACCATATGAATTAGTTTATGGAAATAAACCCATTCTATTCATAGAATTTGAATTGTAAACACCAAAGACCTCATTAGATATTGGCCTACTATTGTCTATAACACAACAGTTCATAGAATTCTTCAACTCAATGAGCTAGATGAAATCAGGACAGAGGCCATACAACAAATAAAACTTGTTCAATATCAAAGGAAATAGTGGCATTACCAACATATAAATTGAGAACATTTCAACAAGGGGATTGGGTTCTCCTATATGACTCTAAGTTTAAGGAGTTCAAAGGGAAGTTACAAACTCATTGAATGGGTCCGTACCAAATTAGGGAAGCCTACGAGAATGGAATAGTTTTACTGGCACCCATTGATGGAGGTGAAGAAACATTATTAGTAAATGGCCACAGAATTTGGCTCTATACAAGACTAGCTACTAAGGAAGAATTTACCAAGGACTTGTGCTTGGTGAAAGGGGTCACAACCTCTGCCATAGGTTGAAAAAATTCAAGAACAATAAGTATAAAAAAAATTAGAAAAGTTGAAAACCAACAAATGGCTGCCTTTCTCAAAAAATAAAATAAAAATAAAAGAAGGGTTTAAAACTAGCAAATGGTGGCCATTCTAAAAAAAGAGAGAGAAAGATGGAAAACCAATAAATGGTTGTATTTCTCACCAGGGGGACTGGAAACCAGTAAATGGTGGTTCCCTTCTTCTTGCAGGATTTCAGTAGATGATCTCTGGAGCTAACCAGGCACCCAGGAGCCACTGAAATGCATCTCCGGAGTTGTCTAGGAGCACCTCTTGTGCTTCACCAATAATGGAACCATCTCAAAGAATGGGGGGGACCCACCTCTCCGGGCATTAAAGTGGGGACATCACATGATGAGGTTAGCATGACTCATCCTCCACTTTTTGAAAAGAGAAAGTGATGAGGTCAGCACGCCTCATTGTCCACCACAAAAAAAGGAAATTGTAGCTGCCTGCACATGCCATCCCAGCTACTCCTTATGATGTCATTTGATAACACATCATTTTCAAATCTACTCATGAGGAAAGATTTTTGATCACGTGACACTAACGATGTTGACACCATTCCAAGCGACGCGAGGGGTGCACACATGTCGAGTCACACCACACCCCATTAAAGCCTCAGCGTAGTAGCCACGTACATTGGGCCATCATCACAAAAAGTGATCCATGTAATTTGCTTGAGTTAGTTAATTATTACTTGTCTTGTCATTTCTATTTTTAGGTGCAGTTACTTTGACGCGTACCCCTACCATTATTTCTCTTTTCGACCTATGCATGCCACCTTAATTACCACACTATCGACCTCACTCTAGAGTGTCATATCATTCCTTGTGATTACGACTGAGCCTTTAATTCAAATTAATTGAAGTCGATTAAGCCTCTCGTAATCCAAGCAATTTCCATTAACAGATATCAAGTTCCCAGTTTCAAAAATTGCAGAGCTTTCCAAACCTTAGAGGTAATCTTTAAGATTTTACAACAATAGTCTTCCACAAGAGCGGAGGAAAAGATCAAAGAGAAAGAACTATAGGGAAAGCCAAGGGAAAGTTCATAAGGAGTGGAATAATACAAAAAGATGGGAGTGAAAAAAAATCAAAACCTGAAAATGCAATAGGATTGCTGCAAGGCCAAGCTGCAGCAGATATCTTAAGAAATGTTGGGTGGTTGGAATTTCTAGAGAAATTTCAAGTGGACATTGTAGATGATTTCTTGTTCCATCTAAATAATAGCCAAACCATAGTATGAGGGTTCCCAATTAGTGTCTTAGCCACCATTATCAGCCATATTTCAGGGCTACCAGAACAAGGTGAGAGATTCTATCATCTCAAAACCCTATACATTGATTTAATTAAAAAAATTTAGTAGAAGGTGAGCCTAAAATCTAGTTGCACTTGAATAAAAATGAAGTCAAGGGAATTGTTAGGACCTCACTCACACAACCATGGCAATCTCTAGCTATGTGGTTAATGAAATATTTTACATGTGATGGGAAATTCTCTTTGGTTTTAGGACCTATAATGAAGATGCTAATTTTATTAAGGCATGGGCATGCCCATCTAGAATTTAGCATCAACCTCCCAAACTTTCTGTATTATGCTATTGTAGCCTCAACAGATAAGTATCAATAGGGAAAGGGACACATGAAACACCACGGCCTCATTTTATTGATTATAAAACACCATTTTTTGTCCCAAGCTGATGGAGAGGCCTTACAACAATCATTTTTAGATAACAAACCATAGGCCAGGACACCAAGTAGGGCATAGAGTACAGATGAGACTTCCTCTACTCAACAGGATGAGGAAGCAGTGCCTTCTACTTCCTCCCCAGCCATTGGAAAGGGCAAGGGTAAGAAACAAACAATGGAGGAAAAACCAACTTCTACCCCTGCTACTGAGAAGAAAAAGAAAGGAAAAGAAGTTTTGGGAGAAGCCTTAGCTGCCACAAAATAGCTAGAAGAACCTATTAAAGAGAAACACTTCCATATGAGTCACTCAACAAAATAAAAGATAACCTTAGCTAAGAAGTCTACTCCAACCAAGAAAATGAGGGGAGTTGCCACCATGGAAGAAGAAATAACACTGGTCTCTGCCCAGACTTCTAGCCACAAAAGGCATATTAAGGAAACATGGCAAAAAGAGAAAACAAAAAGGACTCCAAGAACACCTAAGTCCTGCAAGCATCACAGGGCTGAGGAAGAGTCTGATGATTTAGATGAAGTCCCTCTGATTAGAAGAAGAATAAAAAGAAGAGTAGTTGAGGGAACTACTCCAGAGTCTCCTGCTCATCCAAGGTCTCAAACTCCAGAGCCACCACACACTCAAGCTCTAGAGATAGTAGAGAAAGAAACCCTAACTATTTCTTCATATTCTAAAGGTAATGCACCAGCTCCAGAGACACAGGCTCCACCAGTGCTCTGGAGAAGCAAGAGAAAGAGATAGCCTACTCTGGCTAAATAGGACACTACTCTCTTAGCTGAGGTCCTCATCAGCTTCAAAACTTCCATGGAGGAAGCTGAACCTTCATCAGCCCCAACATTTGCAGAAGTAAGCCAAGAGGAGGCTCAGGGAAAAGAGACCCCAGGGGATGACGAGGATGAGCAGGGGGAAGCAGCTGACAATGTGGGGTAGGGAGATATAGAGACCCCTAATGAGGAAAGAATAGAAGGGGGAGAAATAGGAAGATACTCTCACCCCTCTGATCAAGAGGATGTAGAGGTCCCAAGAGAACAACAATTGATAGAAGAAATTGATAATCTAAAGAGACTATTGTGGGAGAAAAACCTAATCATCACTAACCTCAAGAAGATCATGAAAGAAAAAGAAAAAGAATAGAAGTAGGTAATTAAGGAGCTACAAAATGAGCTTAAGGAGAAACAGAGGATCATTCAAAAGAAAGAGGCTGAAATCAGAGAGAAGGAAGAGGAAGCAACATAGAATACCTCTGATATTGTTAAAGCTAGGGACAATGATCTCACATTAATTGAAGTACTAGTTGAAAAGATGCAGAGTCGGGCTAAGCAGTTGACATGGGCCAACAACAGGATGGATGATCATGAAGAGTTGCTTCATGAGATAACCAATCCAATTGCTACCATGGAACAGGGGACTCAAACATATGCGTACCTAGGGGTGCTCCCAATAGATATCCCTAAGGCCCTATTTAACTGAGGAAGATGTTAGGAATATGAGAAATCCAAGCCAATGTTGTAGCTGCAAAGGGCAGTGACTTCCATGTCAAAAAAAGTACAGGCCCTAGAGGAAAAGGTCATCAAACTGGCCACTCTCTCTGCTAAGATCATATCTTGCAGAGCTCCCAATGGTAGTTATGCTCTGGTTTTGCAAGAGCGAATCCTCTAGAGGAAGATATCATTGGTCTTATCTGATTTAACTAAGAATATACAAACAGAGGCAGACTTCATGGAAGTATACATGAAAAGTTTTGATGAAGATAAGAATTTCCTGTGTGAATAGTATTTGCATGATTTTTGCATTAAAGATTGTACTTTCTTTATCAACTACTTTGTGGGAGAATGTCAACTAAGGGAATTTATGTCACTGATGAGAAATCATCAGATTTGGAATGAAAGGATGGAGGCTTACACAAAGAAAGATGCAGAAACAAGCCTCTTCCTCAGGAGAGAATGCCCAAACCCCATGGGCTTTGAGATTCATTTCAAGGTAAAAATTTACTCCCTAGAAGGTAGAACAAAATTTTTACCTCTATATCAAAAACACCTACAAGAGTGTGCTATTGAATTTGGTCTCCTTATGTACAACTCCTCCAGTCAGATGCTCCCAATAGCGAAGAAAAGGTGGAATACTCTAATTACGAAGCAAAAGATGAAAGAAGTAGTGTCCCCTGCCAACCTCAGGTTATTTATGAGGAAAGCCAGAGTTGTGTCCAAATTTATGGACAAATACAAATAGGATTGGATAGGTGTCCACTTCAGACCTCCTCTCATTATTGAGCCAATACCCATATGGGTAGAATAGATGGAAGATGCCAAATTTTAGGAATGGTTGAAATGGGTTGAGCAGTTTAGGGGGAATAACAATACAAACCACACTACTTGGTCCACATATGAAAAAGAGTTCAATTCGACTGATAGAATATTCCACCTCAACAAGTCCAGGTTGTTAAGAGCGGGAGGACTTGCTAACCTTCAAGTTCGGGGGAATGATGAGTGCCAGGTAGCACCTAGAGCAATACAGATTTTTACCTTTCTTTTTCCAACCCTTTTATTCTGTTGTCCTGGTGATTGCACCATAATAGACTAATAAGATTTGTTTTAATTACATTAATGAGGGATGAATTGTTGAAGGTCATGCTTTTTGATTGAAGGAATAATGTGTAACAGACTAATGAAAATGTGTAGAAAGTCTCTCTTTTTGCATCTATAGGTGTAATTGTACGGGCAAAGGCAATTTTTAGCATCTCCAGAGCTGGTCCTAATAATCTCTGGAGCTGACATGATGGATACTACACCAAAATCCAACATTTTCCCAATGTGTTGGAGGTATTTTGAAGTAGGGGAGCCAAGGGTGGATCATCTCCGGAGCCATACAGGAGTCATGGGTGCATCTTTGGAGCTCCTAGTGACAGCACACGTCTCTAGAGCTCCTAGCAATAGTGCAGAGTCTCCAGTGCTGCTATCAGTCTACATCTCTGAGGCAACTACAGTGCTCCAGAGTTTACTCAGCTAGCACCAAAATGATCTGGAAAAGACTTTAGTTAATTTCTAGGGATCTAATTCCTCTTGTATTGTTTTTGCATGAGTTTTGAAAGATGTGTTAAAGACCTACATTTTAGGGCCTCGTTGCCCAGTTGTTATTTAAGTTAAGACTCTAGATTTAGTGGGACTTCTGTACCACTAAAACCTATTTCAATTTGCATGATTTTACTCTACAGTTAAACAGTTATTAAAATAAGAGATTAATGATATCTCATAGACAAACTGATAGTTAGAATAGATAGATATCTCATTGCTTGATGTGATATATGTTAGGGTAGGAGTAGTAGAAAGATAGACGGATTATTGTGATTAGATTATTGTAATTTCCATTTTTCTAGATTGGACATACTTTTTGAATACAAGCATACTGATGGAATTAGACAGAAGAAAGACTGTTTTATTATATTTCTGTATTAAGTTTTTACTTTAGCCTTTAGTCTTGAAGGCAAGGAGCAAGGGCCCACTCCCGCCATCAAGACATGATGCTAGTATCTCTTTGTTTCATTGTCTTGTTTCAGATTCTATTAAAAAGATAGTTTACTACTTTCATAAAGATAGATTTATTTCTATTTAATAGTTGTTTCCAGTAAATACATATTTTCAGTTGTGTGGATTAGAATAGGTCAATTTCAACAATTTATTGTTTCAGCATTATTTTAGTGTTTTCAGAATTTCCTTTCACAACAAACCAATTATCAGTGTTAATCTTTGAAACAATCAGATCAGTAGAAGTAGTTAGTTGACTTGTAACTATGGGATCCCTTATTGCAGATAGCCTAGGACACAACCCTGGATTTGACACATGAAAAACATGATTAAATGCCAAGGTCCAGTGACGCTTGTCATTCAGCACTGACCCACGAAGCCTCATCTACTAATTGGTTCTTCCATTGAACCAGATACTCCCAATATTCCTTGCCTCTAGTCCTCTTGGCTACACTGGAGTTAATGATGTTATCTACTTCTTCAACTTTATTTCTCGGCAATTGTTGAACCCATTCACTTGTATCCGACAAATCTAAAGATACACTCCCATCCCACTTGCTTCTCCCTCATAGTATTTGTACTAATCAACAACATTAAATATTGAGGAAATATCAATACTAGTTGGAAGTTCCAACTCATATGCATTTGATGAGAATTTCTGCACAATCTTACATGGGCTAATCTTTTTGCACTATCAATGAAGAGAGAGATCATTCATTCATTATTAGTTTGATCGCTGATGCCCAAAACTTGTTTCAAAAATTCCACCACATTCATTTCCTTTCACTTCCTCTAGTTATGCTCTCTATGCTTTAATCACGCATTAAACAAGCAAAGGTCCATTTGCCTTTAGTGCCCAATTCCCCAGTGGAATCCCCAAACTAAGAGCTGTAACCTATAAAATTTCATTAAGGCCACTGAGAAGATACTTTTTGATCATCAAATTCACCATAGTGTCAACAATGGTCTTATCCTCTCCCAAGTCCAAGAGAACACCCACAATCATAGATGTTATCTTGAAATTTATTCGATATCTATGATTAGTTACCATAAATTCTTCCCCAAGGATCCATTGGATAACATATAATAAGAGATTTGACCATGTTTTGAATACCTTCTTGAGACCTAATTCTAATATGATCCTTGGGAATGCTATTTGGTGGGTGTTTCTTATCAGGTGAACACTCGAATCTATTTTGTTGCTAAACCAATGGTAATGGGAGTGCATGTTATACTTGCTTTTAGTTTCTAGATTGTTCCTATTGACTCCTTTCATCTCATTATGGTAGGAATGATGTAATGAGGCAGTGCCTTACAATGTAATATAGTTATCGCATGTTGGATAATATTTCCCACCTTTATCATCACATATGCTGCGAAGTAATTATTTTTAGTACTCCCCTATTTGTTGCATGTTCTCCTCATGGGAAAAGGCTCATTATTCTTCCTTAGTTGCCAATATGGGAATGTAAATCTTCCCAAGTGTTAACATTGTTGCTTATTATTTGATCTTTGTCCATGTTTATAGCATAGTTTGCTAGGAAATTGGATGGATCGTTTGCTTCTCTATAAACTTGTTGAATGGAGAAAGAATTTAAGGAATCAATAAATAGCCAAGCCTAGAGTATATTGTTTACTTTCCAATTCTCTCATATGTGCTTTCAAATTGAATTTATAATTACCATGGAGTATCTATTGATCTCAACATTCCTTATTTTGAATTGATGGCATATTTAAAGTCCAAGAATTAGTATTTGAGAATTCACCTCATTTTTTGTTCCATCCTTAAGTTTCTTTGAGGTGACAACTACCAAGTTTCTATCTGAGTCCTAAATTATGCTTCTCACTCTCGATCGTCCAAGATTTACTCTTAATGCTCCATTGAAATTCATTTTTGTCCATCCACTCAAGGGAGTTTGTCATTTTGTGTCTTTTCTCTATTTTCCTCTAGAATTTACTCTACCATCCCATGAAAGGGGGCTATGAGAAATTTATTTATTATTTTTATAACATAATTACTTGAAAATCACTTATTTAATTACATTTTATTTAAATTACCTATTATTTGATCAAGTAATATAACTTATATATAACATTCTCCTTTGATCACACTTTAACTTTTAATCAAGTAAGCTACACTTGTGTAGAGATTAATTTATCACCTCTAAATGCAACCTTTCAGTTATTGTTAAAATTATTATTTTAGTATATATCATATGAATTATATTAATTTATTACCCCTTTTCTATCTATATTTATATATAATAATTATGTGACTATAGATTAAATATATTTATGCTTAGCTACATAAATATCTATTCATTATGGACATTATATTTAAAACTCAATAAAGAAAAGGCCATGAGCCCCTCTACCTATCCTTCTCATTAAAATTGTGTTTAATGTAAGTCTTAATGAAATAAGACCATGTTGAAACTTTAAATGAAATTTATATAAGAAAGTTCTTTAATGGGATGGATGGAGTTGATATTTTAGCCAGCCTCCTCATATTCTAATGGTTACTTATGAAATATTAATTTTTATTAATGTAAACATATATTTATTTTTTAAGCAGTCAAAGGGTCCTTGGTCTACTGGTGAAGTTGAAAGGTTATGAATGATCCCACTAGGGATCAAGTCTTGTTGTGTGCAAGGCCCCCAATATCATAAGAGATGAGGCCAGGATTGTGCCCCGAGTGAATTTAGTGGGAACAAATTTGGTGGGAATCCTATTATCTACAATCTTATTGGCCAAATACTTTGAGGTCTTACCATGCCCAAAAACACATTCATTAGAACCTATATGAATGGACGTCAAAATATACATGACTCAATATTTCTCAATGTTGGGTTGTAATAATTTTTAAATAAAATAATATTAAACTCACAAATTGATGAAGAATACTTAGATTTTCTTCTTCAAATATATTTACCATAACCTAAAATAATTATAATATAAAATTAGCTAGCTCAAAATTAACAAGTGGTTGGTGAGTACTTGCCTTTAAAGTATTGTAATAATAGTATTTGTTTTGTAATTAAAAAATTAATTGAAATTTGATTTTGATTTTACCCATGCATCCCAAGCTAGCATACATATATATAATCCAACTTGCCCCCTAATAGCAAAGCACATAGGGGTTCTTTGCTTTGTTAAATCTACTATAATAATAATAAATAATTTATTATCCTTTAAATTTATAATTTAAATAATTTTTAAATTTTAGTTTAGTGTGTATTTCTTTATAGATATTTATTTTTTAAGAAAGGGTTGAATATTGTATGTTTATAATCAATTTTTTATTTATAATGATTTTTAAAAGATTAATTTATAATGATAGAAAAGTTGTATTGGAGTGGGTGGATGAAATAAACCGCTTAAAATATAAAATTGATATTTATTTATATAATACATATTATGTTAAATACATCTACTTTAAAATACCAAAAACTATTAATCTTGGCATAAGAGGCAAAAAATTATTTTAAAAAAAATAAACTATATAATATATAGCTCTTAATTAAATAAAATAACTCTTTATAAGAAACTATGATAAACCAGGTGATGAGGGTGAGTTGCCAAGGAATAAAGGTGTTGAGATTGGGTAGAAGCAAAGAGTAGTTTATTAACTATTTTCTGGAGGAGGGTGAGTCTTTGGTTAGGCATTAGAATGGTTATGAGATGGCTATGTTGCCATCACCTTGAGATAATGTAAGTTAGTATTTAATTAAATATTTTACTTTGGAAGAAAGGTTTTCAACTGTGCATGGTTATCGCTTTCCTATGCTAGATCATTTTAAGGCACAATAACTTGATTAGCTTTCCTTTTTTCCTATTGTCCTCTTTGGAATTCTATATAAATAATGATGCTTCTCCTCTACTCCACCAAGGGTTGATATATTGTCTTTATCAATACAATCTTAGTCTTACCCCTATCTTACTTCCTACTAGAACCATTAATACAAACCCTCCTTCCTCTACTAAGACTCTATCTAAGCCTTCCAATCCTAAACTTACTTGCAAGGGTAAGAAGAAGAGTACCCCTACCCCTAAGGTCCCTAACAATGATTTACCCATTAATGTTGATTCTTCTACTAAGCCTACAACTCCTAATCCTATAGCTTCAAGGGTAAGAAGGAAAGCTCTCTTGTCCCTCGTGATCTCGATACTACTATTGACATTGATAATGTTGATTTGAGCACTCCTACACAAAAGTCTACAATTAGTAAAGGTTTAAGGAAGAACATGACCTTTGTTACCCATGAAAAAATATTTCTTTTCTTGAAAGAGGATGATAACATTATTGGGTCCCCTTCTAAGGTCAAAGAACTCCCTCAGAAAACCATCAGAATTAAAGTTGTTGCATCAAAATTAGATATTGGTGTGTCCTTTGTTCCTCAAGACTACTCTGAAGAGTAGGATAGAAATTTGAAGAAGGGCTACCATTCTAAGATTATTGGGGGGGAGAGGGTGGGGGAAAGAAGGTCTGCTAGGATTTCCAAAATAATTCAATCCAATGTTGTTAGTGGTGGGATGATTTATGTTATTAAAGGTGATAATCAAGAAGGTGATATTAATGTTGAGGATATTGATTCTGACTCTATCCCTTTGTACAACTCCAAAAGTATTGAGGATGCTTCTTCAAAACAAGAATTGGAGCTTGAATCCCCTCTTGTTGACTCAAATGATCTAATGTGCAAGTCCCCTACTAAGGTTAATGAGGATAATGATGATGTGTATTAATCTCTTGTTAAGGAGTATGAAGTTAATGAGGGCAACAATATGGGTAAAGATCATAGCTGTAAAACTTGTAATGAAAATTTGGATAAGATGGGTGACAACACTAGTATAAAAAGAACAATATATTACTAAAACAACTACTAAGAACTTCTTATAAATGACCAAACATGGTCACGTGACCATTAGTAGTTTATTGCCAGTCATTTATAACACGACCAAATTGATGACTAAATCATTTCTAGTCATTTATTGGTTGTTTTGATTGATCGATTTGCTAGTATATTTATTCATTGATTGTTGTAATCTGGTCACTTATTTAGTCATTTATTTTTCACTGATATATTTAGTCATTGATTGTTGTTAACTGGTCACTTATTTCTAAGTCATTTTTAATCACTGATTTCTGTTCATTGTTAGTGTATTTAGTCAATAATTTTAATCATCATTTTGATCAATTTGATAGTATATTTAGTCATTTTTATTGACTGATTTAACACGTCATATATTTAGTCATATTTATTCACTCTTCACTGATTTCTATCAATTGGTAGTATATTTAGTCAATTTAATTATTAATTGACTTCAATTAGTAGTATATTTAGTCATTTTGAAGCTTGCATTTAGTCATTAGTATATTTGGTAGTATATTTTGAAGCTTGTACAATGAAACAGCTCTGAGAAGGTAAAAAAAGCTTGTTTTATTGATAAAAAATGCTTACAAATATCATACGGATCTGAAAATAAGTTACAATGCTTTCTCTTTGCTAAAAAAACATTCATGGTTACAATAAATAGCTCAAAAAATGAGCAAGAAACTAATTTTCTGAGTATCACTAAGCATAGTCAAAGAACAAAGACATTCATAGATGTCTTCTTCACAAATCCATGACTGTCCCATGAAGCTCACTATCCTAGTTCAAGATCACACTGTCATCTCTGTAGAGATCTCGTCTCATGCACCCAACTTGCTCTAGTTCATAAGCTGCCACTGTGAATTGTTACCTGTAGTAATAAACTATCCTTATCTCTAATAGCTACAGTTTTAACCTTGTTAGGCCATTATTACCATAAGGCAATTAGGATATTGTTAGAATTTGGAAACTGAAATAGAGGATAGGTAATTTGGATCTGTTGTATTAATTCTCAACATTAGATATCCAATGACAGTGAATGCATATACTTGTGGTTACCAATGTGGAAAAGGCTCCTAAATAGTTTGACATGCATTTGTTATAAGCTTCTTGAGAGTCCAAAATATAGACTGTAGCATGGTGATTACTATCAAGAGAAGACACTCTTAAGACTTCCTTAAACCCTCTACCTAATTGATAACTCTTCCACAAAAGATAAGAAAATGCATCAAATAACTCATGCATCAGCTCCTCATTACCAAGATATTCCCCATCCATCTCCAACTGCTTCAAGACCTGATGGGCTAACAAGAGACCGATACAGTATAAGGATGCATAAATATCCATTGTAACAAATAGAAAGAATACTAGAAGTAGATAAATCATCAATGCATGCACAGTAAAGTATATTAGAAGCCCTAATATTTTCTCAAAAAGGATAATGTACAAACAAACCTGCTCATTGTGCAACTCAAAGACATTGACATGAAAGTAAAACTTAGAAGAGACGGTGACATGAAAGTAAAACTTAGAATTGTAACTCAAATCTACGGTCTTGTGGGAGGTAGTCTGAGTGAGCACTGCATCCCCGCAAGTAGACCCTAAATGTGATGCGAGAGAGCAGTGGACTTACTTTTATCCCCACATTCCTGCAGAGACCAACCAAAGACCATGCGGGTGAGAGGGAGGGGGATTTTTGTTAGATATTACAGTTGGATAGAATGCCTCAAAGAAACATCATCTCTTAGACTGCAATTATTTTTGGATATGCACAAAATGGATTTGTTGGAAAGGCTTTACAAACTTTCAAGTAAATGCAATTGGCAGGTGTAAAGCCAAATTTCACAACCTTTGCCGGCATCCTTCCTACCTACGCCAAAATGGGAACATCGGAACAAGGTATGGACATCTATCAAAAAGTAATGGATAGAGGAATTTTGTTAGATGTTGTAGTTTCAACTGCCCTTGTAGACATGTATGCAAAATGTGGAAGCATTGATAAGGCATGTGAAATATTTGGCAGAATGCCTCAAAGAGATGTCATCTCATGGAATGCAATGGTTGTGGGATATGCACAAAATGGATTTGTTGAAAAGGCTTTAGAAACTTTCAATCAAATACAATTAGTAGGTGTAAAGCCAAATTTGACAACCTTTCCCAGCATGCTCCCTGCTTGTGCCAAAATGGGAGGGTTTTGAATAGGGTATGGACATCCATCAAAGCATGAAGGATAGAGGAATTTTGTCATTTGTTGTAGTTGCAACTACCCTGGTAGACATGTATGCAAAATGTAGAACCATGGACAAGGCACATGAACTATTTTTGGGGTCAATGGGAGTAGTATGAAACTTTGACTCTTTATTGACCATTCATTCTCACAAAATGGAGCCTACTGCCCAAATTGGAAGGAGTCTATGGCACATCAGCATACAAGACTTTAATCTATGTAGCATGGGAAAAGATAAAAAGGAGACCCCAAGCCCTAGGATAGAAGCAATGAGTAGAGAACAAAGATTTAAGGAAATGGACTTCAAAGTAAGGCATGACACTTTTCTATAGATTCCCAAAAGGAGATCACAATCATGACTATTCAAATAAACAATGATAGTACATGGCATAACCATGAAGGGGGCATTGAAATTAATAATAACAGTGATAGGGTAGTATGGCGGACTTTAAAAGATACATAAAGATAAGTAACTAAGTAGTCAAGAGGGCTTTTAAAACATCATAAATCTTGTCAAGGGTTCATTGTCTTCAAAGCAGTATGGTAAACTAATAAATATTTCCATCCCACAAAGTTTCAAAATAGGATAACCTACAATTGTATTAAGGAGTGCATGGGCAATATCTCAAGGAGCTACCATAGTGAATTTTAAGGTGTTGATCATGGGAAAGAGAGGTTTACATGAAGTGGGATAGTACTTAAGAATACAATTAGATGGTAAAGAGGATAGTCCATAAGATAATATTCAACCAAATACACAGTATGGACCTGGAGGATAGTCCTTATGGTAAATTTATATAATCACACCTATAGGTCTTATCAAAGATCATGACTCTATTAGGATATGAAAATGAGCACTAAACAAAATACCCCACTATGAGCTAAGTGTGAATGACTTTAAAGACACACAAGATAGTGAGTTGTTAGTAGACAATTCATGATCAACAAGGATAGAGTTAAATAAGATGGATTGTGATAATCACAAGTGATAGTATCCATTCATATGACAATGACAAGGGGTTTAATCATAGTTTGCAAGACAGTCATAAAGGAATAAATTTAAAACTCAATATATGACAGTTCCAAGGCATTATTAGAGTCTTCATGAAGAACAATGTTGATGGAAGTGCTTATGACGTAGGGTAAGAATAATTCATGATAATAGGGAACTTTTAAAGATTAGATTGCATGATCGAACCACAATGACAATGCACTATTAGAAGTTTCATGATATAGAGGACAATAATCTTCAACTAACAGTAGCACCAAAGGAGAGATCACAATGATAAGAAAGGCACACTGGAAGGTGAAAATTTTCTTCAAAACATATAGTTTTATTATTGATTGTGTTAGGACCCTTCCAAAATCTATAAGATTACATTCTGTTCATAAACCCATCTCATGGTCCACATTCTTGTCAAATGGTTTTTCCATTTATCTCCCATGGTTTGATATTATAACCATTCTAAGAAAATTTTGGTTGCTCCTAACTATCTGTGTGTTTTTGTCTCTAACCACAATCCTGCAGGTCATTCACAATGCTTTGGTGGTTATGTGGGAGCAAGAGGAGCATAAATCATGTCTACCACAACCCCATGAGGCACACACAATCGAATGGCATCTTGACGGTATGAAATGCTTAACTTAAGAAGGCTACTACACCCTCGTGGAGGTTTCATCATATGATTGCAGCATCATGGTAAATAGAGACAGGTGGTAAGGATTAATAACGTGGTCCTATAGTAGCTTGGAAGGATACCGGTGGTTTTGCGGTAATAAGGAATAAAGACAGAATTAGTTACCGCAGCCCTGCAATAGTTCCAAAGTGTATCTGCGATAAGGTGGTAAACTAGGAAAGTGAAAGCGTATAGCTATTGCAGTCCCATGACAACCAGATCAAATACCGACAAGGTATCGGTAAAAGGAAGGGGACAAACTAGATGCTTTTTACAATCCCGCAGCTGGTAGGGGCAGTTCCTGCAGAAATACGGTAAAAGAAGAAATGGGCAAATCAACTCATTGTGGGGCTACGGTTATCAAGAATTACAATATATCTTTGTCATCTCATCTGGCTGTTGGATCCAGTTCAATCAAGGGCCTGTGTTTGAAATGAATTGAATGCTGAGATTTTACGATCACGTGGCATGAACCATAGTAATGACAAATTTCTTGGCACAATAAAATTCAAGGATTTATCGATATTTGCTCATTCTAGTGATCGTAGGCTTGATTTGGAGAAGATGCTATTTGGCTTAGTGTGCTCTCTGTAAGATTCAAATTGACCAAGTAAGTTCATCTTTGTACTGCTTGCAATAAGTTGGTGAAGATTTTGTGCTCTATTTTTTAGTTGTTGGTGCTGTAATTTGGATTTCAAAGCCCTAGTTTGCATAAGTAGCTAAAATGGCACCTAAGAAGCCTAAGTCTACCAGCAAGAGTAATGACCCTCCGGACCCCAAAAAGAGACCACATCAATAGTCCCTGTTAGAATTATTGCCCAATTCCATAAAAAAAGGTCAGAAGAAAGTGTTTAGGGATGCGGAAGAGGGGTGTAGGGATGCTGCAATCCCTATCTCTAGGTGGGACTTGTTTTGGTACTTCTACTGAAACAAAGATGGTGTAGGACCAGTAGGCAACCCATGGAAATTGGACTTGGCAAAATTGGTGGTCCCAAATTTATTTGTAGATGTAGAACTAATTAAGGCCCTGGCACAATATTATCATCCTGCCACAAAAATAGTCAGGTTGTTAGATGGACTACCATTGGTAGCAGTTGATAGAAATGCCATTGTGGATTGTTTTATACTAAAAAAACAAGCTCTCACTCAAGTGGACCTACAGAAGATTGAGAAAGAATATAGAAGCTTAAGAAAAACACTGAGGAGAGATGAATTGCCAATATACATGAAAAGGGGGGCCAACAATAGAAAGATTGACATCCCATCCAATGCTATTGAGCCTTTCCCTGTGGAGGAATTTTCTATGTACTTCAAGAGAACCTACTTCGCATTATGCCAATTTTTGGGAATTTATGCTAAGGGAAGAATACCAATTGGTTTGATGATGATGGCCATTAAAATACAGAACCCAGAAGCAAATATTGAGTATGATTTTGCATCATACATTGAGAAGAAACTACATGAAGGGTTCTTGCATGTAAGGGAGGGTAAGAAGCCCTTGGAATTTAGGTTCTACTCTTTGTTGTGCCACCTAATTTTGTATCAAAATAGGAGGAAATGGTCAAGTAGAATGGACATAAGCATGATTGATAAAGTAGGATAAAGGATGCGTACTTAGTGTTGGTGTTATAAGTGGGACTCATTTTGTCAGACTGGTGATTACATTGTATTTCATGATGAATTTACTGTTAAGATAATGAACTCTTGGAAATCAGTCTCCCAAGTTGACCAAGGAGGTCATGGTGATGCTGAGGCCACTTGCACATAAACCAGATCAAGGTCATAAGCATAATTATGCTGATTGGTTCTTTTTGTCTAATCACACGATCATCAAAGTGTATGGCTGTCCCCAAGCACCCCATAAACTGCCAAAGTTTGTATCAGATAGAATATTGTTTTTGGAATTTATGTGGCAAATGATGTGGATGGAAAAAGAAGTGATGAAAAAGTAGAAAAAGGGCACATTTTTGCCTAATGTCACTATATTTGGTGATTGGTCAATAGGCTTAGACACTCTTGAGGAATTGCAGACCTATTTCAAGGAAAAATATTCTTTAAAATCTGGAACTCACAGAGTCTGTGACCCTGAGGGTCACATGAATTTTCTAAGGCAAATAAATATGACAAAAATGGGGATATCCCATCAAATTCTTTTTGATGAGGATGTGATAAGAAATTTGGTAACTTTTGAAGAAGTTTATTCAAGGAAAAGGAAATGGGAAATCTTGAAGAACATTGAAGATGAGAAGAAGAAATAGAATCCCCATTTTTCTAGATTTTTTTCTAAAGAAAAGGGTCCTCTGAAGAGGATCAATATGATAATTGATAATTTTGAGAGTATCTATGGAAAGTCTAGGAAGTAGTCTCATAAGGCTACTAAGATTCCAGTGAAGAGGTTTGCAGGAATTGAAATTCATGAGCCTACCCCTGATGCTATGTTAGTACAAGATCCACAGGTTCCTGGACCCCCTTTATTGAAAAGCTAGAGAACTGAAGGTGAGCCTCCAATTGTTCCTTATGAAATGACTAAAGAAGTTGGGTACATTGAAGATGTGGCCAATATTCTTAGGCACTTGGGTGATGAAGAAGTTGATCAACCACTGGTTGGCCAAGAGACAGATGCACACAAGCCTGAGGCTAGAATGGATAAACAAACCCAAGGTGAGCCAGAATTGGAGGAAGATGAAAGAATTGTGGCATCAACGAGATTTATTAAAGATGATGATATCAAGACTCTAGAGTTTAAGGACTTCTAGTTAAAAATGAAAATGAAAGAGTTTAATGAAAAGGTGGCAATAAACAAAATGGGTGTTGATGAATCGCAGCATAAGGAGATTATCACACAAACTTTTAAAGATTTGAAGAAGATGAAATAAATGTGAGTCTAGAAGAAGCAAGGCAAATGGTCCTAAATAGAAATATGCTAATCATTCTTGGCCTTGAGTTGAAAAAAGTCTTTTTTCTCGACCAATTCAGAAGCCAAGAAGATCCAAAACTTATTTCTAAATTTGATCATGAGGATGGCATTAGTGGGTGTGGTTTCAACCCAAAAATAGAGACTCTTGCAATCTAGGCCATACAAAACAATACAAGAAAAACAAGGTTTCTCAATGTTGTGCAAGAGATGAGGAGTTCAATTATGGTGAAAACTTTACAAGATACATCAGCAACAGAAGCATCTACCCTCACCATCCATAATGTCATGTTCACTCATGCTGTTGTAAAAAGATTAGAACAAAGAGTATAGGAGAATGAGAAAACTCAAAAGAAAAAAATGATCAAGTAAATAGATTGTTTCTTGAGAATGTCAAATTGAGAAAGCAATTGCAATATATGAGTTCTTCTCAAAGTCAGGCTATTGTACCATATCAACCCCCTATACCAAAAACAACAAGTGATGTCACAGTGACAATAGAAGAGATTTATGTGTTGAAATTGAAATTTGAAAAGGAAATTGAAGATTTGAGAAAACAAAATGAAATGACAAAATAAGAGGCAAAGTTGAAAGTTCTTGAAGTTTTTGAAAAAATATTGGAATACAGAATGATGCTTGTTGTTGATAAGCTAGGAAATGTGCATGATTGCTATTCCTCATCTTAGGTGATAGAGTAGCTCAAAGTGATTTTTTCTATTTTGGATCCATTGTATCAAAGATGGCAACCTTCACACCACACTTTGACCATTCTTTATAAAGTCTTGCAAACAAATCCTGAGGCCCCTACAACTTTCAAGCCCATAGAAAAGATGATTGGATTGATCTTGGAGGAGTACCAGTATGCCAATGGTGAAGGCCAAAAGATGCAGGCCAAAATTGAGTCTTTTTCCACATTTAAGTATCAGTTTATCCCCTCAATTCTGTCAGAAGACAAGCAAATCAAGAGCCTTGATGCATGGAGAGTGGAGTTTGGCCAAACAATATGTCAAATCATGGACGTTTTGAAGAAGAATGGAGATGTCAACATCATTAGCTTCAACATGATTTTGGATAAAGTGATTTCCTTAGATGTTGGGTATGTAAAATTTGTGATGGATGCCAAAGCTAACTTGATCAAGATTTAAATCTACAAATGGGCTAGTGATCTTGCAATTTTTCAATGGAAGAGCATGTATCTTGCAGATTGATAAGCAACACAGGTTTTGGTGCAGAGGAGCAGCAAGCTATATGTTGGCGTCAAATAGCACCACCACGTCTTAGATGCTCTCATTTTTGTCTCTTTATGTTTTTCATGTTTTTATAATGTATTCCAAAATGTGCCTTAAAGTCTAATTTAGACTTATCAAAGTGAAAATATTGGCAAGGATTGGGAATACAGAGCCATTTTGAATGTGAGAGATATGAAGCTTGTTGCTTCCCTTGAATCTATAAAAGGGAATCCAAGACCTTATGGACTCTCTCTGGGATTTTTTATTTTTGAAAGCGACATTGCACAACCTGTTCTTTAAAGCTAATCAATACAAAAGTTGCTTTTCTCTGATGCTAAACTTTTAGTTCTCATTTGTTTGTTGATTTCAATTGTTAACCATATATTTGGTTATCTCCAACTTAGTTTTCCTTTGTTATTCAAATCAATATATCAAGTATATTTTTTATTTGTTAGAGCACATTTGTTGTTTCTCATGTGGTTTGTTTATTGGGCTCCATCGAGAAAGGATTAAATTCCTATAGGTGAATCATAGTAACCTAGGAAGATTAATTGGATCATTAAAGAAGAATCTGATAATTTACATATTTGCATGTCTGTGCAAGTCATAGACCTTGAATTGCCAAACAAATCGAGTTGTGGCTAAAAGGGAAGCACAAATATTTTTGAATAAAGAATCCATAACCCAAGAACAGGCACCGGTTGTTCTCTTGTGAAAATCATTTCCTTGTATATATTTTTAAAAATCCAATTTTAATTTTCTATTTTAGGAATAGGATTTAAATATTTATAAAATAAATTAATCCAAATCATATGCCAGATTGGATTAAGTGAAGTGGATGATTTAATTGACAAAATTATATAAATTCCTTAATTTGTTCTGAAGTCACCAACATATTTGAAGCCTAATAATTATTTGGTGAATATAAGGTACACTCACCTAGGCCAAACAGAACCTAAAGTATAGAGAATTTTAATCAATTTGATTAATTCTATTAGTTGGCCAAATTCACATATAAAACCTTATCATAAGGCTTGGCATATCTTTAGGGTTTTGTAATTTGTTGATTTGAGCACCAATAGATTGAGATGGCGGTTTCATCCTAAAGAAGATAGTATTGAGGATAGTCACAAAGGCTCAATTAGTTCTTCTCACACAACAATACTATGTACATCCTCAGACAAACTCTAATATCAGTTCTTCTCACATAGCAATGCTGTGTACAAAAAATAAATACTATTGATCTAACTTACATGTGCTCAAACTTTGTATATGGTGTATCCTTAGGGAGCCTATGAAGATGTTCCTCAACCTTTACCAAGGTAGCACATAGCTTTGGCAAGCTCTATATCCTTTCATTCAGCATGAGCGAGTGCAAATTAAATGGCATAGTTATACCATTTCCTTGCACTATCTTTGGAATACTATATATACTAAATTGAAAAAGACATAAAAGATAAACATCTAGTGTCCATGATGCAAAATTGCATCTCAGAATTTACTGTGTTGATCTCACAACATTGAAGCTACATATAACATTCTTTGAATTGTCTTCTTTACAACCTAAAAATCAAAATGTACAATTTCAGCTTAGGTCTATTCAAGTCTACTAAATTACACAAGTTTAGATTGCTTGAAATTGCTTGACCATACCTAAATCACTTGATTCCATGTGTTCCTTGACATGAACAAATTTGGCAATCAGTCTTTTTGGGCCTGCTAAAGGTTTAAACATAGAATTTTCATGCCAAGTAAGACATGGATTTTCATGGATTTGAACCCAGTTTTGGCCTGCAATAAACATAATGTATGGCTCTCCTTGTTGGTTTAACTAGTGATGACCATAATGATGATGTGGCTTCCTTTTGAGCTCCCATATGACATGAACCCTATGTCAATAGGTTGACATGACAAGCTATACTTTGTATGAACCCAACACTTTAGATTTTAATTCCAAACTCTCAAATTTTTTATAATTGATTTTAACACAGAGATAATTCAGGTTGCCTGAGCCTAGATCTTAAGGCACTTTAGAAATATCCTTAAAATTTGGTTTCATCCTTTTGTTGGCAGGTGGCTTGAGGTAAATAGAAGTAAGCATTAGTTAGATTTCCTTAGGACTACATAGGCAATAAAGGAATCAATCGAGAACATTTACAACAACTTAAATCATAGTGGCTGAGCTTTTCAAATGTGCCATGTGTGCTAAAAATCAAGAGTCATGGCATGCATAAACATTCAAATATAGGCTGTATGTGATCTAAGTAACACATGAAAAGGTCAAATCTCTTATCAAAACCAACTTAGAAAAGCTCACAATATATTCAATGCATGTGCTTACTTTTGGTGATGCATTCTCATGTACTCTGTTGAGAAATGTTGTTATAAGTTTGTATGAGTTGTATGGTGTGTAGCTTGTGAAGCTTATATAACAGTCACTATGATGATTCATATGAGTCTTGTATATGGACATGAAGTAGTGTAGGTATTCTAAATGTGCTTAATGGTTTCAGAATATATGTACAATGTTTGTAAGGATAAGCAAAATTTATGAATAAGAAGGGTGAGAATCAATTCTTTAGTAAGAAGTCAGAGATAAGAGAAAACTCCCAGTCATAACAATGGCAGCTGTTTTGAATGAACACACTATGACCAAGGTCATGCACTGAGTGGGGACTTTACTTCAATGACACTAAATAGCTAGGGGGCACAATTATTTCTCTTCAATCACTTCTCATGAAAATAGTCTCAAACTTCCATTAATAGGGTTTTCACATACAAATGGCAGTCGGGGGTTATGGTGTTTCTTCTTGGGATGTAGGCTATACTAAAACTAGTGCAAGTTAGATGGATGCAGTGGAACAAAAGCAAGAAGTGGAAATGAGGAATACCCTGTTGTGGCTAAGACTATTGAATGTAAGTGTTGTTACATGGAAATTTTATTTGGACAAGATGGTACAGTGTGTAGATGGGCACTTCTTTCATTTTCAGTGTTTACAAAGATAGGTAAAAGAGTCTACATTCAGAGGTTTTCAAGCTTGTCATTCCTTTCCTTTGCATGGTTACTAATGAATGGAATGAGTTAATTACTATGGGAGATTTAAGGCCACATTGGAAGGCTTGTACCAAGGCTATTATGTTGTGCCAAGTGCAAAGATATTCCTTCTTTTATTCACATTTTTGAGAAGAAATAGGGCAAAAGATAAAGGTTTTTTGTGTTGCTTTTTTGTTTCTATCTTGTAACTTTGTGAAGTTCCACAGTGAGATTTTGAGTTAAATTGACATTCCATGCCTTGATATTCATGGCAAGAAAAAACAATAGACAGCCACATCAAATCGGTCAATACTAAGATGCCTTTTAACATAGTACAAGTATGGATTGTAAAGAGACAACCCAGATAGTTACAAGATGTAGAAAAGGGTACAATTAGCAAAAGAAATAACTGGTCATGACAAATCTTCAAATGGTCATCATCAAATGAAAAAGAGACAAGCAAGATCTTCCTTGAAACTTCAAACAAAACTAAAAATCCTAACGGCATAGAGTATACCTAGGAATATGTGAGGATGAAGGCTTCTAGGAAAAGCTCAAATATTATCTCAACGTGGGCATGATATTTCCTCAAAACCCTTATGAATCTCTGCAGTGTGGATGAATTCAAAGCCAATAAAGAAAGGTTTCTTTAGAGCAAACTCAACGTGCCTTTATCCTAGATCTTCTCAAAAACATGGATAGATGATGGTGCAACCAACTACTAGTTCTACGCCATGCCCAAAAAAATCTTTGGACTTCTTCCAACTAGCAAACTAAAAAGCCCACTCAATACACTTCAACTGAAAATTCTTTTTTTCATTATTTGGCGCCCCAAAAATGAAATGAAAATTCTATTTTAAAATTGTTTGGTGCCCCAAAAAAACTAAGTTAATTTTTATTACTTTCCACTTAATTTTCCACTTATGATCAAATTAGTCACTTATGATGATAAAAAAAACTAAGGCTTTCACTTTTTAAAAAAATAAATTTCCACTTAATTTTGTACTTATGATCAAATTAGTCACTTATGATGATCAAATTAGTCATGTATTTAGTCATTTATAGTTGTGTTGCAAAAAATGATTAGAATTTAGTCATTTTTAGTTGTTGTGACTAAAAATTTTAGTCACGTAGTCATTTATTTGCCAAAATTCTACTAGTGCAAGTTGAACACTCTCCATGATAGCATGAGAAAGTTTGAAGATACCACTGATAAGGTTCATAGTTGTGAGATTTGTAATGAGAAGTGGATGGAGGTGCATGACAAGATGAACATTTTCCAAAATATGATGCAGAAGATTGAAGACGCTATGAATGAGATTGTAAATGCTAATGATGGTCTAACGAGACATATTGCCACTAGTATTGTCATTTTATAGGCAGAGATCAAAAAATGCAAATAGATGCAAGAAAAAGTTACTAATTTAAAACTAAGGTTAAAATGAAAAAGATTGATATGCAGGTGGACACTAGCACTTCTCTATGCCTGGGGACAAATTAAAGACCATGTGTAAGGATTGGAGGGGCCTTATTGCCTGCTATGGGGCATAACTTTCTCCTTTCCTACTGTTGGATCTATTTTTGTGTTGTTTTTAGTACTGTCCTTGAGTTGTTTTAGTGTTATTTTTGGGTAGATTTTAGCAACTTTCTAAAATTGTCATTTTTGGTAACTTCGCATCCATATCTATATGGTCACATGTGAAAATTGCCAATTATTTAAAACTAACTAAAAGAGGCCTAATTGTCAACTTTCTAATCTAATTGCATGTAAAGTTTAAAAAATAATTAGAAAAAACTTGGAAAATCCCAAAAAATCATTAAGACCTTATTTTGAGGCATGGATGATCGAAAAAGGTCCCAAAAAGTGTCAAAATGGTGACCTACCAAACTTGCTAGTTCTATTGGATTTTTAATCAACTCCTCAAGACGCATCTGCCCACCAAATTTTAGCTCAAATGGACCCTCGGGTCAAAATTTATGACCTTTAGATGTTTATGCATCATATATATGTTGCAAGTATGAGGTGAACCAGTGTTGTCATTGATGTCAACATACTCATATTACATTGACAAGAAGGATTGGATGAGCTGTGTGTTGAGGATATTGAGAAACTTAGCCTCAGTCAGGAACAGTGAAGAACAGTGATGAGAAGAAGGCAAATATATTGGATAGGTTGAGAACCGGAGGATGCGGATTAAAGGGTTTGCAGATATGAGTCTTGAGATGCTTCAGTCAAGTTTTCAGAGGTCCACATGAAGACCTGAAGAAGTTATGGCTGTCTGTGTGGAACCGGTTCCGGCAAGTGCTTAGAGGTGACAAAGGATCACAGAAAGGTCCGGTGAGGTCCAGAATTGTACAATCCTAATCTGCGGATTGGAAACAGTGTTTGGGATGTCCTTGTGATGTGCCATCTCGAGTTGTATATGATTTGGAGGTCCGGAAGTACCTCTTGCATTATGACAGTGGCGACAGACTGTGTTCTTGAAGTTCCGGATAAGGAGGATAAGAGATTTCAGTAAGTAAAGGAAATGCGGATGTACTTGGTCATTCAGGCAGGCTTGTGAAGGTTCTTGGATCATGTTGAGGTTGTGTTGTTGGTCCGTATTGATAATGTATGATTTGAAGGTCCGGAAGTACCTTCTACAGTGGCGACAGACTGTGTTCTTGAAGTTCCAGATGAGGAAGATAAGAGATTCCAGCAAGTAAAGGAAGTGCGGATGTATCCGGTCATTCAGGCAGGCTTGTGAAGTTTTCTGGATCGTGTTGAGGTTGTGTTGTTGATCCGCATTGATAATAGAGCCCGGAATTGAAGTTATTCTTCCGGATGAAGTTCTTGCTCTGTTTAGCCTACCGGATGAGTTGTTCATCCCGCGAATGTTCTTGTGGTGGCCGACCGGATGTGTTATTCATCTTGCAGATACTCTTATGATTGTTTGCTGACTTAGATGTTTGTTCCTAAGTCGATGTCTTGTATAAATAACGGTCTGTGAGTTCATTTCGAGGTGTGGTGTGTGTGGATAAGTGTGGCATCGGGAAGAGAAGTGCGAAAGGCAGAGCAGAGGTTTTTGGGCTTAAATGGAACTGATCCGGACATGGTAGAGATGTCATTCTCCAGTTCAAGACTATGATTTTTATCACTTTGTAGACAGTGTGTCTCCTTGTAGGCAGTGGGCCTCTTTGTGAGCAGTGTGCTCGGGCAGTGAGCCCTAATTGGCATGTGCCATTCATTCTTCTTTATTCTTCTAACAGAGAATAATTCTTGGGTTAATCACCCCGTGGTTTTTCCCTTAACCGGGTTTTCCACGTCAAAATCTTGGTGTTCAATGTGTTGATGTTTATCTGCTCTTGTGTTTATGTATTATACTTTCATGAATGATTAATTGATATGCTGCTAACTAACAATGAAGAATTAAGTGTTTGAAAAAGAAGAAGTTTTATACAACTGATTCACCCCCCCCCTCTCAGTTGTATGCCCTAGATCCAATAATATATTTGTGTCATTGCAATAATAGAAAGTAGTAAAATTCTATAATAAATGAAAAAGAGACTCAAGAATTGGCAATATTGGACTAAAATTCACATTTTCTACATTCTCCAATGCAAACTCCACCAAACAAATATTAAATCAAACTCAAAATTAACTAATCAATTCATGAAGAGTATTTACAATAAATTAGTTCCACATCAATATTAAACAAATATTTAATCTAAGAAAAAATTTCAACTACAAAACACATTATTATTACAACACTACAAGGTAGGTACTGCCACTAGTGGCACTAGTTAAGAGTCACTTTAATTATTGATAAGTTATTTTGTTTTATTTTATTTATTTTTTATTTAAGAGTTATTTATAATTTTAGTTTTTTAAAATATGCATGCTCTATGTTTTTGTTTTTATATACATAATGAAGATATGACATTGTCATCAGTGTAGAATGCCTTTTTGCATAATTAATGTTATTATCTAATAACAAGAATTTAAATAACAATCAAAGAAATTTGTATTTATATTATTTGTTATTAAATAAACAGGGGGCACATAGTGGTTAAGATGTTGGTACTTATATATTTTTAATTTCTTTATATGTACAATGTTCTTTGTAAAATAGTAGTGCAATATTCTTATTGCATAGTTTTATTAAAGTCTTTGTAAATTACTTTACAATAAAATAGTATAAGAATAATATTATTATGTAATTTTATTAAAATTTTATAAATTTACATTTATTTATTTTAAAAAAAAAGGGGTAAAAACTTTATTGAATTTTAGAAAAGAGCATTAAAAAACATCAAAGGGCCAAGGCCCTGGGAATCCATAAGAAGTAGCCATACAAAGCATGAAACAACATCATCCTTCACCAATACTATTCCCATCCTTGGAAAGAATCCTCTCCAAGTCATGTCAGAGCTCATGAGGAACCTCCTCCCACTCATAAATCTTCCAGCCATCTAAATTTTCAGAAGCTCACTTAGCCAAACAATCTGCTGCCCTATTCTACTCCCTTGGAATATGGACAAAAGACACCATCTCCATCAAAGAACTTATCTGTAGAATTTGCTACACCATCATAGCCAACTACCAAGTAACATCAAATACCTTCTATTTATTCGAAAAATTAATCAAAACCTGTGAATCAGACTCACAAATAACCTTGCGCCATCCCAAAGCATAAGCCCTCTCCAAAGCATAGAGGATCGCCAAACCTTCAATAAGGTTGATAGTCTGTAATCCTTCATGACCAGAAAAGAAAAAAACCACTGATCCTAAAAAATCCCTGCCAGCCCCTCCAATCCCAGTAGGCCCAAGATTGCCCCTTGAAGAACCATCAGTATTGAGCTTCAGAATGTTAGTCAAATGGGGTAGCCAACCCCCCACCCTTTGAACTTTCTTTTTCACCCGCCTTCCTCTCCTGACACAAGTAGAAGTTGAAGACAGCCCTTGAATACCCAATCTATCCACCAGCACAGCATCCCCTTTCTCCAAAGGGAACACCACATCACACTTATCTTCCATTGTCTCCTGAATCATACCCATAATTTTGTGCCAAACTTGTTGAATCAGCAACTTCTCACCTCGAAATATTCTTCAATTCCGTTCCAACCAAATTTGCCATAGTATGAAGGAAGGCCCAACATACCACACATCCTGCAAGAAAGAGGCCATAGAAGGAGGTCTACCCAAACTACACCAAAAATCCACTAGGGAGGAAGCATGAACATAGGGGCTTTTCTAAACTCCCCACCAAAAATGCCAAATCTGCAAAGTCAAGGGACAATGGAAAAACAAGTGAGAGGAGTCCTCCTCTCCACATCCACACAAAAAACACATAGAAGGACCCTGAAAACCCTGCTTCTGAATATTATCCCATGTCAAGCACCTATTCCAAGCCAAAGTCCAAATAAAGAAGTTACACTTTGGCCACGAAAGCTTATTCCACACTTTCTTCCACCAATGAACCTCCACCCCATCCAGCCGGTGAGATAACAACATTTGATATCTAGAAGAAACAGTATATACACCCTTAGGATTAGGAAACCAAGAAAGAACATCCCCTTCCTAGAGGGAGCTACAACGTCTATGAGAAAGGATACTGTGAAGCTCAACACACTCCTCCTCCATACCAACATCAGGCCACTCATCAGGATTCTTCCATCTCGCCACCAGCAACTGCCCATGAGAAGATAAGGACTTGAAGTCACTCACCCTTGACCATCCTGCCTCACAGAACCTCTGGCACAAAGTCACCAAATTAGGAAACTAAGAAATAATGGGAGGAAAACCATCCCAAGAATTAGACCTAAAATGAGCTTTCGTCCCTCTTTTACAAATCCAAAATAAGCCATCCTTGACAAGAGCAGCGCCTTTCTTAAGTGTACTCCAAATCACCGAGCCTTTCCCCACCAGGGGATAATGAGGAATATAAATTTGAGGGATCCCCAGGAAGTATTTTTGTGTTAATATCCTGGCCCATATCCGATCATGCTCCACACACCACTACCAATAAAATTTAGCAGCCAATGCCATCCCAGACAATGATGACTGCCTTAACCCAAGACCACCAAACTACTTCGGGCTACAAATAATGTCCCATTTGACAAGGCTCCATTTGGAGGACAACAAGCTACCAGTCCATAAAAATTATCTTGCTATGGAATCCAATTCCCTAACAAAACTCGATGGGGCCACCTGAATCATACATCTGTAAATGGGAAGGGCCTGCACCACATACTTGAACAACTGAGCATGACCCACAAAGGACAACTAATGATGGGTCTAATGGTTAACTTTCACATGAAATTTATCTAGAATATTCTGCCAAGAATCCCTAGATAGTCTTCCAACAAAGATGGGAATACCAAGATAGGTCAAAGAGAGAACCCCAATATGAAATCTCAAGATATGAGCAATTCACCTCTGAATGGAACCCGGAGTATTCAAGAAAAAGATGGAAGACTTATATTCATTAATCAATTGGCCCAAAGCAACAAGATAAACTTCCAACACCTTGCACAAATTTGAAGCTTCCCTAATTGTAGCCATACCCATCAAAGTAGTGTCATCAACAAACTGCAAGTGAGACTGTGGAGGTAAACTGCCTCCCCACCCCCAGCCCTGAATGAAACCTAACTCTACATTCCTTCTTATCAAACATCCCAGACCTTCAACAAGAAGAAGAAACAAGGAGAGAGGGGTCACCCTGCCGCAAATCCTGAGAGGCACCAAAAAGCTCAGAGTGCTCACCATTTATTAACATAGAGAAGGAGAGCAAAGTAACACAACTCATAACCCAATAAATCCACTCATCCCCAAAACCAAAAGCACCAAGAACCTTCCGAAGGAAGGACCATAGAACTCTGTCATAAGCCTTAGCCATATCAAGCTTGATGAACATCACCTTATCTTTGGAACTGGCCATAGAGTGAATGGTTTTAGTTGCGAGAACAACCCCATCTAGAATCTACCATCCCACCACAAAACCACTCTGTTCCTCAAAGATCAGAACTTTAAGCCACTTTTTCAATCTATCAGCAATCAATTTAGAGATAATTTTATAAATCACATTGCAAAGAGAGATAGGATGAAATTGACTTAACCTATCCACCCCATCACACTTTGGGATGAGAGCAAGGAAGGTAGAATTCAAAGCCCGTAACATCTGTTTATTCTTATGAGACTCTTAAACAACCACCAACAAGTCCAACTTGATAATCTCCAAGAATTCTTGAAAGAACTCAATTGGGAAACCATTAGGGCTAGGAGCTTTCCCCCTCTTCATCTGAAACACAGTCCCCTCTAGCTCCTCAATCGAAATATCACTCATAAGATGCTTATTCATCTCCCTAGATACTAAAGAAGGGATAGA
Source organism: Cunninghamia lanceolata (assembly GCA_027924645.1). Classification (NCBI taxonomy): domain Eukaryota; kingdom Viridiplantae; phylum Streptophyta; class Pinopsida; order Cupressales; family Cupressaceae; genus Cunninghamia; species Cunninghamia lanceolata. The sequence goes on along the minus strand of BSBN01000247.1, from coordinate 471,970 downwards.
AGAAAGGACCTGAGCTTCCTGATTAGAACCCCCCTACGAGTCCTCTCTGAATAATGAAACAAAATACTACATAGATTCATACATGATTTCATGAAAAGAAGAAAGAGTCTCACCCCTGTCATTCACCAGAGTAGAAATAGAATTGCCTATCTCTTAGCTTTCACCAAGTTGAATAAAAAAGTAGTATTTTTGTCCCCTTCCTGAAGCCACTCAATCCGGGCCTTTTGTTTCCAAAAAACTTCCTCTCTCAGCTCACACTCTTCCAGTGCTTTCAAAGCCCTAGTCTCTTCTCGCAGTAGGTCTTCAGTCACTCTATCCTCCTTGATCAACCTCGTAATACCATCCAACTCAGCTTGGACAGTAGTCTTAGCATGGAAAATGTTTCCAAAGCATTGTCGATTCCAACGTTTAAGTTTATACTTGACAAATTGAAGTAACTTTGCAAAAGTATACATTGCTATACCATAAGCAGGTCTACCATACCTCCACCACTCAGGAACATAGTCATGGAGAGAGGAGTCACACAACCACATAAGATGGAACTTGAAAGAAGGAGACCAAGGCACACGAGATGAAGAAATAGCTAGCTTGATAGGCCAATTATCTGAGCCCCTCCAATCCAAAATTTTAGAGCTAGAAGACCACATCCCACCAACCCAGTAGCAAGAAACCAGAAAGTGGTCAAGTCATTCTACAATGCAATTATTCCTGACCCTCTGATTGTTCCAAGTAAATTGGCCATTAATGGGCTTGATATCAACAAGATTTAAATCTGAGATGTTATCCTGAAGTAGCAACATAGAAGGCTCAAGCCTCACAATACCACCCCGCTTCTCAGCCAACTCAGAAATAGCATTGAGGTCTCTAGCCATAATCTATGGATGGAAAGGAACCACGCTTTGGACAAACTTGATATGGGACCACAAAAGTTGCTTACCCTGAAGTTAAGTAGGCACATAGGTATTGGAGAAAAGAACAGTCTCCCCTATCTCAAACAAGATGCAATCATAGAGATAGAAGACTGAAAGGACAACCACCAAAGAGGGCGGATCTTTCGAGGATTCCATAAACAAGCCACTCCCCTAGCAGACCCTTGAGCACCAATACATTGGCACTCTCCACTCCCCCACAACTTAGGCACTAAACCAAAAATACACTCCACTAATAACTTAGTCTCCTACAGGAAAAGAACATCAGGAGATTGACTTCTAACCAAATCACGAACAACCTTTTATCGAGGGCCACTGTTCAGGCCCCTTACATTCCAGGATAGAACAATCATTTCAAGGGGCTCAAAAAATGAGAATCTAGAGTCTTAACAGACCCTGACTCTACCAAAGTTTCCCCTATTAATTTAATCTTTTCTAGATCCTTTTTTCTACCAAGCTTGGAAGACTTCTCCCTAGCCCCTTTTTTTGGATCCTTTTGATGAAAACCCAAATGAGAAGAAGAAGACTTATTATTCTCCACCCCCTCAGTACTTGCATTCGAAACAAGAGGAGATCCATCCCCACCACCCTTCTTCCCTTCTATAATAGGACCTGATTCCACCTGGCCTTCCATTTGAACATTTGTGTCCATTTACAAAGCACTATTATCCTGCAAAACCTGAGTAGCTTCAGAAAGAAGGCCCTCCTGTGCTGTACCCAAAGCACCCTGATCCAGATTCACCAAGCCCGGATTCACTTCCTGCTGGTTGAGATCATCTAAAACTTCAAATATGTTGAAAGAATCTTCATCCCGCCTTTCCTTCAAAGTCCTCTTTTGACCCCGATTCCTGTTATGAGCCTTCATTGGAATGAAACCATCAGCCCCATCCACATCATCAGGAATGGGTTCCTTCCCCTTTTCAACCCTAGGGGGATTGTGAGGAGGTTGAGAAGGTTGGGAATCCACAGGCCTAACCTTTGGGCATCTCCTCTGCAAATGTCCATATTCATGATAGAGATGAGATCGAAAAGGAAGAGTCTCATAGTCCAACTACTGCACCCAAGAGTAAGGACCCGCACCTATATCCATCGAATCTAGCAAAGGTTTACTTAAATCAATCTCAACACAGATACGAGCAAAACTCATCATCTTTTTAACTTGGGTTTGCTGTGAAGCACCAACTAGTTTTCTTAGCATCGAAGCCAACAAGTGCAAAACATCATCTCGACAACATTCCACAGAAAACCTTAGAAGCTGAACCCACACCGGAACCCGGTTCAGAATCTCTTCAGTAGGATTGAAGCCCGCATGCCAAGGTTTAATAAATAACCCAATCTAATTATGAAAATAGGGGCCTCCTTCAAAGGCCTTGTTACGATCCGCCAAGCAATTGAATGAAACCATGAAATAGTTATATGCCAAAAGCATAACCTCCATTTCTCCCTTCGGCATCCAAGTCCGTTGGGCCCAGGATTTAAGAAATTGTAATGAAACATGCATCCCCATAAACTTCCATAGCAATGCATGCTTCGAATAATAGTCAATATCTTCTGTAATCACCTCCAATGGGATAACCAATTTCGACATCTCCTCACAATGTTCAAGACATCCATTGATCTTTGTAATCTATGTACCACTAGACAAACCTGAGCCAACCAACCTTGTATCTGGTGAGAACAATTTATTATTAAAAACCTTCAGAGCATGCGAAGGAGAATTTGTACCAACCGCTGTTGAGCGAAAATCCATCTTGGGACTAGCCCCCGAAGACTCCCCGATTGGCATTGAAACTAAACAAGACCTAAGGAGGGCATGCAGGCCCCCAAGAAAAATAAAGAACCACCACTAGGGTTTAATCGACCTACCACCTAGCACTACCTTTGAACTACAGACCCAAACCAACAGGCACAAAACCCCCACCCGTGGCCTCCAACTAGGCACAAAACCCCTGCACGCTCAGGAAGAAAGAGACACCAATGCAGATGAAAAAAACTTCGCATTGATAAAAAACACAACCCCAGACCTCCCCAAAATGCATGCACTCCCCACACTTCACATGGCCAAGAAAAAACTAGAGGATCGAGCTAGGGCACAAACACCCTAGCTCGACATGCAGAGCAAAAAATTGACATCCAAAAAAAAAACATTACCTATAATTTTTTCAAGGTTACATTTGTTTTAGATCAACACATTTTATTCATTTACATTTATTTTGTTAATCAAATAAAATATTTAAATTATTTAAATTGAATAAATATAATTTATAATCTTATAAAAAGAAAATTCAATATGAAATTTTAGTAAAATAAATATTAAATCTGGGTATTATGTTTTTTTGGGAAATTAGTCAATCATTATTAATTTAATAGAACTAAATAAGAACTATTCCAACAAATTTTTAAATATAAATTTATATAATTTAATATTATTCAAATTTTTTAAAAAATTATATCAAACAATATCTTTACTTTTAATCAATTCCATAACAATTAAGAAAATTAAACTATTTTGATTGATATTACATTAAATTATAATAATTTTTTTAGTACTATTGCAATGAGTTTTTTTTAATGTAGTGATTAATCTATCTAGAGCAAACCAATCAAAAGAGAGTATTATTTTTGATGTTGAACAAATTTTAATTTTTCCTAAGTCTACATGACAAAATTTTAACAAAAGTTATTTATACAATCACTTATCCTCAAAATTTGAGCTCTTAAAAGACTGATTTTGTGGAAATACTATTTTGAATAAAACAAACACACTAATTAAATCCTGGCTAAATTCTTGCTGAAATTTGATTATTAAACAAATAATTTTTATTAAAGTTGATGCAAATATTATAACAAAAATTGTAATATTTATATTAATATAATATTCATATTAATTTACATTTTGATTATATATATATATATATATGAAATAGTATGATTTGACATACTATTAATGAGTTTTTTTTATCTAGTGATTAATCTATCTAGCGTAAACCAATCAAAATAGAGTATTATTTTTCATGTAGAACAAATCTTAATTTTTCTTAAGTCTACATGAGAAAATTTTAACAAAAAAATATTCAGAAAATTATTTATTTGTGAGGACAGATTTTACTATTTTGAGTAAAACAAACACACTAAAATCAAGGAGAAAAATACCAACAGATTAAGTGGCTAAATTCTTGTGAGGAATTTGGTTATTAAACAAATATTTTTTAATGTTTTTTATTATGGTAAGCTGCAAACAAGGGTGCAGATCCCTGTACAAAATAGACCAGAGGGCAGAACAGGCCTCACATAGGCCAGGAACAATGCATCGACAATAGAAAGACAACAAATCCCAAAAGGCTAAGTAACAAAAAAAACATTAAGGCTACAATGAACAACAGCCTAAACAATAGCAAAACCTAAGCTAGCAGGTTGAACACCCTCAGCCCGAGTGCGAGTTTGAGAAACATGTTTAGGAAGACCACGCTTCCTCCTTTGGACAATAATCCAAAATAAGTCATTATCTCCATCCAAAGATTTAGGAGACGAAGGAGGTGAAATTCTCACCAAATCCTTAGAAAAGGGCAGAGCCAAGGGAACAACACTAGCACTAGCAACAAATTGCGCACCAATAGTAGTAGTTTGAGCCACAACAACAATAGCAGGTGAGAACCCTGCAGCAATCCTAGCATCAATAGCAACAGCAGGGGAGGACCCTGCTATAGACCCAGTGGTAGGAGAACCATGCAGATCAGATGGCACTACAATAAAGATAGAAGGGGAGAACCAAGTAGCAATCCCAGAAGCAATCCCAGCAGCAATCCCAGCAGCAGTCCCAACAATAGCCCCAACAGTAGTCCCAACAACAGCCCCAGCAGTAGACCCAGCACCAGCAATAGCAGGGGAGGCCACTATAATAGAACTAGAAGTAGCAACAACATCAAGAACAATCCCAGTAATAGTCCCAACACCAGCAACAATAGGGGAGGACTCTACGGCAGAACCAGAAGCAACAACAACAATAGGAATAGCCCCAGAAGCAGTCCCAGCAATAGCAGCCTTATCAATGACCACCACAACATTAGGGATAGTCCCAACATCCTCAGAAGAAGATTCAGATGCCTCAGAACTAGAAATATCATCAACTGCATCAACTGTGAGTTGTTCAGGCAAATCATCCTTCCACCAGGAGGAAAGATGAGGGATCTTTGAGTGAGGGCACCTAGAAGCAAGATGACCCATAGCGAAGCACCTTCGACACCGGAAGGGAATACCTTCATAATCTAAAATCTGATTCCAAGACCTATCACCAACCTGTAAAATAATCTCCATTGGAAGAGGCTTAGAAAGATCCAAATCCACAAGAACATGAGCATAAGTGGTATGAGAGAACAAAGATGTCGCTTGGTCCTCCATAATAAAAGTGCCCAAAGAATTACCAATACCAACATAACAAGATTTACACCAAAAATGCAGAGGTAAATTCAGGAGGTGAATCCAAATAGGCATTCTGTTGAAGGAATCAGACAAAGGGTTAAAGGAGGGAACCCAAGGCTTGAGAAGGAGTGCATGATGGCTCTAGAACCAAGAATGCGCATCAAAAACAACATTTCGATCAGAAACTAAATCAAACACAACCACAAAGAAACCCTTTGCACAAGGGTAAATTTCTATTTTCCCCTCTGTAAGAGGGTGCCAATGCTTAGATATCTAGAGGTTTAAATTGCCCAGTCAAGGCCACAATCAGTCAAATCTACAAATCAAACCCTGCTTAGAAAAATAATCCTCATTTTTTAAAACCTCATCACCTAAGACCACCACAGGGGGAGGTGAATCAAATAGAGAAACTAATCTCCAAGAAACAACAGCATTAGTAAAATCCACATTCTTACTAGGAGAACCATTGCAGACAACCTTTGCATAAGATCCAGATCTGACATCAGGGGACAAAGGGGGACCTCCACTGACATTGTCACCACCCACACCAGCTGAGAGAACACCATAAAACCCACCATCAGGGGTCATGTCCTACTATACCACAGGAGGTGAAACTATCACCGACCTCACTGAAGAATGAGAGCCAAGCTCCACACTAGACGAAGCCACATCCACAGTAAATTTCCCCCCATTGGAATAGGAAATCTTACCTTGTCCAACGGGTGGGAGAATAAATTTTGAATTTGGGGAGGGGAGCGAGAGGAGCGGGAGGGAGCAGGAGGAAGCCATATTTTATTCTTGAGCTTACATTTGTTATGTTAAACAAATAATATTTTTTCTTTACGTCTCTCCAAATATTATAACAAAAATTGTAATATTTATATTAATATAATATGCATATTAATGTGATTATTTGATTTTCATTCATTGTATATATATTATTTATAAATTTGATATTTTAAATATTAATGAAATAATATAATTAATTATATATTAATAGTAGAATGTATATTAAGTTATTGATTATCGTAAAATTACCATTATAATATATTTATATTTATATTATAGTAAAATGAAATATTAATATATATATTTTTATAAATATTAAATATTGAAATATTATATTGATCTAAATATTAATATATTATATTGTGTAATATTCATGTTAATATAATTTTCATATTAATATTTAATTTTTATTCATTGTATATATTAATTATAAAAGTATTATTTTAAATATCAATAGAATAATATAATTAATAATAATATTTATATTAAATTATTGATTATACAAATAAATTTGAATTATCATTATAATGTATTTAAATTTATGTTATATTATATTTAAATTTATGTTATTTTTATCAAGTATGTACCCTTACTTGAGAGAGGAGCTCTTAAGCTACTTAGTGAAACATTGAAATGTCTCTCAGTGTGGGACCTACAAAAGAAGACAAATCTCCAGAGAGGGTTGGTTCCCTCAGTTTTCTCACCTAAACTACTCTAATCTACTGATGCTCTCAGAGGAAAAGAGGCAGAAAATGACATAAAAGAAGCCTAAAACCTAATGGAAGGTGATGCACCAAATGTTTGTGACATGTATTATTGCTTAACATACACAATATGTTCAATAAATCAGCTAGTTTCAAGACACAACTCACATATGTTTCATGTTCATGTATCAATATTTCATAAGAAGGTTTTAATGTTTGCAATATTAGAAGGGAAAATGAAGACTTCCTCAAAACTAATGATTGTTTGGCACCATGACGGAACCTACAACCTACACAAATCATGTATTTTCTCTATAGAGGTGTTAAAAATGAGACATACATTCAAGGACTTGCATGCAAATCACAAAAATATACACCAATCATTCAACTACACACAATAGACAAAGATTGAGAAGGCCAAAATGCTTTCTTTTTTGATAAAAGGTACTTACAAAACTGATGTACAAGTCTAATATCATGATGATGATGAGTTATAATGTCTGATTTTTTGCTTTCACAACTCAAAACATGAAAGAACTACTTAAAAATGTTGCCTAGGGGTCCTATATGTCATCCTAGACCTAGGAGAGCATATAGGGATTGAAATTGACCAAGTTACAAAGCCTTAAAAATAGCTAACCTATTTCGAACGACCAAAAGCTTCAAGCTTGACTTGGTCTCCTCAAAAATGAGTGCTTGACCTCTTCAAGTTCCTTGGATTGTGCTCCAACTGTTGCAGGGGCTCCTATGTGCTTGGGAGGAGTTTAAACTGCTCATAGATTCCTTCTAACTATCCACAAACTGCTCTAGATGCTCCTATATGATTGCATGATGCCTCTTGAACTCCATCAAGACCCTTCAAAATACCCAACCTCCTTCATGAATGCTTTTTGACAAGTGGACTGAGTGTTTGAAGTGGTCAAATGCCCTAGGAGGGTGTGTGAGAAGTTTTAGTGCTTACTTCTCATTATAGGGTTTCTTGAGTAAAGCAATTCATGATTGTCCTCTCATTATCTCATGATAGTGCTATTTTGGCATATGACTAAGCTCTCTTCTCTTCTATGAGTTGTCATGACATGTATCTTTAGCTACACTGACCTGATGATCTCCTTTGCTCATTGACAAACTCACTAGAATAAACCCCTGTCATCTTCCAGTGCATGCTTGGACTACTCATGTGTTGATTGTGTGAGACAAGCCTTGAGACTTCACTATGTATCCCTCTTGCCATTTGATTAACCATCATGCTTTGCACTCATTCATCTATCTCCTCATCACTGTAGTACTAGACCTTTTGTATGCTCTTCCTCATGGTGATGGTGCTTAGAGACTGTTACTTTCAATGACTACTATCATGCTATATTACTATGACCTTTTCACTATTTTCTCTGGCAATGACTGCTCCAAAGTCTTCCTTGACATATGACTATCCACACAGTCTTCTGTGTATGACTGTCATGCACATTTTAGTGACTATTCCTTCATTGGAGGTGACTATTCCTTCATGATTTAGGTGACTGTTCCATGATCTCTTAACAACATGCTTTTCTCTTTTCATTCCTGTGTTTTTCTATTGAGGTTTGTAGGCTACTCCTTCTTAGGGTTTATTCCTTAGGTACATCCTTCTTGATTCTAACTTATGCACTACCACTTTGCAGGACCTTTGATGACATGAAAGGGAGGAAGCTTCATAAGCTCAACAAGTCTTCTCCAGTAGTTATCACTCCAAACACCTCTTATCCTTGTAGATATGACTTCATAATCTAGTTCCCTTTGCTTCCATAGATCATATGGACCTCCCAAGCTTGTGCATGGTTACTTTTCTATCTTCAATGATCCTATACCTACAAACTCTCTTCCTCTTGAGAATCTTTCAATGTTCTCCAATGTCTGAAATCCCTAAAAGAACCTTTTCATATTCCTTCATTGTACCTATTGATCATCTCTGCACATCTCTATAATGGTAGCAGACCTCTTTCTCCTCTAGACCTGTGTTTCATGCAACAAAACTGTCTTGGCATTGTTTACCTTCCTTTTTATGTCTTCAAATGTCTATTGTTATCACTTGTTTTCTTCTCATGTTGATGTTTGCTAAATGGCCTCTATAACAATCATAAATCACTGTTTTTATAACTTTTATAATAGTCATTACATGGAGTAAGGTGAAACCTTCTGCTCTACCCCCTGTTGTGATTTTAGAGAATGAAGTGTTAGAAAATGAGGAGTTTTTTTCTCAAAAGGGTTTGCTATGCAGATTTGATAGACTTTATCCACGGCTCCAAGATCTAAACATTTGGAATTTTGAGTAGTGGTGCCCCCTTACAAAGGGGAAAATTAAAATTTACCCATGTGCTAAAGGATTCTTTGTAGTCACATTTGGATTAGACTCTAATCAAAATGCTATTTTTGATCGTTCTTGGTTTTACGGACAACATGCACTGCTGCTAAAGCCTTGGGTTTCTACCTTTAACCCTCTCATTGAATCTTCAATCGGCTTCTAGTTTAGATTCATCTATCAAATCTGCCTTGTCATTTTTGGTGTGAATCTTTCTATGAAAGCATTGGTAACTCGGTGGGTCATTTTATCATGGTGGATCAAGCCACTAATTTTTTCTCTCACACCACATATGCTCATATTTTAGTGGAAATGGATTTGTCTATGCCTCTCCCGACAGAGGTTGTTTTACAAGTTGTGATCACTCTTGGTCTCAACCCTTGGATTATGAAGGTATCCCATTCCATTGTCGGAGGTGCTTTGATGTGGGTCATTTAGCATCTGAATGCCCTCGCTTGAAGGTCTCACATTCTTCATCTTGGTGGAAGAATGCTCTAGAGGAACACCTTACGGTGGATGTTGTTAATGATGATTCTATCTCAAAAGCTTCTAAGCCTCTTGCTAATGTCGGGAAGGAGACCCTTCCCCTATTGCATGGCTCTTCTACTGCTAGGACTACTATAGGGACCTCTCCTACAATTGTTGTTGCTTCTAGGGCTCCTGCAGGGACCTCCCCTATTGCTGTTGTTTCTAGGACTACTATAGGGACCTCCCCTGCTATTACTGTTGTAGTACCATCAGATTTGCATGTTTCTTCTGCTGCTAGGACTATTGCAGGGACCTCCCCTATTATTGTTGGAGTGCCTTCTATAACTAGAACTGTTATTGTAGGTGCACTATATGTTGCTAGGACTGGTGTTGTTGTGACAGCTTCTTCCTCTCCCTAAGCTCTGCCCCCTTCTAAGGATTTGGTGAGATTCTCACCTCCTTCATCTCCTATTTCTACGAATGGAGATAATGATTTCTTTTGGACTATTGTCCAAAGAAAGAAGAGAGGTCTTCCAAAGCATGTTTCTTAAACCTGTACTTGGACCAAGGGTGTACAACCTGCCTTGTTGTAGCTTAGCCTCTTGGGATTTACTATCAATCTGTTGTTAATGCATTTTTTCTAGCCTATGTGAGCATTTTGCTCTTCCCTCTGGGCTATTTTGTAAAGGGTTCTGGACCCTCTTTTTTAGCTGAATTAATAAAAACAATCATTACATGACTATTTTTCTCCTTTCATAACAATCATAATATAACTATTTTACCAGGGGTCTTGTGACAGTCATTTCATGACTAATTTCTACCTTTTGTAATACTCTTTTGATGACTATTTTCTTCACTATTTTCATGATAGTCATAACATCCACTTTTGTAACAATCATCACTGACTATTCCTATCTATTTGTTGCCTACTTTGATGTTCTCTATGACCACTATTTCTGTCACAGTCTCTATACTATCTAATTACCCCTACTTATTAATCTTCCCTACATGACCTAAAGTCTGATGACAGACCTTATTAACTATCCTTGTCATTTAAATCCCCACTCTCACTCTAAAATGAGCCTTTAAAACTTTACAACATCTCTAAAGTTGTTTTAATGAAACATATATGACAAGTGAAATCCTCTGACCCTTGAAATGAGTCAATGCATGCAAGGGTTATGACTTCTTGGGGGTCTATACTCATGATTGTACCATTTTGATTTCTTACAAAAGCCCAAAAGGGACTAAAACAAACCTAACCATGTTTTAAATGGGTCTGATAAACTGTATACCTCTTTCTTGACATGTACTTGTGTAGAAATTCTCCATTGTCTCTTTGACTGTCCACTAGTTTCCTCCTATTGTGCATGGTCTCTAAGACTGTAACCTTGAACAAAATGGTACCAAAGCCATATGAGTTTACATGCTTTTGGAAACCCTTAGAAAATAATTGTAGGCCCTACTAAACTTTTGTTGACTATCTTATGACTAATTCCATTGATCTCTTACAAAATTTTATGGAAACTTTACAAGATTTGTGGCTTGGAAAAACTATAAGATAGAACCCTTATCTTCATGCCTCTGGTAGAGTCTTCATTCACTATGTATCTACTTCATCTCTCTGTAGCTGGCTCTTATATTACTATCAGAAGCTCTTGATTCCCATACAATACCTATTGTGATTGGAGTAGCTCTTTCATGGGTATGCAGAACTCACACTTCATACACATGCATGATGCTTCTTGGTCACAATTGACTGGACTTTTCATGGTGTTTAGGTTCCAGGTAAACCTTCCCACAAGTTGCAAGGACTTACAATCAATAAGAGGCTCTAAAACATGACCAAAACCAAACCCTAAAATGAGACCTAATCAGAACCCTCGACCTTATTAAAAAATAAGACTCCCTCTAAAACATGTATGGGGTCTTTTGGCAATAATAAGGTACTTTTGGAGAACCTAAGGTCTAAAATCAAATAAAAACATACCCTTTGACCCTTTTAAACCTTTGACAAAGACAAAAAGCCTATTAATTTACAACTTTGCAAAAATAAGATAAGGCATTTTGTCATATTGTAACAACCATGTACTAAAAACATAGTAAAACTACAAATTTACCATAGAGTAAATCAACAAGGTAAAAATGAGGTAGAGAAAAATTTTCTTTTTATTCAACATATAATCAAGTATCTACAAGTACAAGATTTCTCTTTACAAAATACAATACAACCATATTGTCTTTCTTAATTACAATGTTTACAAATGTAAATCAAATACATATACAAACTTTGGAATAAATATTGCTTCTGAATATCAGACATCTTTATCACAAGTTCTGGCATGTTTCCTGCTTGGAGAGAGAGAGTATCTTTCTAGTGATTTACCTCCATCCACAGACCAATGGTCTCCCACATATCTTCCACATAGGAAGTGGCCCTACCCTTCACTAGGAATATAGACCTTAGGTGACCCGTGGTAATTTGCCTATCCCGAGTACATAGTGTTGTATCCTACTCAACTCTATCGACTATACAACCCTAGATACCCTCTACCTAAGTATGATTTCTAATAGGACGAGCAATCTGGACACAATGAATTGACAATGCATGCAGAAAACAAATATATTACTTTGACCAAAGTTTTTAATATCAATAACATTCAAAATGAACGTGGTCGTTGTGTTCACCCACCCCTACTTGACTTGGATACTGTCGTATTCTCGTAATTTATTCACACCAACTATATTTACATAAATAGTTTAATCATAGTGTCATGGTAATAGTATTTTTGACTTAGATAAGTCTATATGACATAACTATTCAGTTGGTTTCATATTCGATTCTAGGGTTCTCATAATAACCCCTAAATAATATGATATTTCAAAATATCCATAACTCATATCTATGAGACTAGGTTAATTAACAACCCATGGTTTAACTATAACAAAATTACGCATACTATGGTTCTATAATAGGTAATACTCTTTATACAAAAAGTATGAATACTTTCGACTTACCTATACGTGATGATGTCAACTGTCACAAAATATAAACTCAAAGATGATTCCACTCAAGTACCTAGCTAGTTAGACTTAGTTTAATCCCATCATAAAGGTTTACTACAAAGTTATTCTCATTTACAGAATACGTAGTAAGGATGGTCCTAGGGACCTTGATGTCTCTATCATAACATTCCCAATGAGTTATCACTCGATTTGTAAAATAAAGTGGCTTTCTAAGCTTATTAAGATTCTAAGTTCTCTTTTAAAAGATACCATTATTGACATTTATAAACTTAACAAGAAAAGGTTTTAAACTACCATTATCCCACCTCAAGGATTTAACCATCTTACTCAACTATGTCAAAATCTATCATAGTTCTTCATGGCACTAATGTATATGAAAGTGGTATGATTATCATATAACAAAACACTCGACCTACCACAAGATTATTCCTTCTCATTAAATTGACTGGTCTTTTTATATAATCGATAACTTTTAAAAGAGTCCCTCTACAGGTATAAAAGAAGAGTAATGAACAATGATTCATTTCATCATACTTTGAAACAAATATAAAGGTGTTTGACTCAGACCATTTAGCTTATATCAAGTGTCAACCAGCCAGCTATAATGATGCTATCAATACTTCTAATTTTTTAAAACATAGAAAAAATAATCATTATACAGGTTCATTGATTATGCATCGATTATCCTAGAACAGACTAAATGATAAAATTAATTCTCCTATTCCAGGCATGCAAAGGACGTTAAGAGCAAATGATAATCTGGTGATATCATAACACAAAACATATATGTTACCTGGTGGTGGCTCAAGTAAGTTTATTGTTTACAGAAACCAGTAACCAGTCGACGCCTATATGATGTCGTCTTCCCTATTACGCCTCACTATTCTTGCATCGATCTCTTACTATCATTCTTTTTCATTTCTGATTCCTATATGCTTGACTCTTAATGAGTCATGGGGTATTATGACTCTTGATCGTTCATAATGAGTCATTCATCTTCTTTCTACCACTCACTTAGTTAGAAAGGAGATCAGAGTCATAACAGTCCACTACTCATTCAGTTTTAACTGAACCCAATTTATCAGCAAGGACTAACACATGTTTCAGAAAGGCACCGAAAATGGGGAAATCATCAAGTGTAACAATAATACCACATTCCCTCATGAAAGAGGTTGACACAAGCATTAAAACTGTCGATGGTCATTATTGATCACTTTAAGTGATCCCAACTCTATCACTTGAATTAATGAAGGCATTTCAATTAACATGCCCAAGGATACTCAAATGAATAAGTTTTATTAATTAACATGAGGTATTATCCTCATTCAGTTCATAAATATATCTATTTACTTATATCAAATATGGCTAACATAACATCGATCTTATTCGATAGTTATGATTTGATCAATAAGAATAATAGCAATAAAATAACAGTTTACAGATAATGTGAATGGGTTGAGTTTACCTCCCCATCACAATTCCTTCGTTAAAATCACATCAAATTAACTTGGTGGGATTGCTTTTGATGTTTAAGGGTTGACAAATAAACACTAAGTGACCAAATAATAAAAACACCACCATTTTACGACAATGACGTTGTAACTTTTACGTTAAACTTAAATGGTCACAATCCACACACAAAAGATGTTGTTTATGTTACCAACAACTATGTCGACACACTACAACTTGAAAATACTTGTGAGATATCGACTATCTGTCAATTTGGGTTCAAAAGTAAATTGACAAGACAAGCCTTACCTCTTACGACACATTGGTTCACGTTTTTATTAAACACTTATACTTGATTTGGCAAATAAACCACTCGTAACCCGAGGTCTATATCTCTCTCCTTGAAAGGTACTCTCTCTCTCTCTCTCTCTCTCTCTCTCTCTCTCTCTCTCTCTCTCTCTCTCTCTTTTCTTTGAGATTTATCTAAAAACTTGTAACCTTGTATCAAACTTGTAACCAAACAAATTATGATCAGTGCATCATTATTCAAATAATAAATCAAATCTCATAATTCAAATATTAAATTGATAATAACATAATCATTTCCATAATTTCATAAATGACATTCAATATAATCCATGTCTTTCCTTGTCATTGATCCAAACATCATAATAAATTTACTTATGTCCAAGTAAAAGTAAAAAGTATAACAAGACAAAAATTGGAGATGTAACACATATTTTAGCATATAAAATACTTTGTATACCTTTAAAGACTTACAAAGACCTAATAACAAGAAACCAAACTTTTGATCATTTAGAGACAACTTATAATAACATATTTTGGCCTTAAAAAAGAAAAAATATGTTAAGAGACTTGACTTATGCATGGAAAAGACCTTGTAAGAACACTAAAAGCTACTTTGTGACCACTGAAAGCTAAGGAGGTGGTAAAACTTAACATTTTTGGTAATTTATAATGAAGATAGATGAATAACAAGTAAACTATTTTACTGGAAGCTCTAGAGGTGCGCTTCAAGGGCATACATTATTTTGTTCCTTTTCCAACATTGGGTGATAGACTTCATAGTATACTTATCCCATAAATATTTCATATTATTAAAAATTTAAAGTTCTCATTAGAAAAAATAATTTTCTAGTATGATAATAAGCACGCATGCCCTTCAAAGCAACAAAACTTCCCTATGTTAAAATCAATATATTAGACAGGGCATAAATTTTAGCTTGTTGAATTAATATTTCCTACATTATAATATATTAATATTTAATTTATATGAATATTTCATTTTACTATGTTATAATAAATTTTATTATAAAAATAGTATTAATTATATTATTTTGTTGATATTTAAAATATCAATATTATAATTACAATAAACCAAAATTAAATAATCATATTAATATGAGTTTTTTTTTTATTCAAAGCAGCTAGGGCTACACCTTTGTATTAATATAGTAAAATATGAAAATTACAAAAATAGGGGAAATCAACTATCACCCTGGATGTCAAAAACCCTTTCCCTTTACAAAATTGGGCCTACTTGCCCACAAGGCTTCCTATTACAGCCATGCCTAAATAAAGATTTCTACCTATACCAGACCCCCATGACTATTTGCAGCTATCAACATCGAAAAGTGTATATAAGCAAAATAGGAAAAAAACAAAATTATCCTTGCAAGGCTCTCACCTTAGGCCGAGCCCAGTAGAAAGCTCCAACTACATCATCCAGCCCTTCTTCAACGATGAATTCTTGCAACTAGGTCGTGTCCTTGTCCGGAACCAAATCCAAAATTTGCTTCAGGAATGCAATTCCTCTCCTTGCCACCAATCGAAATCTCGGGAGTGCATCAGGGGAAGCTGAGAAGACCAAAGGATACCCCTTCGGGGGGACCCCATGATGTCAAATAATGTAGTAATCTCCAGGAAGAGGGATCCCTCTGCCCTCCTCATAGTTATTCAATGCATCCTCCATGCCTCCCAGGAAGCAATTCTTGATGAGCCTCTTGCACATCTCCTTGGCGACATCTTTAGACTCCCATGTATCCAAGATTATAGCCAGAAACATTACCGCCACATCCAAATTCACCCTGTATTGGTGCACTACTCATATGAAATCATCCCCCAGGACCAACTTGACTGCATGTAAGATGAGCCCATGGTTGGACTTAAAAATCAACCCTAACCTCTTATCTATCACTTCACCCAGAAATGTCATTTGTCTGCTAAGCCACTCGAGGGTAATTGGCATGTCCATGATTGTGGTCTTCCACTTTGCAAGAGACAACATGGAGAATGAGGCATTCGACGACTTACTAAGGCATTTAAATGCAATCTACATCCTTTCTCCTGAGTTCGTACACTTGCCATCAATGGATGGCACTCCTCTTCCTTTTCCCCGATACCTTGCAATCATCATTTTGCAAGGTACTTAAGTCATCTTGCTTGATTATTAGACACCAACTTGGCTAGGCCATCAGCTCTATCATTGCCCTCTCGATATGTATGGGAGATTTTGTACATTACCACCTCTGCCAATATTTTGGCAATCTCATCTAGCCCTTTCTGAATTTCCAACTCATGGCCCATCCCCCTCGAATAGCATTAATCACTAACAGCGAGTCTCCTTCTAAGTTGACCTTCTCTAGGTTAAGGGCTTTGGCATATTGTAAACCAATAAGGGCTACTATGAATTCTACATCATTATTCGTCTCGACACCTAACGGAACAGATTTCTCTAAGATAATTTGGCCTTCATGATCTCTAATTACAATGCCTGCACCACTGTCCCCTGGGTTTCCCTTAGAAGCACCATTGAAATTAATCTTTGCCCCATCCTTCCTCGGGAGGGTACCATCTTATCTCTCGTCTAACTTCCTTGGTTGGTTTAACCCTTGGAGCCCCATGAATGGGGGGAATAGAAAGGCCTAGCCAACTCTTCCTCAGCTCATCGTCCTAGCTAGTGTATCAATTGTTTTTCATGCTTTGATTCCTTACTACATTGTTCACTACCTCCACAATGCCTTCCTTAATCTTTTTGCCTAGCACTTCTATATTCATCTTTTTGTCCTAAAAGATCCTCCTTTTTCTTTCCTTCCATAGCTCCCAGATGATGATTGATGGAGCAGCTGTCCAGATGCTATGGAATAGACTTCTCTTTCTGATGTTCAACCACACTAAGAAGATTGTTTTTAGCTCCCTTGGGAGTGGTCCCTGCCAGTCCAGTTTTTGAGTGACCAATCTCCAGTAATACTCAGGCAACTCACAACCTATCAGTAGGTGGTCCAAGTTCTCCTCCTTTTCAAATAGGGCACACCTGTTGGGGCCTCGAATCCCCATCCTAGCAAGCCTTTCTTGAGTTAAAATTTTCTTTTGAAAGGCTAACCAAGTGAAAACACCTGCCTTTGGGAGACAAGATTTGTGCTAGAACAATCTCCCTGGCCAATCTTCCTTTTTCCACACTAGCTCCTTCAACCTGTATCCTACTTTTGTTGTCGAACCTCACCATCTTATTGTGTCTTTCACCTTTGAGAGGACAATATGACAATCTCTCAACAGCTACCTGAGCCTCTCTTTTTGATCTTCCGGAGCCTCAATATCCCCTAGGGGTTTCCAAACCCAAGTTCCCACACCATCCTCTTCTCTCCAAATAAGATAATCTCTAACTTTTTTGCCCCAAAGCCTACATAAGGTGGTCCTTAGATTGAATAAGTTGTTGTCGAGACCAATTGTTTC
This sequence comes from Cunninghamia lanceolata, assembly GCA_027924645.1. Classification (NCBI taxonomy): domain Eukaryota; kingdom Viridiplantae; phylum Streptophyta; class Pinopsida; order Cupressales; family Cupressaceae; genus Cunninghamia; species Cunninghamia lanceolata. The sequence goes on along the minus strand of BSBN01000247.1, from coordinate 454,097 downwards.
TTTACCATCCCAAGAGTTGTCCCAGAAGAGTGCCTCTCTGCCACCTTTTATCTCCCAGGTGATGTGATTTGTGATTATCTCTTTGCTCTCAACCAGGAAGTTCCAAATCGTTGAGCCTCTTGGTGGATCTCTAGTCACGAGAATTCGCTTTGGGTCCCTTGAATCCAAGTACTTGTTTTGGAGAATCCTGACCCATTTTTGATGAGGCTTGTTGTACATGTTTCAAACCATCTTGGTGTCAAGGACTAGGTTCACGATTTCCAATTGGTGAATCCTAATGCTTCCTGCTTCTTTCAGTATACAGACTCCATCCCAAGCTACCAATGGAATCTTCCTATCTTCTGAGACTCCATTCCACATGAAGTTTCTCATAATGCGATTGACCTCCAACGCTATTCTGTGAGGGATCTTCAAACATGAAAGAGAGTAAACCGGGATTGCCGATAGGACTGCTTTTATCATGTCATAATTCTTCCTACCACCGAGAACCATCTGCCTTTCCAGGATTCCATCTTTTTCCTGCACTTGGATAGCAAATCTTCCCATAAAGCCTTCATGTTTAGTCCTGTAAATAAGGGGATCCCCAGGAATTTGCCCAAAAGTCTCTCACATCTCAAGCCCAAGATTTGGGCATGTTAAGGGAAAATTAGAGTAAACATGAATAATCAATATATCACTATCAAAATACCCAAAACTCAACGAAATACAAAAAACAAAGAGATCAATCAAACAAAAGAACTTCAAAAACCTTTGCAAACCTCAAAGATTCATAGCTTCCATTGGTTGCCTATCTCAATCGATCTTGCATGTATGAAGAAGGCCCTCAGAGAGTGCACTTCCTTGCTATTCCAAGATTGTCAATGGAGAACGAATATGATAGTATCGCCATGAAGAGGAGCTTCACAATAATGATAGTAGTATGGTAATGAGTGTGATCACAAGCAATGAAGGAATTGGTGCCAAAAGTGTGCTGTAATTCCTGCAGAGTAATAATGCTTAAAGCTTAGATGAATGAAATGGAAGAAAAGGGTTTAATTTATAGACTTGAGAGAATGAAGATCAATGGTATAGAAAAAATGAGAAGATCAATGGTTGGGAATGGTTGAGGAACGTGCGTGAATAAGAAGAAGACAAGTGTCACCCAAAAACTATTTTGTTTGAGTTAACTACTTTCTTTTCTAAAGATAAGACATGTTTTTCATAAATTAGAAAGCTTTTTTCTAATTTAAGAGATATTGATAAAAACAAGGTTGATTGAGTTAGTTAACTCAACTTGAGATTTGCTTTTGCATGATTTGAGAGAAATTAAATCATAAATTATTTAATTTTGTGTGCATGAAGAAAAAGACTTATTTTTAGAAGATTTGGAAGATATTTGAAGAATTAGAAGATAAGAAAGCAAATTAAATAAATAAATTTATTTAATTGTTTGTGCATGATTTGGAAGAATAAATAAAATATTTAATTATATTTTTTTTTGGAGATTGAGAGGATTTAAATAAATTTGATTTGATTTATTCAAATTTGGAAGAATGATTTTGACTTTAATTAAATAATTAAGAATTATTTAATTGTTTTGGAAGAATTATTTCAATATTTAATTAACTTAGAGGAATATGAATCAAATAAATAAATTTGTTTATTTATTTATTGATAGAGGAATTAGAATGAAATAAATATTAAGAATATTTATTTAGATCGAGTTGTGTCTTTTTTAGGCATATACATTTTGCCCCTCTTTGAAGCAATGTCTTTTATCACATTGTTTCAAAGAATAGATTTATGATAATGATACATGCCCTAGTTTGCCCCTGGTATGGGTTTAATGATGATAGGATGCCCCCTCAGGAGATTGGAAAGGAAGAAGGTAGAAGGTGTGAGACAGACAATCTCACGATGAAGAAGGGCAAAAACAAGTTAGGATTGAAGAAAATCTGAATGATACGTGATGCAAGATAGAATGATAACACACACAAGAAAGGAAGTAAGTATGCACAAATGATACAAGAACAAACAAGGTATTGTCCTTGTCAAGCAGTAAACCAACGATATACTGATAATGATATATGACAGTGTTGTCATAGCGGGGAATGATATATCCCTAGACCAACATGGCAAGCATGTTGTCATGGCGGGGAATGATAGATCCCTAGAGCAACACGATAGGATAGTGTTTGGTTTCAGGAAATGAAACATGTTGTGTAAGATGCGTGTGTTGGTCTAATTTTGACATTGCCACATCCTATATAAGACAATTGATTGATTATAATTGATTGAGTTGTTTATGACCAGACAAGGATCAAGACCACTGATTGTGATTGGATCATTTGACAAGATTGACTTGATTGATTGGTATGGATTAAGGATGAACTTACACTTGGATCATTTCTCGAAATCACAGCTAGAACTATTGATGAGAGATACAATGATAGACAGAAAGTTCATTTGATAGAAAAATGACTCGACATAAGGAAATCACAAGCTTTTATTTGTAAACATTGATACTCTGCATAGAATTTTTATTGCATGGGACATGGTATGGATGCTTTGTGGATGCGAATGGTTTTGCCATCTTGATAGTGCAAGTATTTGGAAGTGCTTATTTCATCATTGGGCTTTTTTTTTTCCAAATGTTGTAAGTTAATACAAGTATCTAGGTATAATTGAACTGAGATGACCTGAGTATCGCTTACATGGATTTTGATTTAGTAAGTTAATACAAGCATCGAGGTATAATTGAACCAAGATGAATTGAGTATTTCTTGCATATCAACAGACAAGGATTGCCCTCGTTCATGTTAGACCTTTGAAGTCCTCGATGATCTTTTGCCGATCATGTCGTTAGACAAGGCGTCACATTACTAAAGTTTAATCCACAAACAACAAACAAAGAAAATAATCATGTCCCTATCATAGCATCTCTAGCTTCTGGCATCCTCGAGTAGCATAGAAATACATGATAACAAAAATCAAGACGCTATAACCTAACCTGATCACAATCACAAAACATTTTTGCATTTAGATGTGTTTGTTTCTTGCCATAATTTAGGTAAAATCATTTGGAGTGCTTTAGGTACTTGTTTTCTTTGCCTTGGAAGGGTTAAGGTTTTTGCATCAAAATTTCTGCTTGAAAGTGGCTTTTGCTTGCGCTTGCTTGCCTTGCGAAAGGTTCCACAATCCTCATTGGTGAGACAGACCCTAAGGGACTGACCTAGTGCCTTGGGGGCTCATTGCTAAATGGCCTTGCCTATGTGATGACATAGAGGCAACATAGTTTGGGGTAAACCCTAATGGACCTAAGATATGGATTAGATGAGACACGATATGAAACAAATATGGATAAGATATGGAATAGATAAGACACGACATGGAACAAATATGGATCAGACAAGACACGATATGGAATAGATATGGATCAGACAAGACATGATATGGAACAAATATGAATCAGACATGACATGATATGGAACATATATGGATCAGATATGGATTAGATATGGATCATATATGGATAAGATATGGAATGGATATGGATCAGATATGGATTGGATGATACTGATGACAAGGAAACACCACGGATAGGCAGATGGATGGGTGATAGTAGATACAGATGGTCAGGTAGAAGGAATTTAAGGATGTGATCTCCAAGGACTATGTCGCATAAGAATAACATGCCCCATTGTAGGTAGAATACATAGGATTTTTCATGGCAATGCTTATGATGATAGAATGATGAGAGGATTAATGAATGATTTGCTTGGTTTGGGAGGGATAAGGTATGTCAAGACACATAAAAAACATTTGTCAACATTGTGTCCCCAATCTATATCAAGACCAAGAAAAATGAAGGAAGGGAAGATTAGGATAGATAGACTGGACAGTATAGTTATGCAATGGATAGAAGGATAGGATAGGGAATGGTACAGAAGGGAACTGATAGGAGAAGAGTGATATGCTGATGAAACAAGGTGCCCCCAAGTGTAGGTGACATAGAAGATCAACTTACACACAATGCCTATTTGCCATGTTTTCATCATGGTACTTATCCAAGGTGCCTGTTCGCCTGATTTTCACCGTTGAATGAAGGGATTTTTCTTGACTTTTTTTTTTTTTTGGATAGGAGAAGGTGGATATGGAAGGGAGAGACTCAGGTATCTAGTTCCCTGAAAGGTGATAGTGTCCCGCTAGATGGATGATGTCGCATGGACTATGTCAAGTGTTCTCATAGATGTTGGTAGGAGACTACATGATAGTGAGATGGAGAAGGTAGACAATAGATTGTGGAAGGTGCGATAGTGGAGGATGATGTAGAATATGGATGGAAAGCTTATGCAAAAGCATGGACCATGGGAGTAGGATGGGGAAGATATGTAGGAGGTATATGGAAACATTTGTGAGATGGAAGGGAATCATGACCAATGGTTGCACATACCATGATAAACATTGAAGCTGGTGATGGGAAAGTAGTGTAGGAAGAAACAAAGACTTTTTCTTGTGGATGAATGACTTAGGTATGTAGGGATCCACATAGACTGAGTATTTTTCTGATTTTTGCTTGCCATGTGGGATGGAAGAATTTGAGACTTTTGGATGAAATGGGAGAAAGTGGATGGTTGAGATTCTTGAGAGGTAGATGCCTCATGTAACTTGAGGGATTTTACGTAGGTACCTAAGCCATTTTGATTTTAAATAGTACCTGTGAAGGTATGGGCTTGGGCGTATGCAATTTTTGTGCAGCTTCGGAGGTAATCATTTGTTGGATGCGGACCCACACTTTTTTCAGTTTGGCATATAGATGTGTGGGTGTATGCAGCTCTTGAGAAGGATGTTTCTTTGATTCTAGGATTTTGTATCCTAGGTCATGAGGACTCTTAGGATTTTTGACTTTATAGGTAGAGGCATCCATATTTTTGCTGTGAAATTCCCTTGGGATGGTGGAAGTGAGGTTTGTGGAAGCTCTTTGTTTAGATAACACGTGCATTGGTTGGTCATGATTGGGATTGATAGAAGATTCATAGGTGGATGTATAAGGTTTTGGAAGAAGTGGTGGTAGAATGTATGGAGGGATGTTAGGAGTTGGAAGTAGTAGAGGTAGATTGGATGGTGGAAGGTGTATGGTCACATGCTTTTGACAATTGTAGGATGATGGAGGTGGAATGGCGACATATGTTTTGGGGATATGATAGGGTTTGCAATGGAAAGTGGGGGATTTAAGAGGAGTGGAGGAAGTACCAACATCTTGAAATTGTTCACCTTGGGGTGTGTATCTAAGGCCATATGAATGAGGAGGAACATTGACATGGACGAGCTCCAAAATACCTTATTTGTGAAGGCCTAAGCCTTTACCTTGATAGTTCATATGTTGGAGTATGCAGTGGACAACAGGATTATGTGTAGGTGGAACACTAGACACAAATTCCTTATTGGATGAAGAAGGTGGGATAGAGGATAATGGTGGCTGGTGTTCTAAGGAGGAACACTCATGAATGAAGGCGATAAGACCAAGGATACATAGTGGGGGATTTGCAGCATGGTCGATAATGGATGGCAGAGGAGTATTTTTGGTTTGATCTTCTATGCTTTCTTGGGAGGCAAGTGTCTCATCAAGGGAAGTAGAAGTTGTTGGATCATAGATAGGACTAGATGGGGTTATTAGCTTTGAACCATGGAATGCATAAAGTGGGCTAAGAGGATCATCATGGTCTGCTTGATCATAGATAGGCTTTTGGTCGTAGATGGAATATTGATCATAGATAGGTTTTATTGTGATGGGATTAATGTGCTCTTGTATAAGTTCTTCATCAATGATAATATCCTGATCACATAAAGGATAGAGGTTATGGAAGGGCCAAAATTGGCTCTCATGCTCATGTATAGGATCAAGTTGCTCATGGATAGCTTCTTCATCAAAGGTAGTATCTTGATCATGGAAAATATATAGGTTATGAATGGTTTGAAATTGGACTTCTTGCTCATGTATAGGTATAGGATGATCAAAAAGATAAAGGTTATGTAAGGGTCAGATGTGAGTGCTTTGATCTTGATTTAGACAAGGGGTTGATGTTTCCACATGTTCTAAAGTGTGCTCTTGACATAACTCTTGATGTACTTGAATTGAAGTTGAAGTAGAAGACTCTTCGATAGGTTCTTGGTCAACAACATGAAGGTGCGATGGAACTTGACTTTGGTTCATGGTAGGAGGTTTTATAATATGCTCAAGGAGTTGCGGATTACTAGAAGGGGGTGTAGGATTTGACCTAGTGTTGGAAGAATCTTTTGTAAGGTCTGGGACTAGAATTTGGGGACATGGTCGACTCTCTGCTAGTAGCCCTTGGATCACATCCTTTGTAGGTGTATGGGTAGATGAATGAGGTAATGGATGGGTAGATTTGGAGTTCTCCATGGTAGGATTAGTATGCTTTGGGCCATGTGTTCTAGGAGATGGTGAAGGAGGACTAGTAGATGGAGTGGTATATGTTTTCCAACTTGAGGTGGTGCTTGCCTTGTCAAGAGTATCATGAAGATGAGAAAAGGATGTATGCTTTTGGGGCAAGGTGTAGCTAGTACTGGCATGTTTAGCTTGTAAGATTATCATTTCTTGTTGTATCACTTGGAGTTCTTGAGCAATTGCTATACGATTCTGGGGTGAGATATAGAACTCTAATTACTCTCGTAGGTATTGGAGTTCTTGAGAAATTACTTCTAATTGGTTTGTCATTTCAATAGAAACTAACACAAGATTGAAATGGGTACTTAGAAAACCTAAAATTTTTCTCTCAAAGAATGTGGAAGTGTTGACTGTCACGCATGCGCTAGAACAGATGCACCGTAAAAACTGGTAAATGCACAACTAGAAATTGTAGATGCGTCATAATAGGTTTTAGAAGCACTAAAGTCAGTACAGATGCACTGTAGGTCAACACAAATGCACAACAAAAGAGGACGAATGCACCGCTCTAGTTTTTTTTAGTGATTTTTGCAAATTTTTTGGTAATTTTCTAATGTTTTTGGTATCTTTGGTTGCAAGAAGGTCTTTTGATCTGATTTTCTGAAATTATGGCAAGAAGACATAGCAAACACAAAGAATGTTTTTATGGTTTTTTATTTTTATTTTTGTGATTTTTTGACTCTTTTTGGACTAGAAGAAAGCAAGTACAAAACTAGGTTTCAAAGGACAATATAAAACTAAATTCTCACTATCTCTAGTGAAGCATCTTCAGGAGGTGATAATCGCCCTTCCCTACACTGGATTATAGGGGTTTTTGGCCACTAAGACAAAGGTGTTTAATAAAGGCAATTGTTCGAGTGGTTATACATGCGGCAACACTACTCTTTGTTATGGAGTCTCCCAGCTTGCAAGGGTTGCGCCTTGGAGGGTTTTGGGGGAGGTTAGTTGTCGGTATAACACAACTGCACTCATTGTTTGAAGCTTTTGCTCTGAACATAATTTATTTATAGTGGTTCGGTAGGGATTGGCGTCTAGCCTATTACCACTTAGGGTTGTTCCTACTTGGATGAATGGTATCCAAGAGCAGGCCCCTCTAAAGGAAAAACACATGTGAAAATGATATGTCTGGCATTTTGGTCACCCAAGATAGGGGAGAGCATAGGCCTAGTATCATTCCCAAAACACAAAATATAGTGGTTCTTTTCCCCTAGTTAAAATGAGAAAAACTAGATGAGCTATCTACTTGGGCAAGCATAGAAATTTGTTAACTTTGAACTGATAACAAGATAACAATGGTCCAGTTTTACCCAGATAGCAATGATGTGTTCAATTTTAGCCTAGATAGCACGAATTTGTTAACTTTGAAGTAATGATCGAGATAGCAATGGTTCAGTTTTACCCAGATAGCAATGATGTGTTTAATTTTATCCTGATAGCAATAAGTTGTTAACTTTGAAAGATAGCAATATAGTAATGATTCAACAATATGTAAGATAGCAATGATTCAATTACCGCCTTCCTAGTTTAAACTATGTGAGATTTACATGAGCATCCATTTACTTTCATGTTAGAAATCAAAGTGTGAGTTAACAAGTGCAACTATGTGATTCTAAACCAGTACCTAGCCTGCAAATAGATCAAGAGAGTTCCTACAAAAAGACATCCGCGTTAGCAAAAACTTCAAGAAAACCCTAAAATCTCTTCCTAGATCAGATGCGCAGCTTTAGAGACTGAATGCATAGAAACAGAGCTCAGAAGCGCCGCAGTACATATGCACTAAGACAAAGGTCAAAAGCACAGGAAAATAGTGTATATGTGCTAAACTAACAGATGCACCGAAACAGAGTCTGTATGTGCTGAAATAATGTATGTGCTAGAATAAACAGTAGATGCATGTTAGGATGTATCAGATGCACAATTTCTTCCTATGTACGGCTTTCTAAAACACAAAAACTTAGTTTTTGGGTTAAATTGGGGCTAGGCCCCACGGTGGGCACCAAAAATGTTAAGGGAAAATTGGAGTAAACATGAATAATCAATATATCAATATAAAAATACCCAAAACTCAATGAAATACAGAAACAAAGAGATCAATCAAACAAAAGAACTTCAAAAACCTTTGCAAACTTCAAAGCTTCATAGCTTCCGTTGCTTGCCTATCTCAATCGATCTTGCATGTATGAATAAGGCCCTCAGAGAGTGCACTTCCTTGCTATTCCAAGATTGTCAATGGAGAACAGCTATGATAGTATCGCCATGAAGAGGAGCTTCACAACAATGATAGTAGTATGGTAACGAATGTGATCACAAGCAATGAAAGAATTGGTGTCAAAGGCGCACTATAATTCCTGTAGAGTAACAATGCTTAAAGCTTGGATGAATGAAATGGAAGAATAGGGTTCAACTTATAGACTTGAGAGAATGAAGATCAACAAAATAGAATGAATGAGAAGATCAACGGTTGAGAACGGTTGAGGAACATGCACGAATAAGAAGAAGACAAGTGTCACCCAAAAGCTATTTTGTTTGAGTTAACTACTTTCTTTTCTAAAGATAAGACATGCTTTTCATAAATTAGAAAGCTTTTTTCTAATTTAAGAGATATTGATAAAAATAAGGTTGATTGAGTCAGTTAACTCAACTTGAGATTTGCTTTTGTATGATTTGAGAGAAATTAAATAATAAATTATTTAATTTGTGTGAATGAAGAAGAAGACCTATTTTTAGAAGATTGGAAGATATTTAAAGAATTAGAAGATAAGAAAGCAAATTAAATAAATAAATTTATTTAATTGTTTGTGCATGATTTATTTTTAGAGATTGAGAGGATTTAAATAAATTTGATTTGATTTATTCAAATTTGGAAGAATGATTTTGACTTTAATTAAATAATTAAGAATTATTTAATTGTTTTGGAAGAATTTAATTAAATAAAGGATTTTATTTAATTTTGACTTTAGAAGAGGTAATTAAATATTTCGATATTTAATTAACTTAGAGGAATATGAATCAAATAAATAAATTTGTTTATTTATATATTGATAGAGGAATTAGAATGAAATAAATATTAAGAATATTTATTTAGATCGAGTCATGTCATTTTTAGGCGTATACAGGGCAATGTCCCTCTGGATACCTAGGTGTACATTGAAGAACACCTCTAATTTTTGCTAGTTCACCTTCTTCCCGGAGGCTTCGCAATATCTATCCAAAGTCTTCTTAATAATCCTAGCTTCAAAACGGTAGGCCCGCTCAAAAAATAATGTGTCATCCGTGAATTGCTGATGTGAGACTGGGTCAATTCTCAGGGCCACCTTGATACCCTTCCACACTTCCCTCCACATTTCTGCTTTGATCCTTCTTCCTAAAGACTCCACCATGATTATGGACAGAAATGGGGACAATGGGTCCCCCTGCCTCAAGCCCCTATTTGAGTCAAAGAATCCCCAGGGGGGCACCATTTACTAGGACTGAGAACTTTGGGTTTGAGATGCATGCCCTCACCCAATTGATCCAATCTTGGTCAAAACTAAACTTCTCCAGAACCCTGAGAATAAATTCTCTATCCACTTGATCATAGGCCTTTTGGATGTCCAACTTCACAATCATCCTTTCAACTCCCTGTCTTCTCATCGAATGGATGGCTTCATTGGCTACCACCACTCCTTCAAAGATTGAGTGTCCAAGGGTAAACCCACTCTATTCTTCTGAGATGATTTTATCTAGGATTGGTTTCAATATGTTTGCTATGATTTTGGCTATTATCTTGTAAGCCACATTGTAGAGCGAGATGGGCCTGTACTCCCCCATTATCCTGGCCTACTTAGATTTTTTAATCAGTGCAAGAAAAGTGTGATTCAATGAACCCAACATTACTGCTTCTTTTCTTGATTCTTCTGCTACTACTACCACATCCTTTCCTACTATATCCTAGAACTATAGAAAGAATCCAACTGTGAACCCATCTGGTCCTGGGGCTTTGTCTACACACAACTAGAAGGCCACTTTTATTGCCTTTTCTTCAGTTACTAAATCCATCAGTCTTTGGTTATCTACCTCTGAGACCAGATTTGGAATGTTCTCCAGGAGTTCTTCTTGCACGGCCAGGTTAGGGAGGTTTTGGGAGTTTAGGAGGGCTTTGAAGAAGTCAACTGTTTCCTTGCAAATATCTTCTTCCTGGGATACCACCTATCCAGTGGCACTGACTAGTTCAGATATTTTGTTTTTGCTTCTTCTGACTTTTGAGGAGTTGTGAAAAAACTTCATGTTCCTATCCCCCTCCTTGAGCCAAAGATCTCTTGATTTTTGTTTCCAATATATCTCTTCTCTCACTAAAATTTATGAATATTCTTTTTTCAATTCTTCCTCAACAACAAAATCATCCACTTCCATGCCAACTTCTATCACTTTATTGTTCAGGGCTTGCAGTGCCCCTTCAACTCTGAACTTTTTCTGGAAGATGTCTTTGAAATGTTCCTTGTTCCACTCCCTTAATTTTGACTTAATCTTGGACAATATCTTTGCTAGGACAAATAATTTGTGGTTACCTTCAAAATCCTTGTTACATCCCCAATTTTTATCTTGCTAACACTTTTTACTTTTACTTGAACATAAGTAAATCTATTATGATGTTTAGATTAATGTCAAGGAATGACAGATTATATTGAATGTTATATATGGAATTATGGAAATGATTATTTTATATCGATTTAATAATTGCAAATTATGAGATTTGGTTTATTATTTGAATAATGATGCACTGATCATAATTTGTTGATTTCAAGTTTGATATAGGATTACAGGTTTTCAGATGACTCTCAAAGAAAAGTGAGAGAGAGTATCTTTCGAGGATAGAGATATAGACCTCGGGTTACGAGTGATTATTTGCCAAAACGAGTATGAGTGTTTAACAAAAATGTGAACCAGTATTGTTAGAGGTAAGTCATGTCTTGTTAGTTTACTTTTGAATCTAATTGACAAGTAGTCGATATCTTTCAATTCTTTTCTAATCAAGTCGATTGTGAGTCGACAGTCATTTGTGAAGTAAACAATGTCGTCTAAACAAAATTGTGACCATTTACGTTTAACGTAAATATTACGATGTCATTGACATAAAATGGTTGTGATACTATTATTGAGTCATTTAGTGTTTTATTGTTGACATTTAACATCAAATGACGATCTTATCAAGTCAAGTTGATCTAATTTAATGAGATTCTGTGAAGGGGAGACAAGCTCGACCCTATCACATTACTCATAAGCTTTTCGACTTATTATTATTATTAACATGTTTTGGTCAAAGCTTAAATATGGTCAAGGATTATTATTGTTATTATTATGTTTATTATTTTGTTAGAAGGGTTTTTAACAACTTTGAGTAGTGGTTTTAATTACTCAAGAGATAACTAAATGGTATAATGGAGCCCTCACTTTCTAAATGAAGTTGTTTTAACAAACACTTAGTTTTGTTTTACCGAAACCCTGAGTTGTGTTCTTTTGGTGTTGGACTCGATAAAGAAGGTGGTATGATATACCACGTATTCCCTCCCATCGGCATGCTCGAGCCACATAAGTTCTCTTAAGTGGAGTTACAACGAATGGAAAGGAAATTGTTTTAACTAATTTGTAGTGGAGAGTTTAAAACAGTTAGACGTGGGCAAGGATGACTGACAAATAGAGTCATGGAGACTATTTTGTAGGAGTGGCATATAATGGAGTCATAATTTGTTGCTATCATATTAGAAGAACCGATAACTGAAAGGAAAAAGGTTTTAATAAATGATAGTGGGGCCATTATGGAAGTAGTCGTGGAACCGTACTTATAGACGGGAACCATTCTCCTATGGGGGTTGGCTATTGCTATCAGAGATTCTTCTTAGGAGGGGGTGACATTGTGGTAATGATCTAAGGAATAGTCTGCAACCCATGTGCTACCTGTGACAAGGAGAAACGTAGTAGGTTCTTTTCTCAGTTAATAAACTCGCATTGTGTATAAAACTAGTTTCTTTATTTCCATGATTTCTCTTGATTTGTAAGTCATTTTAAGTGTTCAATATGGCTGACACCATCGATTATGGCAGATATATGAATGGTTGACGCCATCGATTATGGTAGGTATATGTGATTATATATATAGATAATAGGGAAGTTCTTAACTGAGAAAGGACATAGTTATATCTTTTTATCAAAACTTTTGAGGAATAGTTTAATGTTGTAATAAGGTTGTGTGTTTCATATTGTTAATATCTCTGTTGATATATATATATATATATATATATATATAACGGATAAGAACACGTCTTATATCTCACTATAATCATTGTCACCACTTGTGGATATAGTGAGTCAAAACAAGTTTATGCGATTTAAAGACTCGTCACTTAAATGACTTCAATCTTTCTAGTTTTATAATAGATAAAAGGAATTCGACTTTAATTTTATGTTTGCGACTACTTTATGTGATAAACTCCGTAGGTCATCATGAGATAATAGTTTCTTATCTCAGTCCAATTTTATTCTTTGATGACAATCCATCTTAGTCAATATCTTACTCTTTTTGGAGTCATAAAGCTAATTCTAAATAAGTTTGTCATTGTAAAGGAGATCAACCTTGTTGATAAAGATCAAATGACCTCATAATGTTAAGAACGTTTATGTCGAAGGCAGGTTTAACATGTTTAGGATAATTACAGTGATAGATTTCCTTCTATTGTGAAGAACACTTTAGTTCTAGGTAATAAGCTTTACCTTAAGAAGAATACTTTACTTCTAATGGTGTTTTGAGGTGGGTTGAATTCTTTATAGCAGACCGAGACTAGTACATTTGCATGTTATCTTTGTTACAACTCATTTGAGGTAAAAGAGAGAAACATAGATTGGATATTCTTTTGGATAGTAATGGAATTAGTCCATCAAAATATGGAGTCAAACTTAACTTTGGTGAAGTTTAGATTTGTTTTGAGCCTTGGGTAGATAAATATAAGGAAATACTTGTGTTAATGATCTAGTCATGGATTGAAAGACATATATGAGCTAGTAGATAATCTTCTTACAATATTCTTACTTTCAGGACTTAGTATGTTTGTTTTTCCATTGGGTTGGAAATAGGCTAAATAAACCTATGTTCAATGGGATTTAGTGCATAAGACTTTGTCAAAACAAATGCTAAAGCACAAGAACTGATATCATAGTTTCCTTGAATTGCCTAAAAATTAGATAGCAAGGCTCATCGACTATATAGTACATAGTTGGAAGAGTAACCTTTCAACAATGAGTATTTTGGATAGCAACGAGTGGTATCAAGATGACTATAGTCAATTTATAACTTGATTAGAACATTTGGTTGGCTTTAACTAAGGATTTATTGAAAATGGGAAATGATCTTGTTTAGAAGAGTTTGAAACAACTTTTTGTGTTAGTTGAAAGAAGACTAGACGGACGATCGATTTCTTAAAACCCCCTTTTTAACTTGAAATAGAAGGTTTGTTATTATTTTGAAATGGGAAGACTAAACCCAAGTTTAGACCCAATTGGGTTATTAATATTTAATGTACCTTTGTGATTTTATAGGTTGATATGTACCTTTAAGATTTTGTGGATTTGATATTCCATATGATGGAATAGGGAGGTCAATACCTTAACTTGACCCAATAGGTTAAATATATTTATTAAATCTTGTGATCATTTTATAGATCGTGAATGAAGGGACACGTACCCGGGTGGGTGCAAAAAGATGGGGGGCCAAAAAGTGGCCAAATTCTTAAAACTTTTTAAAAAGCCATAATGCACTCATGCTATAACGCGAGCATGTTATTGTTTTCTTTGCATTTTTTTCTTTTTTGCAAAAGTTTGCCCAATGTTTAAGGGTCGAGGGTTTAATGGTTGAAGGATCAGGGTTTAAGGCATACTGTCGAGGGTAGAGGGTTTAGGGTTGAAGGTTTAAGGGATGAGGGTTGAGGATTTAGGGATGAGGGTTAAGAGATTAGGGTTTAAGGTATAGTGTCGAGGGTAGAGGGTTTAGGGTTTAAGGTTTAAGGCTTGAGGGTTGAGGCTTTAGGAATAGGGTTTAGGGTTTAAGTTATAGTGTTGAGGGTTTAGGGTTTAGGGATAGGGTTTAGGATTTAAGTTTTAAGGGTTGAGGATTTAGGGATAGGGTTTAGGGTTTAAGGTTAAATGAGAGACCTAGATGGCTAAGGATGGATGGAGAGGTAGACAATGAGTGACTGAGAAACTTAGAGAGGGGAGAGGTAGAGGTGAGGGGGACATAGAAGTGAGCGATAGAGAGGTGAGGGGAGAGATAGAATAAAATGAGAGAGTGAAGTTGACAACTTGAGGGAAAGATGGGTAAGGAGGATGGAGAGATGTGGAGAGGAAGGGAAATATCTAGAGAGCCCTAAGAGATATACAAGTGAGAGACCTACAACCTAGGGAGAGAGGGGTGAGAGATAGGGGAGAGATGGGAGTGAGGCAGATAGGGGAGGAGAGGGGTGGATAAGGGTTGAGGTTTTAAGGGTCAAGGGTTTAGGGTTTAAGGGTTGAGGCTTTAAGGGTCAAGGGTTTAGGGTTTAAGGGTTGAGGGTTTAAGGGTTGAGGTATTAAGGGTCTAAGGGTTGAGGGACTAGGGTTTAGGGTTGAGGGATTAGGGTTTAAGGTATAGTGTCGAGGGTTGAACCCTAATTCCTCAACTCTCGACACTATACCTTAAACCCCAAGGTCGAGGGATTAGGGTTTTAAGGTATTGTGTTAAGGGTTGAGGGATAAGGGTTCAACCCTTGACATTATACCTTAAACCCTAATCCCTCAACCCTTAGACCCTTAATACCTCAACCCTTAAACCCTCAACCCTTAAACCCTAAACCCTTGACCCTTAAACCCTTAACCCTTATCCACCCCTTTCCTCCCCTATCTACCTCACCCCCATCTCTCCCCTATCTCTCTCACCCCTCTCTTCCTAGGTTGTAGGTCTCTCACTTGTATATCTCTCAAGGCTCTCTAGACATTTCCCTTCCTCTCCACCTCTCTCCCTCCTCCTTACCCATCTTTCCCTCAAGTTGTCAACTTCACTCTCTCATTTTATTCTATCTCTCCCCTCACCTCTCTATCTCTCACCTCTATCTCCCACTCACCTCTCTACCTCTCCCCTCTCTAGGTCTCTCAGTCATTCCTTTTCTGCCTCTTCATCTGTCCTTAGTCATCTAGGTGTCTCACTTAACCTAAACACTAAACCCTATCCATAAAGCCTCAACCCTCAACCCTTAAACCTTAAATCCTAAACCCTATACCCTCGACACTATACCTTATACCCTAATCCCTTAACCCTCAGCCCTAAACCCTCAACCCTCAACCCTTAAACCTTCAACCATAAACCTTGTCTTTAAACCCTCTACACTCGACACTATGCCTTAAACCCTAATCCCTCAACTCTTAAACCTTTAATCCCTTAAACCTTAAACCCTTAAACCCTATATACCCTTTACACTTAACCTTGGACACTCAACCTTGAACATTATCCCTCAACCTTCAAACCTCTACCCTATAACCTATACCCTAAACCCTAGTCCCTCAACCCTCAACCCTAATTTTGATTTTCTTCCATTGATTCAACATCATTGTTGTTTTCCCCATCAGAAACTAATTCATTCAGCAACTGGCTGCCCATTGTTTGACTTGGACTGCATACTCTGTTAGAAAAAGGGCATCTTTTATTTGTATCAATGTTGGTATTCATAAGATGAAGAGAATTGATATTTTTCACACACCGTGTTCTTTGAAATATCTTAACCTTAAAATATGACTTGGATATGTACTTGAACACAACAAAATCTCCAATCTCCAACCCATGATGATTCACAAAATTTTCCTAACCCTGCCTAAATTCTAGTTTATTTATTGTATACCCTCAACCCTAATCCCTCATCCCTAAACCCTAAACGCTATCCCTATTCCTAAACCCTCAACTGTCAACATTAAACCCTAATCTGTCAACCCTAAACCCTAATCCCTCAACCCTAAACCCTATTCCTAAACCCTAAACCCTCAACACTATACCTTAAACCATAATCCCTCAACCCTAAACCCTAATCCCTCAACCCTAAACCCTAAACCCTATCCCTACACCTAACAAAATTGCTTTGCCTTATGTTAGGTTGCTAAACCCATCATTTTTGACACTCTTCTCTTAAAGATATCTAAGTTGCAAGAATATGTCAGAAAAATGGCTATGAACTTTTTTAATGTTAGTAATGTTATATGGCATGTTTTTCTGGCCCATCTAGGGTTCACTATGCCAATAAGTGTACACACTATGAGAAAAGCTTTGCATTGGGGTACATCCATAGTGGGCAATGAATGGTTGAAATCAGAACCCCTGATCAACATTAAGTGAACATTTTTTTATTAAGATTTTTTTAAAAGATTAGCATACTTTCTCCACCTATTTGCTTGAATTTAAATTGGGGCCATAAAAATGTGCACACATCTGCTCCCAATGTATAACCTGGGTGTAATTAAAACCATCAACTAGATAAAATAAACAACTTTGGCCATAAAAATCAATAAGTCTTTTTAAAATAGATATTAGTAACTATACATTTTAGTACAGTTTCTTTCTTGATTTTCTATTTTTAATTAACTAATTTTTGTTTGTTTTAGACAAAATATTACAATCCTCATGAAGATCTTTTCAAGTATAATTTTCTCCTTTTATCTTTGGCCTATATTTTCCCTCCTAGAAGTTCTTTCAGAAGGATCCTTATTTTATCTTTTGATCTATATGAACTCTAAACATAAATCTATGTTTCTTGCTATCCACCCTACACTTAGGGGAGGTATATTGTTATGAAACAGACAAATAATCTCCCATTGTTTACTAGCTCTATCCACAAGAACTACTAAACTTTTTTCTCTTGGTAATTGTAGAGGACATTCACCTATTTTTGGCAACTATTGCATTCCCAAACCATTACAAAAACTAAGTTATTTTAACCCAATAAATAGCTGATTGCATTGATTTAATACTCTACTATATTAAATCTTAGCATTCACACAAATGCAGATGTTCATATTATAGAAGACTACATTATATTAGACTATTAGAGATCCCTTAGAAAAATGTAATAACAAAACTACTTTGCCTTATGTTAGCTTACAATTAAACCCATTCTTTTTGACACTCTTCTCCTAATAAAGTAAGAGTAATAAGAATAGAAGGCAAAGAATTTGATCTTACTAGTATGCATGGTCGCTTTACATTCTGTGACTTCATTTTCATTGAATAAAAAGTTCTTCAAAGAAAGGCTTGTAACATAATTAAGTTTTTGTTATACCAATCCTCTAAGTAAATCTACAATTCAAATGCCTACTTTGAAAGTTGAAATAAATTAAATTAGACTTACAATTTTGATTTTCTTCCATTTCTTCAACAACATCATTATTTTCTTCATCAGAAACCAATTCAAGATCAGCAACTTGCTGCCCATTGGTTGACTTGAATTGCATCCTTTGTTAGAAGAAGGGCATTTTTTATCTGTATCAATGTTGGTATTCATAAGCTGAAGAACATTGATATTTTTCACACCCTGTTCTTTGAAATATCTTAACCTTAAAATATGACTTGGATATGTACTTGAACACAACGAAATCTCCAATCTCCAGCCCATGATGATTCACAAAATTTTCCCAACCCTACCTAAATTCTAGTTTATTTATGGTACCCCTTAATTGTACATCCCACTCCTACCCACCTAGGCCTTGAAGAAGGAGGCATGCCCATTAAACCAACTCATTCGACAACTTGTTGCCCATCGGTTGACTTGAACTACATACTTTGTTAGAAGAAGGGCATCTTTTATATGTATCAATGTTGGTATTCATAAGCTGAAGAGCATTGATATTTTTCACATGCCCTGTTCTTTGAAATATCTTAACCTTAAAATATGACTTGGATATGTACTTGAACACAATGAAATCTCCAATCTCTAGCCCATGATGATTCACAAAATTTTCCCAACCCTACCTAAATTCCAGTTTATTTATGGTACCCCTTAATTGTACATCCCACTCTTACCCATCCAGGCCTTGAAGAAGGAGGCACACCCATTAAACCAACTCATTCGATAACTTGTTGCCCATCGGTTGACTTGAACTACATACTCTATTAGAAGAAGGGCATATTTTATCTGTATCAATGTTGGTATTCATAAGTTGAAGAGTATTGATATTTTTCACACACCTTATTCTTTGAAATATCTTAACCTTAAAATATGACTTGGATATGTACTTGAACACAACAAAATATCCAATCTCTAGCCCATGATGATTCACAAAATTTTCCCAACCCTGCCTAAATTCCAATTTATTTATGGTACCCCCTAATTGTACATCCCACTCCTGCCCACCTAGGCCTTGCAACACCATATGTTCATATGTGTTGTCTATAAACTATGAAACAAATGTAGGAAGAATGCACTGCCATAAACACATTACACAATTAGATTTTACAAGTTCTTAACAGTGTACATGAAATAAAAGAATGAAAAATAATGTATAGAGTTACCAATTTTTGTGTAAAGTCTGCAAGCATAACTTTGAAGAAGGAGGCACGCCCATTAAACCAACTCATTCGACAACTTTCTACCCATTGATTGACTTGAACTGCATACTCTATTAGAAGAAGGGTATCTTTTATCTGTATCAATGTTGGTATTCATAAGCCGAAGAGCATTGATATTTTTCACACACCCTATTCTTTGAAATATCTTAACCTTAAATTATGACTTGGATATGTACTTGAACACAACAAAATCTCTAATCTTCAGCCCATGATGATTCACAAAATTTTCCCAACCCTTCCTAAATTCTAGTTTATTTATGGTACCCCTTAATTGTACATCCCTAAACCCTAAACCCTAATCCCTTAACCCTAAACCCTAATCCCTAGTCCCTAAACCATAAACCCTAATCCCTAAACCCTAAACTCTAATCCCTTATTCTTAAACCATAAACCCTATCCCTAAATCCTCAACCCTCAACACTTAAACCTTAAATCGTAAACCCTATCCCTAAACCCTCAACCCTCAACCCTCAAAACTATACCTTAAACCCTAATCCCTCAACCCTAAACTTTCAACCCTAAACCCTATCCCTAATCCATCTACCCTCAACACTCTACCTTAACCCTAATCCCTCGACCTTCAACCCTAAACACTATCCCTAAAGCCTCAACCCTAAACCCTAATCCCTCAAGTCCTAAACACTAATCCCTTATCCCTAAACTATAAATCCTATCCCTAAACCCTCAACCATCAACCGTAAACCTTAATCACTCAATCCTTATCCACCCATCTCCACCCCTATCTGGCTCACCCCCATCTCTACCCTCCTCTACCCTCGACACTATACATACATACATATAGGCATACATACATACATACATACATGATTAATAACCTTGAACATAAAAAAATTCAAGTGGGACATAACGTGAGCATGTTATAACACGCTTGTGTTATGTTTTGATTTGGGAATCCCAAGCCTTAGGCTTGGGATTTGCTTTGAATTTCCAACCCAAAGGCTTGGAGTGCCCTCCCAATGTCTAGAGACGTGTTTTTCCATATTCTACAAGATTTCACATAATTTCATTCGTGCTAACCCTCAAATTTGCACGTGTTTCAAGGTCAAACAAATCAAACACCTAGGTAATGTTAGGCTTTCTCTTAGCTATTTGATGATGTGATTTTTTTCACATTTTGACAATGTTAAGCCTTTCATCTTTAATTTCTTTTGTTTGTGTGTCCATTTTTGGGCAAAAACCATTGTTTGGTCTTTTTTTCATTGTAAATTAACCATTCATTGAAATTTCAAAAAAATTACATATTTAGAAACTAGACTCCATTCTACACATAATAAAAAAAAGAAAAAAATGATTTTCAATTATTTTTCAAAATTTATAGGGGTAGCATGGCCAAAATTCTATTTTTTAGGATGTGTCCACTTTGAAAATTAGTAAAAAATCAAATATTCATCAAAAAATTATCAAAAAAAAAGGCATAAACTACATGTTATTAGCTAATTTCTGATTGAAGCAATTTTAAAAATACCAAAAAAAGTTGACCTTTTGAGGGAGCTACAAAACATGCTATGTTATGTTTTTTGGACAGAAACAACACCAATTTCTATGGCTCCCTCTTTTGAACCCCTTACTCTATACCATTTTCAAAAAATAAATAGTAGTTTAGAAAGTAGACTCGGAGTACTATGAACATTGTTTTGGTTGCATCTCCAAATTTTGAGTGTAACTATGCTCAATTTCTCATCCAAGGCCAGCATTCCCTGATTTTAGAAAAAAAGTGGGCACTTAAGACCCCTTTTTGGCCCCCCATCTTTTTGCACTTGCCCACCCTAACCATGTTTATTTATTCTTACTTGTAAGAAATGATATAATATCCTAGACTATGATGCTTAACCTGAGTAAGGTAACCTTCTTAGTTGTTTATAAATTAACTTAGGTTCTTAAGTATCGATAAGCTTAAGATTTCGAGTATTGCAAAGATGCAATGAGAATCCTAGTAATGTAAGGTAATCTATAAGGTCTACGAAATATTGATAGTTATTGCAAACTTGTCTTATTGTTGGATAGACCAAATGTATTATAGTTGCCAAGACTATATAAGTTGACCAAGTCAAACTGTAGGAATATGATAGTATCCAAGTCGAGTTGGGGTGGGTGAACATTATGACAACGTTCATTACGAATGTCAATTTATATTGAAACTATGGCCATAGTAATGCATATATCTCTACATGCATTGTCGGTTCACTGTATCTGGATTGTACAACCTATCAGAAATCATACTTAGCTAGAGGGTATCTAGGGTTGTATGGTTTATAGAGTTGTGTAGGATACAACACTATGTACTCGGAAAGACAAATTACCACTGGTCACCTTTGGTCTATATTCCTTGTGAAGGGTAGGGCCACTTCCTATGTGGAAGATGTGTGGGAGACCACCAGTCTGTGGATAGAGATAAATCACTGGAAAGATACTCTCTCTCTCTAGTAGAAGACATGCCGAGGCTTGTGATAAAGATGCCAAATTTCTGATGCAGTATATCTTTGAGACTTGTGTTTATTGAGAGTATGTAAAACATTATCTAATGTAGATATTTGTAATTGTAAAGATAAAATGTCATCTTTGTATATTATATTATGTTGCTTATTTCAGGATAGAAATCTTGCAATTTGTTGTTACTTGATTATATGTTAAATAAAAGAAAAATTTTATCTCCCTCATTTTTACCTTGTTGAATTACCCTATGGTAAATTCTTGATTTTACTATGTTTTTAGAATGTGGATGTTACACTCCTCTTCTTCCCACCAAGATTTCACTTTTTCTTTGAGCCCTTCGTCTCTCAACCACATTTTTTCAAACTTGAATGGGCACCTTGCAGGAGCCTTGTCTGGAAGGGCCCTTAGTTGAATAGGGAAATGATTGGATGCCGACCAAGGAAGGATAGAAGCTTCAAAGGTTGAGGGAAAAGATTCCCAGTCGCCTACCAACAGAAATCTATCCAACCTCTCTACAATGTTAGAGAAGCCCTTCCTCTAGTTGGTCCAAGTGTATAAGCCATTCTTTGTGTCTATATCCCTCAACATACATTCATCCAAGAAATCACTGAAGTCTTTTTGGACCTATGTGATCGTCGATCTGCCACTCTTCTTTTCTTTGTTGCTTTTGGTCGCATTGAAATCTCCTGCCACCACTGCCAGCCTAACCCCTTGCTTCAATAGAACTAACTTTATTTTCTCCCATACCTCCTCCTTCTTGGAATTTTCTATTGGTCCATACACATTGAAATATGGATGTCTTCTGTCACATTTGGGATTTTTAGTTTAAGGCACTACCAATTGAGGTTGGCAACTATTTCTGTGCCCTGAATAGAGGAAGAATTCCACAATACCCCCAACCCACCTAAAGCACCATTGGTTGCTACCCACGCTCCTTCCCAATCTCTAAGTAATTTAAGTAAACACTCCATTTCCTAATTTTTGAGTTTGGTTTCCTGTAACAGGATACATCACTTTACTTTGTAGGATCAGATGCTTGACCAAGCGCCTCTTGTTAGGGGCATATAAGCCCCTAACGTTCTAGAATATTGCTCTCATTCTGCCTCGGGAAGGGTTCTTAGCTTCCTAGATCTTAAGGTTAGCTACCTCTAACCTTTAGCATTTCCAACCATCTCAAGCTTTTCCTTCTTTGACTTCCTTCCTCTTTTTCCCCCTTTCCCTATCTTAGGGGCCTTGATTTTCGAGGGGGGTTGGGCCAACATTCTTTCCCCCTGCATCTCCTCTTCCTCTCCTTTCTCTGATCCCTCTTCTGAGTCATAACTCAAGGAGTAGTAATTTGAGGGAGTCATTTTCCTTATCTTCAAGTCTCGAGTTTAGGATCTTAGGGCTGAATTCTCCTATTGCTTCCCCCTCTGTAACTCTTCCTTCCTCTGACTGAACTAAAGATGCTTCCTATTTATTCAATTTGTCGACTCCAAAAATATCTTCCTAAACTTTCCTTTCCTCCTCTAATGGGGTTCCCACCACATCTTCCTGCTTACTTTCCATAGGGGTTGTTGATTCTTGCATTCCCCACCCTTCTTCAGGATTTTCCACCTCTTGAGGATTTGAGCCTAACTTAAGAATATTTTTGTTTGATCCCTATCCAGGGCACTCCCATCCCTCCTATTGCAACCCCTTGGGAAGTGGCTGGGATGATCCTACTTGGCTTGAGATCTCCCACACTGGGGGATCCAATCCTTCTTTTTCCCCATCTTTTTGACATTCTTGCAAGGTGTGCCCTTTAGAGTGGCAAGATTGACATATCACTAATTCATCCTCTCTTTCAATTTTCTGATTCCAGATCCCATGGGTCAGTCTGATCTCTACTTCATTCGGTAGTGGAGGGAACTTGCCAATTTCAACACAAATCCTTGTGTAAATTCCAAAGCTTCTATCTACCAGATTTTCGTCTGCCTTGACAAAGATGTCGATTTTCTTCCCAATTTCCTTTAGGGTTTCTTCCTCCCAATATTCTAAGGGTAGGTTATAAAGCCTGATCCAAAGCCTACTAACTTCAATGGATTGTTTGAGGGGATCAAAGTTTAGCTCCCAATCCTTTAGAAAAAGGCTTGTCCCATCCATGAAGTGTAGGCCTAAATTCAAAATAGTTCCTTTCTGCCTAGCGTCCGAACATTCAATCAGGAAGAAACCATTGGTTAAGGATTTAACATTGCCTACCCTCCAATTTCGCTTGCACCAATTTTTCATTTTTGAGAAGGCTGACCAACCTCCTCCCCATTTAGTAAAAAGGGCCCTCTCCTTCAGTCTGGAGATCGAAGAAGCAAACGAACCAATGTTTAAGAAAAAGGAGACAAACCTAGGGTTAGCTTCCATAGGACATACCTTTTCTACATCTGCTTGTTTTGCATGTTTCTTCCAACTCTTCTTTGGGGGGTTACCTTGAGGTAGAAATTTGCGCCTTTACCTCCCGAACTCATTTTTCCTTTGGTTCCAAAATGATCTTCCCTTCCCAAGCCATCTCGAGGGTCCTTGCCAGTTGTGATTTCCTTGCTGATGCCTTCAATACCTCCTGAAATTGTTTCCCCTTGGCCAGGGTGGTGGGTTTCTTCTTGGAAAATTTGTTTCAAGTTCGGGCCTTTTTCAATCCCAAACCCTACCATCTCCATCTGGGGGGTGTCCATGATCCTCTCAAATTTGCTTACAACGAGGCTGTGATTCCTTCTGCTTGATCCAAGGAATTTTCTCCTACCTTCGATTGTGATACCACTCCTCAAAAACTTGGGGGTGGCAGGGCATGACCCAAGTCTAATCCTCCCTCCTGTGAGGGTCCTCACCACCATGCCAATTGCGCCCAAACCACACCAGTCTTCAATCGAGGCTTGTCGTTAGATTTGGTCCATCATAAATTCCTTCTCCACTTCTGTTGCCCATTTGTTTGCCTCGAATCTGTAGCCTCCTACTCTGCTCCTGCTCGCTCTACTCCCGATCACCATACTATATTACTTTCCTTTATATCTTATATTATATTATATCTTATATTATATTATATATTAATAATATATTAATATGAGTATTACTATTCATTTTATATATTAATTATAATATTATTTAATTTTCCTTCATTGTAATTATAATATTGTTATTTCAAATATTATAAAATAATATAATTAATGCTATTTTTATAATAAAAATTATTAAAACATAGTAAAATGAATATTAATATATATTTGTGTCATCGTAATAATAACAAGTAGTAAAATGCTATAATAAATGAAAAAGAGACTCAATCTCCAATACAAACTCCATTGTAGTCTATTCTAATCAAACAAATATTAAAACTAACAACCTATTCTATTCTATTCTCTTCACTCACAATGCATGTCAAAGTAGATAATTGGATTTCTTTGGATACAAATTAATATGTTAAAAGTAAATTCTGCCATGTATAAAATTATACAAATATAATTATTAAATGGCCTAGAATAAGGGGTGAAACTCCTCAACCAATCAGATAACCAATAATTAATTTTTAAAATATTTTTAATTAAAAATTACAACTTAACTTTACAAAAGACAAATAAGGAGTCATATTAATTGTAGTAATATCTAGGTTGATGCATGTTTCCATCAATGTATATTGTGCCAAATGGTGCCCATTGGCATCCAAGATGCAGGTAAGAGGTTCCTCCATTGCGAGTGATGATACACCTTTTAAGGAGTTTATTAACTAGGGAAAGATGCAACAAAATTAAAATATCTAATGGAAGCTCCAATTACTAACAAAATTTCTATGAAAGAGAAACAAGCGGGCTAACTCAATTTGCTTTTAGACAACAAACTGTGTAATCCAGTGGGAAAAATAAAGAACAATTATACAAAGTAAGATGCTAACATGAAGTTTAGTCATAAAAAGAATATGTTATTCCCCCACCAGCGTTTCTTGTGTAGCCTCTAATAACTTAATCTATCAAGAGTCTTAGTACACAAGAATCAAACATTAGGTCGTTACCAACCATCATTGTCAGTCAACCATATCAACTAGCGTACATTTCTTCTCCTGATAAGGGCCACACACACCATCAATTGGAATATTGAAACTATAAGATTCATAATATAAACTATAAGGCTCATCCTCCAAACTGCTAGAAATTGCTTAAATTGTATGCAATATGTGAAAAGCATCAGAAAATGTATATTTTAAAACCCTATTTTCTCCAAATATATAATAAACTAATATCACTGAAAGCTGTGACAGGATTCATATATATCATCCTGCTCTCATAGAGAAAAGGAAAAAGTGAGTTTTTCTGAGACCTATACTCATTACAAGCTAGTGGATTCATATAGAATTCATATATCTATCACTGTAAGATAGATAGTGGATCGTGTCCAAAGTGTGACACCAATTTTTAATTGTCTATTTTATTGCAAGCATCTGAATTTTTAAAACCTTTTGAAGTTTGGACCAATGGGACTTATGGTTTAATGGGATACCTTGTCATCGACTTTGGGGACAGACTTTTTGGATTGCTGGGATGTGATTCACGACCTTGAATCATTCACAAGATGCAAATGGGATTAATGTGGCTCTTCACTTCATTATTGCATTGGAAATTTCTTCTAAGAAGTGTAGTAAGGAGCCAATGTCTGTTTTGTTGGAGTTAAAAAGCTTGCAATGAGGATAGGATTGATAAATGAGGCTGAAATTTTTTGAACTTGAATTTTTCTTTATCAGAGTAAGATGGCATAAATCCTAGCACAGCTTCTTTCAATAGCACATAAACTTTTGAACTCTTATTTTTCTTATCTAGAAGAGCATAATGATATGGGAAAAGTAGGAAGCATCTAGGTCAATGGAAACCTGGAACCTCACCAAAGGTTAGTTTCCATTTTCAATTAGAATTGTAGGGTAAACAAAGCAAGATCATTCTCAAAGGCTTGTTGATGCACAAAGCAATCTTCTTGTTTATTGAACTTTCCTGTGGTTAACTGATCTTCCTTTTTAACATTCCTACCTAAACACCATCAGAGTCTAGTTATGCAATATCTAATGGAGCTTATGGCCCATATTTTTTCACGTGTAGCCATAAGTTTAGTTAAGCAGATCTTCAGAAACATTCCCTTGGCAAAATCAAGATACAAAGTCACAGTAAAAAATTATTAAATAAATAAACCAATGAATTCATTTCTACCTGTCTCATGGCACTTGAATTATCATCTAATAGAATATTAAACTGATGAGGACATGGGGAATGATCCAAAGGGTCCACTAAAGATTGGTAAACTTATCTGAGGAATACATAGTCAGTTGATTCTTCTGCACATTTCCAACTCTGAGCATTGAAAAACCCTTGTGACTTGCACAGTGAATATGACAGTGATGTGGCTGGCATTGCCAAAGACAATAATTTCCTTACCAAAACAGGTTGGATTGGAATCTGTGAAGGAACGGGAATTCATTGTTGTCATGTCCCATCTGCGCTTGTTTTTGCCTTAAACTAATTAAGGCATCTAATGGCATTTATAGTAGAAAGTGGGGTCATTTTGTTGGGTATTCACCAGAGTTTTCGGGTGGTCCTATCAATTCTATGATTAATGCGGTTTAAATACAATTTTATGCGTAGCTGGCGTGGCCTATGATGTAAGAGAGATGGCATAAGCCCTATCAATTATAATTCATTGTCTTGTCTTGCTGAAATGTTACGCATATATTAAAATTATACAAATATAATTATTAAATGCATTCAACGAGAAAGAGTGCAGTCAATCAAATCAGAGTATTATTAATTAATAATTTATTTTTTAGTTTGGATATTTTTAGTTAAAAAATTTGCAACTTAATTTTACAAAGATAAATATAAAAAAATTAATGGCTTATGATTTGTTCAAAATACAATTTTAAAAATCATAGATACAATCATATCTACCTAATAAAAATGTAGTAACATCAAAGTATTTATCATATGATGAAATCCAGAATTAAAGAAAAAACTTAATCATCAATGTTGGATTGAAGCTTCTCATTTATCTTCAAAGCAAACATGCTTGATAGTTTGTTTTAATTGCAATTTAATAATTTTTTTTTAAATTGCAATACAATACAGAAATGACAGCAACATTTAATAATTTTTTAATTGTTGGTAGTTCGTATTCTCATTAATAATAGTATTGATGTTCACAATTTCTTGTGGTTTAAAGTGCTATGATTTTCTGTTGTTTTCTTGTTGGCGAAGCTCTGCAAGAACTCAGCTGAAATTAGTCAAATAGTTTCGCCTTGTGTAAAATCTATATTTATTCAGTTGAAATAAGTCAAATAGTTTCGCCTTGGGTAAACTCTGTGTTTGCTCAGCTAAATAAGTCAAATAGTTTGGCCTGTGTTTTTAATAGGCATTTCATTTTAATTTTTTTTGATGTTTTTTTATTGTTGCATTTGATGTGCTTTATCCCTTACAAATCTGTTTGATGAATTTTTAAATCTTATTTTTGATATTTTACTAAATAAACTCAAAATCAATGGTTATTGCATAATCTTAGAAAATTAGGATTAGATCGTTGGTAATGATTGTTTTCAAGTTGAAGTAAAATTTGGAATAAGAGAAATATTTGTGCTCTTAATAAGTAATATTTGGTTTGGAATTGGCTTTAGGTTCCTTGTTGGCTTTCTTTTGAGGAATTAAAGCATTTTTTAGTATGTCTTTTTTATTTTGGGGTGATGTTTAGATTGTGAGGATTGTCTGACCTTTGATAGCCTTTCACTACCAATGATGCATTTGATTTCATTTGTTATCAAAGTTATTGTCAGAATTTTTTTTGGCACATTTGATATGATTGATGGTATCTCCTCTTGTGATTGTTAAGATGAACAACTTTAACAGATCTAGATGCAAGATGACCCAAATCACTTTTTCCTACTTAAGCAGGAGTTCCCTATCAACAATCCACTACACCTATAGTTCATGAAACTATTAAATTACACTTTCATTATTTTCATAGTTTACTCAATAGCTAGATGTGAATGAGGAGAAATATAATTTGCTCATACATGCCATAATTTAAAGTCAATCACTTTATTTGATTTTCCTTTAGGCAGTACCTTGCACAGCCACAATATTCTTTGTTAAATCATTGATCAAAGCTTGTCAAATATAATAATATTGAGCTTTTATTTTTTCATTGTTTATTTCTTGCCAAACACCTTTAGTATGGATCTCACAAGTATTCTAATACAATTTCATAGTTTGTAGTTTTTATCATCAATTCACTATTTTAAGCAAACTCTATGTGTAGTTTGTTTTACAACTATCTCTTTTCTTAAATGTTCCAGGATTTCATAACATAATCTATTTAAATATTTTTAGGCTTGTCATGTGACAATTTAAATTTCTCAATGTTTTTCTTTTCTTCTTATCCGTATCATAAAAGTTATACATTTGTAGTTCAATTGATAAGCTTTGATCATTCATGGACACTAACATGATCTAGTTATTCCTATCCTTCAACTCACACCCAAAGAAGTCCTATACCTTCAAGAAAAATTATCTTAGAGCAAGGTAACATCATTCACATTGAATCTTATGAATTGCATTCATTAATAATATCATAATTTTGAACTTAGACGACAAATTAGAATTGAAAACACTCAACACTCAAAATTGATTGCAAAGGCACTAGGTTTCCCAATCAAATCCACCTTAAAAATTCCTTAATCCTATGGTTGGAATATACTTATGCAAACCTTATAAGAGATTGACACCGAGAAGTAATAGGCTTTTAAGGAATTGGTTTTTATAAGATAATTTATTAAAAAAATAGGTTTATAGAAGCATGATAGTAGCTTACATTGGAGGTCAATTAAATTTATGATGACAAAATCACACAATAAGGCTAGACATAGAATTATTCAACTACATATTCTATCCTTATGAATGTAATGTATGATTTCAATTAAAAAATTAAAATAGAGATAAGGAAAAAATGGGTTAATGGTTTATAAATATTAATGAAAGTAAGGAAAAGAGTTGTGAAATACACAAATTCTAAGAAAATATTACCTATTTAGCTACATAATGCGTAGGCTACCAATCTTTCCAATTTAGACTTACATGCAGAGTTTGGATCTAGAACATAATGGGTATTATTAATTATTAAAATTCAGTATTCTTGCTCCAAAAGGCTGATCTGGAATACCATTTTCTATGGGAAAAAATCCTAGACTTCACAGTATCATGTGATTTGGACTAAAATTGAAGGATTTCTAATGCACAAAATAAAAACCAATTAGTCAAAATGTCTATCTTCATTGTAGGAAATCAAATAGTATTTTATAAGAACATAAAATTTATGTTGTCATGGACTTTCATATAGCTTCATATAGTAATGAAGTGAGTGATCGCATTAGAAATGTAATTAGTGGCTAGCACATTAGATGCTAGTGAGCCCATGCACAACCATGGTTGCATTCCACTTGTTTGCATGTGACATTACACATGACTACTTATGTTTTTAAAAATTATCATGGCCTTGATCTGTACCCAATTTTGTTTTAATTTTATTTTAGGTAAAAATGGAGGATGATGAATGTGATGTCAATGTTACATTAAAATTTTCTATAACAGTGAAAGATCCTTTGACTTCTAGATTTAAGCAATGAGAGAGCATGAACTAGCACACAATATGTTTTTAACTAGCTGTCCATTGTACCATTGAAAGAGGGTAAACTGACACATGATGATATAATACACACATCCTTGTCAAGCATGACCATATAACTAATCTGAGATAACACCTACTAGTCCAACATCTATCTTTAGAGAAATCATCACCTTCATCTCTTCACAAAATAGTAGATGCTTGGATCAATCATTACACTATGTATAGAAAAAACTACAAATCAATGACTCCTATCCTTTCCACATGTATGAATAAGGTAGGCACAAATTTCAAATCTTATTCTTTGTCACTTGTGACCTCCTCACTTGCCCTTACCAAAGCCCATATGTTTTCACTTATAAAAACCATTGATGAAGGAATCTAGTAGTGATCAAGAGGCACTTGAAATTTTAGAGATAGGGGATGGATTGGACATAAAGTATATATTGTTCTAACATGGGCTAGGACAAAAATACTTCCTCCAATTGTGGCTTTGCAAATATCAAGAATATTTAATCTTGCATGCATAGGCTTTGATCTTTCTCTCTTTTTACTTTTATTTTTATATTTATTCTTTTTAAATAAACATATTCTATTGGCGTGCATGTTGCATGTTTTCTTTTAATCGTTACATCGATTTGGTTTTTGTTATTTTTTTGAATTTTAAGTACTCTAAATTCTAAAAGATACATTACATCCATGGGTTGTATTTATCACAAGGTGCTAAGTATCTTAGATGTATCTAGCTTCTCATATCAATATGCCACATGATGAGTTGGATGGCACCACCTAGTTCAGTGAAAAAACTAAAAGTAAAACCTCCATACAATGAAGTAAATGAATATGATAGTATAAAGACCAACTTTAGAATAAAGCATGAATTAAATAAGTTAATATAAAGTGCTACAATAATGTCATCTATATTTCCACTCAAGTGAGAGAATTCAAGGCCCCATAAACTTGGAAATTATACCACTACTGGCTTTTAAAGTATCAAGTCCAATGGTTAGTTTAAAACATCCATGATATAGTTGCATTGCATTTGCTTATACCTTTAGATAACACATGCAAAGGCACGTTTAATACTCATTGTCTAAGTTATTTATAATATCCTATAATAATGATAGATGACTTTAGAAAAATCAAATAATATCATAAACAAACCCTAGAGAATAACATAAGCACTCTCATGGAAAAAAAACTAATATTGGTGTTTGAAAATCAACTCAATTCCAACATACATTTTGCCACAATTGCAGCATTGTCATTTAATGGAAACCTTTTTAAGTAGCATATTCATTGCAGCAGTTCTATATCTAATAACTTAGCTTTTGTAGGCACAAATCACCAAAGCAAAATTATAATCGCTAATGCACACAACATGTACATTGTTGGTTATACTTATAACCTCAATAATTCATCTTGGAGTACATGAAAATATGTTATTCCAAACACATGTACAATCATATAATTTAACTAATTTGACTAATCCGACATATCATAGGTCACACTTCTTTTGCAGTGAACACTAGTTTGAAGCACAAAGTCAATCAAGATATAGTGAAGGTAGGTCCTATAAATGGTTGAAGAACATTGCATCCAAACCACCAACCCATGATTATATCTCAAGAAATGAATAAAAGGGTGAGATCCAAGTAGTCACGAAATATTTTAGGAAAGCAAGTTAGAAACATAAACGCATATTGAGTACAAAGATATTGAATGATAGAAGCCTCATAACTTCCATTTTTCTATGCCTTCCTCTAATTAAATTGCAAAGACTAGGGTTAGTCCAAATAGATAACTATGAATATTGGTATTGTAAAACATACAATGAGACTTCAGTAAAATAACAACAATGCAATAGAACGGCGCCCATTAATATCGCTATTATGTAGAAAGATTTTCTATCACTATTGTGTATTTTCTTTCTCATGGTTAATAACTGATTTATTTAATACACCATCAAATGCAACCAAGAAAGGCATAGAAAATTAAAGTTATGATGTAAAAATTTACCTTGAAAATCCAGGAAAACCAAACTTAAATAGGAAGTTGCGACTAGGAAATAAAATCTGTGATATATGACAAAAGCACAAATAATTACAAAGAGACTATATGAATCTAAATATACAACATTTAAACTTGGCAAAATTAAGAAACTTTGGTTTTGTTCTTTTATGAATCTAAAATTTAGTTGTTCTCTTTTGTGTTCTTCTTTTTGGTTGTGGGTTTGTTCTATTGTTGTGCTTTCTCGTTGATGTTGTTTCCAATCTGTTGTTTATTTTTGTAAGTTTCACACCTCATAGGGTAATCTTCTTCTGCCATTGGATTGTTCTACTATAAAAGGGAGAGGACCCTTTCAAAACCTCTTTTTTACCTAAATCAAAAACATGAAGAAAATTTGGCATAAAATGGTGTTTAAGAACAATAAATTTGACATATCACAGATCCATACAGGAATGTAATAGGACACGACTAGTAAATTGTTGATTTCGTTTCCTAGTTTAAAGCTAATATTTTTTAGATGGTAAGTTACTTGTATTGCAATCCAAAACATGGGAAACTAAGGTGGTTATGTAGTTGATTTAAATTTGAGTCCAGCTTAATGCATGTAGATTCTCAATTTATTTGGATGTATATGTTAAAATAAAACTTCAACACATTAATGCATGTTAAATTTTAGATATTGTTGTATTGCACTAGCATTAATGCATATTAGATTCTAAACATTGTTCCATTAAAAGTTTCATTTTCTCTTGAACTTAATGTCTAGAAATAACATAAAAGCTTATAATTTTTGTTGGACCATGACCAAGACTAATATTTTATTTTTTGTACTTGTGTTGTACTGCCTCTAGATTACAATACATATTGGTTCCTTACAGATCAAGTGACAATCATTTTTTTGTTTCCCTCTTGGCATTGTATTTTTTAATAGAGTTGCAATAGTTTTACAATTTGAAAACATTTTCCTAGGACTAGACTCAAGACAATGGTTGATGTTGTCAATGTTGAGAGTGTAGTGTCAAAAATTTCATACCCTTACAATTTCATGTTATATTTTGGCCTTGCTTTAGTGTCCTTTCCCTTAGTTTGTTTGTAGGCTCATTTTAACCCTTGACTTTCTTGGCAGTGAGCTACCCCCTTGTCAGTGAGGCGTTCAATGTTGACCTCAGGATTCGTGACATGGCAGTGAGCCTCCCGTGGATCTGAGTTAAGTCTGGTGTTTGTAGTGAGCGTTAACAGCTCAAGCTTTTGGTGTAACAGCAAATGATTCCAACAATTGGTATCAGAGCCATGGGTCATAGGTTTGAATCCCTCGGGTTGCGTTGAGGGGGGGATTGTTGGTAGTGCGTTGCCCCCTTGTCAGTGAGGTGTTCAACGCTAACCTCAGGATTCGTGACATGGTAGTGAGCCTCTCATGGATCTGGGCTAAGTCTAGCGTTTGTAGCAAGTGTTAACAGCTCGAGCTTTTGGTGCAACGGCAAATGATTCCAACAGACTTAGCCTTTTTCCCATAACCACATGTGTGCTTTTGTGTTGTATTCAACCCTTTGTGTTGGTTTTTGTGTAATTTTGTTTAAGTGCTTTGTTCTTCTCATCATCTGAAGGTGTTCCATGTGACCAAGAATTGAAGTTTCCTGGATGTGAGTGCTAAGTGTGGATGTCTGCGTGACGTGCTAGCATCCCGCGTCGGTTTGACACCAAGTGACCATTACTAATCATTACTGGATACCTCCAATGATGATTGAAAATTCTTGTAATGCTCCTTCATCAACTAGAACGTCTCTTTCATGCCTATTTTGGGGTTTTCCCTCTTTTGTGTTGGATTTTGAATAATCTTTGAACTCTCTCATGATTAGTATGTGTAACTTTTGGCTCTACAACTCAAAGCATAACTCTTGTGAAGACTTTTTACTCTCTTAGTGGTCTCCTACAAATTTTCCTATGCTTCTCCAAGTCTCTATTGTGGCTATATACTATTTTGGGTGTATTTTCATGTGAGCTCTTAGAGATTTTTGTTCTATTTCATAAGGGTTTTGTGAAACCTTTGCTAGCTAGTTGAACTTCCCCTTTTGGATAGATTGTGCTTCTTCT
Organism: Cunninghamia lanceolata; assembly: GCA_027924645.1. Lineage (NCBI taxonomy): Eukaryota > Viridiplantae > Streptophyta > Pinopsida > Cupressales > Cupressaceae > Cunninghamia > Cunninghamia lanceolata. The sequence continues at coordinate 419,832 of BSBN01000247.1, read as the reverse complement.
ATAGGTGATAGTGTTTAATTCAACTCTCTTTAATTTCATTGTTAGTGTGTAACCCCATTGTTTGTGATTGCATTGTGTGGTTGCATTCCATCTTCCTTCAATTCCTTCATAGTTATTTGCACTAGTTTTCTCACTAGCCTTGAGTAGATTAGTTTTCTTTCAAATTTTATATTGTCATTGTTTTATTTCTTAGACACGCATAAGGAATAGAAGCACACACTCTTTTTATCTATCCTTTCTACCCATGGATGTCGAAAGACCAAAGCAAGGGCTTGACTTAGGCAACTTCCTTAGTAACCCAACAATTTCTCTCTATTCTAGCAACAAGTGTCTTGACGAAGGACATTTGAATGCACATAGGTTTTGTCAATTCTTATTCCCTTCATTAGTATTTCATTTTATTTCATTTCTATAAAGTGTTTACTTCATTTTATTCATTTGGTATCACCTAGAAACTATTGGGTTGTTCTTTTGTACATTGTTGTACTATGCAAGTGATTAGGAGTTGTACTAGTTTGAATATTTTTATTTTTCTAGATTAGAGTACACTAGCACTTAGCTAGACATCCTTGAAGCATGTTGTCTTCCAAGGTAGAGAGCTTTAATCTTTGGTGCCAAGTTCCTTTGTTTGTCCTCTTTTTTGTTTTGTAATTTGTTTCTCAAAATTATTTTTAGGCTTCTTATAAATTAGCTCATTTTCCATTTCCATCTTGTATGAATGTAGTGTAGAAAGTGGAGGTATCACTTTTTCTATATTACATTTTTGTGAACCTACCTTTTTAACACAAAACTTCCTCTTTTTTATTTATTTTTCTTCAAAAATAGAAATCAAATTTTTTTTTTGGGTTGCTACCTCGAACCCCATTCCATAGTCCTAAAGGATCAAAACAATAGCCTTTGACTGACTTCCTCTACACCTTTCTTAACATTATCTTTGTATTTTATAAACTATCACTTTTTAGCTTTGTTAAGACATTTCAAGAGCTTCTCTTATAAGCATGTGAAAGTGGCTTAAATCTTTTCCTATGTCACTCTTTTTCCTTAATCCCTCTCCCAATATCCCTCCTACATACGAGGATATTTTGGTGCAAGAGAATGAATTCATTGATACTTTTATTAATATTACTCTACCTTCTCTTCATTCCAATGCTCTCCCTTCTAGAGATGAAGCATTAGAAAATGAAGAGTCTCACCTTACATCAAATCCCCCACAAATAGATGTTGAGCATACTACTATATCTTATCCTACATCATGTATTTCTCAAGGAGATAATAATGTTAATAAAATCATTTTTTTTGTTAAGGATTACTTGGGTTTTTAGCCTGGTCCAATCCCAAAGATCCTTACAGAGGATCTCTTCCCATTGCTTTATCACCAAGACCACTACTAGGGGGTCTTAGTCCCCAAGGCATTAAATCACCTTCTTCAAACCCACAAGCTCATTGGCCCAGTGAAGGCACACAACCTGTGAGCACACCAGCTTAGCGAAGGCACATATCCTATGAGCATGACATCCCAATGAAGGCACATGGCTTAGGATCTCTTTGGCCCAACAAGGGTTTGAACCTTGGTGGCGATCACAACAACCAAGTGAACTTACCACCACATTGCGCCCTTATGAGAATTAAAACAATCATTGTTAATAGACTTATCCCACCCGCTAAGGGGATGTTGGATAAGTGTATTAATGTTCAAAATATTACTTTGGCATTAAGTGAGCCATACCCTGTAAAATAAAATGAGAAAAAAATATTGAAAAAGGCTACATAGATTGAGGGCCTATTATATATTACTATGTCTTTTTACATAAAACAACTTATTTAATTGTCATAAACTGACTATTCTATACTGTGAACTATATACAAATTTAGATATATACTCCCACCTTCATCTTCCTCCTCCACGATCTCTTCCCTAGAGCTCTTTGTCTCAACCTCGTTTGACCAGTCTATCCCATCTGAATTGGCGATCCCAACAACTATCTTCAGAAAACCTAAACCACACTTCGCCTCATTTCTTTTGTTACCTCACACATGCCCACAATAGGGATAACAAAAGAGATCCATGGATCATTATAGGCTAGCAATATTGATGTCCAGGTCCCCTATGAAGGATGGAAACCCAAACCAGGAATTGACAAATCAAGGATCTTATGAAGACCACCCCTCCATTTCGATCGCAGCAATGTTGTGATCATTTCATGAACACAATCCTTGGATTCACCCAAGTCAAGCATTACTTCTATAAACATTGATGCAATTTCTAAATTCACCCTATACTTCTATTTCATATTCATATAAGTGAAACCAAGGACCATACCAATTGCGTGCAATCCAACCGAAGATTTAATCTCGAATACCTTCTTTAGTCTTTTATCAGAGATGTTGCTGATGAACGTCATCTGCCTCTTTCTCCCTATCAATCTTATTATGAAATCCTCCAACCCAAACCATCACATTTATCCTGTCCATCCATGGCATTCATGAAAATTAATGCACCCATGAGCCGTTAGATTGCTTCAAGTGATCCACACAAGCCAAAGTACTAATTCTGTTGTCGAGCTTCTCCCTCATAATTTGAAATTATGTCAATATGGTGCAATCCTTGAGAAAAATATCCCATGATTATCATTTTCAAATCCATCACTTAACATCAAATCCTTAATTGCCTTTCACATATTTAAGATTTGCCACTAGGCTGTCGTTGGGAAGATGGGGTGGACCCCTTAACCTTAGAAAGCTTCAGTTACAACTTAAAACCACTAGACCTTGTCAAGAATTACAATCCTTATTATCTTTATACTCCTGCTATAATAAATCTTCCGTCTCTGGTATAATTCTCTGCTAGCCTCTCAAAGATGAGCTCACCAATAACTCATCCTTCATGTCAAAGGCCACATTGGCGATTCTATCAACTAACTTATTAGCCTCCCTATACACTAGATTCACCTTAAAATCAGTGAACTTGTTAAGAAGTTCCATGCCTCTTATTAACATGTTGTTTAACTTCCAATTTGACGTTTGTCTACTAGAGATGGCATTAATTGTGAGTAGAGAGTCTCCTTTTACATGAATTTTCTTAACTCCCTGAGATAGACCTAATTGGAGCCTTGTGATGAAATCCTGTAGCTCAAATTGATTTTTTATTTGGGTTCTCAATCTTTTTGATGTTGCTTCGATCAACCTTCCATTATGATCTCTCAGCACACACCCTGCACTAGACATACTCGAGTTACCCCTTGAAGCCCCGTCAAAGTTCAATTTTGTCCAACCTTGTTCCAGATGTGTCCATCTAGCTTTTGCGCTTTTATTCAAACTTGGTTGATCCTGAGAAGTCCCTTGAATGGGGATCTAAAATACATATATTATAATATATTATGGTAATATTAAATGGTAATATAATATTACCATAATATTTCATATTTTTACCATATTAACCCTAATATTTTTTAATATATTAGAATTAATATTAAATGGTAATAATATTAGGTTTATATTAAAAAATATTTTAATATATTATTTTAATATTTTGATGTAATTTGCATGGCTATTTCTAATTTTACATGTTTTTTGAGTTTTATTTTTACTCAACTGCTTATCCAAATAAATGCATGCAATATGCATGTTATCCTTTTTTAATTATTTTTAATGTCTTTTTACTATGTGTCATTATATATTTTAGAGAGAGCCAATTCAAATGATCAAAATGAATAAAGTGTTTTTTTTTGCCTATATAAGACCGGTTGGGGAGAAAATAACAATCATATCAATTGGAATTGATGTAAATAACATTTCCTATGAATCCTCTTTTCTTCTAGATCAAAGATTGAGTAATAGTAACATACCTTCTATCTACAAATCTGGGGTGCAATGATTAGACACTTGTATAAGAAAATATCAATACCTATGTATACACAGATTGTGCCAAGAAGCAACCCCATAAATACATGAATGAAGAGTAGAAGCATTGTACAGGTAATTTAAATTTTATAATTTAAGCTAGAATGAAGAGTAGAATCATTGTACAGGCAATTTAAATTTTATAATTTAAGTTAGAAAAACATTTAAAAAGGCATAGATTCCTTTTTATAGTTTCCAATTTCTTTAGGGAATTGTTTTCCTTTATATAATGGATATTTACTTGTGAAGGTATAGGCCTACTATGTCTTCACAGTGGACCCATTTTGTTGTAGCTTACAGCAAAAAAAATTGAAAGAAATAAATGACGTTTGCCAGTGGGTAAGGGGTCCAGAGATTTATAAAATTATAATTTTATAATTTGTATTAAAACTATAAAAATATTAAGGTGATTTTTAAAAAGGAACTAATCTAGAAGGATGCTTCTTAAGATCCATGGGTTGGCTACCTTCTAAGACTCCCAAAAAGACCTGCTCTTCTGTTGGGAAATGAGGTGTCTCAACCTTGCATATTTCCCATAATATTTATTTTCATTTAATATTTTCTTACAGCTGTTAAACATTGTCGGTGCCTTGAAAATTAGTTTTTTAGGTGTCAAAAGATGCCCACATGGTGGTACATTATGTTAGGCCTATTTTTAGTCATATAATGACAGATTCTATGACATATGTAAGGGGGGTGTGTGCAAGAAGTTGAGTCCACTTTTTGGCCAAAAAGTGGAAGTGTTTTCTCTGATTTTCAGAATTTGTCACATTTGACCTAAAAATTTGAAGCACTTAAAGGTGGAATCTTGGAAAAAGTCACTAAATATGAAATGTAGTACTCAGAGTCTAGTTTCCAAATATGTAATTTTTTTCAACACCCAGATGATAGAAATTGATTTTCAATAGGCGTTTCTAAAAACCACTATTTAAAAGTCACTTTTTTTTAGTATACCATGCACGTGTACATCATCCATATTTTGACCTAAATAGTCATATTTTTCTAAATACTTTTGGGAAAAGATTTGTAACTCACTGAAGCACGTTTTCCATATTTTTTTGTAATTTTTTATTGAATTTTTTTTTGGTTAATTTTTTATTTGCCATTTTTGGTCTTTTAAAAAATCATAGTGTACGTCACGCATAAGATGACCTAAGCTTAACATTTTTTGAATTTTTTTTTGAAATTGAAAAGAATTGTCTAAAGTACGTTTTCGTACAATTTTTTTTACAAAAAAATATTTTAATAAAAAGTTATTAAAATATTAAAAAACACTGATAATTCAAGTTTATGGACCTATTTCATCAGAACTTAATTGAAAAATAGAAAAAATAATCTAATTGTAAAAAAATTATATATTTGGAATCTACACTGTCTCATCTATAATGGGTTTTAATTTTGTCAAAAAAATCTGTGAAAAAGGCCTGCAGATATATGCCCAAAGTCACTATTTTGTTATGACATTGATAGGACCTTCAAGCTGTAGGTCAAACCAGGTCCAAAGCCAAGGGTCGAGTTCCCAAGCCTTTTTCCCGACCTAAAGTCCATTGCAAAAATTGCATTGGAAATTCAAATATTATGAAACAGGATCCCGTTTTTGGCTCGGGACCCCGTTTCATAAAAAGCGAGATCCTGTTTTGGTTTACCCAATTTCGGGTTTTTTCTAAGTCTAAAACTTCCACCTTAAGTGGACTCATCTTTGTGCATTTACCCAGGGTCAAAAATAGGGGATTTCATTTTGGACGTGAGAGCTTATTTTGGGACTAGAATCTTGGCTGAGAACCTTCTCACATGGTTTTGTAAAACCACAGATGGTTTCTTGTATAGCCAAAAGTCTATAAAATGGAGGCTTGAGGAGTAGTTTGCATAGTGTGAGTTTGCAAGTATTGTTATGCTGCTGGAATGCTGCCAGAATTCTTCCAGAGTTTTTTACTGGTGATACTCCTGTAATAAACTCACTCTGCAAGTGTATGTAATCTTGTTATTAGATTTGGAATACATTAAGCAGGCTTTTGTAGTGTGGGGTTTTTCACCCGAAAGGGTTTTCCCCACGTATATCTGGTGTTTTGTGTTTTATTATTTATTTCATGTTTTGAATGTGCTTCTAAATTTTTTGTAACTATTAGATCAACTTTTAAAAGTTCTGCTTAATGTTTCTCCTCAAGATTGGCATAGGAAGTTGTTTCTGCTACTTTAACTTCCTTACAAGTGGTATCAGAGCCTGATCACCTTTGGTTTCAGTTGTGGGTTGTTGGGTTTTTCGTGCTAATCAAGGTTTGAGTGGGAGCTTGTGCAGAGGATACTTTGTGATCTTGTTGCAAGATTTTTCAGATGGCAAGCACATCGTGGAGAATGGAGGTTGAAAAGTTTTCTAGCACAAACTTTGAAATGTGGAAGTTGAAGATGGAAGATCTATTAATTGATCAGGATCTATGGGATGCGGTGGATGAAAATGTCTAGAGGCCTACGGATCTAGCTTTGGCTGCAAAATATGATGTAATAGAGAGAAAAGATAAAGGTCTCATAAGACTGTGTCTTGCAGACTCAATTTTGATAAATGTCCATGAAGAATCCACTTCGAAGAAGCTTTGGAAGAAGTTGGGTGAGATATACCAACCTAAATATTTAGTAAATAAAATTTTCTTGAGGAAGAAGTTGTATTCCTTGAGAATGGAAGATGGTGGATGAATTTATGAGCATCTGGAAACATTCAATATGTTGGTGACTCAGTTGACCTCAGTTAGGGTGAAAATGGATGAAGAAGAAATGTGTCAAACTTTGTTGTGTTCGTTGCCAGACTCATGGGATGGCCTAGTCATGGCCATTGGGAGCTCTTCAGTTACTCTAAAGATGGAGGATGTTGTTGGTTCTCTACTCTCTGAAGAGATGAGAAGGAAGGCCTCCCTGAATGTCAAAGAGGCTTTGAGTGTTCGAGGAAGACCAAAAGAATGAGGCAAAGATGAGAAGCAGTGTGGCCGTTCCAAGTCCAAGAATAAGGGGAGATCAAATCTCCTGGTAAGTCCAAGGCAATATGCTGGAACTGTGACAAATCCGGACACTTCTGAAAGGAATGTAAAGAAGAGAAGAAAAAGAAGAAGAAGAAGCAAGATTCTAATTCTAAGTCTGAGAAAGAAGATGGAGATGCCTTTATTGCAGCCTTGACCACTCGTGCAGGTGATAATGCATGGTTGATAGACTCAAGTGCATCTTTCCACATGACTCCTAACATAAACTGGTTTAGTAAGTATGAAAACTATGATGGTGGTAAGGTGTATTTGGGTGATAATTCTTTCTTTGACATTGTTGGCCATGGTAGTATTCATGTGAAATTTTCTGATGGTAGAGTTAGATGATTTGATGGTGTCTTGCATATCCCAGGACTAGCAAGAAATTTATTATCTATTAGCAAGCTAATAGATGTAGGTGTGCATGTACACTTTTTTGAAGCAGGTGTAAAAATGGTGAGAGGTGCTATGGTGATAGCAAGAGGAAGTAGATTGGGTACATTGTACTAGCTTGATGCATGCACGGTTGAGTGCAATAGCACTTCTGATAAAATCGAGCCAGAAACTACTTCGCTGAAAAAAGAGATGGTTTCCTCTTCTGCGGATGGTCGTGGCTTCTGGGTACCCAAGGGTGCTCTATCTACCGAATCTAAGTTGCTTGCAGAGAAGACCATGTTATGGCACCAGAGACTTGGCCACATTGGAGAGAAGGGTTTGAAAGCCCTGAAAAATAAGAACCTTGTTGAAGGTTTGAATGATTGCAATCTAGAGTTTGATTTCTATGAACACTGTATTTATGGCAAACAGAACCACGTTCAGTTTTACTTGTCTTCTCATAAGTCTTCATGTATTTTAGATCTAATCCATTCAGATGTATTTGGTCCTGTTGATGTTGCTTCTATGGGTAAATCACTTTATTATGTTACTTTCATTGATGATTTCAGTAGGAGAACATGGGTATATTTTTTTAAAAGTAAATCTGAAGTTTTCAGTCATTTTAAGGAGTTCAAGGCTATGGTAGAAACTCAGACTAGAAAGAAAATTAAATGTTTGAGGACTGACAATGATGGTGAGTACTGTTCTGTTGATTTTGACAGATTATGTATAGATTGCAGGATTAAAAGATAAAAGACAATTTCGTATTCTCCTCAGCAGAATGGAGTTGCAAAAAGAATGAACAGAACGTTGATGGAGAAGGCTAGGAGCATGTTGAGTGGAGCTGGTCTAGAACAAAAGTTTTGGGCTGAAGCTGTTGCCACTACTTATTATTTGATAAATAGATCTCCTACATTAGCGCTTGTTGATAAAATGCCTATGGAGGCGTGGTTGGGGAAAAAGCCTTCACTTATATGAGATTTTTTGGTTGTGAGGCATATGCACATGTGCCTAAGGAGAAGAGAACAAAGTTGAATTATAAGGCTGTCAAATGTATCTTCATCAGCTATAGCTATGGTGTGAAAGGATACAAGCTTTGGGACCCTGTTGCACATAAGGTAATTTATTCCAAAAGTGTTATTTTTAGAGAGACTAAATCTTCTCCTGTTACTTTTCAGCCAGAACAGCATAAAGAAATTAAACAGAAAAATGATGTGATTCAACTTCCTTCTATGCCTGAGGAAGTTGAATTGAGGCCCCAAGATAGATAAGAAGTTGAGGAGAGCTCATCAAGCTCTGAATCTTCAGAAGAGGGTGAAGAGGAGGAAGAAGTGGAAGAACCTCCACCTCAGCTTGTTCGAAGGTCTACAAGGCATAGGCAACCACCTGAAAGGTATGGGTATTCACCTGATGATTGGAAGTGTATATTTTCTTTTAATACTAACATTGATGAGCCGAGATTTGTGCAAGAGGCTTTGGGTATGAATGATGCAGAGTCTTAGAAAGTTGCCATGGATGAAGAGATGGCAACCCTTGAAAGAAATGATACATGGGACCTTCTACCTTTGCCTAAAGGACGTAAACCTATTGGATGTAAATGGGTGTTTAAGAAAAAGATTGGTTCAGATGGAAATGTCGAAAAGTATAAGGCACGGTTGGTTGTGAAGGGATACTCTCAGGTTGAGGGTATTGATTACGGTGAGATCTTTTCTCCTATTGCTAAAATGACATCCATTCAATTTTTATTATCTATTGCAGTAGCTTATGACCTAGAGGTTGAACAAATGGATGTGAAAACTACTTTCCTTCATGGTGATTTGGAGGAAGAAATCTATATGACACAGCCAGAGCACTACATGGTGAAAGGTAAAAGCAATTTGGTTTGTAAGTTAAAGAAATCTCTGTATGGCCTTAAACAAAGTCCTAAGATGTGGTACCAGAAATTTGATACTTATGTGTTGAGTTTGGGATTTGTGTGATCTAAATTTGATCACTGTGTATATTTTAAATCTGATGGTGATCATTTCCTGGTAATTGCTTTATATGTTGATAACATGTTTATTGGGACAAGCAAAGGTTTGATTGCCGAATTGAAATCTCAGTTGTGCGAAATTTGAAATGAAAGATCTTGGTGCAACAAAACACATACTTGGGATGGAGATCAAAAGAGATTGTGAGAACAGAAAACTATGGCTTGGCCAAAGTAAGTATGTTTGTTCAGTTTTGCAAAGGTTTAACATGCATGATTGTAAACCACTTTGTGTTCCTGTTACATTGGGAACAAAGCTCTCTATTTCACAATGTCCTACATCCCCATCAGAGATGGAAGACATGAGCAAAGTGCCTTACCAAAGTGCAGTTGGAAGCTTAATGTATGCTATGGTCTCTACAAGACCAGACATTGCCCAAACAGTGGGAGTTCTTTCTCATTATATGTCTAATCCTGGAAGAGTGCATTGGGATGTAGTTAAGAGGGTCTTCAGATATTTGCGGGGTACAATAGAGTACTCTATTTGTTTTCATGGTACAAGAGATCAACATTCCCTGAGTATTCGCAGTTTTGTGGATCCAGACTGGGCTAGTGATGTCGATAGCAGAAGGTCCACCAGTACATATGTATTTACTCTTAATGGTGGTGCAATCAGTTGGATGAGCAAGCGACAGGCTATGGTCGCTTTGTCCATTACTGAGGCAGAGTACATGGCTGCTACTCATGCCTATAAAGAAGCCATTTGGCAGAAGCGTTTGTGTTTAGATATTGGATTGAAACAGGGTGTAGTTACAGTTTATTGTGACAGTTAGAGTGCAATCTGCCTTGCAAAGAACTTGACTTTTCATGCCAGGACCAAACACATTGATGTTCAGTATCACTTCATGAGAGATATGGTCGAGGATGGTAGGGTGAAGCTAGAAAAGGTAGAGACTATGGAAAATGTTGCGGATACATTAACTAAGCCTATGAGCACAACAAAATTTAGGTGGTGTTCTAAATCTATGGGCCTTTTGGCCCCTAGCAGTTGATCCATGATGGAGTTATTCCCTTGACTCTTGCAAGGTATTTGACAAGTGAGAGAATGTTGGGAAATGAGGTGTTTCAACCTTGCATATTTCCAGTAATATTTATTTTCATTTAATATTTTCCTACAACTATTAAACATTGTCGATGCCTTGAAAAATGGTTTTTTTGGTGTCAAAAGATGCCCACATGGTGGTACATTATGTTAGGCCTATTTTTAGGCATATTATGACAGATTCTATGATATCTGTAAGGGTCAAAAATAGGGGATTTCATTTTGGACGTGAGAGCTTATTTTGGGACTGGAATCTTGGTTGAGAAGCTTCGTACATGGTTTTGTAAAACCACAGATGGTTTATTGTATAGCCAAAAGTCTATAAATTGGAGGCTTGAGGAGTAGTTTGCATAGTGTGAGTTTACAAGTATTGTTATGCTACTGGAATGCTATCGGAATTCTTCCAGAGTTGTTTACTGGTGATACTCCTATAATAAACTTGCTCTGCAAGTGTATGTAATCTTGTTATTGGATTTGGAATACATTGAGCAGGCTTTTGGAGTGTGTGGTTTTTCACCCCAAAGGGTTTTCCCCACGTATATTTGGTGTTTTGTGTTTTATTATTTATTTCATGTTTTGAATGTGCTTCTGAATTTTCTGTAACTATTAGATCAGCGTTTAAAAGTTTTGCATAATGTTTCTCCTTAAGATTGGCATAGGAAGTTGTTTCCGCTACTTCAACTTCCTTACATCTTCCATTTGCCCCTTTCTTCAAATGAATCTCATTTACAAGTAATGAAAGCAAGCAATATTCCACACACAACCTAGCTACAATCAAATTATCCATATATACCTTTTAATGGAATTGCATCATACAGATTTTAATTTCTATACTAGAAAAACAAATAACTTATGCATATACTTTTAATCAAATGGCATCAAATGGATTTTAGTTTCTATGCTAGTAAAACAAATAACTGATGAAAATACCTTAAAAAAACAAAGCAATGCCTCTACAAACTTAGATTGATTCTTTTGTTTTGTTTTCACAGTCCCCTTTAGTTCACCTCAAATCTTGCAATTTAATATGCTTTCCTAAGTTCTTTGCTTTCAACCATTTAAATGATAGTTGGCAGTGGCAGAGAGCTCAAACAACCACCCAAAAATAGAAGTATTCATAAATTGATTAATGAATCCACAGAAATGAAATGACAGCATGAATGAGACATAAATGAAAGGCAACACGAATAATTTCTATTAAATGAAATGGTAGCACGAATAATGCACAGTTTTTTAATTTTTATTTAATTTTTTTCAATTTAATTTTTTGTATTTTGTTGTTTTTATATACAACCAAAAAAAGTGTGCTCTCTCCTCCACCCTACTGCAAGTGTAGTGACTTTCAGTAGTGTGTACTATTAATTCTTAAATTTTATAATAATCAAGTATATGTTTTAAAATTCAAATGAAATACATATCTTGAATGAAAAACAAATATATACTTTCAGAGCGTATACCTTGTTAAGAAAATTTTGTACAATAAAAGCTCATTTCATCAATAAAAAAAATTGTATGTCAAATCTCTTCTTGGAAAGTTGTCAGCCTTGTTCCTTCTAATTGAAAAAAACATGTGATTAGGATTCAGAGTATTGAATGGACTGTCAATATTGAATGTTACAACTCCTATTGGTGCAAGTAATAAAAGTGAAGTACATCGTGGGAATGCTGCATTTTGGAGACCTTGACTAATAGCACCAATTAGATATGAATTTCTTATTTTTGTTGTTCCTTGAATTATCATGAATAATAGTAAAGTATGTTGAGATCCATGATAATGTGTCATAATTATATCAAGTATTTTTTTTATTTGACAACCAATGTTGCATAATTGATATTTTGCGGTATATTATCACATATGAGAAATCCATTATCTTTCATGGTGCTTATGAATTTTATTTCTTGATTTGTGTAGTCTTCACTTTGATATTCATTAGACCATGGTGTTTTTCTATCAACATCTCTTCTTCCCAGCATATCTATTTCAGACACTTCCATAATCTAATTACGATGGACCCTCGATATGATTTCACACTCATGTTTTACTGTGCTTCCTTAAAGAGGTTGATTATCTTCAATTTTAGAATCACTACTATTTTCAACATCTTATGAGGTAGTTGTTCATTGGAACACATGTCAAGGATTATAATTAAATGACTCCCAATTTGATATTATTGCATCATTTTGAAGACCAATATCTCTTTCTATATCACAAAATGATTTGTAAAGTAAGAGCTCAGACCAACAAAAATCAACTCATTTATTCGATTCACATTCAAGGATGGATACAAACCTCGGAAATACTCTCACAATTGTTGTCATTTCCTTTGCATCCCATTTGTTATCTCTAACTCTTCTTGGATTATATATTCATGATCTAGTTGCATCAATAAGTAAAACACCTTCCATGCAAAAAGGTTTGTCTTTGTATCCATCAATAAAAGATTGTGTATGTTCTTCATAATTGTCTTCATTATTTTTAGCTATAAGTTTGAATACCTCACGTGAGACATTTAGATTGACAAATTTTTACCACGCTCTACTAATGAAAGTTCTAGTAGCATGTGGCATGTTTCTTGTGCCCCAATGTCTCTTTCTATAATTGATTTAGTAAGAACTCTCTTATATTCTCTTGAGGTTGAATCATTAGGGTTTTCCATGTTTGCAAGCCATATCAACATTTGATGATAACTTTCTGAACTTTTCTCTACCTTGATTGCATAGTTGGCAATATACATAATTATACAATGTTTGGAAAGAACAAGTTGTCAATCTATATTTGCTCTCCACAATTGAAGTAGGTAGTGATTGTGTGTATTTACTCTATCATCATTTCTTACAGATTCAAAAAAATTTCACCCGACTTTGAGTCTTCATATAACTTTGATCCCCTAAGATTCAATGGCCATAGAGCATTATACCTACAATTCAAAATAACATAATTTTATTTCATTGTAATCATTTTATATTGAATTTGTATAAAAAAATTTGTGAAAGATTTAAAATCTTACCTGCAAACCATCTGTCATCTTTTCTTACGTAGGCATGCACCCTCTCTACACATTGTATGTCATTCTACACATTTTAGAATCTCTTCATAGTCATGTTCCATATCTACTTGTGTAAGCTACCTTGTATTTCGAAGACATGGATGTTGAACAAAATTTTGGAAATTCAAAAAATGTTAATATTTATTACTTACATTGAAACATAAATTTTATATATAATTATAAACTTTAAAAAAATGATTGATAACATACTTGTATGTTTCATTGATGTGGATCTTTTCTAGGATTCCATGCATGAATAATTGAATGGAAGTATTTCTCTACATTTTTCTTTCCTGGTCATTTCTCCAATCAAGATTATCCATATTTGGTGCTCCAGCTATCCATAAAAATCCATGCACATGTGGTGAACCTCTATGTTTCCATTCATATTTAGATGAATAATCTTTTACATTCATTCTTTTTTCTAGTATCTATTTTGTTGGTGAACTAATTTGTTGAAGCATGTCTATTAACTCTACATACAACATTTTACCCAATATGACCTTGTACCCCTTAATGTTGTTTGAAACCGCATCAAGCAATCAGTTAGATGGGAGTGGGTCATATTTTATATATGTTCATGTAACTCATTGATGGCGTTTGACATATCTTGAAGACCTCTTTTTGCAAATGGAAACATGAATAATGAACAAATTTTTTATTTTTATTTAGTTTTTTTCAATTTAATTTTTCATATTTTGTTGTTTTTATTTACAACGAAAAAATGCGGGCTCTCTCTTCCACCCTGTTGCAACTATAGTATGCCTCTCGGCGTAATAAATTTTAAAATAGTAAAAGATAGATATAAAGTCATTTGAAAACTCTGCTTTATTTTTAATCATTATATGTCAATTAAAACCCACATATACTTAATGCTATGCAAATGTGGGAAATGTTAACTGCATTAAGGGACTAACAACCCATTATATTTCTTCACTCACAATACATGCTGGAGTAGATAATTGGATTTCTTTGGATACAAATTAATATTTTAAGAGTAAATTTTACCATGTATATATTAAAATTGTACAAATATAATTATTAAATGTATTGTGAAAATCTCCAACCAATCAGATTACCAATAATTAAATTTTTAAATATTTTTAATTAAAAAATTATAACTTAACTTCACAAAAGATAAATAAGGAGTTATATTAGTTGTAGTAATTGTTAGACATAGGGCATACAACTGAGAGGGGGGGGTGAATCAGTTGTGCGAAACTTTCTCTTTTTAAACACTTGAATCTTCTTTAGTGATTAGCATAATATTAATCATGAACCATAATGCATTCAAATCAAAAGCAGAAACATATCAACACATATGACACCAAGATTTTGACGTGGAAAACCTGGTTAAGGGAAAAACCAAGGGGTGATTAACCCAAGAATGTATTCTCTGTTAGAAGAATAGAAAGAACAAAATGGCACATGCCAATTAGGGCTCACTACCCGAGCACACTGCTCACAAGAGGCTCACTGCCTACAAGAGACACACTGTCTACAAAGAAATAAGTATCACCTTTATGAACTGGAAAATAGCATCTTCACCATGCTTGAATCAGTTCCATTTAAGCCTAAAAACTTCTGCTCTGCCTTTTGCACTTCTCCTCACTACCACACACTACAAAATGAAATCACAAACCCTTATTTATACAAGGCATCGACTTAGGAACAATCATCTAAGTCGGCAAACATCTACAAGAACATCCGCAAGATGTGTAATACATCTGGTCAGCCAGTCTCAAGAAGAACACCAATATCCATGGTTATTCTTCAAATGTAAACTCTAACTTCAATGCGGACCATCAACATTAACTGGACATGATCCAACGATCATCATAACCTTCCCTAAATCACTCAAAACATCCACACTTCATCATCCTACTGGAATTCTTCTCTCCTTCATCTGGAACTACAAGAACACATTTTGTCATCACTGTCACAAATGAATAGGCTCTTCCGGACCTTCAACCCATGAACTAATCTAGTTGATACTTCACAGGGACATCCTCAACACTTCCTCAGATCCGTAGAATAGGATAATGAAATACCAGATCTCACCAGACCTATCTGTGGCCCTCTGTCACCTCTGAACACCTGCCAGAACTGGTTCTACTTAAGCGACCATAACTTCTTCAAATCTTCATGCGGACCTCTAAAATCTTGACTGGAGCATCTCAATACTTATATCTACAAACCCTTTAAAACGCATCCTCTGATCCTCAACTTATTGAGGACTTTTACCTTCTTGTCATCACTGTTCTTCACTATTCCTGATTAAGACTTATTTTCTCAATATCCTCAGCACACAGCTCATCTAATCCTTCTCATTAGAGTATGTTGACATCAATGACAACGCCGATTAGGCCCATACTTGCAACAATCTCCCCCTTTGTCATTGATGGCAACATATGATGTGAAAAACCATCAAGACAAGAACTTTTCCTTACTGTCACAACTCCCCCTGTCAATAGCAACCATTCACATGTCTTCTCTCCCTTTATTGCTCCCCCTTTGATCAGTAACCACTTGTTTTTGACATGTCAGCAACCACTTGTTTTTCACATGTCTTCTCTCCCCCTTTGACATCAATGGCAAAGGGCTCATACTTGCAATTTCACTACCTTAGACTCATACCTGCTGCTCCCCCTGAGTAGTAGCTCCCCAACATCAATTCAGATCACAAGATGTGACTGTGATACTCACCGGACTGATGCACATCAGTGCACCTTAGTTCATCACTGGAGGGGCAATAACCCCTAACTTCTCCCTGAGATACTCAAAAGAGTCCTTAGGTAGAGGTTTAGTAAAGATATCTGCAATCTGATCCTTGGAGGGCACATACTCCAATCTGACTTCATCCTTGTTCACTTGCTCTCTCAGAAAGTGAAACTTGATAGATATATGCTTAGTCTTAGAATGCAACACTGGATTCTTAGAAATACTTATTGCACTTGAATTATCACAGAAAATTGTGATAGGCTCCTCATATTCTACTTGAATATCTCTTGGCATCTGCTTCATCCACAGAACTTGAGTGCAACTACCTGCTGCTGCAATGTATTCTGCTTTAGTAGTAGACAGGGATATTGCCTCTTGTTTCTTGCTTAGCCAAGAAACCAACCTTTTTCCCAAAAAGAATGCTCCTCCACTTGTACTCTTCCTATCGTCCACATCTCCTACCCAATCTACATCTGTATATGCATGAAGAGAAAAGTTATGATCTCTAGGATACCATAGACCATACTCCACTATTCCTTTTAAGTACCTAAAAATTCTTTTGATTGCCATGACATGAGATTCTCTGGGATCAACCTGGAATCTCGCCACAAGACCAACAACCTGCATTATATCTCGTCTAGTTTGAGTGAGATACAATAATCCTCTAATCATTGATCTGTACTTTGTCTGATCTATCTTAGGAGAGTCATCATCTTTGCTCAACTTACATCCAGTTGCCATGGGAGTGTTCATTGGCTTTGAATCTTCCATTCCAAATTTCCTCAACAATTCTTTCACATATTTGGTCTGAGAAATAAAGATTCCTTTCTTTGTCTGAGTAATTTGCAGACCCAAGAAGAAATTCATTTCACTGAGCATTGACATTTCAAATTCACTTTTCATTTGGTTTGCAAAGGTTTTACACATACTATCTCTTCCTCCAAAGATGATATCATCAACAAATACTTCAACAATCAAAATGTTTTCATGATCAATTTTGAAATATAGGTTACTATCAGCAGTACCTTTGTTGAAACCAATCTTCAAAAGATGTTTGTCCAGTCTTTCATACCATGCTCTTGGTGCTTTCTTTAGACCATACAGTGCCTTCTTTAATTTGTAGACCATATCACCATGTTCAGATAACTGAAATCCATTTGGTTGTTCAATGTACACTTCTTCTTCTAAGTCACCATTTAGGAAAGCAGATTTGACATCCATCTGATACACCTTGAAATCCTTGAAGGAGCAAATGCAAGAAATAGTCTGACTGCTTCAATTCTTGCCACCAGAGCAAAGGTTTCTTCAAAATCAATTCCTTCTATTTGAGAGTAGCCTTTGCAGACCAATCTGGCTTTATTTTTGATTACTTCACCAACTTCATTTAGTTTGTTCCAGAAGACCCATTTGGTTCCAATCACATTCTTGTTTCTAGGTCTGGGAACAAGATCCCAAGTGTAATTTTTCTCAATTTGCATCAACTCTTCCTCCATTTCTTTGGTCCAATTTTCATCATTGTAGGCTTCATTTATTGTCTTAGGTTCAATCTTTGAAATCAGACAATATTCATCTAAATTTTGAGAAATTTTCCTTGTAGTTTGCACACCTTTACTTTTATCACCTATGATCTGATCTTCAGAGTGGTTCAATCTTACATACCTTGGAACTTTGGGAGTTTCTTGCACTTCTGCTTCTTGATCAGGCTCATTCAGACCTATCTCTTCTTCCTGATTTACCAGATTAGTTTTAATCTAACTTTCAGGAGAGGATTGAGCTCCTTGAACCAGAACACCATTCTGATCATCTTCATCATACTCATAAAACCTTGAGGGTTTCTCTATTCCCTCATCAAACTTCACATTTGTACTTTCTATCATCTTTCTTAGTCTCTTGTTATAACATCGGTATGCTTTGCTTTGAGTAGAGTAACCCAAGAATATTCCTTCATCACTTCTAGCATCAAACTTGACTAAATCTTCATCTCTTTTGATGTAACACTTGCTACCAAAGACTTTAGAATATCTTACAGTAGGAGTAATGCCAAACCAGAGTTCATAAGGGGTCTTACCGGTATTGCTTCTGATTTGCACTCGATTAAGAGTATAGACTGCAATGCTGACAGCTTCTCTCTAGTAGATCTGAGGAACATTTGCTTCCATCATCATAGTCCTTGATGCTTCCTGGATGGTCTGGTTCTTTCTCTCCACTACTCCATTCTACTGTGGAGTCCTCGGAGCAGACAACTATCTCTTAATTCCATGTTTCTCACGGAATTCTATGAACTCACCAGATGTGAATTCTCCACCTCTATTAGACCTCAAACATTTCAACTTTATTCCTATTTCATTCTCTACCATAGCCTTGAATATTTTGAATTTCTCAAGAGCTTTTGATTTCTCCTTTAGGAATGTTACCCACATCATCCAGGAATAGTCATCTATTAGCAGCATGAAGTATCTTTCACCTTGAATACTTCTAGTTCTTGCCAGACCACAAAGATCAGTGTGAACTAAGTCCAATAGTCCAATAGAAGATAGTTCCTTGCTTTTGAATGTGACTCTGCTCATCTTACCCAACTGACATTCCTTGCACAAGTTGTTAGTAGGTTTCACCAATTTTGGAAGATCTCTTACAGCCTAAGTATTGCTTATTTTGATGATATTATCAAAATTCACATGACACATCCTTCTATGCCATAACCAACTCTGATCAACTTGAACAAACAAGCAGCTTTTACCAGTACCAACCAAGTGGAAGATATTACCTTTAGTTTGAGCACCGGATGCAATCTCTGTTCCAAATCTTTCAAAGATTTTGCATTTTCCATCCTTGAATTGGAGATCATAGCCTTTGTCCACCAACTGTCCAACACTGAGAAGATTGTTCTTCAAACCTTCAACATACAGTACATTACCAGTTTTATTTCTTCCATCAAAAGAAATAGTTCCTCTTCTTCTAATTCTACCAGCAGAATTATCACCAAACTTCACCACTCCTCCTTCATACCTTTCCAAGTCTATGAACTTATTTTTGCCACCTGTCATGTGGTGAGAGCAACCACTGTCAATGACCCAATCATTCTTTTCTTCAACTTGGGCAGCCAGAGCTCTTTCTACATCTTTATGATTGGTAGATACAGAGGATATTGGTTCTTCTTCCTTGATGGCAATAAACACCCATTCACTTCTGGATCTGTTTTCTGTCTCTGATTCATCATCTGTTACTCCTTCATTATCATCTTCTTCATGAACATAGTAACAATTCTTTTAGAACCTTGATCTGTTAGGATTTGGTTTTGAAAATCTTTCCAGACATCTTGAGGCAAAATGACCAATCTTATTGCAGTTAAAACACTTAAAAGGTAATTTTCCTTCATACTTACTGGATTCTCTTGGCATTCTCTTTGCAATGAGGGCTTCAAGTTGAGCAGTTTCTACTTCTTCTTCTTCTAGGTCTTTTCTTGCTTTTTCATACCATGACAAATTCCTTGATGAGTTCTCTCCCAGATCAAATCCTTGTTTGCCTTTCACAGAGGCACTGGCTTTAAATGCAGATTCAGTTTTGGGGGGATCATCTCCAAATTCAGTCATTTCAAAAGCAGCCAGTTTGCCAGCCAATTGGTCTTTTGTGACAGTTGCATGGGATCTGAATTCATCAATGGCAGCAACCTTGATTTTGTAAGAGGCAGGAAGGGATCTGAGAATCTTACCAACAATCTCATTTTCATCCAAGACTCCACCAGAATTTCTAATTCCACAAACCAGCTCATTCACTCTTGGCATAAAAATGGTAATATTTTCATCATTTCTCATCTTCAGTTTTTTAAATTTCCCTTTTAGACTCTGTAACCTTGCACATTTAACATACTCATCTCCTTCATGCAGAAGTTCCAGTTTAATCCAGATCTCATAGGCAGTTGGTAGGTCAATAACATTTGAGAGCTTTGAGTCAAATAATGCGCTTAGAGGAGCCTCTTTGGTCCGTAGATTGTTTTCAGCATCTGTGATTTCATTTAGGGTTGTCAAACCACCTTGTGGAGGTACATACGCTTTTGAGACCATGGACTAGTACGCCTTTCCCATACACTACAAGTGACATTTCATGCGACCTTTCCAAAGAGAAAAGTTGGTTCCATCAAACTTTGGACTATCCTTCTTGTATGATGACATCCTAGATCTCCTCAAGCGGTTAAGCTCCTTTTAGAGGAACTTAGCTCTGATACCAATTGTTAGACTTAGGGCATACAACTGAGAGAGGGGATGAATCAGTTGTGCGAAACTTTCTCTTTTAAAACACTTGAATCTTCTTTGGTGATTAGCATAATATTAATCATGAACCATAATGCATTCAAATCAAAAGTAGAAACATATCAACACATATGATACCAAGATTTTGATGTGGAAAACTCGGTTAAGGGAAAAACCACAGGGTGATTAACCCAAAAATGTATTCTCTATTAGAAGAATAGAAAGAACAAAATGGCACATGCCAATTAGGGTTCACTGCCCAAGCACACTGCTCACAAGAGGCTCATTGCCTACAAGAGACACACTGTCTACAAAGAAATAAGTATCACCTTTATGAACTGGAAAATAGCATCTTCACCATGCTTGAATCAGTTCCATTTAAGCCCAAAAACTTCTACTCTGCCTTTCGCACTTCTCCTCGCTACCACACACTTATCACCACAAGACACACTACAAAATGAATTCACAAACCCTTATTTATACAAGGCATCGACTTAGGAACAATCATCTAAGTTGGAAAACATCTACAAGAACATCCGCAAGATGTGTAATACATCCGGTAGGCCAGTCTCAAGAAGAACACCAATATCCATGGTTATTCTTCAAATGCAAACTCTAACTTCAATGCGGACCATCAACATTAACTGGACATGATCCAACGATCATCATAACCTTCCATGAATCACTAAAAACATCTGCACTTCATCATCCTACTGGAATTCTTCTCTCCTTCATTTGGAGCTACAAGAACACAGTCTGTCATCATTGTCACAAATGAATAGGCTCTTCCAGACCTTCAACCCACAAACTAATCTAGTTGATACTTCACAGGGACATCCTCAACACTTCCTCAGATCCGTAAAACGAGATAATGAAATACCAGATCTCACCGAACCTATTTGTGGCCCTCTATCACCTCTGAACACCTACAAGAACTGGTTCTACTTGAGCGACCATAACTTCTTCAGATCTTCATGCAGACCTCTAAAATCTTGACTGGAGCATCTCAAGACTTATATCTACAAACCCTTTAAACTGTATCCTCTGATCCTTAACCTATTGAGGACTTTTACCTTCTTGTCATCATTGTTCTTCACTGTTCCTGATTGAGACTTATTTTCTCAATATCCTTAGCACACAGCTCATCTAATCCTTCTCATTAGAGTATGTTGACATCAATGACAACACTGGTTAGGCCCATACTTGCAACAGTAATATATGTTTTGATGCATGCATCCATCCATGTATATGGAAATACCAATGTGCCAAATGGTGCCCATGGGCATCTAAGATGCACGTAAGAGTTTCCTCCATTGCCAACAATGATACACCTATATATTGCAATATTTCCACACCTTTTATCATCTTTTAATTATTTAACAAGACAAACACATTGGAGTAAATCTTTTTCATGTTAGAAAAAATATGACAGTGAAATAGCAATAAAACAAAAAGATAACACATAAATTGGAAAACTTGGTAATGTACTAGGAAAAAACCACAGGCAAAGGTCTCTCAAATTTATTCTTAGAAGAAAATTCCTTGTTACAAAAACTCTTTCTCATGCATTCGCATTCTAGCTCAACTAACTTAAATAAACACATGAAAAATACTTGCAAAAAATAAATTCTTTTTGAAGAAAGATTTTCATGCATAAAAGCATGAGTGGCACTTTCGCATGCAATTCCACATGGTGTACACATGACATGTGACCCAAAAAAAATTATGGCAAGGGGGCTATGTGCGCCCCCCCTACCCTTCAACCTTTAGTTGAACTTTTAGGCCTTTGGCCCCATCCAATAGGTACGTCAAGTAGACTACTATGGTACTCATTGTTGACTACTCATCATTGCTAAAATAACAAAAACTGACTTCACATACCAACACTGCATCGCTACTATATAGAACCCACAAATTTTGTGTTTGCATAAAAGACATTTATAACAAGTTGGTTGCATTTGAAACAAAGTGATGTGCAATAAATATTCATCTTTTTTTACATTGGATGAAGGTAATTCCTTATGAATAAAATATTTGAAATATTTTTTTCCAATTAGGAAAGAACCTGGAGGGTAAAAATCCCAAAACAGTAAGGTTGGGGGAAATGTTCTCCGTAACTAGGCATCTTTTAATAAGGCTCTAGGGATAAAGTTGGTGTGGAACTTGAATTCAAATGCAAGTGTCAAGTGGGCTAGAATCTTGAGAAATAAATATCTGGACTCTAAGGATCTTCTTAGAATCATTACTTTAGAAAATCTACCTTCAGGGTCAACTTGTTTCAAAATGCATAAGATAACTAAGAGGGGGGGTGAATTAGTTGTAACCAATACTTAATTTCTTTCAAACATTAACACATCAACCATTTAATCACTGTCGTTATGATTTAACCATGAAATCAGAAACTTAAACACATACACACATGAGACACCAAATTTTTTATGTGGAAAACCCAATAAGGGAAAAAACACGGTGAGGATTAACTCACAATATAAATGATATATCAAAATTTACAAGGCTCACTGCAAAAGAAGGGCTCACTACCAAAGGAATAGGCTCACTGCCAGAAGTTGGTGAACTGAGATAGTAGCATCTGTACCATGCCAAGGTTTAGTTCCATTGAAGCACAATAAAACCCCTCTGCTCTGCTCTGCTTTTACATTTCACACTTCTCTTCACATCTTTGCAACATCATCCATTATTCACGACTTCATTACATGTATTTATACAATTCATCAACATTGGAATGTACATCAAGGTCGGCATTATAATCATCAACCATTGGAACAATTTCCAAGGTCGGCATACATACATACATTAGAATAGGTCTTGACCTAAACAGATTTGTGAAGGAAAAAAATGAATGCGGACTACACCATGCCTTAGCTGGGTCTCAAATGCTATCTTACATGCTAAAACACACTATCACAAACTCCAAAGCATAATCGCA
Source organism: Cunninghamia lanceolata (assembly GCA_027924645.1). Classification (NCBI taxonomy): domain Eukaryota; kingdom Viridiplantae; phylum Streptophyta; class Pinopsida; order Cupressales; family Cupressaceae; genus Cunninghamia; species Cunninghamia lanceolata. The sequence continues at coordinate 396,519 of BSBN01000247.1, read as the reverse complement.
AGTAGTGAAAACAACCAAGTCATCCAAAACTGGTGTTAACACTAAGACCTTTAGGAACACGCTTCATGCACGATCTGTATTGCACTTTGCAAACCAATAAAAAGGCAGGAACATGATCTAGAGACATCCACAAGCACATTATAATCATCAAGAACTTCCACACAACCAAGAAACATTCTATCCAGAAGATTCTTCAAACCAAAGCACTTAAACATTACTGTCAACCACTATAATAAAAGAAAGATCACTTGCAGAGCACCAAATCATGAACCATTTCAACTAAAGCCACATAACATAATCCTAGACTTAATCTCAGAACCTCAGACTATAAAACTTAAATGCGGAGAAATGCAGAGCAGAATACATTCTCCCTATCACCATTGAATACTCAGAAAAATAGTTTCTACTCTCGTAAACAGAACTCACTCAAATCTTCATACTGGAGGCTCAAACTTGAAACATAGCAACTACAGACATCCCTTAACATAACTTCCAAACCACAGACAAAGATATTCAATCTACAGGATATGCGGAGCAAAACATTACACTGTTCTTCTTAGACACTTGCTCAAACTCATTCAAGTAATTTCCTTAGATGCTGACCTTAGGTGTTGACATCAATGACAACACTTACTACTCATACTTGCAACACAACTGTATGGAATTTCTTAGTGAATAGTAGAGATCTCATCACAAAGCATGTTTCTTGGGAAGTGAGAAATGGGCAAAATGCTAAGTTCTGGGAGGATTCTTAGAATGGACTCCCAGCAGTGAAGGAGGTTGAAGATTTCTAGGAAACTTAAATTTGTCTTTCTCGGAGATGGGGGGATAGAGTGAAGGACTATGTTCTCTTAACTGTAGAAAATGGTATTTTAGAATGGAGATGGAAGATTTTCAATGACCTTGACTTTTTGGAAGAGCAGAAGGCTAAGATGGAGTAGGTGCTCAGGAGTAGGAAAATCTGCCTTACCAAGGGGGAAGATAAGGTTATTTGGTGTAGTTCTAAGTCAAACAACTATAGTGTGAAGGTTGGTTATGTGGTGGAGGAGAATGCTTCAGTTATTATAGATTGGCCCATGCACCTCTTTTGGAACAAGCATTGCTTATTGAAAGTAGGGGCTTTCACTTGGACAACACTTCAAAATAAAATTTTGACAGGGGATAGGCTAAGAAAATTTGGCTTCTCAGGGCCGCTGAGATATGTGTTGTGTAAGGAAGAGGAGGAATCTATTGAGAACCTTCTGAGAAATTGTAATTATGGTGATCAATGCTAGAAAAAATTGATGGAGAAGGTGAAGTGAAGTGCTTTGCCTCGAGACTTGATTTCAACTTTTAACTCCTGACCAATCCTACACAAAAAGGCTTGTTTCACTAATCTCTAGGTTATTGGTCCCTCCATCCTCATTTGGGAGCTTTGGAAATAAAGGAACATACAGGTTTTTCAAGACAAATCAATGGAAGTTGACATCCTTTGGAAAAAAAATAGAATTGGCAATGGTGGAAGTGGCCAACAATGTACTTAGACACCAAGATATGAAGGGCAAATCCTTTACTAGATGGGATGAAATTATGAGAAATAGTTGGTTAGGGTTGATAATACCCCCTTTAATGGGGTAGACCAAGATCATTTGAGTAAGGAACAAAGGAGAGAGGCCAAATGGACTCCCCCAGACACAAGCTAGGTTAAGGTAAATTTTGATGGGGCTTCAAGAGGTAACCTAGGTAGGGATAGTGGAGGATGCATCTTGAGAGATCACAATGGAAAGTTTTTACCTGAGCAACATTAAAAATACTGGGAATGTCAAATAATGAAGCAGAGCTTCATGCTCTTATATTGGGATTGCAGTTAGGCTTAGCCTCTAGTGCTAGAAGACTCCATATAGAGGGTGACTTGCTTCTGACAATCAATGCCATATGTAGTAGATAAATATCTAACTAGAGATTGAACAATCTATTGAGAAGAGGGTTGGATTTTGATGGATAAACTCATAGAATATAAAGTTGATCATATTTATAGAGAAGCAAATCACATAGGTGACAAAATAGAAAACGTGTCCTTTGACTTTGAGTTAAATAGGGACCTTTTTGTTAGCCATTCCTTTTTGGAATGGCAAGAGCATATTCTTAATTTAGCATTTACTGCTAAATCAAGACTCAGGGAGGATAGTAATAAAGCTGCCATATACTAAGGTGAGGTAGCAAGTGACTCAAATTTCTAAAGGAATCAACACAAGGTGGTAGGTGATGAGTTTCAGATGGCATGAGTATTTGATTGAGAGGAAGGCTCCCACAAGATTTAATTATTTCTTGATTCATTTTTTGTTAAGGAACAAGATGACGATGGCTGAGGAGTACGATGGCTTGTGTGATCTCTACTTTGTGGCATCATGGTTTAGTGTGAGTTGCCTTGGCATTGATTATCAAGGAAGGTATTGATAAATGGCTTGGTTGGGAATCATTGACGCATTATTCTACGATAGAGCCAATGGTATGGTTGTAAAGCTGGAAGAGGCAAATGGCTTTCTATAGTGACATTTCAGAAAAGAGACTGAGGATAACTTTTAATGTGTCTTCCCCGATGGCACTACATGTTGTGGGTATGTGATGAGTGCCAATTAGCACCCATAAAATACATCTTTTTACCTCTCTTTTTTCTCCTTTCTGGTCCCAACTTCTTGATGTCTGCACCCGAATAGGCTAGCAAGGTTGTTCTAAATAATGATTAACTGAAGATAAATTACTTAGGATTATGATTTCTGATTAAAGGACTAATGTGCATGGAATTGATGGAAATATGCAGAAAAACTTCTCCTTTTGAATCAACAGGTGTATATGCTCACGATGGCAATTTTGTACATCTCCAGAGGTAGTCCTAAATATCTCCAAAGATTATACCAGAATCTCATGACAGCAGAAGTTTTGAAGTAAGAGGAAGAGCATCTCTGGAGCTGAGCAAGAAGGCCACAATTATATCTCCAGAGCAACAGACATATCTCCGGAGCTACAGACAGAGACATACATCTCTAGCACCTCTTCATAACAGGGTAGATTTCTAGCACAGCTGTTGGTCAAGCACTGTCAGTGGTGATCGTGATACCCCCTTTTTATTACTCAAATCACCACCTGAGTAATTAAGGGCCATCTTTAGTTAACTGCTGAGAGTTTTTATCTCTTTTAAGTTTTTGCATGAGTTACCGATGAAACTGATTTAATATCCATATTTTTAGGGCCTCGCTATCCAAATGTATTAAAACTCAACCTTAGAATTCATAGTGGACTTCTGTTCCACTCATTCTATTCTTATTGCATGATTATTTTTCATAGTTAGATAGCTAGTATGATAAAGAGATGGATGTCATCTCATAGAAGAACTGGTAGATAAGATAAGTGATATGTCATCACTCATTTGATATATATATTTACTGAAGCAACAGAAAAATGACGGATTATTTTTTTTGTGTAATTTCAATTAAGATATCAATATTCCAAGGAATGCAGAGCGAATGGAATTGGACCGAATCTAGTTGTGATCTTATTCTCTAGTATTGATTCTTTACTATAGCCTTCAACCCTAAGGGTGTGGAGCAAGGGCCCACTCTCACCACCAAGGTAGAAGGCTAGTACCACTGTTTTGCTATTTCAAAATTTGCTTTATAGAATACTTACTAATTTTGATAGATAGATGCATGTTGTAGTTGTAGATTTGCTTTGAGTAATTTACTATTCAATTCTGTTTCCAGTATTCTTTGAATTCATTTCATAAGCAGATAAATCAATCTCTTTAAATTAGTGAAAGCCATTAGAATTAGCTAGAGAAAACTGGTAACTGTAGAATCCCTATTTGCAGACAGCCGAGGACACAGCCCTGGATTTTGACATCTAAAATATGATTAAATGATGAGGTACAATGACACCTTGTCATTTTTGGCACCGTTGCCAGGGACAAGTTGTGTTAATTAGGGAAACTTAGCTAAACAGTTTTAGGTTAGGTCTGTATTTTAGAGCTAAAGACTCAAAAGGAAGATACATAAAATAGACACCCCATCAACAAGCTATAGGAGAAAATAGTAGGGTGGCACAAGATCTTGTTGAAGAAAGAAACCTGGAACCTACCTTGGAAGTGGCACCTCAAAACAATAATCCCTTAGATCCTACAAATCTTCCACTCGCTGATTATATCCAAGAATTACAACAAAAGTTTCAGGCAGATCCTTTGATAGAACCTGATATCCTAGAACCTCAGGGAGAAGAACCAGTACTAAACATGGATGATAATCATGAAGAAGAAGAAAATTAGGCTCTAAGAACCTTCTCAAATCCCATTGTTCTGGCTGCTGGAGATAATGCTCCTATGAAAAATATCTCACCAGCACACCTGCCAAATTTTAGAGGTCTTTCTTCTGAGGATCCAGATCAGTTTCTGTTTGAATTCAAAGTAGTATGCCAAACTTATGATTATGGATCAGATAACCAAGAACTCAAACTGTTCCCTTCAACCTTAAAAGATTCTGCAATGAGATGGTTTATGGGTTTACCCCAGAACTCTATTCATTCTTGGGATCAGATGGAAATAGAGTTTTTAGGAAAGTACCAAGATTACTGTAAAGCCAGTAATAAAAATGAGGAAATGTTTAAAATTAGGCAAGGAGAGGAAGAGACCTTAGAGGACTATGTGGACAGGTTTAACTTCACCTTGAGAAGATATGGCAACCCAATAAATCACTCTTTGGCTAGAACCCTGTTTGTAAAAGGATTGGATATGGAATCAAAATAGGCACTAGATCTAATGGGAAAACAAAATATCAACAAAATGGATATACTCGCTATAGAACTCTGCAGGAACTATTCTAGAACCCAAGATGGAGTGAGGTCATCCAAAACTTTCAAAAGGAAGAATGAAATAGGGCAGTTAATGGAAGAGATTGCAAATCTAAAAATAGATATTCTAGTCCAATTAAATACCACATTGGATGGGATTCAGGAAAAAACTAGAATAGCTGATCAAAATAGAACAACTGAACCACTCTCCATCTATTGTCCTAGGTGTAGAAACAAGCATCTGTTGAGAGAATGCCCTTTGGACAAATCAAAGATTTGTTAGATCTGTGACAGGGAACATCCTACCAGTTAATGTAGTCAACTTCCAGCCTTGAAAAGATTGAGTGAGAAGAATGTTGTGATGGAAGAAGAATTAAACTATGTGGGACAAAAACAAACTGGGAATTTCCCTTATAATCAGTATCCAAACTAGCCTTCTTATAGGGGTCCTTCTAATTGGGGAAATAATTAATAGAATCCAACTTGGCATAGGCCTTAGAATAATCCTCCTTGGGGACAACAGGATTGGCCAAATCAACATTGGCAAAACCAAAATTGGCAAAATCAATACTGGGGAAATCAACAATGGCCACCACAGTTTGGATTTCAAAACATGCAACCTCAATGGGGTCCTTAGCAGGGATATAATCAACAATACCAGGGACAACCTAGACATTTCCAACCTCAACAACAAGTTTTACTAACTGGACCCTCCAACACACAAGGTCAATCACAAAATGAGCCAGTTAGTCAACCACCCTTACCAGCTCAGCCTATACCAAACCCATGAAATAAACAGACAGAGCAAGAAAACATGGCTGGTATTAACACTATATATTCAAATAATCTCCAGTTACATTCTAGGAAAGCATTCCCAAGACCTTCTCCTCCAACTATAGTTAAAGTAACCAATGATGAGGAACCTAAAAATTCATCCAGTCAACTCCTAGAGGAGATTAGTATCGAAAAAGTGCTAAAAGAATCATCCTTGGAAAGCTTCGGAGTTGCTCCTAAAGGACCAACTCCGGAGAACATTCCTAGACACAATTTCGATAAAAGCTCCGGAGATGGAAAAATTAGCACCGTACCCAGAATGACTCAAACAACATGTCCCCCAGAAAAAGATCTTACAAAAACAAGTCCAACCCAACCTAGAATCAGAACTTTTACAAGAAATCAAGCAACTAAACATTGAAATTCCTCTCCTCCAAGCAATCAGAGATGTACCAGAACTAAATCAATTCATTAAACAACATTGTGTCAAAACATAGGGTAGGAGGAAAAACTTTCCTTCTACAATATAGGTGGAAGGGAAAGTAGTAGATCTATTGATGGGAGAAATGCTTCTCCCAAAATATAGAGACCCTGGAAATCCTGTCATAACCATTTTCATCTCAGGGGTAGAAATTTCAAATGTTTTGGTTGATTTGGGAGCAGTAATTAATGTGATGACAGTTCATACAATGGACAAATTAGCTCTATCAGGTATCTAATCCACAACTACAATTCTTCAACTTGCTAACTAGTCAGTAGCTGTTCTAAAAGGAGTAATCATTGATGTACCAGTTGTGATAGAATCATGGGAATTTCCAGTGGACTTCCTGATATTAGAACCAGAAACCAAAGAAATGCTTATCCACTGATTTTAGGAAGACCATGGTTGGCTACAGCAGCAGCATCTATTGATTGTCGAACCAGGGATATGGTCATTTCTAATGGAATAGATTTGAAGAAAATATCTTTGTATCCTCAGCTAAACCATCAATACACCATACAGGAAGAGTATGGGTGGATGAACTAGAGAACAATGACAATAGTGCCTTAGTAGCCATGGTAACCATCAGGGAACATCTAGGAGAATTGGAAGAAGAAATCTACTATGATACAACAGAAGACATTACCCACATCCTAATCAATGAGGATGTGATGGAGCTTGCCCAAGATTCTAACAGAGAACTTCTTACTTCTTCTCATTGTACCCTTGCAAATATCATTCCTTGTGGGGAAACCCTTTACAGAGACTTAGCCACGTTCCACATCTTGCTTCCACATTCTTGTCCCCTCAATACCATGACTCCAGTGTATGGATTAACTACATCCATGGATCAAATCACAAAATAGGTCATGATTTTACCAGGGAAAACACTTAATATCAATACTTAGTTAATAGCAAATCAGGAAGAAAAACTTATCCAACTTCTGATTTCCCATTTAGCAGCTTTTGCTTGGGAATACCAAGATATGAAGGGCATACCTCCTGAGATCTGTACCCATCATATATACACTGAGGATATTAAACCTATCAAACAACCCCAGAGAAGATTGAATCCTGCTTTTAAGGACATTGTCAAAACTGAAATAGAAAAATTACTCCAAGCAAGGTTTATATATCCAATCTCAGACAGTCAATGGGTATCACCCCTTGTCATAGTGCCTAAAAAGAATGGGAAATGGAGGGTGTGTATTGACTATAGAGAGCTAAACAAGGCTACAAAAAAGGACTATTTTCCCTTACCATTCATTGACCAAGTACTGGACAACCTTGGTGGGAGAAAGTATGTTTCTTTTTTAGATGGGTTCAGTGGGTATAACCAAATTCAAGTAGCACCTGAAGACTAGGATAAAACCACCTTCACTTTCTCTTGGGGAACTTTTGCTTATAAATTTCTTCCATTTGGACTATGTAATGCCCCAGCTACATTTCAGAGACTTGTTTTAGCTATTTTTGCTGAACTAGCTAATGAATGCATGAAGGTCTCTATGGATGACTTTACTATGTATGGGGATAATTTTGAAGAAGCTCCCACAAACCTTGAGAAGTACTAAAATGCTATGAGAAAAATCAATAATCTCTTAGCCATGAAAAGTGCTTCATGATGGTCGAAGAAGGAATTGTATTGGGACACCACATTTAAGAAAATGGAATCAAAGTGGATCAAAACAAGATAGAAATGATCACACAGTTGCCTTCACCCAAAAATCAGACAGATGTTAGAAGTTTTCTAGGTCATGTAGGCTACTATAGGAGATTCATAGAAAATTTTAGCAAAATAGTTGCCCCTCTGTTACCCTGCTTAACAAAGACACAGAATTCCTATGGACAGAAGACTGTCAATCAGCATTTGAAACCTTGAAAGAGAAGCTTACTGGAACACCAGTTTTGAGAGGACCTAATTGGACTTTACCATTTCACATACAAACTGATGCTTCAAATGAGTCCATTGGGGTAGTTTTAGGACAAAAGGAGGAAGGAGAGAGCATGCATGCCATTTATTACATCAACAAAAACCTTACATCTGTAGAAAGAAATTACACCACAACTGAAAAGGAATTATTGGCAGTCATTTATGCTATAAACAAATTTAGGCATTATATCACTGGATATAAAATATTTGTGCACACTGATCATGCATCCATCAAGTACCTAATGAATAAGCTAGTGGTGGGCGCAAGGATCATTAGGTGGTTATTGCTATTGCAGAAATTTGATATTACCATCATTGTTAATCTGGGCAAGTTTTATTTGGTTTCTGATTTTCTATCAAGATTGCATATAGGAGGAGAAAACCAACCAGTGGAGGATAGGTTCCCAGATGAACATCTTTTTGCTATCTCCTCTACTGTACCTTGGTTCACTAACATAGCTAATTTTTTAGCTACAGGCTTGTATCCATCCCATTTTACTTCAAAACAGAAAAAGCGTTTAGATAAGGAAAGCTTATCTTATAAATGGTTAAATGGATTGTTGTTTAAATGTGGTCCTGATTTCATTTTGCGCAGATGTTTGAAAACTGATGAAATTTTTGATGTATTAAGAGCATGTCATGATGAACCATCTGGTGGGTATTACTCTTCCCACAAAACTATCCACAAAATCCTGGGAGCTAGTTACTACTGGCCCTCTCTTCATAAGGATACTAGGAAGTATGTGTAGTAGTGTGACCAGTGCCAAAGAATGGGACAACCAACTTACACCCAAGAGATGTTACTGCATCCTCAAGTCATGATAGAACCATTTGAGCAGTGGGGTTTAGAATTAGTGGGACCAATTTCCCCACCATCAGCAGGCAAGGAGTATATTCTAGTATGTATAGACTATGTTACTAAATGGGCTAAAGTTCAAGCATTACAATTTGCACGAGAAGAAAAAGTTGCTGATTTCCTTTATAATAAGATTTTCTTGAGGTTTGGAGCCCCAAGATCCATAGTTTTAGACAAAGGACCTCAGTTTACTTCACAGGTAATCAGAGCATTCACAGATTTATATCAGGACAAACACAGGAAGTCTTCACCTTACCATCCTCAAGCCAATGGGTAGGTAGAGGTAACTAATAGGGAACTTGAAAATATTCTGACAAGGACCATAGCAATGAATAGAAAAGATTGGGCTAATAGATTACCTGAAGCAGTTTGGGCTTACAATACCACTTGGAAATCCATAACAAAATTTTCACCATATGAATTAGTTTATATGAAAAAGCCTATTTTTTCTATAGAATTTGAACTCCAGACACTTAAAACTACATTGGATATTGGTCTACCATTGTCCATAGCCCAACAGAACGGAATTCTTCAGCTCAATGAATTAGATGAAATCCAGACAGAGGCCATTCAACAAACAGAACTGGTTTAGTATTAAAGGAAATAGTGGCATGACCAACACATCAAGAGGAGGGCATTTCAACAAGGTGATTGGGTTCTTCTTTATGATTCTAAATTCAAGGAGTTCAAAGGGAAATTACAAACTCATTGGATTGGTCCTTATAAGATAAAGGAAGTTTTTGAAAATGGAACCGTACTATTGGAACCTATTGATGGAAGCACAAACACATTCTTAGTGAATGGCGACCGAATCACTCTATAAAAGGCCATCCACTAAAGAAGAGTTCCTCAATGATTTATGCTTTGATACAGGGGATACCTCCTCTGTCACAGTTTTGGATTAGTAAAAAAAAAAGGTTGAAAAATAGCAAATGGCGGCCTTCTACAAAAAAAAAATGGAGGAAGATGGAAACCAGTAATGACTGTCTTTCTCGACCAAGGGAATTGAAAACTAGCAAATAGCAGTTCCCTTCTTCATGCCAGTTAAGAATAATCAAGCTATAGAGGTGATCAGGTTCCAGGAGCTACTCAAACACACCTCCAGCGCTTTATAGTTAGGAGCACTTCCAGCGCTTTATAGTTAGGAGCACTTCCAGCGCTTCATAACTAGGTGCATATCTGGCGCTCCACCAATAAAGGGTTATTTATAACCATAATCAGTGGAAGGGGACCCACCTCTCCAGGCAATAAAGTAGAAATGTCAATTGATGAGGTCATCATGACTCATCCTCTACTTTATGATAGATACTTACAAAGACTACGCTGACGTCACCTAAGATACATGGATTCTCGAACTACTTAGCGAGAGCGGGAGCGAGAATGATTATAGGTTGTGTGACAATGGAGGTGATTGACGTCATCTCATGCCACACAAAGCTGCTCAGGTGCCACGTCACGTCTAGTCTCATCAACACTGCAGCATCTCAGCCAAGTACATTGCGCCTCATCATTAAAAATGGTTCAGGTAATTTTATCTTCATTAAGCATTAAATAGCAACTATCTTGTCTTTCTATTTTTGGGTGCCGTCATTATGACACGTTCTCTTGCCATTGTTTTTCTTCCCAAATTCATGCATGCCACAATCTTTGTTGTACTGTCACCATGCCTACGGAGTGTCCCATCACTCTGCTTCATTTATGATCACATAAACACTCCAACTGATTCCAGTCCTTTATCCATCAACCTAAGTCGTTAAGCAAATTAACAAAATAATCCTCATTTAAACTGTAACATTCCCCGAAGAACAGTGTCAGCTGAAACAGTCCTCTGGAGCCTACAAAGTGAGAAAGCGTTGTAAGCACAGAGAACAGAAAAGGAATTTAAGTATGGGGGTTAGGAAGAAATCAGAACTAGAAAATGTTACAGGCCTTTTGTAGGATGAAGCTGCAACAGACGTTCTAAGGAATGTAGGATGGTTAGAGTTTCTAGAAAAATTTGAGGGATTTTGAGAAGATATTGATGATGAATTCCTAAGGAACCTGAGGGACAATCAGACAACTGTAAGGAGAGTTCAAATCAACCTCTCTTCTACCATTATCAGTCATATTTATGGGCTTCCTGAACAAGGTGAGAGGTTCTATCATCTGAAAACCTTATATGCTGATTTGATTAAGAATTTCTCTGTTGAAGGTGAAACTACAATACAATTACATTTAAATAAAAATGAGGTTAAAGGAATTCTTAGGTCCTCACTACCAAACCCTTGGCAATTTGTAGCTATATGGCTAATGAAATATTACACATGTGATGGTCAATTTTCCTTAGTTTTAGGACCAATAATGAAAATGTTGATTTTTCTGAGGCATGGGAATGGACACCCTGAATTCTGCATAAACATTCCCAATTTCTTGTACTCTATCATTAGGGCAATTGCTGAAAGATATCAACAAAACAAGGGTCCTATGAAACATCATGACCTCATTTTTCTGATAGTGAAACACCACTTTTTGTCTCAAACTAATGGGGAAGAATTATGGAAAACATTTCTTGAACAAAATCCCCAGAGTAGAGAACTAGAGAAGGCACAATCAGAGGGTGAGGGTTCCTCCACCCAGCCAAAAGAAAAGACAAAACCTTTGACTTCCTCTACAGTTCTTCAGGAAGGAAAGAAGTTATCACTGGAGGCAACTTCAACCGCAGCCCATGTTTCTGATAAAAAGAAGAAAGACAAAGAAATTAAAGAACTTGCTCTTGAGCAAACTCCATATATGACTCGCTCAGCCCGGAGGAGAATGACTCTAGCTGATGAATCTTTCCCTAAGGAACTAACAAGGAAGAGGTCAATGCACAAAGCAAAGAAAACCCCAAAGAAAGCTGACCCTAGAGAACACTATTGGGCTGAAGAAGCATCAAATGATTCTGATGAGATCCGTCTAGTGAGAAAGAAAAGACTGAGAGAAGTTTCCCCAGAACCATCTGTCCATTTGGGTTCAAGACCAACTTCAGAACAATCCCTTGCTCCGGAGACAGAACACAGGCAAACCTTTACTATTTCCTCAGACTCTGAGGATGAGACACCCACTCTGGAGGCACTTGCCCCACCTATGCTACAAAGAAGCAAAAGAAAAAGGTAGCTCTCCCAAACGGAGAAAGATATTGCTCTCCTAGCTGAAGTGCTTCTGGGTTCCAGAACTTCTGAGAAGAAAGCTGGGCCTTCATCAGTTCCAGTACAAACAGAAGAAACCCTAGAAGAACCTTAGGACAGGGAAACTATAGGAAAAGATAAAACAGAGCTGGGTGCAGCTGATAGTGCAGGACAAATGGCTATGGAAGACCTTGGTATGCAGCAAACAGAAGAAGAAACAAGAACTTTCTCTCATCCCTCTAATCAAGAGGATATCAAGATTTCAAAAGAGCAGCAACTGTTGGAAGAAATTGATAATCTAAAATGATTACTTTGGGGGAAAAATCAAATTATTACTGACCTCAAGAACAGAATGGAAAGAGAGCTAGAGCAAAAACAAATATTTAAAAAACTACAAACAGAGCTCCAAAAGAAAGACCAAATAATTCAAGAGAGGGAAGCAGAACTGGAAGCCCAGAAGATAGAGACAGCTAAAATCATGAAGGAAAAAGAGATAGAGGCAATACAAAGTATCTCTGATCTTACCAAAGCTAGAGACAATAGTCTCATAGTAATTGCAGCATTAATTGAAAAAGTACAGAGTCAAGATAAACAATTGACTTGGGCCAACAACAAAATAGATGATCAAGAAGAGTATATTCAAGTTGGTTGGTCCAAGGGAAACTAGTGAACAAGAAGTACAAACAGATCCATATGTGGGCCCAATCCCCATTGATATTCCTAAGGCCCTGTTTTATTGGGAAAAGAGATGCAGAGAATATGAGGCTTCTAAGCCTATGCTACAACTACAGAGGGTAGTTACTGCCATGACACAAAGAGTGGAAACCTTGGAGAAAAGAGTCATTCAAATGGCCTCCATTTCTTCTAAGATTTTATCTTGCAGACCTCCAAGTGTCAATTATGCCATGTTTTTACAAGAAAGGGTCCTACAAAGAAGGTTGTCTTCAGTTCTGTCTGATCTGCCTGAGAACACAGAAACAACAGAGGGGTTCATGGAAGCCTATTCAAGGAGCTCTGATGAGGACAAAAATTTTCTGTGTGAATTATATCTACATGGATTCTGTGTTGATGATATGACCTTCCTTCTTAATTATTTTGTAGGAGACTGCCAGTTCAGAGCATTCATGTCAATGATGAGGAATCATTAGATTTGGAATGAGCGAATGGAGTCTCACCTCAAGAAGGATACAAACACAAATCTTTTCATCAGAAAAGAGTGTCCCAACGCTCAAGCTTTCAAGATCCAATTCAGGGCATATGTCTATCACCCTGATAGTAAGAACACAATTTTTCCATTATACCTAAAAAATTTACAAGTGTTCTATTGATTTTGGTCTTTTTATGAATAGTTCAGCTAATCCAGTGCTTGCAATAGCAAAGAAAAGGTGGAATATTCTGACCTCAGAGTAGAAAATGAGAGAGGTGGTCACCCCTGCAAACTTAATGTTATTTATGAGGAAGGCAAGATTAATATCCAAAATGATGGATAAGCATAAACAGGAGTGGATAGGTGGGCATTTCAGGCCACCAGTCATAATTGAACCACTCCCTGTCTCGGCAAACAGATGGAAGATGAGAAATTGCAGGACTGGTTAAAGCAGGTTGATTAGTATAGGGGAAATGGTAATACCAACCACACCACTTGGTCTACCTATGCACAAGACTACAGCTTGACTGACAGGCTACTCCACCAAAATAAATCTAGATTGTGAGAAGCAGGAGGACCTGCTAAACCTTAGGTATGGGGGGATGATGAGTGCCAATTAGTACCCATAAAATACATCTTTTTACCTCTCTTTTTTCTCCTTTCTGATCCCAACTTCTTGATGTATGTACCCAAATAGGCTAGCAAGGTTGTTCTAAATAATGATTAACTAAAGATAAATTACTTAGGATCATGATTTCTGATTAAAGGATTAATGTGCATGGAATTGATAGAAATATACAGAAAAACTTCTCTTCTTGAATCAACAGGTGTAGATGCTCAGGATGGCAATTTTGTACATCTCCAGAGGTAGTCCTAAATATCTCCAGAGACTACCAAAATCTCACGATAGCAGAAGTTTTGAAGTAAGAGGAAGTGAAGTAAGAGGAAGAGCATCTCCGAAGCCAAGCAAGAAGGCCGCAATTATATCTCTAGAGCAACAGACATATCTCTAGAGCTGCAGATAGAGACATACATCTCTGGCACCTCTTCAGAACAGGGTAGATTTCCAACACAGTTGTCAATCAGGCACTTACAGCAGCAATTGTGATACCCCCTTTTTATTACTCAAATCATAACCTAAGTAATTAAGGGTCATCTTTAGTTAACTGCTGAGAGTTTTTATCTCTTTTAAGTTTTTGCATGAGTTACTAATGAAACTAATTTAATATCCATATTTTCAGGGCCTCGCTGCCCAAATGTATTAAAACTCAAACTTAGAATTCAGAGTGGACTTCTGTTCCACTCATTCTATTCTTATTGCATGATTATTTTTCATAGTTAGACAACTAGTATAATAAAGAGATGGATGTCATCTCATAGAAGAACTAGTAGATAAGATGAGTGATATGTCATCACTCATTTGATATATATATTTACTGAAGCAGTAGAAAAATGACAAATTATTGTTTTTGTGTAATTTGAATTAAGATATTAATATTCTAATGAATGTAGAGCAAATGGAATTGGACCAAATCTAGTTGTGATCTTATTCTCTAGTATTGATTCTTTACTGTAGCCTTCAGCCCTAAGGGTGTGGAGCAAGGGCCCACTCTCACCACCAAGGCAGAAGGCTAGTACCACTATTTTGTTGTTTCAAATTTTGCTTTATAGAATACTTACTGATTTTGATAGACAGATGCATGTTGCAGTTGTAGATTTGCTTTGAGTAATTTACTGTTCAATTCTATTTCCAGCATTCTTTGAATTCATTTCGTAAGCAGATAGATCAATCTCTTTAAATTAGTGAAAGCTATTAGAATTAGCTAGAGAAAACTAGTAACTATAGAATCCCTATTTGTAGATAGCCGAGGACACATCCCTGGATTTTGACATCCGAAATATGATTAAATGATGAGGTACAATGACACCTTATCAGTCTGGTTCTTGGTAACTCCTTTATGAATTTGCATAAAAAATATTGTGTCAATTCTGAGATCTTGTCAATGTTTATAGTAGTCATGTTAGACTTAGGTGAGTATAAAGATTGTGTGAGAGAAATGTCTAGGTCCTTGATTAGGGCAGAATGGAGAGTAGGGCTAGATAAAATTTTGTAGTCAGTGATTCTTGGTCTTAGCTTTCCTACAACTTCTAGGATTTGGCCGGTGGTTATTCCATCTTACAATGGTAAAAGTTGGGCCCCATTTATTATCCCTATGGTGGGAGAGAATGAGGAGGCACTGAGGAATGAAGCTTGGTGGGGTCTAGGTATTTTGAAGATTGTTGCAGGGCTGGCCGATTCTGGAGGCACTAACTGGTCGATGGAGGTGGCTTCGTAGATCTTAGAAGAGGAGGATTTGGGTGGTGGTGGGGGGCTTGAAGTATGATGTATGATCACAACTTGTAATTAGCCTAGCATAGTTTGACATCCAACATTTACTGCCTTTCTGGCATAAAAAAATAAGCTGGTTATGTATATAATGAAAAATTGCAAGGTATGTGGAACACACTTCCTACACCAATCTAATGAGGGGAATAGTGTGCAAATTCTTTTAAATCCTTACAATTATAGTTATGTCATGTGTTTAACATAGATACTACAACAGAAAACACAATACAAGAATACAAGATAGACACAAGATATATCGTGGGGAAAACCTTTTCAGGTGAAAAACCCCACACTCCAAAACCTGCACAATGTATTATCAAAACAAGATTGTTTACAACACACTTGCAATGCAAGTTCTTCTAGGAGTCTACAAATGTCATTTCTGGAGTAATTTTGGTAGCATAACAATCCCTGTACAAACACTGTACAACTACTACTCCAAAACACCTCAATATATAGAGTTACAAAGCATAAACAAGAAGCTTCTAGAGATGGGCATTCATCTTGGCCACATGGCCCATTTCACACACCTGAGGACACTTGTACAACATGAATACACTCCTTACATCTGTCATACATGGTATATTTGACTTCCCAAGAATGGAGTGCTCTAGGCCAAAAATACGCAATGACAGATGCTCTAATGCATCTTACAGCTGTCATAAAAATCTGCAACATAACAACACTTAATGTTGTAAGAGAATCCATCATACACGACTAAGAAAATCATATTCATCTTACAACATGTCATAACCCAACTTGGGCACCCAGAGATGCCTTATCCACATGCAAATATTCTCTTTGACACTTGTCTTCACTTGTAATAGTAATATCTATACATGGCTCTTACATGTCATAGATTCTATCATACAAAATAACTCCTCTGTCATAACAAAAGATGCCGACACATGGCATATTAGTGCCACCTCAAATGGGACACTTAAATCCACATGTGTTTGACTTGACCATCCATGTCATATTACAAGTAGGATGACATGTCACAATGCCACCTTATACTAAATGACAAAACAAGATGTGCAAGTAAATACAAAATTAGGCAAATAAATAAATAAATAATCTAATAATCAATGGTAAGAATTGCAAGGTTGAGACACCTTAATTCCCAACATTCTCCCACTTGTCAGACACCTTGCAAGAGCCAATAGGAAGATAAGATTTAACTGCTGGAGGCCAAGAGGCCCATAGACTCCAAACACCATCTAAACTTGTTTGTGCCCACAGGTTTTGTCAATGCATCTACAACATTCTTCAAAGTGTCAACCTTCTCCAACATTTCCTTCCCATCTTCTACCATATCATGAAAAAAATGATACTAAACATCAATGTGCTTTGTTCTGGCATGGAAAGTAGGATTCTTTGCTAAGCAAATCACACTTTGACTATCACAACATATAGTAATTTGTCCTGCATCAAAACCAACATTTGAACACAACCTAAGTCAAATGGCTACCTTACAAGCATGAGTTTCTTCCATGTACTTGGATTCTATCATGGACAAAGCAACCACAGGTTGTCGCTTACTCATCCAACTAATATCACCACCAAACATAGTAAACACATAAGCACTGGTGGATCTCCTACTATTAATGTCACCTGCCCAATCAGAATCCACAAATCCATGAATACTCACATAATGTTGAGGTCCTATAGGATAACAATGATAACATAAGGAATACTTGGAAGTACCCCTCAAATATCTGAACACTCTCTTCACTGCATCCCAATGTACCTATCTAGGATTAGCCATAAACTGACTAAGGACTCCCACTACTTGGGCAATGTTTGGTCTTGTACAGACCATAGCGTACATCAAGTTGCCAACTGCACTAGCATAAGATACTCTACTCATATCCTCCATCTCAGAAGGAGACTTTGGACAATCATCAATAGATAACTTTGTCCCCATCAAAACAGGAACAGTCAACGGTCTGCAATCCACCATACTAAATCTCTCCAACACAGTGTTAACATACTTACTCTAGCCTAACTGGAAGGAAGCTAGGTGTGAGGAAATCGCTTCCTACACTAATCTAATGAGGAGAGGGCTATGCAAATTCAAATTAATCCTTATAACTATAGCAACATAGAACATCTAACAGAGATATTTGTAGAAATACACATGAACCAAAAAGAAGATAGAAGAAGAGAGACAAAGATTTATGGTGGGGAAAACCCTTATCGGGTAAAAAACCCCACACTCAGAAACCTGCACAATGTATTAACAAATCTGAAAGTTGTTTACAATACACTTGCAATGCAAGCTTCAATGGTCTTCGACACTCATGTCTGGAGTCAATCTGGTAGCATAATAGTACCTGTAAACTTGTGATACAAACTCCATCTCCAAGCACCTGCTTATATAGAAAATACAAGGCAATATTGGACCTATCTTGGGATGGGCGCCCAACATGGCTTCATGGACCAAAACCCATGCCTAAGGACACTTGGTCAACATTGTAGGCACACTTGTCCACATCTCCCATCCCAAAGAGGTTGCCTATTTCCAAAACGGGCTATGACAGATGCTCTTACGACACTTACGACTGTCATAGAATTTGTCATAGCGGTTACAACTTACAGCTGTAAGAGAATCTATCATATACATGTTATAAATAGCATATTCTCTTACAACATGTCATAGTCCACCTTGGGGAACCCAAATATGCCTTATTCAAAGATTCTTCATGATACATGTCCTTACTGTTAGATCTAGGGCACACAACTAAGAGGGGGGGTGAATCAGTTGTACAAAAACTTGCTTCCAATTCAAACACTTAAATCCTCTTGTTATGTAATAGCATATCAATTAATCACTCATGAAAGCATAAAGCATAAACACTAGAGCATATACACATCAACACATGAGACACCAAGATTTTGACATGGAAAACCTGGTCAAGGGAAAAACCATGGGGTGATTAACCCAAGGATTATTCTCTGTTAAAAGAATAAGAAAAATAGATGGAACATGCCAATTAGGGCTCACTACCTGAGCACACTGCCTACAAGAGACACACTATCTACAAAGTAACAAGTATTACAAACTTGAACTGGAGATTGACATCTTTACCATGTCTGGATCAGTTCCATTTAAGCCCGAAAACTCATGCTCTTCCTTTCGCTCTTCTTCGCTATGCCACACTCATCCACACCAAGACACACTTCAAAATAAATTCACAATCCCTTATTTATACAAGGCATCGACTTAGGAACAATCATCTTATTATTCGTAAGACGTGTAATACATCTGGTCAGCCAGTCTCAAGAAGAACACCAATATTCATGGTTATTCTTCAAATGCAAACTCTAACTTCAATGCGGACCACCAATAAGAATTGTACATGATCCAAGGATCACCAAAACCTTTCCTAAGTCATCAAGAACATCCACACTTTATCAGCTTACTAGAATTCTTCTGTTCTTCATCCGGAACTTCAAGAACACAGTCTGCCATCACTGTCATAATGAAAAAGATGCTTCTGGACCTCCAAACCATGAACAAATCTATTTGTCACTTCACACGAACTTCTTAAACACTCTCTCCAATCCATAGAATGAGATAATGCAATTCCAGAGCTCACCAGACCAATCTGTGACACTCTGTCACCACTGAACACCTGCCAGAACTGGTTCTACTTGAGCGATCATAACTTCTTCAGATATTCATGTGGACCTCTAAAATCTTGATTGGAGCATCTCAAGACTCATATCTACAAACCCTTTAAACCACATCCTCTTATCCTCAACCTATTGAGGACTTTTGCCTTCTTCTTATCACTGTTCTTCACTATTCCTGATTGAGACTAATAACCTCAGTATCCTCAGCACACAGCTCATTCAATCCTTCTCATTAATGCAATATGAGTATGTTGACATCAATGACAACACTGGTTATCCTCATACTTGCAACAATCTCCCCCTTTGTCATTGATGGCAACATATGATGTGAAAAACCATCAAGACAAGAACTTCTCATTTCTATCATAGCTCCCCTTATTAGCAACAACTCTTCACATGTCTTCTCTTCCTTTACTGCTCCCCCTTTGATCATCAACCACTTGTTTTTCACATGTCTTCTCTCTCCCTTTGACATCAATGGCAAAGGGCTCATACTTGCAATTCTAACACATCAGAATCATATCAGCTGCTCCCCCTTAGTAGTAGCTCCCCATCATCAATCCGGATCACAAGATATGACTGTGATATCCACTAGACTGATGCACATCAGCGCATCCTAGTTCATCACCGGAGGGGCAATAACCCCTAACTTCTCCCTGAGATACTCAAAAGAGTCCTTGGGAAGAGGTTTAGTAAAAATATCTGCAGTTGATCCTTGGAGAGCACATACTCCAATCTGACTTCACCCTTGTTCACTTGCTCTCTCAGAAAGTAAAACTTGATAGATATATGTTTAGTCTTAGAATGCAACACCAGATTCTTAGAAATATTTATTGCACTTGAATTATCATAGAAAATTGTGATAGGCTCCTCATATTCTACTTGAATATCTCCTAGCATTTGCTTCATCCACAAAAGTTGAGTGCAACTTCCTGCTGCTGCAATGTATTCTGCTTCAGTTGTAGACAGGGATATTGCCTCTTGTTTCTTGCTTAGCCAAGAAACCAACCTTTTTCCCAAAATGAATGCTCCTCCACTTGTACTCTTGCTATCATCCACATCTCCTGCCCAATCTACATCTGTATATGCATGAAGAGAAAAATTATGATCTCTAGGATACCATAGACCATACTCAACTGTTCCTTTTAAGTACCTAAAAATTTTTTTGATTGCCATGACATGAGATTCCCTAGGATCAGCCTGGAATCTCGCCACAAGACCAACAACCTACATTATATCTGGTCTAATCTGAGTGAGATACAATAATCCTCCAATCATTGATCTGTACTTGGTCTGATCTGTCTTAGGAGAGTCATCACCTTTGCTCAACTTACATCCGGTTGCCATGGGAGTGTTCATTGGCTTTGAATCTTCCATTCCAAATTTCCTCAACAATTCTTTCACATATTTAGTCTGAGAGATAAAGATTCCTTTCCTTGACTGAGTAATTTGCAAACCCAAGAAGAAATTCATTTCACCGAGCATTGGCATTTCAAACTCACTTTTCATTTGATTTGCAAAGGTTTTACACATACTGTCTCTTCCTCCAAAGATGATATCATCAACAAATACTTCAACAATCAAGATGTTTTCATGATCAATTTTGAAATATAGGTTACTATCAGCAATACCTTTGTTGAACCCAATCTTCAAAAGATGTTTGTCCAGCGTTTCATACCATGCTCTTGGAGCTTGCTTTAGACCATACAGTACCTTCTTTAATTTGTAGACCATATCACCATGCTCAGATAACTGAAATCCATCCAGTTGTTCAATGTACACCTCTTCTTCTAAGTCACCATTCAGAAAAGCAGATTTGACATCCATCTGATACACTTTGAAATTTTTGAAGGTAGCAAATGCAAGAAATAGTCTGACTACTTCAATTCTTGCCAGCAAAGGTTTCCTCAAAATCAATCCCTTCTATTTGAGAGTAGCCTTTGCATACTAATCTGGCCATATTTCTGATTACTTCACCAACTTCATTTAGTTTGTTCCGGAAGACCCATTTGGTTCCAATCACATTCTTGTTTCTAGGTCTGGAAATAAGATCCCAAGTGTGATTTTTTTCAATTTGCATTAACTCTTCTTCCATTTCTTTGGTCCAATTTTCATCATTGCAGGTTTCATTTATTGTCTTAGGTTCAATCTTTGAAATCAAACAAGATTCATCTAAATTTTGAGCAACAATCCTTCTAGTTTGCACACCTTTGCTTTTGTCACCTATGATTTGATCTTCAGAGTGGTTCAGTCTTACATACCTTGGAACTTTGGGAGTTTTTTGCACTTATGCTTCTTGATCATGCTCATTCAGACCTGTCTCTTCTTCCTGATTTACTGGATTACTCTGAATCTGACTTTTAGGAGAGGATGGAGCTTCTTGAACCAGAACATCATTTTGATCATCTTCATCATACTCATAAAATCTTGAGTGCTTCTCAATACCTTCATCAACCTTCACATTTGTACTTTCTATTATCTTTCTCAGTCTCTTATTGTAACACCGGTATGCTTTGCTTTGAGTGGAGTAACCCAAGAAAATTCCTTCATCACTTCTAGCATCAAACTTTCCTAGATCTTCATCTCTTTTAATGTAACACTTGCTACCAAATACTCTGAAATATCTCACAGTAGGAGTGATGCCAAACCAAAGTTTATAAGGAGTCTTACCGGTATTGCTTCTAATTTGAACTCGATTGAGAGTGTAGACTGCAGTGCTGACAGCTTCTTTCCAAAACATCTGGGGAACATTTGCTTCCATCATCATTGTCTTGGATGCTTCCTGGATGGTCTGGTTCTTTCTCTCAACTACTCCATTCTGCTATGGAGTCCTAGGGGCAGATAACTGTCTCTTTATACCATGCTTCTCATAAAAATCTATGAATTCACCGGATGTGAATTCACCACCTCTATCAGACCTCAGACATTTCAGTTTTAATCTGGTTTGATTCTCTACCATAGCCTTGAAGATTTTGAACTTCTCAAACACTTTTGATTTCTCTTTCAGAAAGGTAACCCACATCATCTGGGAATAGTCATTAATCAGTAACATGAAGTATCTATCACCTTGCATACTCTTGATTCTTGTCGGACCACATAGATTAGTATGAACTAACTCCAATAATCCAGTAGAGGACTGATCCTTGTTTTTGAATGAGACTCTACTCTGTTTACCCAGCTGACATTCTTTTCACAAACTATTTGTAGCTTTTACCAATTTTGAAAGATCTCTTACAGCCTGAGTATTGCTTATCTTGATGATGTTATCAAAATTTACATGACACATCCTTCTATGCCATAACCAACTCTGATCAACTTGAACAAATAGACAACTTTTATCAGAACCAACCAAGTGGAAGATATTACCTTTAGTTTGAGTACCGGATGCAATCTCTATTCTGGATCTTTCAAGGATTTTGCATTTTCCATCCTTGAATTAGAGATCATAGCCTTTGTCCACCAACTGTCCAACACTGAGAAGATTGTGCTTCAAGCCTTCAACATATAGCACATTACCAGTTTTGTTTCTTCCATTAAAAGAAATAGTTCCTCTTCCTCTGATTCTACCAGTAGAATTATCACCAAACTTTACCACTCCTTCATACCTTTCCAAATCTAAGAACTTGTTCTTGTCACCTGTCATATGGTGAGAGCATCCACTGTCAATAACCCAATCATTCTTTTCTTCAACTTGGGTAGCCAAAGCTCTTTCTACAACCTTATGATTGACAGATTCAGAGGATATTGGATCTTCTTCCTTGATGGCAATAAACACCCATTCATTTCTGGATTTGTTTCCTATCTCTGATTCATCACCTGTTACTCCTTCATTATCATCTTCTTCATGAACATAATAACAATTCTTTTGGAACCTTTGTCTGTTAGAATTTGACCTTGTAGATCTTTCTGGACATCTTGAGGCAAAATGACCAATCTTATTGCAGTTGAAGCACTTAAAGGGTAATTTTCCTTCATACTTACCAGATCCTCTTGGCAGTCTCTTTGCAAAGAGGGCTTCAAGTTGAGTTGTTTCTTCTTCTTCCACTTCCATGTCTCTTCTTGTTTGATCATACTATGACAGCTTCCTTGAAGAGTTTTCTCCTGGAACAAATCTTTGTTTACCTTTCACAGAGGCACTGACTTTGAATGCAGATTCAATCTTGGGGGGGTCATCTCTAAACTTGGTCATTTCAAATGTAGCCAGTTTGCCAGCCAATTGGTCTCTTGTGACAATTGCATGGGCTCTGAATTCATCAATGGCAGTAACCTTGATTTTGTAGATAGCAGGAAGAGATTTGAGAATTTTGCCAACAATCTCATTTTCATCCAAAACTCCACCAGCATTCCTGATTCCACATACCAGCTCATTTACTCTTGGCATAAAGGTAGTAATATTTTCATCATCTCTCATTTTCAGTCTTTCAAATTTCCCTTTGAGACTCTGCAACCTTGCACTCTTAACATACTCATCTCCTTCATGAAGAAGTTCCAGTTTAATCCAGATCTCATAGGCAGTTGGTAGGTCAGTAACATTTGAAAGCTCTGAGTTAGTTAATGCACTTGGAAGAGCCTCTTTGGTCCGCAGATTGTTTTCAGCATCTGTGATTTCATTTAGAGTTGTCGGACCACCCTGTGGAGGTGTATATGCTTTTGTGACCATGGACAAGTACGCCTTTCCCATACACTCCAAGTGACATTTCACGCGGCCTTTCCAAAGAGTGAAGTTGGTTCCATCAAACTTCAGACTGTCCTTCTTGTATGATGACATCCTGGATCTCCTCAAGCGGTTAAGCTCTTTTTAGAGGAACTTAGCTCTGATACCAATTGTTAGATCTAGGGCACACAACTAAGAGGGGGGCGAATCAGTTGTACAAAAACTTGCTTCCAATTCAAACACTTAAATCCTCTTGTTATTTAATAGCATATCAATTAATCACTCATGAAAACATAAAGTATAAACACTGGAGCATATACACATCAACACATGAGACACCAAGATTTTGATGTGGAAAACCCGGTCAAGGGAAAAACCACGGGGTGATTAACCCAAGGATTATTCTCTGTTAGAAGAATAAGAAAAATAGATGGCACATGCCAATTAGGGCTCACTGCCCAAGCACACTGCTCACAAGAGGCACACTGCCTACAAGAGACACACTGTCTACAAAGTAACAAGTATTACAAATTTGAACTGGAGATTGACATCTTTACCATGTCTGGATCAGTTCCATTTAAGCCTGAAAACTCCTACTCTGCCTTTCACTCTTCTTCGCTATGCCACACTCATCCACACCAAGACACACTTCAAAATAAATTCACAATCCCTTATTTATACAAGGCATCGACTTAGGAACAATCATCTAAGTCGGCAAGCACCTATAAGATTATTTGCAAGACGTGTAATACATCCGGTCGGCCAATCTCAAGAAGAACACTAATATCCATGGTTATTCTTCAAATGCAAACTCTAACTTCAATGTGGACCGCCAATAAGAATTGTACATGATCCAAGGATCACCAAAACCTTTCCTGAGTCATCAAGAACATCCACACTTTATCAACTTACTGGAATTCTTCAGTTATTCATCCAAAACTTCAAGAACACAGTTTGCCATCACTATCATAATGAAAAAGATGCTTCTGAACCTCCAAAACATGAACAAATCTAGTTGTCACTTCACACGAACTTCTTAAACACTCTCTCCAATCCATAGAATGAGATAATGCAATTCCGGAGCTCACCGGACCAATCTGTGACACTCTGTCACCACTGAACACCTGCCAGAACTAGTTCTACTTGAGCGATCATAACTTCTTTAGATATTCATGAGGACCTCTGAAATCTTGACTAGAGCATCTCAAGACTCATATCTACAAACCCTTTAAACTGCATCCTCTTATCCTCAACCTATTGAGGACTTTTGCCTTCTTCTTATCACTGTTCTTCACTGTTCCTGATTGAGACTAATAGCCTCAGTATCCTCAGCACACAGCTCATTCAATCCTTCTCATTAATGTAATATGAGTATGTTGACATCAATGACAACACTGGTTATCCTCATACTTGCAACACTTACCTGTCTTACAAACTTCTATTTCTGACTATTACATGTCATAGATTATGTCATAGGAATCTGTCATAACCGTTTCGGTCAATATTCCCTTACACAACATGGAAGATGCTAACACATGGAAAAATACTCCTACCACAAAGTGGGATGCCTATCTCCTCATGTGAGGACAAAATTACAAGTTGTCATATTCCATGTAGGATTGACACATCACCGTGCCACATCCCACAATATGACAATATGGAATTTACAAATATTTACAACATAGGCAATTAATTAATAAATACAAACATAATAAATGCAAGGAATTACCAAGGTTGAGACACCTTAATTCCCAACACTAAACAAAGTTTTCTATTGGCTCTTTCTCTTCTAATATCCATCCCTAGAATGTACCTGGCTACCCCTAAATTTTTTTATTTCAAACTGTGCTGACAACTGAGACTTCAAATTAGAAATCAAACCTTTACCATTCCCGATTAGTAACATATCATCAACATACAATGCTATAATGAGAATCCGATCATTGTAAAATTTGAAATACACACAATGATCTGATTTCGATCTCAGAAATCCAATACTCAACACAAAGGCATCAAACTTTTGGCACCACATCCTAGGAGACTATTTCAAACCATACAAAGACTTCTTTAACTTGCAAACCAGATTTTCTTTACCTTTCACCATGTAGTGCTCTGGCTGTGACATGTAGATTTCTTCCTCCAAATCATCATGAAGGAAAGTTGTCTTAACATCCATTTGTTCCACTTCTAAGTCAAATGTTGTTGTAAGAGATAACAGGAACCGAATAGATGTCAGCTTTGCAACGAGAGAGAAAATCTCACCATAATCAATTCCCTCTACTTATGAATACCCCTTCACAACCAATCTAGCCTTATACTTCTCAACATTGCCATCTACACCAAATTTATTCTTGAACACCCATTTGCATCCAATAGGTTTCCATCCATCAGGCAAAGGCACCAAGTCCCAAGTTTTATTCTTTTCCAAAGAAGCCATCTCTTCTTCCATGGCCTCCTTCCAAGAACCTGCATCTTTCATACCCATAGCCTCTTTTACAGTTCTAGGATCATCGGTGTTATAAATCAAGGCAAAATCACAACTAGAATCAAGAAATGAATAACCAAACCTCTCAGGTTGCTTCCTAATTCGTGTGGACCTCCTCAAAAGCTGAGGTGGAGGTTCTTCTTCCTCTTCTAAACTTTCAAAGTTTCTAGAGCTCTCCTCATAATCAGGTCCAACAGGGTCTTTTGGTTTAGTTCTCAGGGGTAGTAGGAAACTGAACCACATCCTCTTTCTTTTCTTTCTCTTTTGGTTGTAAAACAACAGGAGGAGTTACCTCTCTGAAAATAACACTTTCTTAGCCATAGGATCCCAAATCTTGTACCCTTTCACACCAAAACCATAGCCAATAAAGATATACTTAACTACCTTGTTCTCCAATTTTGACCTCTTCTCCTTAGGCACATGTGCATATGCCTCACAACCAAAAACACGAAGGTGTCTCAATGAGGGCTTCTTACCAGACCACACCTCCATGGGTGTCTTATCAATGAGCATTGAAGTAGGAGACCTATTAACCAAGTAGAAAGTAATGGCTACAACTTTAGCCCAAAACTTTTGTTCGAGGCTAGCTCCACTAAGCATACTCCTAGACCTCTCCATCAATGTTATGTTCATCCTCTCTGCAACTCCATTTTTCTGAGGGGTGTATGGAGTTGTCTTATTTCTTTCAATCCCATGTTTTTTACAAAACTTATCAAACTCTACAGAACAAAACTCACCACCGTTATCAGTTCTCAAACACTTAATTTTTTTACCAGTCTGATTCTCTACAAAAGCTTTAAACTCTTTAAACTGACGAAAGACTTCATATTTGCTTCTGAGAAAATAAACCCATGTCCTTCTACTATAATCATCAATGAATGATACAAAATATAATGATTTATAAATTGAAGGAACATTCACGAGACCAAACACATCAGAATGAAGAAGATCCAACACACTAGAAGACTTGTGAGAACTAGAGTAAAACTGAACATGGTTTTGCTTTCCATATATACAATGTTCGCAAAAGTCAAACTCGAGATTACAATCATTTAACCCCTCGACGAGGTTTTTATTTTTTAGAGCTTTAAGACCCTTCTCACCAATGTGACCAAGTCTCTTATGCCACAACATTGTCTTATCAGTAGGAAGTTTCATTTCTAAAGCATGAGCACCCTTAGGTACCCAGAAAACACTACCATCAGAAGTTGAAGCAACACATTTCTTCGTTACTGGTTCCAATGATGAGGATGAAGAATCTGAAGCTCTTTTCTTCGAAACAGAAGAACTATTGCACTAAGTAGTGCATACATCCAGCTGAAACAGAGTACCTCTCTGAGTACCCTTAGCAAGAACCATAGCTCCTCTTGTCATCTTGCATCCTCCACTTGAGAAGACAACCTGCACACTTGCCTCATTCAATTTACTTACAGAGATCAGGTTTTGTGCTAAACCAAGGATGTGCATAACCCCATTGATCCCCTTCACTCATCCATCAGGGAATCGGATCAAGACTCTTCCATAGCCAACTATCTTCAAGTGAGAGTCATCACCCAGGTACACCTTCCCACCATTGAACTCTTCATACTTTGTGAACCAACATTGATGTGAGGTCATGTGGAAGGAAGCATTGGAGTTAATCAGCCACACATCTTCTAATCCATGGGTGGCCAAGGCAGCAACAAAAACATCACCATCATCTTGAGATTTGTTAGAATCTAAATCAGAGGTGTTCATCTTTTTCTTCTTCTCCTCCTTGCACTCCTTTCAGAAGTGCCCAGTTTTACCACAGTTCCAACATAGTGCCTTGGACTTTCCAAGAGATTTAGATCTCCCATGGGAATTGGATTTGCCCTTTTCATCTTTCTTGTCCTTCTTCTCGTTCTCTTTGGGTCTACCATAAACCGTAAGAGTCTCCTTAGCTGACTCAGAAGACTTTCTCTGCATTTCTTCAGATAACAATGAAGACACCAGTTCATCCATCTTGAAGGTGGTTGTAGTACTCCCAATGTCCATGACAAGGTGGTCCAGCAAGTCTAGAAAGGAACAAAGCAAGGTCATGCAATGATACTTCTCCTCCATTTTCACACCAATGGAAGTCAACTATGCAACTAACATGTTAAAGAAATTCAGGTGATCTACAACCGATCCTCCATCTTCCATCCTTAGAGAATATAGCTTCTTCCTCAGGAATAACTTGTTTACCAGGGATTTGGCCTGATAAACATCACCAAGTTTCTTCCATAGCTCTTTCGTAGTCTTCTCTTCATGAACATTTAATAGGATGAAATCAGCTAAACAGAGTCTCACAAGACCCTTAGCTTTACGATCTTTGAGATCCCAGTCTGCCTATGCCATTGCCGTTGGTTTTGTACCATAAATTGTTTCCCATAGGTCTCTATCAACAAGCATGTCTTCCATTTTAAGTTTCCACAACTCAAAATTACTGCCATTAAACTTTTCCAACTCTATTCTTCTGGATGTGCCTGCCATCTTCTTCCTGCAACAAGATTGTAGAGTACTTTGCAGAGACTCCCACTCAATCAAAGATTAGCTCAAAAAACCCCTACCCAACAACTAGGATCAAAGGTGATCAAGCTCTGATACCAACTAAAAGGAAGCAAGGTACTCGGAACACACTTCCTACACCAATCTAATGAGGGGAATAGTGTGCAAATTCTTTTAAATCCTTACAATTATAGTTATGTCATGTGTTTAACATAGAGACTAAAGCAACAAACACAACACAAGAATGCAAGAGAGACACAAGATATATCATGGGGAAAACCTTTTCAAGTGAAAAACCCCACACTCCAAAACCTGCACAATGTATTATCAAAACAAGATTGTTTACAACACACTTGCAATGCATGTTCTTCCAAGAGTCTGCAAATGTCATTTCTGGAGTAATTATGGCAGCATAATAGTACCTATACAAACACTATGCAACTACTACTCCAAAACACCTCAATATATAGAGTTACAAGGCATAAACATGAAGCTTCTAGAGATGGGCGTCCATCTTGGCCACATGGCCCATTTCGCATACTCGAGGACACTTGTACAACATGCATACACTCTCTTACATCTATCATACATGGCATATTTGACTTCCCAAGAATGGAGCGCTCCAGGCTAAAAATAGGCAATGACAAATGCTCTTACCAATCTTACAGCTATCATAAAATCTGCAACATAACAACACTTAATGTTGTAAGAGAATCCATCATACATGACTAAAAAAAACATATTCATCTTACAACATGTCATAACCCAACTTGGGTGCCCAAATATGCCTTCTCCACATGCAAAGATGCTCTTCGACACTTGTCTTCACTTGTCATAGGAATCTCTATACATGGCTCTTACACGTCATAGATTATGTCATACAAAATAACTCCTCTATCATAACACAAGATGCTGGCACATGGCATATTAGTGCCACCTCAAATGGGATGCCTAAATCCACGTGTTTGACTTGACCATCCATGTCATATTACAAGTAGGATGACATGTCACAATGCCACCTTATACTAAATGACAAAATAGGATGTGCAAGTAAATAGAAAATTAGGCAAATAAATAAATAAATAATCTAATACTAAATGCTAGGAATTGCAAGGTTGAGACACCTTAATTCCCAACATATAATACTACAGTAATATAATACAGACTTGGTTATTTTTTTAGTTTTCATTTTTTATGGGATGTGGCTCCATCTAGCCCAATTCGCCAATTAAAAAAATCCTAAAATAGTGGATTTTTAAGAAATCTCCATTCTTCTCCATATTAAAAAATGTTTAAAGGTATGAGTATGCTTTGTGGGTCCTCCTCTTATGATTATTCACTAATGTATATGAGCTAAAAGGTCACAGAGATATGACTACTCACAGAAAGTAGTCATCACAGTGATAACTTAGTATTAAAAATACTCCATCTAGTGGAAATATTTCATATAATAATAATATAGTGATAATAATTGAGAGTCAAGGTAGGTTTATAAATTATAAGGTATTACATGAACCAAGAACTTTGCCAATCATGAAAGAGGCTAGAGTATGAAAAGCCAAAGTGGTAAATTTTCAAGAAATTGTCATTCTCCCCTCATCGTCATACTAACACATGCTTGGAGGTGTTTCGTGTTTTGTAGGTCCCTTAAATTACAATTTGTTATAAGGTAAAAAGAGGAGATGATGGAATGTAAGGATTCACTAGATCAAACCCTACTTTCACTTGAACATTCAAGGACAAAGATTGAGCCAAGCCACTACAAAATGGAAGAGGGCTCAACTACAGACCTTTGTGCTCTTGTTTTTCAAGGAAAGTGTTGATCATGATGTTGATCATATACAAACATATCACCGGCCCTCCTTCTAGCGCCAATTTATGTTGATCATGATGTTGGTCATTCACAAACATAGAATAAAAGTTACACAACAACCTTTACTCATCTTGAAAGATACGATGAATTCAGAGAACTCATGATCCCAAGTCTCCGTTGATTAGGTCTTAATCTACTGACGTTACTCAGTGGTTGATGTGTGTTGCTGTTTTCCATTCAGGGGCCTTACGTATTTCTGCAAAGTTCATCATTATTCCTCCAAATATCCTGCTCTGTATGTCTGCTCTGCATAAATCTCCAACAATTCTACCTCTGCACTATGAATTCACTCAAATAATGTGCCTACAGGCTGATATTTGCATGATTTCTACCATTATTTGCAATTCTTTGCATGATATTTTCAATACTACATGCATTTAACTCAAATATGCTAAGGATTTTCAGTTACCTATGGGATGTCAGCATATTTCTCTATTCTGCTTGTTATTTATCATGATTTGCAGTTATGATGATGAATTTATGAAATTAAAAAAAGGAAAAGGGTTAAAGAATGAGATTCCCAAAACTACTTGACTTAGATCACTGATCCACATACAAGCTCCCATACATGCAATGAAAAGAAGGAAACTAGAATCATACTTCACTAGGACATTCCACAAATCTGCATGATCCAGTGCAAATCTTCAAAGGAAAAGTTCACAACAACATGTAATGAAATGAAAGCGCTTCCAGTTGAACACAGCATTCACCAGTACATATCCAGAAATCAACAGGAAGATTACGTAAAATTTACAATCAGGATGTAATTTGAAACTTCATATCCATTCAGTATGCTCAAGAACAGGTACATTTACAGTGATCTAAAGAAAGAACCTTGACATTTCAACAATTCTATCCTCATTAGTCTCAGTAATCCGATCTCCTAATTGATTCTACAGTAATCGGCCTTAATGCGCCAGATATATCGATCTATGTTTTTCCCCCTTTTTACAGCTCAGGATCTGGCTCTTATATAGAACAAATGCCAGAAAATAGTTACAATGATCCAAGGATCAGGATCCTCTCATAACAATCAACGGTCCAGATGAAAAGCACATGCTTCGCCAGTTGGCAAATGTACAGCTGGCACAGAATATTCCAGCATCTTTGATTGGATTCGGTCTCTAGCTGGCAAACAGCATATTTGACAATATCCTCCTCACTTCTGGTTCATGTTGCCTTCATGTGCAACTTTGTAATTATCAGCTTCAGCTCTAACAGCATCATGACTTCCTGCAAGTAAACAGACAAACATTAAGTTCATCATCATGTGGATAAACAACAGGAAGTAAAACGTTTTATTAAACATGCCTCAAAATGTGCAACTACAGGCAATCGGGCTCCAAATTTCTATCGCTTCATTTTCCCGCCCATTTTCTTGTATATCGGGTTCAAATATGATCATGTATGTATCGGCGTGACTACACACTGTCGGAATGACAATTTTACATTAGGCCAACGGTGAAACTTATACCGACGCCAAAAATCATGATGATGTCCATCCATCGGGAAGACATGCTCTATCGGTAGGATAACTCAAGATAAGGCCGATAGCAAGACTTAAAACTTTCGTCTGCATGATGTTTTGGAAATATGATGCTCCCCCTTCCAAATGTCCAGATGACGTCACCGTCATGTTTCGCTTCTGTATATTGGGGAAAAGAATGACATCATCATCATCATCATGTCGAAGGAAAATAGGAGGATATGAAATATGATCCTGCTGCTGAGGAAAGGAATATGATGGTGACGTCATCGTCATATTCGGGCTTCATTAAAATGCAAAAGATGACGTCACCGTCATGCTTAGTTAAGATCAGGGGATAAAGGTAATATCGGGTCACCTAAGGAAGATGATCAGGTGGTGAATGTAATATGACCCCTTTGCGGCCAAGGTAACCCTCTCGAAAGATCAGGATGATGATGATCATCAGGATATCCGAGGCTTTTGTTAAAACTTAGAACATGACGTCATCATCATATTCGCGAACCGGATCATGTTTTGGAAAATATCCTGCCGAAGGGAAATGTGATGATGATGTCATCCTGATATTTGCTTCTTCGTTTATCAGATTGGGATGACGTCATCAAGATATTAGCAAAAGGTTATATTTCTCGGCAGGAGGACATTACGAAATATCGGGTAGACAAACAAGATCATGATGATCTTGACAACATGATAGGATAAAAATATGATGACCCTCCTCATCGAATATCATGATGACGTAACCATCATATTCCATCTTCAAAGCATGAGGATGAGTTGAGGTCATCATCAGGTTAGCGCTAGGGTGATATTTAAAATATGATCATGCTAAGGAATGGAATATCACCCTCCCTTTGAAAGATCAGGATGATGACCCTCCGATAGGACTTTGACATGCGCATGCAAATATGCAGATAGTGGATTTTCTAAGCAGGGTGATATTATAATATCAGGTGATGTTATGATATCATGATGCTCATTGTTATGAA
This sequence comes from Cunninghamia lanceolata, assembly GCA_027924645.1. NCBI lineage: Eukaryota > Viridiplantae > Streptophyta > Pinopsida > Cupressales > Cupressaceae > Cunninghamia > Cunninghamia lanceolata. The sequence goes on along the minus strand of BSBN01000247.1, from coordinate 363,347 downwards.
ATATCGGGTTACCCTCAAAACATGATGCCCACGATGCACATAAGGTCATTTGACGGGTAAAGGGCACTATCACCTAAGATTGACGTCCGGATATTGGGACTGCATGATTTTTATCGGGTGATAGATCAAGATCATGATGACCTTGACAACTTAACTGAGGATATAAAAAAATGATGATCCTCTTGCGAATATCAGGTTTGACCAAAACTTTGACTGCTCATAACTCCCTCATATGGACGAATTTTCAAGTGATGTAAAAGGCAAACCTACATGGAATTTCAAGCTCTTTCTAAATATGAGGTCATAGAAACAAAATATGAACTTTGACAAACTGACCTCATGATGATGACCAACCTCATCGAATATCATGATGATGATGCACCTAACTCATTTTTACCAAACCGCCAGAAAACAAACAACACAAGCCAAGCCAAAAGTTGGGTCCCTGTTTTGCCAAGTTAAAATGGGGCGTGTTGTGTAACCACACAACAACTTGCCACCAAAGAAAACAACAAAATTCAAATAATTCAAAAGGTGAGGATAAGTTAAAACATAAATTTCCAACTCCTATTAAGCATGAGCATCCTAATCCTTTCTAACTGGTATCATGTTCATCAATGTAACAGTGAATTGATAAGGAATCAATTGGGTGCATGTGATTCATATACTCATCTTGAAAGTGAGTTGAATAAGTCAGTGACTGGTGTTAAGCTACGTAGTTTGGTTCATCCCTCATAGCCAACCGGATAGAGCCTTGCTGCCAGCAGGCGTCCATAGCCCCGGCAAGGTTATCGTTGCAATTCCCCTAAGTAGAGCCCCACTGCCAGTAAGCGTCTATAGCTCCGGTAGAGTTACTTAGATGACTTAATTTGGATTTCAGAAAATCCATTTTATTATTTTATTTATTTTATATTTTGAATTTAATTCTTAAGATATAACAGTTGTAGCCTCATGATACAAGGAATGGTCACTTGTTGAAATTAAGTTGAGAATTGCAGTGGTAGCAAGGGCAACCTTTAGATTTTTCACTTAACCCCTACACTGATATGTTTAATAAACCCAAGGCTGTTAGGTGTGTCATTGTGAGGATCACCTTGACTCAAGAAAAGTAGTACTGATGAATATGATACCACAGACCTGATCAAGAATACCTACACTGATATGAATTACAACCTATGTAAAAACTTATATTCAACTTTTGAATTCTAACAATTTATGCAGTGTTCTTAAGTAATAAGGTGCACCAGTTTTCACAACCAAAACGAAGACTCAACAACGCAAAGCACAAAGCAACCTGTACAAATGGCTAACCTACAAAAGGAAAATAAATAGAACAAGAAAGCAAAACAAGACAGCAAAACAAGCAAACTGTACAAACAACTAACCTACAAAATTATATACAAACCACTACTAGGGAAACAAAAACCAGCAAACGACCCAAATACACCTGTATTTGCATACTTCTTTTGATTGTGCAGGAGCATTAGGGTATTAGTTATGGTTCTCAACCTAGCAAATTTATCTTTATATTCTGAAAAATATTCTGCTATTCTGAATTCACTGTATTCAACAGAATAACTCTTGATGATCAGCAACTGAGGCAGCTCATCATGTTCATGATTAATCCATATGCATGTCTTATCTCCTGAATTTCCATAATCAAAATAGTATTCAACATCATTTACTGTGGAAAGGAGAAATACAACCTGGTGTATTTCTGATTCTGTTGGACATGCTTCTTCATTGGCAGTTGGTCTTCCATTTGTCATTATATTTTCACTGCTTGGCTCAGTGTCTGGTCTCTCTTCAAATTGAAGGATGTATGACTCTTGATGTATTAATTCTTCATCTTTATCCAACTTTATCCCTTCATTCTGGATGTTCAGTTTATCCTCCAGTTCAGGAAACTTCTCAATATTTTCTTCAATTTCCTGCACATCAGCATCTAAATAAATATCTTTATTATCACAACCTGATATACAGAAATTTATCATTTCTAAATCACTTGACTGTAAAGGAGAAACAACTTTCACTTGATAAGGACACTCCCCTATTTCATTCTCAAAATATTTCTGGAGTGACGTCTGATTATGCACAACAACTCCAAAGTCTTCTACATCTTCATCTTTCAGGAATTGTTCATTAAATAATTCACATCTTCTATCTATTAGAGGATCTGGTTCCATTAGGCTGCAACATTCTTGCATTTGATCATTCAATTCAACCTAGTTAGGTAGTAAATCAGCATTTATTTTCTTCTCTATGACTCCCTGAGTTACTATCATAGGAACTTCATCATCAGTAGTGAATTTAAATTGCTCTACTATCTGTTTACACTTCTCTTTACCATAGAATGACTCCAGGAAAGATGTTTCATCTTCTTTATCAAAAGTATTAGGATCAGAATCAAAAATATTATCCTGATGAGTGGTTTCTTCTCTAAAATTTTCACAAGATTCATACCTGCATACTAACTGGTCCTTACTTGTATTAGGAAGTAGAGAACTCCTATCAATCTCACCATAAAATGAATCCAGGAAAGATGTTTCCTCTTCATTACCTTCTAGAACTGATTCAGCTACTATATTTTCTAGAATCTTTTTCAACATGATCAAGCAGGCGTAACAATCTCTCTCTGAATGCTCTTCATCATGTAATCTGCACCAGCTTTCAATCAGGACATCATCAGTGGATAAACCTAATAATTGACTACACTGTATATTTCTGGACAAGTATAATTCAAAATCTTCAGAGCGATCCACTTCAGTGTCTGGATAATTAATAACTTCTGGTGCTGCATCTACTTGTTGCTCCAGAATTTCCTCATTTTCCTGGCAAATTTCAGCCCTGAACACATCCGGGAAGAATATTAGTCCTTTCAAGTATAAATCCAACCTTGTAAGGAAAGTTAAACAATTAATTTCACTGTGTTCCACAGTCTGGTGTATCCTGCAATAGGTGGATAAACCAAAGTTAGACAAACTGTGAGGGTAAAGCTGCCTACTCAAAGTTTCCTGAAATAAAGGAATGTTAACTTGACAATTGCCTTCATATACATCCATCAAAATGAGACTCTATTTTTCAATTTTTAAGGTTTTGAAATTTTAAGGAAATCCATCATATCTCAAAATAAAACTTGAAAGTCCAGAAAATCAAACTAATCTTTGATGCTTTGGGCTAGATCTTTGCAAAGGTGCAACCAAAACATCTCAGATAAGAGATATTTGCAGACATTTAACTCAAATAATGAAATATTTATGTAATATTTGCAGAAATCCAGAAATCTCTAGCTCAGGCCCTCCTTCTAGCGCCAATTTATGTTGCGTTAGAAGCGAGGGGCCTGCATAAAATGAATGATGACTAAAGCAGTGGTGTCTTTTCCAGTTCTGCCCTCCTTCTAGCGCCAATTTATGTTGTGTTAGGAGCGAGGGGCCCGCAGATATGTTTGCAAGATTTAAAGCGGGCTGATAAATAGAGGCAGGGGATATCACGTCAATTGAACAGGATTTCTTTGCTGAGAAACAGCTCATGCCCTCCTTCTAGCGCCAATTTATGTTGGTGGTGATGTTGATCATATACAAACATATCACCGGCCCTCCTTCTAGCGCCAATTTATGTTGATCATGATGTTGGTCATTCACAAACATAGAATAAAAGTTACACAACAACCTTTATTCATCTTGAAAGATACGATGAATTCAGAGAACTCATGATCCCAAGTCTCCGTTGATTAGGTCTTAATCTACTGACGTTACTCAGTGGTTGATGTGTGTTGCTGTTTTCCATTCAGGGGCCTTACGTATTTCTACAAAGTTCATCATTATTCCTCCAAATATCCTGCTCTGTATGTCTGCTCTGCATAAATCTCCAACAATTCTACCTCTGCACTGTGAATTCACTCAAATAATGTGCCTACAGGCTGATATTTGCATGATTTCTACCATTATTTGCAATTCTTTGCATGATATTTTCAATACTACATGCATTTAACTCAAATATGCTAAGGATTTTCAGTTACCTACGGGATGTCAGCATATTTCTCTGTTCTGCTTGTTATTTATCATGATTTGTAGTTATGATGATGAATTTATGAAATTAAAAAAAGGAAAAGGGTTAAAGAATGAGATTCCCAAAACTACTTGACTTAGATCACTGATCCACATACAAGCTCCCATACATGCAATGAAAAGAAGGAAACTAGAATCATACTTCACCAGGACATTCCACAAATCCGCATGATCCAGTGCAAATCTTCAAAGGAAAAGTTCACAACAACATGTAATGAAATGAAAGCGCTTCTAGTTGAACACAGCATTCACCAGTACATATCCAGAAATCAACAGGAAGATTACGTAAAATTTACAATCAGGATGTAATTTGAAACTTCATATCCATTCAGTATGCTCAAGAATAGGTACATTTACAGTGATCTGAAGAAAGAACCTTGACATTTCAACAATTCTATCCTCATTAGTCTCAGTAATCCGATCTCCTAATTGATTCTATAGTAATCGGCCTTAATGCGCCAGATATATCGATCTATGTTTTTCCCCCTTTTTACAGCTCAGGATCTGGCTCTTATATAGAACAAATGCCAGAAAACAGTTACAATGATCCAAGGATCAGGATCCTCTCATAACAATCAACGGTCCAGATGAAAAGAACATGCTTCGCCAGTTGGCAAATGTACAGCTAGCACAGAATATTCCAGCATCTTTGATTTGATTCGGTCTCCAGCTGGCAAACAGCATAATTGACAATATCCTCCTCACTTCTGGTTCATGTTGCCTTCATGTGCAACTTTGTAATTATCAGCTTCAGCTCTAACAGCATCATGACTTCCTGCAAGTAAACAGACAAACATTAAGTTCATCATCATGTGGATAAACAACAGGAAGTAAAACGTTTTATTAAACATGCCTCAAAATGTGCAGCTATAGGCAATCGGGCTCCAAATTTCTATCGCTTCATTTTCCCGCCCATTTTCTTGTATATCGGGTTCAAATATGATCATGTATGTATCGGCGTGACTACACACTGTCGGAATGACAATTTTACATTAGGCCGACGGTGAAACTTATACCGACGCCAAAAATCATGATGATGTCCATCCATCGGGAAGACATGCTCTATCGGCAGGATAACTCAAGATAAGGCCGATAGCAAGACTTAAAACTTTCGTCTGCATGATGTTTTGGAAATATGATGCTCCCCCTTCCGAATGTCTAGATGACGTCACCGTCATGTTTCGCTTCTGTATATTGGGGAAAAGAATGACATCATCATCATCATGTCGAAGGAAAATAGGAGGATATGAAATATGATCCTGCTGCTGAGGAAAGGAATATGATGGTGATGTCATCGTCATATTCGGGCTTCATTAAAATGCAAAAGATGACGTCACCGTCATGCTTAGTTAAGATCAGGGGATAAAGGTAATATCGGGTCACCTAAGGAAGATGATCAGGTGGTGAATGTAATATGACCCCTTTGCGGCCAAGGTAACCCTCTCGAAAGATCAGGATGATGATGATCATCAGGATATCCGGGGCTTTTGTTAAAACTTAGAACATGACGTCATCGTCATATTCGCGAACCGGATCATGTTTTGGAAAATATCCTACCGAAGGGAAATGTGATGATGATGTCATCCTGATATTTGCTTCTTCGTTTATCAGATTGGGATGACGTCATCAAGATATTAGCAAAAGGTCATATTTCTCGGCAGGAGGACATTACGAAATATCGGGTAGACAAACAAGATCATGATGATCTTGACAACATGATAGGATAAAAATATGATGACCCTCCTCATCGAATATCATGATGACGTAACCATCATATTCCATCTTCAAAGCATGAGGATGAGTTGAGGTCATCATCAGGTTAGCGCTAGGGTGATATTTAAAATATGATCATGCTAAGGAATGGAATATCACCCTCCCTTTGAAAGATCAGGATGATGACCCTCCGATAGGACTTTGACATGCACATGCAAATATGCAGATAGTGGATTTTCTAAGCAGGGTGATATTATAATATCAGCATGATATTATAATATCAGGTGATGTTATGATATCATGATGCTCGTTGTTATGAAATATCAGGTTACCCTCAAAACATGATGCCCACGATGCGCATAAGGTCATTTGACGGGTAAAGGGCACTATCACCTAAGATTGACGTCCGGATATTGGGACTGCATGATTTTTATCGGGTGATAGATCAAGATCATGATGACCTTGACAACTTAACTGAGGATATAAAAAAATGATGATCCTCTTGCGAATATCAGGTTTGACCAAAACTTTGACTGCTCATAACTCCCTCATATGGACGAATTTTCAGGTGATGTAAAAGGCAAACCTGCATGGAATTTCAAGCTCTTTCTAAATATGAGGTCATAGAAACAAAATATGAACTTTGACAAACTAACCTCATGATGATGACCAACCTCATCGAATATCATGATGATGATGCACTTGACTCATTTTTACCAAACCGCCAGAAAACAGACAACACAAGCCAAGCCAAAAGTTGGGTCCCTGTTTTGCCAAGTTAAAATGGGGCGTGTTGTGTAACCACACAACAGAAAGATAAGACTCAACCAAACTTTTATCAAACCCTAGGCCAAGTATGAAGGAAACCCTAACTCTAAGATAAACAACTTGAAATAGATGATCATCAACAGAAATCTAGAAACCAAAAGTACAGAGAGGATCAGTAAGATGTCATAACCTGTCTCTCAAAAGTAGAGGTGTCAGAGGACAAATTCGACAACCACCCAAGTCCAGATGTTTTAATCTTCCAAAGATCAGAACTAAAAAATGCTATAAATGATGTCAGAAACTTAGGTCCAGAAGCTTGAGGCCTTGTAGACTAGGGTGGCAACCACCCAAGTCCAGTTAGAGGAATATTCTGGCACTATTTCCAGATCCTGAAACTATAATGTCTAGGAACTGCTTCCTTGTAGCTCCATTTTTCCCAAAACATGTACTTGTAACTTGCACACGAGACAACAAGAGAGGGGTTTGGGGGTTGTGGTGTTTAGGAGCTTGCCTTAGTCAAGCCCTGGGTTAGCATTCAAGCTTTCCCAACACCGTTGTTAATGAGAGAGTGTGCTTCAATGGAGTAGAGGCTAAAGATAATCCAAATGATGAAATGATTCAAATAGCAATGATATCACTTTGGTGGTGAAGCCCTTGAGAGGATGAAAGCTCTTCAACTCACAAGGAGATGGATGATAATGTCATATCTGCAACAAATACACAATGAATGCCTTGAATGTTCTTTGCTTCAATATCATAAATTTGTGTTATCCATCTAGGTGTAAAATGAAGTCATAAACTCACTTATATATGCTTTCCTGCTAACATTTACGAATTTAAATCACAAGAGCCGACAAGGAGGAACATTTTTAAAGATCCCATGTCGACATACCAAAAATTAGCCCTGACCAATTAGGAGAGACATGGGTGGTTGGTACCCATATCTAGGGGCCTAAATTGGGTCAAGATTAAGTTAAGATAGGTCCCAGGGGTCCCAAAATGTCCTGGGTGTTGAGAAGTTTCTTTCGGGATGATCAATTATAATGTAAAATTAAGTATAAGGAAGCAAATAGGACCCAAGAGATAAACCAGGAGATAAAAAGGCATGTGGCCACTTTTTAATCCATAACATTTAGCCCCCACTTTAATGTATGTATGACTTTGTGATCCATACATGCATTAAAGTACGACCAAAGCACATCAGACACACCAAACACACCCTAAGTTTGAAGACTATCACTAGCCCCCAAGCTTAGGCAAACATATCAAGACACTTGACAGTCACATAAGACACGATGAATACAATAAGGAAGCACACAATACACAGAGAAGACATGAATATAGTCATGCAATACACAAAGAAGACATGAATAGAAGACATGATTAAGCAATTACATATATATATATATATATATGAAATTCTATCTAAAGTAAACAAGACACATGTGAAGACACGTAAAACACATAGAGCATAGGGAGGGACTCATCACCACCTAACTTTAGACTACACTGAAAACACGCAAAGAAGACACATAAAACACATGGGAGACACACGGAATACATGAGCATCGCATAGTATGTCATAGACACACTATACATATTATACATGGCAAACACGAGTGATAGGGAGAGGCTCATCACCACTATCTAAAAAATTGCCAAACACACCTGACGATTGAGCTACACTACCACAACTACCAAAGACACACTTAAGGGTGAATAGCTCAAGATCCAACCCCACCTCGCGATGAGGACTTTGTATAAAAGGATGTGTACTAGCTCAAGAGATACACCATCTTGCCTCATGATGAGGGCTTTGTAAAATGCAACCCCACCTATATCACGGAGATGCCTTATAATGAAAAGGAAGCATGTTTTCAAGATATACAACCCCACCTACATCACAGAGATGCCTTACAGTGAAAAGGAGGTATACATAATAGATAAAATACACAACCCCACCCACATCACAGAGATGCCTTATGGTGAAAAGGAAGTGTACACAAACACGCTTTGTCAGTGTAAAAGAAAATCAAGCATATAGCATTATATATGCCCCCACCTTAAGGTGGTTGATCCCACTTGCCGGTATCAAGAACATTAAGGTAGAGTGAAAACATGCAAGGGAACAAGAGCTTTCACAAAGCCCATGCCCCCAAAGGTGACATGTGCCATGATTGCTGAATGTTCCCACAAACACATCGAGATTAATTGATAAGATAATGAACATGATATAAATATTGGTTAGAAAATCTTATTCTAAGATAACAACCAAATTAATTTGTAACAACTATGCATGAAATTATATCACATAAGAGGCCAAGGCTACACTTGCGGGTTCAATACCAAGTATATCCATTGGGCTTATACTGCAGGTATCTCAAAACTGAGTGTAACAACAAGGTGAGATACAAAACAATCCAAAGTGTGTTGAAGTAGATTGAGAGTATTTGAAAAATGTTTAACATTACAAGAGATAGTACAACATGATATATCATATGGAGTGATTCTACTAGCCAAGAATTATATATATATTGACGAGGTCTATTTGTGCTTTCTTGTTGAAGGGACATATGGTCCTTATTAGTATTTATTTGTTTTCGTCATCCACTGGCTAGTAGAGCCATTGAAGAATGTAAACAATAAAAATGAGAGAGGAGACAAAGTGCCTTAGGATTACCATGTAGGATGATACCCTCAAAACACCCTCCACAATGCTATGCCCCCAAGACACAACACACAACAAAAAAAATAGAGAGGAAAAATAGAAGAATGATGAAACAAATAGGATAAGTGCACAACAGAAGCGGTCTCCTTGTATCCTTCACCTTACAATAGTGTCAAGGGTCATCCAAAGAGACCTAAGCAACATGTAACACAACATGGGGGAGCACAACACATAAGAGGAGGCCATGTAAGCAAGAAAAGGTATGCTATCACAAAGGTGGCTAAAAATGATTAGAAATACTTACCTTTTTATACAACCAAACTAGTGGTTGTCATCAAGCAAATCATCTTCCTCCCAATCCTAAATGCAAGAGGAAATGGGTATTGAAATTAAGGAACGCTAAGAGGGGGGGTGAATTAGTGTTCTACAAAACTTATTACTTTGTTCCTTTATTAATTTACCACATACATCCAAAAGAAAGAAGCATGAACACAAGAACAGAAACAACAAGATCACAACACATGAACACCAAAATTTTTATGTGGAAAACCGGTTAAGGGAAAAACCATGGTAGGGGTTAACCCACAAGAATTTATACTCTGTTAAAAGTATTACAAATGGGGAAGGCACATGCCTTTGGGCACACTTCCTAGAGCTCACTGCTCAAAGAGGCTTATTGCCTACAAATCAATTACAAAAGTTCACTGGAATGTTTGAACTGAGGAATAGTATCTAACAATGCAAGATTACAGTTTCAGTTGAGCTAAGTACACTGACTTTACACACTTCATCTCTCTCTGCCCTGCTTCACTGCTCTGTCATGATCTGGAGCTTAGATCTCTTCACTTCACACTTGATTCTGCTATATTTTGCACTTATTCCTTCATATTTGCTCATCCACATCTCAAAATGCTCAAACTCATCGATTATATATATCCGCTACATGAAATTGCATCAACTACAGTCGGCATTAATAAAAACTTAGAGACTTTTTAAGAACACTATTCTTATCAGTTGAATCCATGCACAAACATCAATGTGGACCAAAAGTTATGTATCCAAGTCACCTCACATGTTAGCCAATACTAATGGATCTCCTAAATTACTTGACCAACCACTTCTCTTCATCCACACAAGGATCAAACACCAAGTCAACCTGTTCTTCACTGGACTGAACTGTTTAACTAGAACCTGATATTCAGATGCTTGTAACTTTCAATCCCTTCATCACCGGTAGGCTAAAATCTTGGATTTAGGTAGTCCTGAGATCCCTTAACATTCCCTCAAATCTGCAGCACAATATGATTAGCTATGGAGAAATATGGACTAAGATGTATAAATCTGCACTCTGACTTCCGGTATGATCAAATGATGTAATGTGGATGTGTGAGATAGATTCAGTTGCCATCAATGACAACACTTGATATGCCTAGCAGTATATCTCTTGCCAACAATCTCCCCCTTTGGCATTGATGGCAACACTTAGTGAAAAATGACTAAGTGTTAGAACATCTCCCCCTTACTATGTATACTTAATGCTCTCCCTTAGATGAATTCCTCATTTTTCACTGCTTTTCCTCTCCCCCTTTGACATCAATGGCAAAGGCTAGGATCTGCATATCAAAATTCATGCAAAAATCTTATGTACATGGGTCAAAAATCTAAGTATACTTTCGTATATGAACACACAATCCTTAAGCCTTGTTCATCAACAAAAAGATATCACCAAAAATGTTTTTCAACTGTGACACTTCACTATCCTAGTTCTTCTTTATGCTGCCCAAAATGGATATATGCCCACTGAACAAAAATGCCTGTGATTTTGCCTTTTGAAGATCAATAGGATCACTAGTAGTAGCAGCAACTTGGGATTCTGCCAATAGATCATACATAGCTTCTAACTTGGGGGAAATCAGTCCCCAGAGCTCATCTAATCTACCCAAAACTTCAACCTTTTCCTTTTCCAAATCACTCAACTCATTCTGCAAACTCACTACTTGGCATTCTTTAGTAGTTACAGACTCAGTTAAAGGACTATAGGACTGAGAAGTGTTAGATAGTTTGAGCTCTAAGTCCTTAATCTCCTTCTCAATATCTTCAACAACTTTAGACTGATTTAGACAAAACTTATAAATCTCTGCACCTTCAGAGAGAGCATTTTGAATACTCTTTACACTGGTATCAAGCACTGATCTATCATAGCTAATTATTTTCCTTATTTTAGCGAATCTCTTCTCATTATATTTATTTTTGACTTTAACTTCTGCTAACTTCTCAAAAGTTTCAAAATAAGTACTTACAGAGTGTATCAAACTCTTCAGCTGACCAAAGGGAGAGTCAGATGAATCCTTTTGAAAGGTTGGCAAAATCTTTTCTAGAATTCTGGAGGCAAGACCAAGCAACTCACTGTCCTCAATGTGATTTTTCATAATCTCCTCTCTTGCTTTTGCTTGTGCCACAGATTCTAACTTCATCTTTTGTAGAGGGGAAAGAGTGTTAAAATTGATAGGGCATTGAATTAGCTCCAGTTCATCAAACTCAAGCTTGTCTTTCTCAAGTAATTTCTTCACTGCATCTGCAGTGTCTCTTGCCAAAAATGCAACTCCATCTTTTAGATCCTTGCCGGTACTGTCATCTTGCTTTTGCTCTTCAATATTCTCTGTTGTTTCTCCTTCTTGTTCATCCTTGTCCTTAACCTCTTTTGCTTCTTGCTCTTTATTCTTCATAGAGTCATCTTCACCAGGAGCATCTACTTCTATATTCATCTCTATATATTCTCCAGCAGATTGGTTCAGAAGAATTTGAGTGTCCTCTGGACCATCAAAATTAACTTCCCCCACCATCTCTTCATCTCCTTTATTTAGCATTTCAGCTTCCAGAGTAGAGATGTCAGCTTGTTGTTCACTTTCTTTCAACTCCTCAACATTTGGAATGGATGCATCATCAGTGTCAATTAGTTCTTCTATGACAATATTGAATTTATTTTTATCCAAATGTCACGTCTCGAACTTTCATAGACTTTACATATTTACCTCATTAGTTAATTACAAGTGAAGTTATGGAACAATAGTAGATTTACCTTGGATATGATATGTTATTCATTAAAGATTTTGTTGCCTTGGCTATATTTTTGGGCTAACTTATTGATAGTGTGATGAGTTTGATTTTTACAGGTCTTGTCGAAGGACAAGAGCATGGCTCAAGTAGAAGAGATCTAGCTTTTTGGCAAACATGTGATGGGTTCTATCTGGTTACTTCACACACTTCACATAGTTGCATATGCATAATGAAATATATTTAAATGCATTGGTGGGTGGTTAATTGTTTATGAATTATATTTAAATGGTGTTTTATATTTAAATAAGGAAAACTATGTTTGTAATTTGATTTGAATAGTAAAATATTATTTTAGGATGTTTGGAACACAATATGTTATTTGAAATTAAATAATATATATTAAATGAGATATTTTCATGCAATATTGTATTTTTTTTCTATTCTTGATTAATTAAATATTGCTTTAAATAAAATAGTTAAAATAATAATATTAAAATGGCTTTATTATATTTAGAGTTGTGAATAAAATAATTAACTAAAGATCCTGTCACCCATGCGACATGAGAATATAACAAGATATTATTATTATTTTGTTATTTTAAAAATATCAAAAATTCTCATCTTTGATTAGCTGAAAGAACATGCAAAAATGAAATTCAAACTAGAGTTCAAAATCTGATCGATCAAAATAAGGGGGAAAAAGATTGTTAAAAGAGGGGGGGATTGCATAGATTAGATACCACAAATTTGGCAGGGAGAAAAACCATGATCTAACTAAGGAAGGATAGAAGTTTTTAGGCAACAGAAATTGGAGAAGGGTTGTGACAGGAGGAAAGGAAGCAACGTCACCAGCTCATCTCCTCACCGTCGCTATCTTTTCCAAGTTCTCTTCTAGTTTTTCTACTACTGTGTTGAACGATGGATTATCATATTAAATAGGTGTCTTTTCTACCTAGTTTTGGCATCTCTTTTGTACTAAATCGACCCATGTATTATGACTGTCCTTACCTTGTATCTCTGACTGAAAACTTATCTTTCTAGTCATTGTTCTTAATCAGTCTTTCTATATTTTGATCGATTGCTTCTCCTGGCCGCTTATCTTCTTGGCCCGATCAACCCTTTGTTCTGAACCATTTAACCTTTTTCCTTTTATACTGGCTGCTGACTCACTTTCCTGAATCGATCTCTGCACATCTTTTGTTCCTTATCCAGTTCTTCTTCTTTTTGGGTCGTAGTTTTCTCTTACCGCTATCCTCTCCTCAGGCCGACCACCTAGTATTGTGCAGGTCGTCGACCATGTCCATAGCTGATTAGAGTAATTGGACTCACTCAGATCGATTACCCTCTTTTTGAAAAACTACCTGATCTCAGACATCGAACCGGACATGGATTCTGTATTTCCTAGATCTTGAATTTAAGCTAAACTAGAACCCTGTATATTACCATTTAGTCAGTTGGTAAAGAGATTTTATGACTATATTTTATGCATTTTTGTGGATTGAGATAAAAACTTAGGAAGAAAATGACCTTTGTTATATAAGGTTAGACTTCCTGTAGCTTTTGTATTTCAATTCCTTAATAGAACAACTATATAAATTATATGAATTCAAAACTAATATCTTCCTGTAGCAAAAACAACAGACCCTGTAGCTATGTATAAACTAGTTTGAAACTTATTTTCTGAAATTGAAAAGAATGTTAAGCAAAACAAATACATTGATTTAAAAACGTACTACCAAATCAGAGGACAGTAATTATTGATATTGTTTTTCCCTAGGAATGTTGAAGGACCATTTATATTTGCATATTGTTTGAAAACTGAGTTTTATTTTGTTCTTATGCACTAATTTATTTCTGAAGCAGCTCTTGTCGCCACAGTGATAGGAAGTCTGTAGTATGTTTTAGTTGTGTTTGAATAGACCTCCTGTCACAGAAATGACATGAAAGCAGAACTATGAAGTAGATTGATTATTTAAGGAAAGAATTAAACAACTAAATTAGAGGACTGCTTCATAGTATGTTTTGCATATTGATGCTTGGAAAGAAGAAAGAATGGGTTATTGTAAACTTGTACATCTGAATTATAGAAAGAAAATAGATGCTTGCATGTGCTATGTTTATTCTTCTTTAGTGTGTATTTTGGAAAGATTGCATTACAAGACGGGTGTCGAGTATGGAATAACAGGGAAGTAGGTTTTCTTTTTCAAAACCTATATGTCATTTTATGGATTAATGCTTTGGCCAAAGCTAATGAGTTGTTGAAATAGACATGTGTACCATTATAGAATGAATGGTTGATTGCCTAGTTTTTATATATATTTCCCTGCCATATCCTATTGATGAGATGCTGCATTTATGATAGTAATGCATGTAGATTGATAGGCACACACCAGATTCCACCCTACATATGTTTACAGATTGCTAGGCTCTTCGAGCAAGGTCAGGCATCCTTTAATTTGAAGGATACTGAGGAAGCGCAAGCTTCGTGGTTGGGCAGAAAAAGTGCCTGAACTATGTTCTTGTCCTTTGATTCAGTAGATGGAGGGTTGGTCGATGGCGATCGAGGACTTTTGTTAGATTTTGATGATGTTGATTACTTTATACTTCTATTATTTCAAACATTTGTAAGGCTCGATGCCGATAGTTGACACTTGTAATAGTATTGATTATTACATACTCTGTAAATGACTTCAGATGTATACATATGATTTGTAATCTTGATTGTACTTTGTACTTATGAAATGGAAAGATTATTCTAGTCTCTTGAAATATCTTAATTTCTTTCCTTATGAATGATGAATGGAAGTTATTTTACTTTACTCTAAATTACTTGCAGTAATTCTATGTTTTACTTAAGTTTTGTGTGTTGTGAAAATTGTGTACTTTACACCAACGATTTCTTCAAAATTTGCTCTATTCCTTTAACTACCTCATCCAGTTCTCCAATCATCAGCTTATTCATCCGAATTTTGCTTCTGAATTCCTCTTTGACTTCTTTGAAATTTTTATCAACTTCCCTTTTGGAGATTACCAGACACAGACTGGATAATACATGTTCCCTTAGTTCCAAGTCTTTTGCTTTGGTAGTTTCTTTTCTCATTTCTAAGATGTCTCTTAGACTCTTAGGAATCTCTGACAAAATTTCCACAAGTGCTCTGTTGAATAGATTCAGGTACTTAACACTAGCATCCTCCAAGATTTTCTTGTTAGCATCATCAAAACTGTCATAATATTTTTCTATGGGCTTCAAATTCCCATGAACAATTACTATATTCACAATGTCTTCAATTGACAAATTAGATTTTTCAACAAGTGTCTCAGTCCTTTGCCTTTTGCTTACCCTTATACTTCTGGAGGGCTTGTCTTGGGCAACCCTTGATGCTTCTTTCTTTGATTTTATGTCTCTGGGGGGCTTCTCCTTAGATACTTTAGCAACCTTAGTGCCTGAGGCCTTAAGCTCTTTAACCTCCTCATCGAAATCAGTCTTTTCTTCATCTTCCTTCTCTATACTAACATATGACCTTTTGGCCATTACCTTTGTTCTATTTCCTTCCTTACTGGTAGGTTTTTCTTTGAATTTCTCTACAATAGGAGAAGGTGATGCACCAGAAGTTGTACTAGAACTTCTAGTAGTCCTTTCTTTAGAAGTGGATTCCATCGGAACACTTCCATGTTCTCTGTCCTACTTCTCCTTCTCAGTTTTCTCTATCCTTTCTTTGTTTTGTCTCACAGCTTCTCTTGTTATGCCAATGCTTTCTACATACATTTCAACTTGCCTTTGAATCTTTTTCTTAGATTCAGGTTTCCAAAGCTCAACATGTAGTTTCACACTGAGTTCACCATATGTCCCAAATCTTTCAACTGTGGTGTCCTTTGGTTTACTCAGAAGGTGTTGAGCATACATATCCAATACTTGCTCATCAATTTCATACCCCATGGGCATGATCCACACAGTTCTTGGTTCAACTACTTCCATTAAACACAGATGTGTATCCACCATAAAATAGATTGTATCCTTGTATTTTTCAACCACAAATGTAGGGATTCTTTCCCTTGATTGCATCATGTTCTGAAAATTCTTGAAATATCCCCAAAGAGTAATCCTTTGGGCATTGGAATCGCCAATCTTGTTCAAGTGCTCTCTTATTTGTATGACAATAGTCTTATCACTGGTCCAACACATGCTTTTCTTGCTGGGTAACTCATTCATGAAATAGAAGAACAAACATAATACCAATGTAACATACTTGAATGTGTTCTTCTTGTCCTTTTTGATCTTGTTCAAGTTTTCCATCAGCTGGTTCTGCAACAACTCACACAAGTCATAGTCGGCATTCTCTCTCAACATCTGATAAGCTACATAGATAGTTGTACCAGATACAGAATTCTCCCTGTTGGAATGATATGTCTTGTATCTAATCACCATTGATGCAAATTTGACATCTGGATCAGTGACGTCATTTATTGTCATTGCCCTTTTGTCAAACCTTGAACCGATAGCATCAGTTACAGTTTGATTCTTTACTAACTTCAACATTGGTAGTCCACTGGATGATTTCAACCCTGTCATGGCCTTGATGGTGTCCTTGGTGATCTTGAAGGGTTTCATTAACCACATAAACTCATCATGCATCTGACTCAGCACATACTGGACCCACTCATCTTCATCGAAGGATGGAAACCCTATAATCTAAATGAAATGTTTATCTTGTAGTGCCTTATACTCAGGTTTAAGGTCATGAATTTCATCTGTCAGATGATTCTTGAACAAATCTACTAACTTCAAGTCCCCCAACTCATCTATGCTAGCATGAATATAATCCCTAATATCTTCAACATGCAACACACCATACGAAACACTTGAAAAGGCACCTAACAAATGGACCTCTACTAATTTGTGTGGATGATTTTTAAACTTTGGCCTAGGTCGCTCAGTGATATCCACAACCAAAGGTGTAGCCATTTAAAAAAGATCACAAGTTCAAAGCTTAGTAGAACAAATACCTTTTTCTCCACAGGATTGGGGTTAGCTAATGAATTTGCCTGTCGCACTTCGAATCTTTGAAATCTTAGCTCAAGCACTCTTTTTCTTGTTTTATTCAAATGCAAATTCAAATATTAAATGAATGACTTTTTATGCTCTGCAAAACCTAATTCGCCATTGTAATAAATGCTCTACCCTAATACATCTAGTTACACTGTTTCTGCATATAGTCAATCTTCAATTGCTCCGTAATCAATCGCATTAGCTTCTTTTCTTCCAAAATTTGTTTCAACAGATCTGTAATAGGCTTCTTTATCTTCATTCATCATGCTAGATTTAGGCACCCACTTACTAGCAGGGGGAATTATATTTTCAAGGGGACTCCTATTTCAATTCATGGAGGAATTATCAGCAGTGGATTCTGGTGCGGACCCATCACCATCATTCATTTCACCTTTATTCACCCATGTTTTGTTCATTTCATTCTGGATCTCATTCACATCTACTTTACCCTTGCCTTTATCTTGTTTTTGCATGTTTTGGTTTATGTTCACCGGACCTTTTCTATCATCATTCCTACTTTTGCAAAATCTTGCAATATGACCGGATCTGTTGTAGTTGAAACACACAATCTTATTTTTTTGATAATTACATGTTGGAGCAGGTTTAGATCTACATTGCATTGTAATATGTCCAAACTTATTGCAAGTAAATTATCTTCCATTGAACACTTGTTTGTTCTTAGGAGGATTCCTTGATCCACTTCTGCATTCCTCAGCCTTATGACCTATCTTTTTGCAATTAAAGCATTGACCAGAGAAAGATGATGTATTTTGATTTACTTGACTTCTACATTGATTATCTCTATGACCATACTTATTGCATTTGAAGCAATTGCCATTGAAAGATGGATACCTTTGAGCATTAGGTTGTCTTACCAGAGGTCTTTTAGGATTCCTTCTTTGATTTCTTGCTTCAAGATTTCTTTGACTGGATCTAGAGATTTCACCTTTCTCAAATCCTAGACCATGCTTATCATCTGCCTTCTTCTGACTCTCAAGTAGCACCTCAAGTTTGGCTAATCTTATCTTAAACTTTTCTTTGTACTCATTTGCAACTTCTAGGTCATGTTTGAGAATGACAATTTGTCTTTCAAGTTGATCCTCATTATCCCTAGTTTCTTGTAGATCAGATTCTAGATGACCAATTATTCTGTCCAATCTACAACACTCTTCTGTTCTTTCTTTCAGAGATTGATTCAGTTTTTCGTCAATCTTCTTCCTTTCCTCAATTTCATTGGTTATTCTCATCACCCCAGATTCCATTTCATGTTTTAGGACAACAACTTCTTTTGCTAACTTTTCACATTCCTTTGTCTTCTCCTTTAGGGCCTGATCCATGTCATTGTCTTCATTTTGATTTGCTAGCTGAAGAAGTAGCTCCTTCCTCTTTTCATTAGATTTGCTCAGTTGTCCTTTTAAGGTCTCAATGAAATCTTCAACATCTTTAAGGTTCTCTTGCAAATCTCTGATTTCTGCTTTGGACAGGTCAAGATCATCTAAGGCTACTTGAAGTTGTTGATTGATACCATCAGAGTGCTTGAATGAACCCATTGAAAACACCTTCCCAGATCTTCCTCAAGCTATTAAACTTCTTCTAAGGAACTTGGCTCTGATACGAATTTGTGAAATTAAGGAACACTAAGAGGGGGGGTGAATCAGTGTTCTGCAAAACTTATTACTTTGTTCCTTTATTAATTTACCACATACATCCAAAAGAAAGAAGCATGAACACAAGAGTAGAAACAACAAGATCATAACACATGAACACCAGGATTTTTACATGGAAACCCGGTTAAGGGAAAAACCATGGTGGGGGTTAAACCACAAGAATTTATACTCTATTTATAAAAGTATTACAAATGGGGAAGGCACATGCCTTGCGGTACACTGCCCAGAGCTCACTGCTCAAAGAGGGTCACTGCCTACAAATCAATTACAAAAGTTCACTAGAATGTTTGAATTGAGGAATAGCATCTAACAATGCAAGATTACAGTTCTGGTTGAGCTCAGTACACTAACTTTACCAACTTCATCTCTCTCTGCCCTGCTTCACTGCTCTGTCATGATCTGAAGCTTAGATCTCTTCACTTCGCACTTGATTCTACTATATTTCACACTTATTCCTTCATATTCACTCATCCACACCTCAAAATACTCAAACTCATTCATTATGTATATCCACTTCATGAAATTGCATCAACTGCAGTCAGCCTTAAGAAAAACTTAGACTTTTTAAGAACACTATTCTGTTGACTGAATCCATGCACAAACATCAATGTAGACCAAAACTTATGTATCCAAGTCACCTCACATGTCGACCAATACTACTGGATCTCCTAAATTACTTGACCAACCACTTCTCTTCATCTTCACAAGGATCAAACACCAATTCGACCTGTTCTTCACTAGACTGAACTATTTAACTAGAACCTGATACTCAGATGCTTGTAGCTTTCAATCGCTTCATCACCGGAGGCTAAAATCTGAGATTTAGGTAGTCTTGAGATCCCTTAACATTCCCTCAGATCCACAGCACAATATGATTACCTGTGGAGAAATGTGGACTAAGATGTTGAACCCTGGTATATGCTATGTTCATGTCTATCCGAACTTAGATAAATTTGCACTCTGACTTCTGGTATGATCAAATGATGTAATGTGGATGTGTGAGATAGATTCAGTTACCATCAATGACAACACCTAATATACCTAGTAGTGTCTCTTTCCAATAATAGGCACATAAGGGACAAGTGCCCAACTAGAATCATTATCCTTCAATTCATCAATCTTAAGTTCTTCTCTGATTGATTTAGTGTTATATGGTGCAATGTTCTCTTGATGAGTTGTTGGTTTTTGAGCTAAGGCTTGTCGTCTCTTCCTCTATTCTCTTGCTTGCCTATTCCTTTGTGTTTTATTAGTGATATTGTCAAGAGGATTCTCATAGTTTTCCATAGTCTTTAACATCTCAGAGGAGGAAGCTTGTGCTAAATTAACCTTTTGTGATGAAATATTTTGTTCTTTATGGGTTCTCCCAATCCTTGTAAGGATGGCGGAGGAGGCACCTCAGCAAAGGGTCGCTTACCTTGAGGGCGAGGGGGGTCATTCAATTTAGGTGGTTCTTTATTTATGATTTTTTCTATAGGAGGTCCATCCATTTTTGTTATCAACTTTGCTTTGTATCATTGGTATCCCAAGAATATTTGATCTTGTCATGGTTTAGGAGGTTCGGTAGGTCGTGTCCAAAAGTAATCGAGATTGAAGTTTTTCTGAGTAACCATAGGTTATCATTTACTATGGTGAATAGTATGCATGCTTTCATGGAGAGGAAATTTTATACATTTGTGAAGTGTTGAGGGGATAACTTTCATAGCCTTGAGCCATGGATGGCCTAATTTTATACGAAAGAGGCCAGATGTAGGTATGATATCAAATGATTGTTCTAAAGATTTATCAAATACCTTGATCAATAAAGTAATTTTCCCTATAGATGAGAGGAAAGCTCCAGTATGTGTTTTGATCATCGTGTCAGTGGGTTCATAAGATTCTTGTATCAAATCATGTGAATAAAGGAACTCTTCAATAGACACATTAGTCATACAATTAGGATCAATAAGGGCTCCCCTTGTGGGATTGTTCATTACTTTCACTATAATATAAAGAGGTCCTTCAATGCTTCTAACTATTCTATAATGTGTTGTAAAGACTAATTAAAGTTCAGGAGTCCTCCTCTTGTTATAAACTCTAAGAGAGAACATAGTATTTTTGTGATGAGAGGCCATGTATGTGAGAGTGTTTCACACCAAAGCACTTGTTTGAGGAAATCAAGTTTTTAAAGAGAAAGACACAAATTTCACATCAAATCAAGTGAGTAAGATGGAAATAGTTCTACATAACAAGGAAAGATGAGTGATTTTGAAAGTTCACTTAAACAAATTTGAAAAATAGTGTATAAAATCCTTGATGTTGAAATACACAATGTGTTATTGAAAAAGATGAAAGTTTCAATGCTAGGATGCAAAAGTATGCACTATGATCCAACACTACACTTCAAAATCAGATTTGAATGAATGTTGAAAAGGAGTAGCAAAATCTGAAAATGAAATTTTGACTACAAACCCTAGTTTTTACAAAGACTAGGTTATTTGAAAAATGCAACTTTTTAATCAAAACCATAGCAAATGAATCTTTTAAATGCAAGATTTTATACATGAAGCAATGATGAATTACCATAATAATGATCAAATCTGATGCAAATATCAGAAAATTAAATCTTTTATGATATGTAATACAAAATATGCAAAACTATGTCCTAGAATGCTTGTTTTTAAAAAAAAAAATTAAATGTATACAAAATTGTTCAATGCAAGATGAGTAATATGATATGAATGAATGCAAAGACTGATTACAACACTCAGCAAGATGCAAGTTCAACAAAAAAACATGGGTTCACCAAAATGTTATAAGGTAAAAAGAGGAGATGATGGAATGTAAGGATTCACTAGATCAAACCCTCCTTTCACTCTAACATTCAAGGACAAAGATTGAGCCAAGCTACCACAAAATGGAAGAGGGCTCAACTATAGATCTTCATGCTCTTGTTTGTCAAGGAAAGATAAGATTCAACCAAACTTTATCAAACCCTAGGCCAAGTATGAAGGAAACCCTAGTTCTAAGATAAACATATTGAAACAAATGATCGTCAACAGAAATCTGGAAACCAAAAGTATAGAGAGGATCAGTCAGATGTTAGAACCTGTCTCCCAAAAGCAGAGGTGTTGGAGGACAAATTCAAAAACCACCCAAGTCTAGATGTTTGAATCTTCCGAAGGAAGAAATGTTGTAAATGATGTCAGAAACTTAGGTCCAGAAGCTTGAGGCCCTCTAGACTAGGGCAGCAACCACCCAAATCTAGTTAGAGGAATATTCTGACTCTGTTTTTAGATCCCAAAACTATAATGTCTACATTGCTTCCCTGTAGCTCCACTTTTCTCAAAACCTGTACCTGTAACCTACACACACGACGACAAGAGAGGGGTTTGGGAGTTGTGGTGTTTAGGAGCTTGCCTCAGTTAAGCCCCCGGGTTAGAATTCAAGCTTTTCCAACACTGTTGTTAGTGAGAGAGCATGCTCCGACAGAGCAGAGGCTAAAGATATTCCAAATGATAAAATGAATCAAATGATTCAAATAGCAATGATATCACCTTGGTGGTGAATCCCTTGAGAGGATGAAAGCTCTTCAACTCACAAGGAGATGGATGATAATGCCATATCTGCAACACACAAATCTGTAATAAATACACAATGAATGCCTTGAATGCTCTTCGCTCCAATATCATAAATTCATGTTATCCATGTAGGTGTAAAATGAAGTCATAAACTTATTTCCCACTAACATTTACGAATTTAAATCACAAGAGCGGACTAGGAGGAACATTTTTAAAGGTCCCATGCCGACATATCAAAAATTAGCCCCCACCAATTAGGAGAGATATGGGCGGTTGGTGCCCATGTCCAGGGGCCTAAAATGGGTTAGGATTAAGTTAAGATAGGTCCCAAGGGTCCTAAAATGTCCTGGATGTTGGGAAGTTTCTTTCAGGATGATCAATTATAATGTAAAATTAAGTATAAGGAAGCAAATAGGACCTAGGAGCTAAACTAGGAGGTAAAAAGGCATGTGGCCACTTTTTACTCCATAACACAATTATTTGATTTATTATTAAAAATACTTTAATTAGGAAAAGATGCCACGAAATTAAAATATCTAATATATACTACACTTTGGAAGCTCTAATTCCTATCAAAATATCTATGAAAGAAAAACAAATTGTGTATTCTAGTGTGAAAAGTAAATAACAATTATGCAAAGTAGGATGCTAGTATGAAGATTAGTCTTAGAAAAGATATGGTATCCCCCACCAGCCTTTCTTTGTAGCCTCTAACTTAATCTATGAAGAGTCTTAGGACACATGAATCAACCAACATTAAGTCATTACCAACCATCATTGTAAGTCAACCATATCAATTAGTGTGCATTTCTTCTCCTCGTTAGGGTCACACACTCCATTGATTGGAAAATTGAAACTATAAGATTCATAATAAAAATTATATGGCTCATTGGCCAAGCTACTAGAAATTGTTTAAATTATATGCAATATGTGAAAACCAACAGAAAATATATATTTTAAAAGTTTATTTTCTCCAAATATATAATAAACTTGAAAATATGTCACTGAAAGTTGTGTTAGGATTTAAATCATCTTACTCTCATAGATAAAAGGAAAATATGAGTTTTTCATAGACATACTCATTGAAATCTTTAGCTCCATTTGATTAGTCATTAGATATTAAACTAAGGGAACAAATTAAGGTTCATCCATAGGCTACCATAGAAAATGCATAGATTATACATAATATGTTATAATAAACTACAAAACATGTTGCTAAAAGAAGTTGTGCTAGGATTTATGCCATCTTACTCTTCTAGATAAGAAAAATAAGAGTTTAAAAGTTTACAGGCTCATTTCTCAAACCTATACTCATTGCATGCTTTTAACTCCAATTGATTGGACAATGAATCTAGAGGACAAACTAAGGTTCATCCACCTGGCTACTATAGAAGATGCTTGGATCTACTTTGTCAAAAAATCCCTTGTTCAAGAGTTAAAGTTTTGTATATTCAAAAATTTATGAAAGAGATGGAGTTGTATATCCATGTATAGTTTTGTTACCCGATCAAGTAGATGCAAAAATTGGTTATGTATGAACAATGTTTTAATTGTAAAATAAACAATTTTATGTGAATCCAATTCTTGTATGGAGATGTATATTTCTATTTGTAAATGTGTGGTTATTGAAAACTGTAATTGATCAATAAGTTTTAGATGCTTTACTTCAGTAAACTTCTTATACCATTTAAGTTGGGGGTTGTTCTTCTTATTGCAATAAATATATATGTGTATGTGTGTTTTTGTGTTTTTTTGCTTTATATTCTAGTATATTCTTATAGCTATGAAATATCTGTTACACATTGTCATTTAAAACAGCAGTAGTTTTTTAAATATATAAACAAAAGTTTTTTTAACGAAAGAAAAAAGTAGTATTGAGTAGTTTTAAGTTTTTATGTTGTCCAAGCTATGGGTTTGGCCGCCCATATCCTCACAAGCCACGGCCTGTGGGACCATGGGAGCCCACAACCCACAGGTTTTGTCCTGTGGGATGTTGGTGCCCACAGCCTCACAAGCTTTAGCCTATGCAGGCCATGGGAGTCATGACCCAGAGTGGAAGGCATCACCTCCATAGGTCATAAGGCCTCTGCCTTATATTTATGGTTGTTTAAATTTTTTTTATCTTTATTCTTTCAAAGTTATCAAACATGTTCGCGGTATGATTTGATATGTTATTTGTTACATTTCTTTCATAAATTCAGAACATTGTTGTATTCCATCAACTGTATTCTACCTTATGTTATAAAATTATGTAGCTATACATTTATATATTTATATATATTGTTACACATGTATGGTTCCAATGGTTGTATTGGTTGTCATTGATGTCAACATTGACATAGTGTTCGTAGTTGGAAGTTTTTCTCTTGAAGAAGATACACTGAAATGGGAATTAGTTCATATCATGCCTTGTTTATTACAGAATTGAGTATGAAGATATATTCATATGAGAATTAGAAGCATCAAGAAGACACATTAATATGGGAATCAGAAGTGCTAATATATGGCACTTATTTATTAAGATATGTTGTGGGCTCTTTTCTACTGTCCCTAAGAATGCATGTGTTTAGGCAAAGAAGATTTAGCCTCTAGAAGTTGGTGATAGTCTCTGATTCAAAATGACCATCTTTGAAGACTGTCCGGGAAATTGCTTAGCATTTCCATTAGTTTGGTTTGGGGCCCTTGTAGATTGTAATATAGCTTAATGTGATGAAAAATCCTACACATTCCAAGTTTCATGATGTCTGGACTACCGAAAGTATGATTTGCAAAAGATAAAGTGAAGACAATGTTAGTTCTGTAAAGACAGTCAATACATGGAAGAAGGATGCTCCGCATTCCTCCACATTTGTAGATTTGGCTATGTGGTTTTGAAGGTATGTTAAGATTCCAGTGAAGATGATAATTCCAAAGATTCAAGTCATTTACCCTTCCACTATGAAAATTTTGCATGATAGAGTATCGGCATATGTTCTGGTAGAGTAAGCCAGTGTTGAGGGTTTGTTGGAATGCTCTACATTCCTCTACAAATGAATGAGTTTCCACCCTGTAGTTTTGAGGACATGTTTCTAGATGTGTATTATATGCTTCTCTTTAGTTTCAAGGTTCCTTGTGGTCGACGGATCAGTTTTTCAAATGATAGCATGTTGCAATGTGCTCCAAATGATAGAGGTTTCTCAAGTTAATTTGGTTGTTGCTCTTCAAGTTTTTGTGTTTTCCTTAAATCTATCATATTTCCAAATGAGCAGAGTGTGCGGATGTAATTCATTGATGTTAGAAGCTATGAAGGATGTTTTGGACCTAGTTAAGCAAGTGTTGGGGTCTGCAAGGCTTGGATCTTCTACTAAGTGTAATGTGTGTGTTCACATAGGACCTATCTTCTACATGTTTCATATTGTGTGTTGTCTAGATAACTTGTAAATGTATTATTCATGTTGTATCTAGCCGACAAGCAATGTAATAAATACAATATCATGTATAAATAATGAATCAAAGTGAGTGAGGTGAGGTGTGATTGCAATTTGATTGAAAATATCGCAAGCAGATAAAAGGAAAAATAAATGCATTATTGATGAGTGACTTAAGGAGAAAGAGTAGAAGTTGTTGATGCTGTCTCAATTCATTTTGAAGACATATTTGTGACAGTGATTAAGCATAGAGTGTGCATGACTGATTAGATCATCAGAAGAAAGTGTGAAGAGGTAGAAGTGCAATCATCAAAGGTGTGAGCTTCAATGTTAGTTTTTTAGATAGTAGAGAGACTGTCATATAGTAATCTTTTGTAAGTGTATTCTTTTTTTTGGGAGTAGATGCTTCCTTGGGAGTGACCCTAAAACAAAGTCATTAGGGAGTAGAAGCTTCCTTGGGAGTGACCCTAAATCAAAGTTACTTAGGGAGTAGCAGCTTCCTTGGGTTATAGCCCCTAAAACAAAGTTATTATTTGATCTTCATATATTGTGAGTTAATCCTCACCATGGTTTTTCCCTTTTAGTGTTTTCCATGTTAGGAATTGCATGCAGAAGATATCAATTAAATACAAATAAAGATTAAACAGAGGAATGAAAAATACATAGAAATAATAATTTAAACGTGGTTCACCCAAACTTGGGCTACATCCACCAACAGAGAGTCCAATATTATTATCCAGCAAATCAAACTGATTATAACAACCAGCAATCCTTGCAACTCAATATCGCTACAAATGCTACAATACGTCAATGAAAACCCTAACCCTTAGCCACTTTTATCAACCCTTATGTCAGTTACAAAATAGGGTTTTTTTATGTCGACCAATAGAAAAATAACTCCCGATGCCTTTATAAAATAATAAAATTTGTTTGAGGTTTCAGGGGCACTACCCCTCGACCCCACCCTATATTGTGACAGGGAGCATGCCAGAGGCATTGCCCCTAGACCCCGCAAGGGGTGCTATCCCTTGACCCCGTCTTGAGGGCACTACCCCCAAACCCCGGTTAAATAATTTGGGGGGAAACCGCGCTGATAAAAGTGGGGAAAATTTAACCTCCAAGTTTGATTAGGCTCCATTTAACAACATTCGACATATAACTGGTGTTATGTGTTGATGTGCAATGTGTTATTCTTTCATGTTGATATTGTGATGCTTAAGGTTTAATCTACTCTAGATAAGTTGAAGTTGTTGAAATTAGAAATTGATTAAATACTAATTCACCACCCTCTCAGTATTCTTGTGTGTCTAACAATTGGTATCAAAGCTAAGTTCCTTTGAGGGAAGCTTAACCACTTGAGGAAGGTCTGGGATGGTACAAGGTGGATCTAGTAAAATTCCTAGGTTTGATGGAACAAATTATGCTTTTTGGAAGCTAAGGATGGAAGCCTACATCAATTCTCTAGGGTGTGGAGTTTGGGATCCTATCAAGAAAGGTTACACTATTCCTACTTCTATTCCTATAGATGTGGATGAAATCAAGAAGTATGATAATAATGCCAACACAAAGTTTGCTATCATGAGTGGATTAACTAATTCAGAACTGTCAAAGGTGATGAGTTGCAATTCTGCAAAAGAATTTTGGAACAAACTTTAAACTATATATGAAGGAGATAAGAAAGTAAAGCAATCTAAGATGTAAATATCCAAAAATAGATTTAAAACCCTAAAGATGGTTGAGGATGAAAACATTGTTAGATTTATGCTCCAGGTGAATGAAGTGTTCAATGGCATCACAGGTCTTGGTGGTACAATAAAAGAGGATGAAATTGTAAATAAGGTTTTCAGATCTCTTCCCAAATCTTATAGTCATAAGGTGTCTGCTATTGAGGAGACTGCAGACTTGGATAAATACACTTTGGACCAATTTTTTGGTACGTTGACTAGTTTTGAAATGAGAGAGTTTGACAGTGATGTTCTAAAGAAAGAAGTTGCTTTCAAAGCTAGTAAAAAGACAAAGGATGAACTTGCTGATGAAGGTGAAAGCCCTGATGATGTAGAGGCAAATTTTGTAAGAACATTGAAGAAAGGCTCTAGAAAATATAAAGTTAAGCTACCCTTCAAATGTTTCAATTGTGGAAAGGTTGTTGCCTTTGCTTCTAAATGTCCTCTTAAAGAAGCTAGGAGAAGTAACAGAAACAGTAAATTCAAAAGGAGTATGTTTTACATAGAAGATAATGGTTCCTTAGAAGATGAGGATCATGATGATTCAAATGATGAAACACTTTTCTTGGCCATGAGTGTTGGTGACAAAAAGGATGACGTTGGAAAATGTGGAAAAGTTGATACCTTGCAAACAGTCCAAAATAATGAAAGATCAATGGTTGTATGGACTGCCTTCCATGCAAAAGAAGAAACCAAAGCTTGGGTTATTGACAGTGGTTGTTCAAATCATATGACTAGTGACAAAGATAAGTTTATTAGTATTAAGAAGTGGGATGGTGGAGCTATCAAGTTTGGAGGTGATGAGTCAGATCAAATCTATGGAAAAGGTGTCATAACTATTGATGGAAATAACAGGATTGAGGATGTTCTCTATGTCAAAGAATTACAACACAATCTTCTCAGTGTCACTTAGATGTGCAGGAAAGGTTACAACCTTATTTTTCATGCCAATGGTTGTGAAATCAGGAAGGCAGGATCCAGAAATCTAGTTATAGAAGGTATCAAGACAGGTGGTGATATCTATCACTTGAAAGAGGCAAATGGAAGAACATGTCTATTGGCTCAATACAATGAGTGTTGGTTGTGGCACAAAAGAAAGGGACACAACAATTTTAATAAGATGATAAGAATCAACTCTACTCATTCAGTAAGAGATATGCCTAAGATAATCAAGCCTGCAAACACTGTATGCAAGGAATGTCAAATGGGAAAGCAGACAAAGACAAGTTTTAAAAGCAAGGAGTACTCTTATTCAAAACCATTGGAGCTAATTCACACAGACCTATGTGGACCTACCAGAATAAAGAGTCAACAAGGTAAAAGGTATTTTATGTTGCTCATTGATGATTTTTCTAGAATGACTTGGGTTACTTTCTTAAGAGAAAAATTTGATGCCCTTGATAAGTTTAAATTTTTCAAAGCTTTGGTTGAAAATGAAATGGATACTAAGATCAAATGTTTAAGGTCAGATAGAGGGGGTGAGTTTACTTCAAATGAATTTGAAAAGTTTTGTGAAGATCATGGTATTAGGAGGCATTTGTCTTCTCCTAGAACCCCTCAGCAAAATGGGGTAGTGGAAAGGAAGAATAGGACTGTGCAAGAAATGTCTAGGGCAATGTTGAAAGATGCAGATCTGCCTAATATATACTGGAAGGAAGCTATTCACACTGCTATCTATCTAACTAACAGAGTGGAGTTAAGGGTCAATAGCACAAAGACCCCTTATGAGTTTTGGTATGGAAGACCTCCCACTTTCAAATACTTCAGGATCTTTGGCAGAAAATGCTATATCAGAAGAGATGAAGAAGACCTAGGAAAGTTTGATTCAAGATGTGATGAAGGGATCTTTCTTGGCTATTCAACTAGAAGAAAGGCCTATAGATGCTACAACAAAAGGTTGGGAAAGATGATTGAAAGCACAAATGTCAAAGTAGATGAGGACTTGTATCAAATCTCACAAGATTCAGAAGACACCAGATTTGATTTCTTTTCTTGCATTAAGGAAGAAGAAGAAGTGAAAGAAGAAAAGGAACAAGAACTAGAGCAGATACCTAAGACCCCAACAAAGTATGTTCAGAAGAATCACTCATTAAAATAGATCATTGGAGACAAGAATGAAGGTGTTCAGACAAGGAGAAGGTTTTCCAAGACACATGAGCAAGTAAACTTGTGTTTGCTATCAAAAGTAGAACCTAAGACCTTTGTTGAAGCCAGCAAGGATGATGGATGAATAAAAGCCATGGAAGAAGAATTGGATCAGATTGAGAAGAATCAAACATGGGAATTGGTTCCCAAACCAGCAAACAAGAACATTATACAAACAAAATGGGTGTTCCGGAACAAACTAAATGAAGAAGGTGAAGTTGTAAGGAACTGTAATGTCAGAAAATGTCCCCTTGGGGGCTTTTTCCTCATAAGGTTTAGCTCCTGGGTCTTTTGCATGCATTTAGGACATCTTACTTCATAATTTGGAATCTCGATGGAATGAGCCCTAGGTAATGTGATGAGTGGGATATAGGAGGACCCCTTGAGCTTAACCCTACCTAAAATAGGGGGGAGGAATTGGGTGCCCGTGCCCTAGTCCTGCCATATTTTGGGTCAGGCCCAAATTTCAAGTGTCAGTTTATGGCCGTTATTTGGTACCTAGGCCGACACGGTAAGTTTGAATTTAGGAAATCTTGGTAGGAATGTTTGTAGTTGCATATAAAAGCATGTTTAGGCATTCATTTAGAAACTAGATGATCATTGTGAACTTTAGGCATTCTCAAGGTGATTCAAGGCTTTCATTGTGTTGCAAGAGCAAATTTGTGTGGTCTATGTGTTTGTGTTTGTAGATTTGAGCATACATTTCCTCATGGAATGAAGAGCATCTTCCTCCCATGAGATATTTACTACAAGGTGACATTATATTGTGTTTTCATCATTATTCATTTGGTTTTTGCCTCTGCCTCCCTAGACATGCACTCTCTATCTGACAAAGGTGTTTGGAAGACTTAAGTGTCCTTCCGGGGCTTGACTGAGGCAAGATCCTAAACACCACAATCCCCTCCCAAAGTTTCATGATTGCAGGTTATAGGTTGATGATGCAGACAAAGTGAAGTTGCAGGAGGGCATATTAGACTATTAGAATTGTAGATCAGTGAAAGAAGCAGCTACCTAGACTTGGGTGCCCGCTCATTAGTCCTCGAAGTTTCATGATAGAAAGTTGCAAATCTTGTCCACAAATCCCGACAAAAAGTAGGTCACTAGACTTGGGTGCCCGCTCTTTTGTCCCTAAATTTTCCATCTCAAAACCTCAAAAATAGGTACTTTGTGATTTGACATTTTACATCCCTCTGCAAGAGCTTTTTCTATAATTCATCTGTTTACTATCGCATTTGCAAAATTAAGGTTTTAATGGTCAATTAAGCATAAGAGAAGGAAAATTGATAATTAAACACCCTAATCCAAGATTCCCTACATCTCACAACGACCTAGGGTATGATAGTGCATTTCCACTCGACCCTAGGTCCTTGAATGTTAAGGGTCAAAGGAGGATTCAAACATCTAAACACTTAAACATAAACAATCCAAATTTTACCCTAAACAGGAACAAAGCAGGATTAATATGCAAAGGATACACTCAAGTAGAAGGCATTGTTTTTGAAGAGACTTTTGCTCCAGTAGCAAGGATGGAGGCAATCAAAATATTCCTTGCTCTTGCTGCTCATAAGAACTTCAAAGTATATTAGATAGATGTCAAGTCAACATTTCTAAATGGTGACCTAGAAGAGAAAGTATAAATTGAACAACCAGATGGTTTCCAGATATCAGAAGATTCAGACATGGTATGTAGACTCAAATAGTCTCTGTATGGTCTCAAGAAAGCACATAAGGCTTGGTATCCAAGATTGGATAAGTACTTACTTTAGTAGGGCTTCAAGAAAGGTACCACATATAGTAATCTTTATATAAAGGAAGGAGACATGATTTTGATAGTTGTAGTATATGTTGATGACATCATTTTTAATGGAGATAATGATATGTGTAAAAGGTTTACAGAGGAGGTGCAAAAAGAGTTTGAGATGTCCATGATTGGTGAAATGTCTTTCTTCCTTGGACTTCAAATTTCCCAACTAGATGGTGGTTTCTTTATTTCTCAAGCTAAGTATGTCAAAGAATTATTAAAGAAGTTTGGTATGAAGGATTCAAAACCAGTGAGTACTCCTATGGTCACTAGATGTCACTTAAGCAAAGATGATGACTCTTTAGAGGTGGATCAGATTGTCTATAGGTCTTGATTGGAGCATTGTTGTACTTGACTACCTCTAGACCTGACATTATGCATGCAGTATGTGTGGTTGCCAAATATCAAGCCAATCCTAAGAAAACACATGAGAAGGCAATGAAAATGATATTCAGATACTTGAAAGGAACTTCAAACTATGGTCTATGGTATCCAAAAGGTAATGACTTTGATTTGAGTGCTTACATTAATTCTGACTGGGTTGGTTGTGTTGATGATAGAAGAAGTACAATTGGTGGTGCTTTCTTTCTAGGAAGCAAATTGGTTTCATGGCAGAGCAAGAAGCAAGATTCAGTATCCTTATCAACTGCAGAGGAAGCATATATTGTAGTAGCCTCCTGTTGTACACAAATGTTGTGGATAAACTAAAATCTAAAGGATGTCAAGGTATTGTATGATGAGCCTATTCCTATTTTGTGTGACAATACAAGTTCTATCAATATTTCCAAGAATATAGCAATCAGGTATCACTTTTTGAGAGTGAAGGTTGTTGATAAGGAAGTGAAGTTTGAATATGTCCCAAAAAGGATTAAATTGTAGATAACTTTACCAAGGCTCTTGCAAAGGACACCTTTGAGGATCTCTAATAGAAGTTAGTGGTAAGTGTCCCTCCTTCTTGCTAAAGATGCATAGTGATGCATCTATCCAGGGGGAGTTAATGTTATATATTTGTTTCCTAGACTAATGATGGATACCTCTCAGGGGGAGCAAGTAGTAGTTGTTGATGATAAGGGGAGTAGGTAGTGGTTGTTGATAGGGGGAGTAGGTAATGGTTGTTGATGAAGTTGATGGTAGTTGCCCTTTGTCCTTGATGTCAAAGGGAGAGAAATGTGCAAGTATGTGTTACCATCAATGCCAAAGAGGGAGATTGTTATACATATGGTTCCAATGGTTGTATTGGTTGTCATTGATGTCAACACTATTATAGTGTTCATAGTTGGATGTTTTTCTCCTAAAGAAGATACACTGAAATGGGAATTAGAAGTTCATATCATGCCTTGTTCATTGTAGAATTGAGTATGAAGATATATTTAGATGGAAATTAGAAGCATCAAGAAGACACATTAATATGGGAATTAGAAGCACTAATATATGACACTGATGTATTAAGATATGTTGTGAGCTCTTCTCTACTATCCCTAAGAATGCTTGTGTTAAGGTAAAGAAGATTCAGCCTCTGGAAGTTGGTGATAGTCTCTGATTTAGAATGACCACCTTTGAAGACTATCCAGGAAATTGCTCAACATTTCCATTAGTTTGGTTTTGAGCCCTTACAGATTGGAATATAGCTTAATGTGATGACAAATCCTACACATTCCAAGTTTCACGATGTCTGGACTACTGAAAGAATGTTTTGCAAAAGATAAAGTGAAGACAGTGTTAGTTCTGTAAAGATAGTCACTACATGGAAGAAGGATGCTCCGTATTCCTCTGCATTTGCAGATTTGTCTATGCAATTCTGAAGGTATATTAAGATTCTAGTGAAGATGATAAATTATAGAGATTTAAATCATTCACCCTTCCACTGTGAAAGTTGTGCATGATAGAGTACCGACATATGTTCTGGCAGAGTAAGCCAGTGCTGAGGGTTTGTTGGAATGCTCTGCATTCCTCCGCAAATGAATGATTTCCCCTACAGTTTTGAGGACATGTTTCTAGATGTGTATTATATGCTTGTCTTCAATTTCAAGATTCCTAGTGGTTCGCAGCTCAGTTTTTCAAATGACACCATGTTGCAATGTGTTCCAGATGACAAAGGTTTCTCAAGTTAATGTGGCTATTACTCTTCAAGTTTTCATGCATTTTCCTTAAAGTTGTCCTATTTCCAAATGATTCAAGTGTGTGGATGTAATTCATTGATGTTTGAAGCTGTGAAGTATGTTTTGGACCTGATTAAGCAAGTGTTAGGGCCTGCAAGGTTTGGATCTTCTGCTAGGTGTAATGTGTGTGTTCACTTAGGACCTATCTTCTACACGTTTCATATTGTGTTTTGTCTGGCCGACATGTAAATGTATTATTCATGTTGTATCTATCTGACAAGCAATATAATCAATACAATATCATGTATAAATAATGAATCAAAGTGAGTGAAGTGAGGTGTGATTTCAATTTGATTGAAAAGCTCGCAAGCAGATAAAAGGTAGAATAAATGCATTATTGATGAGCAACTGAAGGAGAAAGAGAAGAAGTTGTTG
Source organism: Cunninghamia lanceolata (assembly GCA_027924645.1). NCBI lineage: Eukaryota > Viridiplantae > Streptophyta > Pinopsida > Cupressales > Cupressaceae > Cunninghamia > Cunninghamia lanceolata. The sequence continues at coordinate 329,192 of BSBN01000247.1, read as the reverse complement.
ATGCTATCTAGATTCATTTTGAAGACATATTTGTGATAGTGATTATGCATAGAGTGTGCCTGACTGATCAGATCATCAAAAGAAATTGTGAAGAGGTAGAAGTACAATCATCCAAGGTGTGAGCTTCAATGTCAGTTTTCAAACAATAGATTTTCATACTGTAATCTTTTGTAAGTGTATTCTCTGTTCTGGGAGTAGATGCTTCCTTGGGAGTGACCCTAAAACAAATTCATCAGGGAGTAGAAGCTTACTTGGGAGTGACCCTACATCAAAGTTACTTAGGGTGTAGCAGCTTCCTTGGGTTATAGCCCCTAAAATAAAGTTAATTATTTGAGCTTCATATATTGAGTTAATCATCACCATAGTTTTTCCCTTCTAGGGTTTTCCATGTATATCTGGTGTTATGTGTTGATGTGCATTGTGTTATTCTTTCATGTTGATATTGTGATGCTTAAGGTTTGATATGCTCTGGATAAGTTGAAGTTGTTGAAATTGGAAATTGTTTAAATACTGATTCACCCCCCTCTCAATATTCTTTTGACACACACACACACAAGCATTCTTCAAATCTTCATGTGCTTGTAACCTACATTGAAAGATAAAATTTTGCAATCTTAGATTTAGAAATTCACAGAAAACTATGGAATTTAAAATAAAAGTATAATAGAATAACTAGAAAATTGAAGAATAGAAAAAATAGAAAGAAAAGCATTATTTATTTATTTATAATTTTATATTATTATAATTGTTATTAATTCATAGAAAGATATTGTTTTTATATCTTCAAATGCTTTAATTCATTTATGATCTAATTACTTTCTGTTATGTCATAAATTGTACTCCTACACGGATTAGCATAATTTCTCTAAGTTTAGCTCCTCCCCTTTGGTGTCCCTCAACCCTTTTCATCATTGGACCTATTTAGAACTTGATTAATGCATATCTTATCGAAGAAATGTCATATTTCAGAATAATGTTTGATAAACCTGGAAAGGAACTATAGATTCTGGACATTTAGGGGACCCTTAAGAATATTCTGGAGCGAAATTTGGGGGTTGGACTTGGGTGCCAACTGTCCTAGTCCTTCCTTAATCCTCGAGACCCAAATTTTATTTTGGTGTCAGCTTATGTCATGTGCTTTAGGATTCCAAATTCAAATTTTCTATTGCACGTGATGTCGGCATCTTATTTCGATTTATTTCATTTCTAAGCTTGGGTATTTAAAGAGAACTCAAAATCATTTTAACACACAACTATTATGTAAGCTTACTATGCCAAAATTTTGCTACAAGTGCTATTCAAGGTCTACAAAGTGTTGAAGCTCATTGAAGAATTGGATCTTTTCTATCTTGGAGATATGTTGTGAAGATTAGGAATTAAGATCTTGAGTCTATCTTGCTCTTCCTAGGGTTTTTGAATCCTTTTGTATGACCAGGAGAAGGGTTGAAGCCTCCAACTTGAGTTTTGGAATCCTCCACAGATATGGCTACCTCGCCTTCTTGTTCTACAAGTCTTCATTGATGTCATCTCCTTGAGGTGAAGTTGTTTCCTTGAGTGAAAAATTGTGTGGATCTATTTCCTTTATGCTTGATTCATTTAGGATCTTGTATTTTTTTATTCTCTGACATACGGATTTTGAGCACGCACATCTATATCTTTTGATATTGGCTATTGTTGAGGTAGGAATATCAAAGATGGGGTTTGACTGAGACAAATGCCTATATAGCCACAACCTTCCTTCTCCTTTTTTTGTTGTGCAAGTCAAATTCAGGAAGATCTGGTAGAAAGGAGCGAAGAGGAAATAGGTATTACTGTCAGAGTCACTACAAAAGTTATAAATTCATCATTGGATAAGTGCAAGGACTATTTCAGAACCACCCAAGTCCATCAAGCCCTCATGTCTAAGATCTGGGATTTTCATTAGATGTTCAGGTACCTAGTATAGAAAGTTTTATGACTAGGAAACTTGCAGGATGAATTCGGGACTATCCAAGTCTTCCAGGTGTTCAAAATTTAGGTGTACAATCACTGTAGCCTCTTGTCTACATTTATGTAATCAATCTATAGGTTTTAGCTTCCAGAATCAATCTGTTCACATATACCTTGCAACTAAGGTTTGATTTGGTAAAGCTAATTAGGGCTTATCAAAACCTAGTTGAGACATCTCTCCACATACAACAGTAGAGGAATAGAGTACATGTAGCTTAATCCTTTCATAGTGATTGATCTTAGTTCATATTTTGAATGTTAGTGTATGAAAAGAGGGGCTTAACCTAGTTTGCACATGCTAATCATTCTCTCTCTTTTCACACTAAACATTTTGGTGGACCCATCTTTAAAGAATTTGCATCCTTTAACATTAGATCTAATTGCATTTTTTGTTCTAAATCATATTTAGATTGCAAATTCTCTTTCATGAAAATTATATGTAGTGCATTTTGAATGATATATCTATCTTTACATTGAAAGAACATAAATTGAGATTTTGTTATGACTTGCATAGTGATCTTAGTTTCATTCTTGCAAAGTATATGATATCTTGTTTCATATTAAGTCTTGGATAAATTAGATTATGTAGAAATGTCAAATTTCTTTTTATAAGACGTTAATGCATATGATGAGTCATTTAGTTGTGATGACTTCAATATGTTAGATGAAGCCTTAGATGACTTTATCTCTATTGAATATTCCACTACGACTCCTAAACCATCATTCTTTCAAAGATTAGTAAATGTGATGTGTGTTCCTAAATCTCAAGAAGAAATTGTGAAACCAAGGATAGTGGTCAACATGTGTTCCGATGTGCTTCAAACACAAATGCAATCGGTGCTCAATGTAAGAGGTTTTCTAACTTCTTCTCAACCTCCTGATTGCATCTATTACTATGCTAAACAAATAATAAGTCAAAATCAAGATGGATCACAACATTCCAACCACAATGTGGTTTCTCATACATATAATACACAAAATAATAAACAAAGTAAACATCAATCAAACATTCTGATCTCTTTACCAACTTCTCAACCCATGCTTCCTCAACCACCATGTTTAACGCATAAAGTTGGTCAAGATTATGATCTTGTTGAGCATCTTCGTGCTACTCCTACTAAGATCTCTCTCTAAGAACTCATAGAAACATCACCTACATACCATGGAATGCTCTATGAAGCTTTACAAAAGGTGATGGTATGAGTCGTTGTTAAGCCTAATTATGTAGCAGCTTTGTTAGATTGTATGCATGCGACAAAAAAAGATATTGTGTTTCAACAACATGAGTTACCATCAATGGAAGTTTAGAATCAACATGATCCTCTTATAATCTTCATCACAATAAAAAAAAAGTTGATAAAGCGAGTTATGGTTGACAATGGATCATCTCTTAATTTTTGCAGTATTAATTTGCTACATAAAATCAACACTGATACAAATTTAATTAAACTGGATAAACTTAACATCTGTGGCTTTGATAATGTTGGTAAACAATCCCTAGGTACCATAACTTTACCCGTAAAGGTTGGACCCATGACATTATCTACCCTTATGCATGTCATGCCTGGTGTACTCTCATATAATATGATTCTTGGTAGACCATGGATTCACGCCATGGGGACAATTTCATCTACCCTTCTTCGATCAATAATGTTTATCTATGTAAATAAACTTCAAACCATGAAAGCCAATCTAGATCTGGAAAGTTTACATATTGAAATGCAAAAATAAGTTATCAATCATAAGATTCTAAATAACTTACGAGTTGATTCATCGAGACCTCTTGCCACAAATAATGTTTTACAAGATGCTAAACCACCATCAAATGCATTTCTTAGTGACAATTGGGTTCATTAGATTTTACTACTACTTGTGTGGGGGGTTATAAACTAAATAACCCTAAAACATCAAAAGTTGCGTCGATCTCATCTAAACAATCTGTGGAAAAACCTAAAGAACCTAAAGTTTCTTTAGTCAACAACAAAGATAACACTCTTACTTACACTATAGAATATGAGACCTATGAGGCTCCACCATCTTCTAAAGAGATGGCATCCCTTTATGGTCAGGGTTTTAGAATCCTTTACAAAAATTGTGACTATGTAGGTAATGGTTGTGGCATAAATCAACAAGGAATTAGAGTACCTTTACAATATGCTTCAATTAAATATATGATTGGTATTGGATACCGCTCTTTGAATCCCACCAAATCTTACAAACATCCTAATCTTAATGTTAACACTATAACAACACTCAATTTGATATATCCTAAGATGATAGACATAAATTGTCCACCAGGAGATATCCCATTAGATAATTTTTCAATAGATGAAGTATTAATTGAATTTATGGGAGCTTATGATAATTTACCCCGTTATCATCATAATCATGGGTTTTCCTATTGTTTAAAAGTTGAAGCATACTTTGGAAAAACCACTTGTTTGAAAAATGATATTCTAGCACCTAATGAAGAATCCATGAAATCATCACAATCACCTAGCCTCTTAGACCACAATACTTTACTTAATGGAAAGACTGTCGATGTTTTGATGGAGAAGAAAAACCCTGAGAAAGTTATCCCTATAGGAGATTGTTTAAACAAGGAAGAAAAAGAAGAAATGAAAAAACTTTTGCATGATTTTCCTAAATTATTTCCTTGGACTTATTTAGATATGCCTGGCATTGATCCTAAATTTGTAATACATAATGTTTTATTACAACCTGATGCTGAGCCATTTAAACAAAACATTCATAAAATAAATCCTAAGGTCGCATTATTAGTCAAAGATGAGATAGAAAATATTTTACAAGATAGCTTTATCTGCCCTATTGTCTATTCACCTTAGATTTCAAATACTGTGTTTGTCGCTAAACCTAACAATCGCATTCAAATTTTCACTAATTTCAGAGATTTAATTCTTTCTTCTTTGAAAGATGGTTTTCCTCTTCCAAACATTGATATGATTGTTGATTCAAAAGATGGCCATGAATTACTTTCCTTCATGGATGGTTTTTTAGGTTATTATCAAATCTTCATCAACCCTAAAGATCAATACAAGACAACCTTTATCACCCCGTGGGGAACATTTTGTTGGGTGGTCATGCCATTTGGATTAAATAATGCTAGAGAAACTTACCAATGGGCTATGACACTCATCGTCCATGATTACATGCATAACATCTTAAAGGATTATGTCAATGACATTCTAGCAAAGTCTATTCATCACCAGGATCACATCACAGTCCTCCATCAAATCTTTGAGTGGATATGGAAATACAACATGCGCTTAAATCCCTGTAAATGTGTCTTTGGTGTAGACAGTGGTAAACTGTTGGGATTTATAGTTTCACATCAAGGTATTGAAGTAGACACAGAAAATTGATGCAATTGTTGACATGAGCCACCTCCTCAAAATATATCTCAACTTTGTAGTTTACAAGGGAAGATACAGGCCATCTGTCGATTTGTATCACAACTCGTGGATAGGACTCACCCTTTCACTCAACTACTGAAGAAAGAATCAAAATTCTAATGGAATTCCAGTTGTAAAAAATCTTCTGAAGACTTGAAAAACTACTTAGCTAATCCTCCTATGTTACAACCAGCAACTAGAGAAAAGCCCTTTATTCTCTATACATCAACTTCTACTAATGCTCTCATGACATTATTAGCACAACATGCTGATGAAGGCAAAGAATGCACTATATATTATATAAGCCAAACTTTTCTCAATTATGAATTGCGATATACTATCATAAAGAAACAGTGCTTGGCTCTTGTCTTTGCACCACAAAAGTTAAGACACTACCTCCTAAATGCCAAAATTCATGTCATTGTAAAATTTGATCCCTTGAAGCACCTCTTCGCTAAAACAGATCTCTTCAATTGCCTAGATAAATGGGTTATGTTAACAGAATTTGATCTCAAATTTATCTCTCAAAAAGTGATAAAAGGACAAGTGTTAACTAATCATTTAGCTGAAGTACCTTCACCTTTTTCTATTCAAAATAATGAAGAATTTCCTAATGACCAAATATTAACTTTAGATAAAGATGAAAAATAAGAATTATATTTTGATGGTTCAAGATGTAGAATTGGCTCCGGTGTTGGTGTGATACTAGTACCTCCTTCGGGTAAGTCGATTCCTCTTTCTTACCATCTAAACTTCTCATGCACAAACAACATTACCAAGTATGAAGCTCTCATCATAGGACGTCATGTCACTTTATTCCTAAACATTCAAAACATCACTATTTATGGTTATTCATAGTTAATCATAAGACAAGTCACTGGATCTTATCAAGCAAAGCAAGATAAACTATCTCAATACCATGATCTTGCTTTATCCCTTTTAAAACAATTCTCATCTTTTAATTGACACAATCCCAAGAAAAGACAATTGACATGCAAATGTAATGGCAAGCACAACTTCCCTTATATCCCATGAAGATTCCCCTGAAGACTATCAATTCATCATTCACAATCTTAAATCACCAGTGGTAGCTGAGATCACACCTCTGGATACTGACCTATGTTGTAACACAAACTCCAACAAATGGTACTCCCATATCTTCCAATATTTGCGCAATGATACCATTCCTAATTCAACATCTAAAAAAGCATGAGTTTGCCTATGTAAACTTGTCACACAATATATCATTCTATCCAATTTTTTATATCGAAGAAGCTATAATGGTGTTCTTCTCTGATGTCTTAACGATTCAGAAATTTTGATTTCTCTAGAAGAAGCCACTACAACAAATCCCTGTGATTAGCTCCCTTTTTTGCTCCATTTTTTGCTTCCACCCACTGTTTTAATGTATTTTTCTCCAATTTTTTGAAAAAGTCAGTGCTATTTATCAGGATGGCACTACTTTTGGCATTTTTTGCACCGATCAGAACAAGTATGCACTAAATTAGGTGCAAATTATCACCGAATTTAGGGTTACTTTGGTTTAGGGGTATTATTTAGGGTTTAGGGTTTATGGTTTTGGGGTTAGGGGTTAAGGTTTAGAGGTTTAGGGTTTAGAGAGAGATAGAAGACCAATAGGGAGATATAGAGGAGACTGAGGGGAAAGATAGGGAGATATAGAATGAGGGACATGGCCAGAGACATAGGGAGAGAGATTGAGAGGTAGAGGGACAAAGGTGATAGGGAGAGAGGGGAGAGATAGGGAGATAGAGGTTTAAGGTTACTTGGGTTTAGGGTTTAAGGGTTAGGGGTTATAGAGAGAGAGGAATGATAGGGAGATATAAAGGAGACTATGGAGAGAGATATGGAGATAGAGAATGAGGCACATGGCCAGGGGCATAGGGAGAGAGATTGAGAGGTAGAGGGATGATAGAGATAGGGGAGAGATAGGGAAATAGAGGTTTAGGGTTGCTTGGATTTAGGGTTTAGGGGTTTGGGGTTTAGGGTTTCTCAGGTTTGGAGATAGCTAGATAGAGAGAGAGAGGAGACAAATATGGAGAGATAGAGGAGACAGAGGGGAGAGATAAGGAGATAGAGAGTGAGCAAGATATCCAGAGAGATAGGGAGAAGGATTGAGAGGTAGAGAGACGATAGAGATAGGGAGATAGGGGTTTAGGGTTTCTTTGGTTTAGGGTTTAGGGGTTAGGGGTTAAGGTTTAGGAGCATTATTTAGGGTTTATAGTTTAGGGTTTAGATGTTTAGGGTTTACTGTTTAGAGAGAGAGGACCCATAGGGAGATATAGAGAGTGAGGTACATGGCTAGAGACATAGGAAGAGATAGGGATATGGAGAGTGAGGGACATGGCCAGAGACATAGGGAGAGAGATTGAGAGGTAGAGGAATGATAGAGATAGGGAGATAGGGAGATAGAGGTTTAGGGTTGCTTGGGTTTAGTGTTTAGGGTTTAGGGGTTTGGTGTTTAGGATTTAGGGGTTTAGGGTTTTTCTGGTTTAGCGTTTAAGGGAATTATTTAAGGTTTAGAAGTTTAGGGTTGCTCGGGTTTAGGGTTTAGGGGCATTATTTAGGGTTTATGATTACATGTCAAAATAAGTCTCTCTCTCTCTCTCTAAATCTCTCAACCCTAAGTAATGCCCCTAACACCTAACCTATAACCCCTAAACCCTAAACCTGAGCAACCCTAAACCTCTATCTCCCTATCTCTCCCTTATCTCCCTCTCTCTATCATCCCTCTACCTCTCAATCTCTCTCCCTATCTCTCTAGACATCTCACTCACTCTCTATCTCCCTATCCCTCCCTCTGTCTCCTCTATCTCTCCCAATCTATCTCCTCTCTCTCTCTACCTATCTATCTCTCCCTATCTCTCTAGACATCTCTCACTCTCTATCTCCCTATCTCTCCCCTCTGTCTCCTCTATCTCTCCCTAGATCTGTCTCCTCTCTATAGGGAGATAAGGGTTTAGGGTTGCTCAGATTTAGGGTTTAGGGGATAAGGTTTAGGGGCATTATTTAGGGTTTAGGGTTTAGGGTTTAGGGTTTAGGGATTAAGGTTTAGAGGTTTAGGGTTTAGTGTTTAGAGAGAGAGGACCAACAGGGAGATATAGAGAGTGAGGGACATGGCCAATAACATATGGAGAGATATTTAGAGGTAGAGGAATGATAGAGATAGGGAGATAGAGGTTTAGGGTTTGTAGTTTAGGATTTAGGGGTTTAGGGTTTCTCAGGGTTAGGGGTTAGGGCTTAGGAGCATTATTTAGGGTTTATGGTTTAGGGGTTAGGGGTTAGGGTTTAGGGGAATTATTCAAGTTTATGGTTGCATGTCAAAAGAAGTCTCTCTCTCTCTCTAAATCCTTCAACCCTAAATAATGCCCCTAATCCCTAACCCATAACCCCTAAACCCTAAACCTCTATCTCCAAGTATCTCTCCCTTATCTCCCTCTCTCTATCATCCCGCTACCTCTCAATCTCTCTCCCTATCTCTCTAAACATCTCACTCACTCTCTATCTCCCTATCTCTCTTTATGTCTCCTCTATCTCTCCCAATCTATCTCCTCTCTCTCTACCTATCTATCTCTCCCTATCTATTGTCTCTCCCCTATCATTCCTCTATCTCCCTATCTCTCTGGACATCTCACTCACTCTCTATCGCCCTATCTCTCCCCTCTATCTCCTCTATCTCTCCCCATCTGCCTCCTCTATATCTCTCTCTACCTAGCTATATCTCCCTATCTCTCCCCTCTATCTCTCCCTCTCCCTTATCGATCAAGGAAATGAAAACAAGAAAACTAGGACTCTCTCTCTCAATCCTTTCTTTCAATATCTACCCCTCTATATGTATATTGCTCTCTCTCTCTCTCTCTCTCTCTATATATATATATATATATACACACACACACACATACATATATATATACACATATACATATATATATACATATACATATATATATACATATACATATATATATATACATACATACATATATATATATACATATATCCATGCACATACCCTTAGGTAGGCTATTTTGCATATGGTGGTCATATCATTTAGGTCCAATCACCTCCAAACTTCACAAATAGACATAGAGCATAATTCTAAGCATCTTTCATAAAGACCAGTTCTCTACATAGGTGCAACTAATACCACTTTTTCATTTTTTTCCACATTTAATACTAATTCTTTTCCATTTTCCAAGTCCTACATGTGTCCAATTTGTATTGTTTGTCAAGTTTTTAGTCTAATTGTTAGTCCTAGCTCTTATGGTTATTAAAATGTTAGTATAGTTAGATTTATCCTTAGGTAACATTAATTTACACATTGTTGCACAAACAACCACACTAAAAAATAACTTTACCTAATTAAGGTTAACCTTTAAGGTTCTTTCATTTGGTGAGCCTAACAGATCCAACTAGTTCAATCTTCTTATAGTCCATGCTTAGCCTTCCAAGAGAGTTCATGCCATGTTAACTTTGCATTATGTCCTCACTTTCCTCTTGCTAGTTGTACAATACTCTTATTTTCTAATCCTATCCCTATATCATACTATTGTTGTTGACTTTTCTTTCCATCTTCATCATCATAGTCCTAGTTATCCTATTTTGAGCCTATCATTTATCATGTCTTGTACTTCTTCTATTCATGTCAATTTTAATGACCGAGCCAAATTTTCCATAAATTCTTCTCCACCAAACCCTAGACCCTCACCCAAATCCTTACTTTCCTAAGAAAAGCCCTTCCCCAAACATCATTTGATCATGTGGCTCCTTCTATCACTAGACAGGTGCCCCTACTTTCCATTATTCATCCAATACAATCCTAATGGCATAGCTCACATTCCCACACCTACAGTCATAGACTCCATTCCCCCTATTGACACCATCATTGATAATCATTTTAAGGAGTCTCCCTTGAATAATCATTAAACCTTGGATTATCCCATATCCCCATCTTACACTTTCCTCACCTTTGAACCCTTAGAAGATGACATTTAGCTATCCCCACCATTACCAATCACATTTTCTAGCAATCCCACATAAGACACCTTACCCATCACTTCACCTAGGTTATCACCAATTAAATCACCTCATTACTCCATTCAACCATACACATACCACCTCTTTCTCACTCCAAAACCTGTATTAATGCATGATTCACCCCATGACATGCTACAGTTACTACAATGCCAATTCACTCTACCATCATTCTTCATATTATCTTATGAATCACCATCCTTTCTTCCCATTCCTTAAGACATCATACCATGACACACATCCCTTCCTCCATTACATCCTCCCTAACCCTTTCCCAACATTGATAGCTCACTACCCATGCCACCTCATTTTCATAACACATTTGACCATTACATTGCCACAACAATCATCACTCATCCTGACACCATCCTCCACCATGTGACATTTATCTAACACATATTCCCAATTATAATTATATCTACACAAAACTCAAGGTGTTGTAAGTACAATTAGAAGACCTTAACAATGTTTAAATGATAGGCATTAAATTAGGCACATCTAGATGCTAAATTAGGTGCACTTTGTGCTACCTTTCGTGCCCCAAAGAGATTACATTATAGGTTTAAATTCGGCGCTAAAGTCGGCCCTAACTACGCCGACTAATGAATCAAAAACAAAAAATTTAAAATTCCCACCAAGCGCAGGGTGAAGACAATAGGCGACATGTACAGGAAGAGGAGGATCGGTGTCAAGGCATCCCTTATGGGCAATACAAAGTGTGAGGAGGCAACAGGGGCAATCGTGGCCGGAAGAGAGGCGATCGTGGTGGTGCCGGAGCTTACAGGAAGGGCAACAAGCCTTTCAATAGAGAAGGATACCGGAGCTTACAGAGAAGGGCAGGTGACTTTTCATGCTTCATTTCTCATTCATTATTTTCCCTTGTGTCAAAATCTTCATTAAATATTGCAATCAATGAGCATTCCTAAGGTTAGAACCTCTTTTGGTTGAAGGTTGTTGATTGTCGTGTGTGTGGTGATCCAAATTCAGTTCTCCGTTTTGCTTTTGTAGAGTTCACTCGTGAGGGTAAGTCTTCTTTTGGGACTTAAATGATAAATTGGATAAGCAAGGCTTCTCTTGTAAAATTGTAAATTGAAAGAGAGTTTTCCCCATGATTTTAATTTGTAGAGGCAAGAGTAGCTTTGAGTCATGCTGGGACCATGCTGGGATATTACCCTGTCAAGTTCCTACCTTCTAAAACTACAATTGCCCCAGTAAACCCAACATTTCTTCCGAGGGTGAGTATTATCTACCTTATTTGCCAGAGGGTGTTTCACTGTCCTGGCAATTCCCTTAGAAGTAAGATTAGTTAATTGCACAAAAGTGCTATTATTTTCTCTGTATTAGAAGGCTCTAATTGTTTTGATAGTCACAATTCAGTCAGAAGATGAGCGAGAGATGTGTGCACAGACAATCTATTGTACAAATATTGATAAGAAGGTGAACTACAAATCCCTTATATTTATTACAGCTTGGTCTTCAATTGCATAGCCTTTGTAATTGAAATATATGTATTAAATTCCACAATATACTATTGTCTTTTAAGTATGGGCTGAAATATGTTGAGCTTGCATATGTAATGAGCTACAATGGCAATTAGAAGCATTATTCTATGCCTTGGTCAATATGTTTGTAGGTTTCTCAAGCAGACGTGAAACTTTTCTTTAAGTCACTTTGTGGTGAGGTGGGTACTACTTCTCTCTACTTAATTCATGTATCCCTTGTGCTTATTTCTGGAAATTGCAGAAGAACAGCTAGTGGATAGAAATATTTCATCAATATATTTTCAGGTTTCTCATTTGAGACTACTAGGAAATTATCATCATTCCACTCGTATAGTATTTGTAGAGTTTATCATGGTAAGTGGCTTATGTACTAATAAAATCCCTCTTGTTTTGTTCTATTCTTTTGTCCACATTGTTAGTTGTACTTTGTCCCCATAGCTCTAATAATTGATGTTTCTCAAGCATTTGAGATTTAGAACCTTTGGCATATATTTGCATTCCTATTTCAAAATTGCTTTAATAGTCTGTTGATGCAATGTCATGGGGCAATGAATGATATAACATTTCAATTTCAGAGCTGGTTGATAGTCTTTTAAAAATGACATCATTAGCCAATGATTAGAATGACAGACGTGCATTTTACTTTCATAACATTGAGCTATCTGCAAGTATCAAGTTAGCTTTCTAGATTTATGTCTACCCAAATTCTTCCTAGAGAGAAACATAGAGAGGTGTAGAGTCTTCCAGTGTTATTGAGTTATTGATGTTTATTGAAGAATCTTGTAATGATGAATTACTGTCACTCAAATCTTCTTTTCCTTTCTTTTTTGGGGTATCAATAACATTATCCTGTTAATGTTGGAACTTGGAAGGATCCTTAGTTTCATTCTCCCTCTATTTTAATGTATCCCCTTTAAATTAAAGTTTTTCATTGCAAGATTATTTATTTTTAACTAAAATATGTTGTGGCATGCATCATTTCTTTGTTCATTGTGTTTAGAGTGAAGTCTATCCAATGGTGTCAGAGCTTACAGGAAGTCCCACACAACATGAAGGCTTACAAGAAGTTCTATTCGGTGTCTTTTTAGGGGTTTAGCTTTCATTCATGCCCATAATCACCATAGAACCTTGAGTAGCAGGCTTTGCACACTTTGCAAGATCTTTAGGCTTAGCACCAGCACTGGGACATCCTTATCATTATTGTTTCTTTCCAAAATATATAGAGGAAATGCCCATAATAAGGCCTCCATATTGGGAACAATGGATGTAATGAGTAAACAAATTTGAGTTGAGGTGATAGCTCATACTTGGTAGCCCATATTATAATTTTCATTATAATGAAACCTTTACACAATTCCACATAAAACTGGACTCACAACAAGATGATAGTCTCTAAAAAGATCTTTTAGTGAGCTTCTAACTGTCATGACAGTCTTATTTTGTGCTCTTCCATCCTACCCACATGAGATTATAGAGGTGTCCTTCTTCCATATGCAATCTCTAACTTCCACGGTCAATTATTATACACTATGTTGATATGAAATGCCTTTTAAATCTTAAGTTCTAGGTGTTAAACCTCCTTGTGGTCTGATCAATGTGTGACAGCCTTTGAGACATCCACCCTCATCTTGAAGTGCCTAAATGGAACATTCATAGCTTTGACGTAATCTTCTAATGGAAAAAATCTCAACATCATTGATATCAAGTTCTAGACCAACCTCCTTGGATAATAACCATGATTTGGAAGATCATGAAGGTGGGAGAGAGACAGAAGGAAAATGAAATGACAGTGATGACTGTCATTACTATTTGACTATGTTTCACATCTTAGGGTGATGAGTGGGTGTCTCCACTAGCACTTTGCTTTGAATAAATGGATATAGCAATCTTTAGCCTTCCTCTTTGTGGGGATCTCATGATCTTATAAGTGCAACAATCATTCATATATGATTGTTATGGAGGTACTTTGGCTACATACAAATGTGACTATCACAAGATTTGATGCCTATTTTAATATGACAGTCCATGAAAATAGTGTCCATGGAGTTTTATGACTACCCCCACACTAGTGGTGATTACATATGCTTGACTAAATAATGTTGTTGTCTCACTATTGATTACACTTGGGGTGGAAATTTTAGGACTATTGTTTATGGGGAACTGATTTTCATCTTTGCATTAGAACTTTCTTGAGATTGTTGTCATAGTATTGGACCTTCTAGGTTTGTGATAGGGTCTACTTCTTGTCACTCTATTTCAAGCATTGTCAGAAATATTCCAAATAGTGCCCATGCCCTCATGGTTGTTACAGTATTTACGACAATCCTATATAGGAACTTGAACTAGGATAGTCCTCCAAAATTAGATGTTGCCTCCTTCAATTACTAAACTACCTTTTACGCCATGCCCTTGGTACTGTAGCATAGAAAGACATTGTTCAGGAAGCTCAAATAGTTAGGTAGGTACTACAAAGAATGAGACACCAATAGAACCCAATGTTGATTTTTCTTGAAGCTAAACTTAAACAGTACTATGCCTTAAACCCTAATCCCTCAACTCTAAACCCTCAACCCTCAACCCTAAACCCTAAACCCTCAACCCTCAACCCTCAACACTATACCTTAAACCCTAATCCCTCAACCCTCAACCCTAATCTTAAAGATAAACTTAAATCTTCCACTCATTCCATCATCCTCAAGGGATCCAGAAATGCAAAATTAGATGCCTCTACTGATAAAGCCAAACATCCTAAGGGTCCTCATGCCTCAGAACATAAAAACAAAGAGTCAAAGAAAACTAATTCCAAAAAGTTATCCAAGCCCATACCTCCACAAGAAAAGTCCAAAACCAAAATGGTATGGGTACCTAAGAAACATTGAATCAAGTTAAATGAGGCATCTACCTCTAAAAAATCCCAACCATCTACTCCCATCTCAAATTCCCATTCTGCTCAAAAGTGTCAAAACATTCCATCCCACAAGAAAAACAAAAGTAATAAAACGCCTAAGTCTATGTGGGTTCCTAAAGCCCTTCATCATCCATCTCCTAAGCAAACATCTCCATTGCACCCTACACCACCTCCACATCACAAGCTTCAACATTTATGGGGATGTGTGCAACCATTGGTTATGGTTCCCTTCCATTCCACAATAAATCTACCATCATTCATCCATTATCCTACATACCCTCCACATACCATCCCTATGGTCCATGCTTTGGCATAAGTCTGACATAATCCACATCATCATCCACTATTTTCCCTACATAATCCACGTCATAATCCACTTTTTTCCCCTCTAGAATCCACATCATAATCCACTATCTGCCTAATCCATTTGCCTTCCATGTATCCCTTACCAACATCAATGAGGGCACTCGACATGGTCCATGTGCGAGGACATCGTTCTCTAATGGGACTATAACCTTTCATTACAGCGTAATGCAACCTTCAACCCTCAACCCTAAAAACCATACCTTAAACCCTAATCCCTCCACCCTAAACCCTAATCACTCAACCATAAATGCTATCCCTAAAGCCTGAAGCCTCAACCCTTAAACCTTAAATCCTAAACCCTATCCCTAAACCCTAAACCCTAAACACTATACCCTAAACCCTCAACCTAAACACTATACCTTAAACTCTAATCCCTCAACAATAAACCCTAAACCCTCAATGCTAAACACTATACCTTAAACTCTAATCCCTCAACACTAAACCCTAATCCCTCAACCCTAAACCCTAATCCCTTATCACTAAACCTTAAACCCTATCCCTAAAGCCTCAACCCTCAACACTTGAACCTTAAATCCTAAACCCTCAACCCTAAATAGTATTATGCCTTAAACCCTAATCCCTCAACTCTAAACCCTAAACCCTAAACCCTAAACCCTAAACCCTCAACACTATACCTTAAACCCTAATCCCTCAACCCTCAACCCTCAACCCTAATCTTAAAGCTAAACTTAAAGCTTCCACTCATTCCACCATCCTCAAGGGATCCAGAAATACAAAATTAGATGCCTCTATTGATAAAGCCAAACATCCTAAGGGTCCTCATGCCTCAGGACATAAAAACAAAGAGTCAAAGAAAAATTAATCCAAAAAGTTATCCAAGCCCATACCTCCACAAGAAAAGTCCAAAACCAAAATGGTATGGGTACCTAAGCAACATTAAATCAAGTTAAATGAGGCATCTACCTCTAAAATATCCCAACCATCTACTCCCATCTCAAATTCCCATTCCACTCAAAATTGTCAAAGTGATAAAGGTAAAGGGAACTTTTTTGTTTTTATCATTTATGACATTTTGTAGAAAAATAAAATAAAAAATTAACAATTTATCAATTGACAAAGTGATAAAGGTATGGCGAGTGGATTTGTTGGAACCAAAATTTTCATAAAAGTTCTAAGTGTTTTATTTGTGTATCCATGACTTCTACTCTTATTTTTCCATAATAAATCATGTTATTACCATTCATAAAGTCATCTTTACCTTTTACCGCGATACTGCTATCACATTGGCTAGCCTTCATAATACCGACATCATACCTCCTTACAACATAACATTCTCAAAAGGCCCGCAGTATGACGGTGAGAATAGTTAATACCCACTATACTGCTATACACACTATACCGCTATACCTCGGGGGGCCAAAACATAGCCCGCGGTAGAACGGTAACCGAGCCCTCATCATTGCAACATAGTCATCGGTAGGATAGATAGTCATATTCCCCCGATGACCCGATATAACTGTGGGTTGTCCAAAATTAGACATAATCAGCCAAACATGCCCTCATCGTTGGATTGCCCATCATACTCCCTTCGATAGTCCTAGGGTGTGTGCAAGAAGTTGTGTCCACTTATTGACCAAAAAGTGGAAGTGTTTTCCCTGATTTTCAGAATTTGTCACATTTGACCTAAAAATTTGAAGCGCTTAACGGTGGAATCTTGAAAAAAGTCACTAAATATGAAATGTAGTACTCGGAGTCTAGTTTCCAAATATGTAATTTTTTTCAATACCCAGATGATAGAAAGTGATTTTGAATAGGTGTTTCTAAAAACCACTATTTAAAAGTCACTTTTTTTTACTATACCATGTACATGTACGTCATCCATATTTTGACCTAAATAATCACATTTTTCAAAATCCTTTTGGGAAAAGATTTGTAACTCACTGAGGCACGTTTTCCATATTTTTTTGTAATTTTTTATTGAATATTTTATTTTTTATTAATTTTTTATTGGCCATTTGTGGTCTTTTAAAAAATCATCATGTACGTCACGCATAAGATGACCTAAACTTAACATTTTTTGAAATTTTTTTTTTAAATTGAAAAGAATTGTCTAAAGTACGTTTTCCTACAATTTTTTTTACAAAAAAATATGTTAATAAAAAGTTATTAAAATACTAAAAAACCCTAATAATTCAAGTTTATGGACCTATTTCATCAGAAATTGATTAAAAAATAGAAAAATTAATCCAATTGTAAAAAAAATTACATATTTGGAATCTACACTATCTCATCTATAATGGGTTTTAATTTCGTCAAAATATTCTGTAAAATAGTCCTTCAGATATATGCCCAAAGTCACTATTTTGTTGTGACATTGACAGGACCTTCAAGTTGCAGGTCAAACCTGGTCCAGAGGTCAGGTTCGGGTCCCTAAAGCATTTCCTAAACCGGGTTACAAAGCAAAAACTCGAGCTTAAAATTCAAATTTTAAATAACGGGATCCCATTTTAAAACGGGATCCCGTTTTAAAACGGGATCCCGTTTCATAAAAGGTTAATATTTTAAGCTTTATGAAAACGGGATCCCGTTTCATAAAGGTTAAAATATTAACCTTTTATGAAACTCAAAACGGGATCCCGTTTTTTGAAAACGGGATCCCGCTTTTGGCTCGGGATTCCAAAGCAAAACGGGATCCCGTTTCATAAAAAGTGGGATCCTGTTTTGGTTAACCCGATTTTGGATTTTTTTCTAACTCCAAAACTTCCACCTTAAGTGGACACAACTTCTTGCATTTACCCCCTATAAACATAACTCATAGCCATATCGGACTAACAATATCCTATCAGCCTAACTCTTGAGAGTCCCTCACCGATAGATCGATAAATTAACAAAAGCTAGCACATTGTTGTGACTCATAAACATCGGCGGAACAAATGTTTTTGTTCCCCCGATAACCCGATATGACCATAAGTTAACCAAAGGTGCAATATTGTTAGCCCTCATCATTGGAGTTCCCATCATACTCCCACCGATAGTCCTATAAACATAACTCATAGCCATATCGGGCTAACAATATCCTATCGGCCTAACTCTTGAGAGTCCCTCACCGATAGACCGATAAAATCAACAAAAGCTAGAACATCGTTGTGACTCATAAACATCGGCAGAACAAATGTTTTTGTTCCCCCGATAACCCGATATGACCATAAGTTAAATCAAAGGTGCAATATCGCCTAAGCTAAGGTACATTGGGGTAACGTTACCTGGTGTCCCACCGATACACCAACACAAACATAGCCCATGGTAGAACGGTAACCAAGCCGTTGGGTTATTTAAAGCATACTAATCACACCAACATCAAAATATGAAGATTGAACCTCAACACGAAGATTTGACGGTGAGAATAGTTAATACTATACACTACACACTGTACTGCTATACCTCGAGGGACCAAAACATAGCCCGCGGTAGAATGGTAACCAAGTCGTTGGGTTATTTAAAACATACTAATCACATCAACATCAAAATATGAAGATTGAAGATCAACACGAAGATTTGAATCATGCGAATTTATGAGCCAGAAGTAAATGCGTCTTGAAATACAAGAAAACAATTAAGATTTTTCACTCATAGTGGCAGAAGACAAGTTACACAGGAGCTCAAGCCGCAGGAGTAAAGAGAATTCTTCAAGGCAATTTTTTTGGCTAAGCTCTGCTCATCATTTCTTGTGAATTTCATAAAATGGCACTAAAAAGACTGAGGTAGAAGCCAAGAAGGATGAAGCCAAAACCAGTAAATCTTCATTGCAATCCCCTCTGCTTTCATTGTTGTCTGGCTCAATTGATAAAGGTTCTAAAAAGGTTTTTAGAGACTTAGCTCAAGGCTATAGGGACCCCTATATACCATTGTCAGGATGGAACCTCTACTGGTACTTTTATATAAAAAGGAATGACTAGGAACCAGCATCAAACCCATGGGCCCTAGATTTGGCTAAATTAATTGTTCCCAACATCTTCGTTGATGTTGAGCTGATTAAAGTCCTTACCCAGAGTTACCATGCCCCAACCAAAATTGTGAGACTTCCAAATGGTGAGTGCTTAGTGGATATCAATAGAGATGCCATTATCAAATGTTTCAACCTCAATAAACAAGATATAACAGAGGTGAACTTAGAGAAACTTGAGCAAGAATATAAGAGGTTGAGGAAAACATATCAAAGTGATGAGCTCCCCTTACACATGAAGAGGGGTGATAGTAACAGACGGCTCTCTATTCCTTCTTCCAAAATGGAACCTTTCCATGTTTCTGAATTTCAAATTTATTTCAAGAATACCTATTATGTGTTGTGTCAAGTTTTGGGGATAGATGCAGAGGAGCAAATGCAAATAGGGTTGATGAGAATGGCTATGATAATTCAACATTTCAAGTCAAATATAGAATTTGATTTTGCATCTGTGATTGAAGATCAATTACATGAAAGTTTGCTACAAGTTAGGGAAGCCAAGGCCTCTATTACTTTTAGAAGATATTCTTTATTGTGTCACTTAATTATGCATCAGAATGAAATGAAGTGGACTATGAGGATGGAATTGTGTACACAAGAAAGAGGATTCAGACTCCCTGTACAAAACTGGTGCTACATTTGGGATAGTAGGTGTACAAAAGGTGATTTTGTAGTGTTTTGAGATGATTTTGCTGTCAGATTGATTGCTTCTCTTGGTTACCCAACGCCAAGAATGCTTGAGTCATTGATGAAGGTAATGAGGCCTGTGCAGTATGGGTCAAACCAAGGCTATACTCATAATTATGTTGATTGGTTCCTTATGCCACAACACACTATTATCAGAGTAAATGGGTGTAACCAAGCACCACATGTTTTACCTAAGTTTTTACTTGCAAGAGTGTGTTTCTTAGAGTTTATGTGGCAGATGCTCTGGATGGAACATGACTTGATGAGAAATTAAAGGAAAGGCACATTTTTGCCTAACTTGACTAATAATGTGCACCGTGTCAGATTTCCTACTAGCAGGTGTAAAGTCCAACTCCTCAACCTTTGCCAGCATCATCCTTTCCTATACACAAATTGAAGCTTTGGATGAGGATATGGACATCCATCAAAGCATAATTGGAAGTGGATTTTTGTCAAATGTTTAGTTGCAAGTGCCACTTCTGATCATGAAAGCCTTCACAAAGACTTATGCACAAAATTTAATAAAGAAGAGAATTTCTGCACAAATTCTCTCGCAAACGATTTTAAATTGTAATCAATTTCTTTGTAGCTTATAATGTGTGGATAAGAATTGATGTTCCTTGTAGTTTCCTATGCCATTAATTAAAAGGAATCTAGATCTTCACATTCATCTTAGATGCATTTGCACAGTTGAAGCCTATTGTTTTAAATCCTTTACACAAGTTTTCCATGGGTTAACCTATGATAACATGTCTCCTAGCAACATAACAGCAATCCTCTCAAGGGGTTCTTAAATACCACCAATCTAGGTTAATTTATGCTAAGTTGTGTGCATAAAATAGATTACATCCCTCAAACAAATGTGGTCTCATGGACTGCAATGATTACATGATATGCACAAAATAGATTTGTTGATAAGGTATTAAAACCTTTCAAGCAAATGCAATTGAATATACATATACAGAGAGAGATGTATGTGGAAGCATCGACAAGGCATGTGAACTATTTGACAAAATCCTTGAAAGAAATGTGGTCTAATAGACTGCAATGATTGCATGAAATCCACAAAATGGATTTGTTGAAAAGGCTTAGAAACTTTCATGCAAATGAAATTGGCATGTGTAAAGCCAGATTCCACAACCTTTGCCAGCATCCTCTTTGCCTGTATCAAAATGGTAAGCTTTGGAACAAGGTATGGACATCCATCAAGGCATAATAGAAGGCATATTTTTGTCAGATAGTATAGTTGGAAATGCTCTGATAGACATGAAAAATGTGGAAGCACAAACAAGGCACACAAACTATTTGACATAATGCCTCAAAGAGATGTCATCTCATGGAATGCAATGATTGCAGGATTACACAAAATGGATTAGTTGAATAGGCTTTAGAAACTTTCAAGCAAATGCAATTGTCAGCTATAAATCCAAATTCTACAACCTTTTCCAGCATCCTCCATGCCTGTGCCCAAATGGGAGCTTTAGAACAAGGTATGGACATCCTTCAAAGCATAATGGTAGGGGAATTCTTGTGAGATATTATAGTTTGAAATGCTCTCATAGACATGTATGCAAAATATGGAATCATAGAGAAAAAATGTAAACTATTTGACAAAATTCCTCAAAGAGATGTCATCTCATGGAATGCAATGATTGCAGGATATGCACAAAATGGATTTTGTAAGGACACTCTCAAAATCTTTGAATTAATTAAGCACTCTAGAACATAACCTAAAATTGTAATCTTTGCTTGTATTCTAGGTGCATGTAGCTATGCAGGTTTAGTGGATGAGAGTTGTACATACTTCAATCACATTTGTAACCCTTATTGCATTACACCTACAGTTGATCATTTTGTGTGCATGGTTGACCTCCTTGCCCATGCTGGCTATCTTGAAGACACCCTAAACTTAATCTTTTTTTCTAAATCCCTAAATAGTTGATAGTTAAATTGTATAACAAATTTTTTATGATCTTT
The DNA here is from genome assembly GCA_027924645.1 of Cunninghamia lanceolata. Lineage (NCBI taxonomy): Eukaryota > Viridiplantae > Streptophyta > Pinopsida > Cupressales > Cupressaceae > Cunninghamia > Cunninghamia lanceolata. The sequence continues at coordinate 307,334 of BSBN01000247.1, read as the reverse complement.
ACTAACGTTTATTAAAATGGTTGCATGTTTTATATCATTGGAATGACATATTAGCTGTAACTTTTTTGAAATTTTATTATGGTATGTGCACTTTGATATGATGTAATATGATTATGGTTCCATTTCATATGTTGTAATATTAGATATATAACAAAAAAATAAATTATTGCATGAAATAAATAATAACTTTTCATTTTAAATATTTTTTTTTGCAGAACACGGGTCTTCCAGAAGATCAAGATGATCCTCATGATATAGATCCAGATTATGTTGGTTCTGGTACAGATCACATGGCAGAGGATGATGATGATGCAGATACAGAAGACATCGAGGCTGATGATGATGATGATGATGACAACGATGATGACAATGATGATGATCATGATGGTGATGATGATGAGGCAATTGCTGGTAGTAGCTAGTAACATTCATGATCATATAGACTGCATCATGGATCATTGTTGATATATTGTTATGATGCCTCTTTTCATGGTTACTATCATATGTATCATTTTCATGGCCTGCAGTACCATATTATTGAGTTGTATCATTTTGACATGTATCATTTTGACTTATATCATTTAGACATGTATCATCTTGACTTGTATCATTTTGAGTTACATAATTTATCATTTTTACTTATATCATTTGTACATGTATCATTTTGACTTATGTCGACTGTTGGACATGTATCATTTTGACATGTTATTGATCTATTGGCATATTTAACTTTCACTTGTTTTAGTTATATATGATGATGATCTTATCAGTATTGACTTGTCAATTTATATATATTGAAAGTGGTCGATGATTTTTGGATGGATATTTATTACGTATGATGATTTTAATTTACTACTTAGGATGGATGTTGTCAAATTCAATTAAATTATAGATATTTAATTTACTTACTCTATAATCATATGAGTTATTTAAGAGGTGTGATATATTTAACTAATTAAATTGAAATAAAACATATTCATTTTTAAAAGCAAAAAAGGAAGCAACAATGGAAGCCAAACTAGAAGCAAACCAGAAGCAATCTTGGAAGCAAAACTTGGCGTTATCTTGGAAGCAAAAACAGAAGCAATTCAAGTAGCAAACAAAGAAGTAATAATGGAAGCAATTTTAGAAGCAACAAAAGATGCAATAATAGAAGCCATATTAGAAGCAACAAAAGATGCAAAAATGGAAGCAAAGCTAGATGCAACAAGAACGTTATATCAGAAGCAAAATTGGAAGCAAAACCGAAAGCAAAAGTGGAAGCAAAATTGGAAGCAAAACCGGAAGTAAACTTGGAAGCAAAACCAGAAGCAAAATTAGAAACAAAACCTAGAAGCAACACAAGAAGCAAAAGCAGAAGTAACAAAATCCGGTGCTAAATCCGGTGCTAAATTCAACACCAAAGTGAAATGCAATTTGGCGCCGAGTTTTGCTCCAGCATTTGGCTCTAATTCATGAACTCAAATGCACTAAAATCTGGCACTATTTTAGGTGCTAATTGCCTGTTTTGTTGTAGTGAGCTCATTCCGGCACCTATGGAGGGAACTTTGAAGGAAAATCTTTAGTACAAAAATTACTACATATGGGGTTCTATTGGCAATGCATGGAACAATATTCCTTTGCATTTGCCAAGAAGTGCCCGCAATGCTAGTAATATAATCATTTAATTCAAGCTCTTGCCCAGGAACTTTGAGCCCAAGTCTCACCTTGGTCATTTTCTGTGTGTGGCTTGGATCTAATTGGAAAGATCTCTCCACCCTCCTCTCAAGGACATACTTTTCATCATCACCGGTACTGATTACTTTACGAAGTGGGTCAAAGCTATCCCATTACGATCCATGACAGTTGAGGTAATTTGTCACTTCATACAAAACAACATAATATCTCAATTTGGTAACCCTTCCTCCTTGATTTCTGACAATGGTACACCATTCAAGAATAAGTATGTAAGAAAATCCTTGAAAAATATCACATTCAACATCGCTTCTGTATGCCATATTATCCATAATCAAATGGGCAAGCAGAAGCTTTGAACAAAATCATTGGACAAATTCTATAGAAAACCGTTAATAAATATCGCGCAAATAGGACAAGTGAATCAACGTTCTCAAACACTTGTCCTAATAATGAATCAACACTCTCAAAGACCTTAAAGCTCATCAAAATGGTATCCAACGATCGTATAATGAACGAGTAATACATCATTCATTCAAAGTTGGAGATTTGGTACTCTACGAAAATCAACGCAATGTAAATGCACATCCTAGCGAAAAAGGGAAGTTCAACCTAGATTAGCTTGGACCTTACATCATAATTGAAGCATATGGATTAGGAGCGTATAAATTAGCCGATGAATAAGGTACACCTCTTGAAGAACCTATTAATGCCATGTATTTAAGAAAATTTTATGTTTAATATTGCATGTTAGATATTACATTATAAAGCAAATTTGTTAGTTCAGTCAAGTTTTGCTTCAATTTTGATAAGATAGATAAATTTTGTCTTAATTCATTCCAAAATCTAGCATATGATCTTTCTAATAAACAATTAATCATTGTTGAATCTAATAAAACTTTGTTTAGTTAGATCACAATTGCATTAATTCTAAGAACATCATCACATTAACATTACTCATGCTCAAATTTTTCATCATTGGCATTTTACTAAACAATCTACATAGGTTGATTAGTCTAAATCTCAATAGCATTAAAAATTTTGTTACATGATCATCACAATTTTATATATATATATATATATATATATACATCAGTTTGAGTATACAAATCAAAATCGACTACCCTGTACACTAAAATGGGATGTCATAGTACAATATCATATAGTTGAACCATGATTACCAGACCCCTTAGGACTTGGTGGTGTATGAGTGATAGAAGGTTGCCCATGCGAGGTCACGAACTGAGAATGACTCCTAGAGGCACTCCTCAACTGTAGACCCCTAAGCTCACCTCTAAGCTCCCTCAGCTCCCCCTGAGCATCCATGTAGAGATGCTAGAACCTATCTTTCTTTGACTATGCTCTGTCTCTCTCTAACTATGCTATTTCTATCTTTGTTGTCACCCAATCCAACTCAGTGTGTAAAAACTGAGTCATGGCATAGCGATCTCAGATGGAGGCAGTGTCGTGGCCTAGTCTCATAGTAGTTAGAGGTCTGCATGAGCCTAATCTCTCTCAGCTATAGCATGATCTAAGGCGGCTTCCATAGCCACCCTATATCTCATAAATGGCATGAATATCTTTGTGTGCTGCCCTATTGAGTGTTGTGGCAAATAGCCTATCTGTACTCACTGCTCGGTCAGCCTAGTAGGCACTATCTTTGCTATGACGCGACCCACAAAGTCACGCCATGCTCGAGTACCAACTGTCAAAAGAAACACAAAAATAATATTAATATCCCATCATCAAAAATATATATGCATGACATCATCATAATCAAGTAATCATCAAAAGAAAAATAACATCCTTCTCACTTGTATCACCATCCTACCAATCAGGTCCCATAATGATGTCTCTATAGCAAGACCTGTAGTCATCTCTATAGATGGGGGCATAGCACTGCTTGCCTCCCCTCGCTCGAATCAATTTGATCTTCTACTAGTAGTAGGTCCTGGACTGTGACTATGAGTTCTCAACTTGGGTCTCTCCTCAATCTCCTCATCATCGTCCACCTCTCCCTACGCTCATCATGGCCTCTCCCTAAAGATGTAGCATGACAGTGTATCCTCATCATCATCATCATCGTAATATCCACTGAAGTGCCTGAAGTCATCCTCATCTCCTAAATCATCTCCATGATCCCTCCATGATCAAGGATTGCTTGTGGGATGATTGACAGGGAAGACTAGAAAAGGCCGATCCGTGTCCCACCAGGTCATGTATGTTCGGTTAACATCAACATCATCTTCCTCTAACGCTGGCTCTGCATCAACAACACCATCATCATCACTCTCAACAACCTCAACGATAGAAGGCCATGGGGCATGACTAGCCCTAACCATGTTGCATGCTAAGCATACAGAGCTTGGACGCATGCTAGGGACACCCTTCACACATCCAAATTGTTGCATCACTCGATCAAAATAAAAATAAACTTGGGTCTCTCCTCAGTCTCCTCATCATCATCCACCTCTCCCTATGCTCATCGTGGCCTCTCCTTGAAGATGTAGCATGACAGTGTATCCTCATCATCATCATCGTCGTCGTCGTCGTCATCGTCATCATCATCGTCATCATCGTAATATCCACTGAAGTGCCTGAAGTCGTCCTCATCTCCTAAATCATCTCCATGATCCCTCCATGATCGAGGATTGCTTGTGCGATGATTGACGGGGAAGACTAGAAAAGGTAGATCCGTGTCCCACCAGGTCATGTATGTTCGGGTAACACCGATGTCATCTTCCTCTAACGCTGGCTCTGCATCAACAACACCATCATCATCACTCTCAACAACCTCAATGATAGTCAGCCATGGGGCATCACTAGCCCTAACCACGTTGCGTGCTAAGCATACAGAGCTTGGATGCATGCTAGGGACACCCTTCACACATCCAAATTGTTGCATCACTCGATCAAAATAAAAATAAACAACAATGTTGTCCTAATGACTGGCTACAAGTTGATCCCTCTGCATCCTCACTAGCTATCTCTTCTGCCCCATCCATGGTCTACAACCGCGATATGGTTTCCATCTAATGTCTTTAGGTTGCAGTCTATCAAACACTACTCTCCAATATAAAAGGTCGTCATGTCTCAAGCATCTAATAAGGGGATAAGCATGCACACATGGATGCGTCTAGTTCATCTCTATGGGAAACCCCACTAGCCATGTACACGTGATGTGCTCAAGTAACCAAACCTGGAGTAGGGTGCTTATCATCAACCTTTGCATCTCATAATGAACATATTGACTCAAGTCTTGATATAGGTGCGCAAGCACGCTGTGCCCCCATGTGTAGACCATCCTCTCCTCCTCCATCACTCTGATAGCATGGACAAGGCTACTATGAAGGTGAACACCTTGTCTATCTAGTGTAACCACTAGCGCGATGGTTTCGATCAAGATGCAACAAACAAGTGATTTGTCTGCACCACCCTACTCTAGCCATCGAAGAATGATGTGTCCCTATCCAAGAGGCATGACAAAACGACCTAGGAAGTGAGGTTTAGTTCATTTTATATTAAATTTAGAATGTTTTTTTTATGTTTATATAATCTCAATAGTTCCAAAATAGTATCAGGGGTTACCTTGAGGAGAAATTAGACTATATTATTCTTACCTTGACAAATCTTAGATGTACTCTCACCTATGTTACTTGGTTCTTAGCATGTGTTTAGGTTATTATTGAATGTTCTTAAAGATGATATGTGTAGGTTATCTGTTTAGTAGGTTTATCTCAAATTAAGTTTTGAGATTAAGGCCACCATACACCTTCTCCCCTTTGAGTGACTTGCTATAGTCAAGGAGTGATTTTATTGTGAAATAATTTTATTTTATTATTTGATTTCAATTCTATTTTATATATATGTTGTGGTTTTATATTGAATTGTAACCAGTAGTATGAGAATTTATTTCCTACCTTTGGTTTCTTAGCTAAGTTAAATGGATATGTTCCTTTGCCTCAAAAACTCTTTTGTTTGGACTTTCTATTTTATTTAAATATTTTACCCTCGTGATCACCACTAGTATTTTATTATTTTTATGAGATTTTATTTTAAATTTTTAAAATTACTCATTGAAGTTTGAGGCTTTTGTTTTTATTGATACTACTGGTGAGTGTAAATGTTTTTTTTTTATGATTTAAAAAGTTCTTTTTATAAGGAGCTCCTAGTAGGTTGTGCGGGGCATGATAATTCTTCTAGACTTAAGCCTAGTAATTATCTAATTTAGGATGATCAATTCTTTTCCTCATACATTCTTATTGGTGTACCCTCTTTTGTTTGGTCACTTATGTATGTTTCTCTATTCTTCTCTTTTAGGGCTTCTGGGAGGAAGCCTAATTCTAAGGAGGGGAGGATGTAAGGTCCACCCTTTTCACACTAGATAGATACTTCTATATGCTCTTATGGCTTTATACTTTAAGGACTATATTATTTTACTAATATAATGATATTTTATATATGTATGTAGGGGCGTATGTTTCATTGTGTTTGAATATAATGTAAGTGAGTTTTGTGTGTGTGACTAGAAATTTGGGTGTTATTTTGTAGTTGTGATTTCTAGACTTGTGTGTTTTAGAAAATTGATTGTTAGAGAAATTACATGATTGAAATAATTTAATGTTTGAGTGAATGGATTTATTTTAGATTAAAATATATATATTTAAATAGAATTTTGAAAATAAATGTTGTATAGTTAGATAGATTTTATGAGAAATGACTAGTTAATAGTGGATTGTATGTTTACTTTAATATTGCTTTGGATATTATAGATATTTTAGATCAAAAGAATTTATTAAGTGAATTAATTAATGTTTAGATTATATCTCATGTATTATTGGATCGCACTTTTGTTATACATTATTTCAATTGCTTCGGCTAGGACATACTGATGTTTGAAGTGAGTGTGCAGGTGGGTGGCCAGGATATATATTTTTGGAGGCTTTTAGGAACTTTTCTTATGTGTTTCCCCGTTAAGCCTAGTCTTACTCATGGGAGGAGTAAATACTAATTTGTGTGTGTGTGTGTTAAAAATTTATTTTGGGTTGCTGATTTTTATCTATATGTGTCCTTCTTGACCCCACTTTTAATTGTTTGTATTATTGTTCTTTGAAAATTTGTGGAAAAGAAAAGTTATTTATTGTTGATAATGTTAGTTGTGGGAGAAGAAAGAGTTAAGACAATTTATTATTTTAGAGATTTGAAATAGGAGAAGATTCTCTTTTGGCTATTATGGGTATGTGATATTTTATTTTTAGGGGGTCATTTATGTGAGTGGAATACTTTGGGTTTGCATGTTTGGTTTTATATATTTGGGATGAATTTTGAAAATGGGGAAGATAGATGCACGGGAAGAGGAAAGAGGAGAAGGAAGAAAATGGTAGAATTTTTTGTGATTGAAAGGAATGCATAATTTGGGGCTCTCCCTAACTTGGTGAGAGCTGAGGTAGGAACCTTTTTGATATGAAATTACTTTGTATGAAATCTTTGTTGTAAATGGAATTTTTCTGTGTTCATGTTTTAATGTGGGAATGGGTTATTCTGGGAGTGGCACTCTGAATCTGATGAGGACCTCCCATGTATTGGGTGTCATGCCCACACTGCAACCCTAGAGCATGAACCTCAAAACATAGATTAATATCACACTTTAATGCCAAATGTTAACTGAAGTTTAAAATGTAAAAGACCATAACACAAAAATCTAAACTAATATGTAAAATGTACACCCAACATTGGATACAATTATACATCAAACATAAGTTTTATCATTCTTCATACATGAAAACAAGATTTCTATATTGTCATACATACAAATGAGTATAATTGTGCATCATACGAAACTTTTGTATCAACCACCATAATTAGAGATCAAAGTTTAAAACATTCTTAAATAGCTACATATAACTATGGGTACAAAATCCAGTAATACAATTGATCCTTATGCAGTCCATGTAATGCTTGTCTTCGCACCTATATCTACAATGAACCTGTACAAGTTCTTACAAGTGTCAACCGTACACCATCAATAACAAACATAATAGGTATCAATACGTAAGATGAAAAACCTATAGGCCCTAAGGGGCTAACCTAATGCCTCGGGGGCTCATCCATGATGGCCTTGCCTACGTACGCACAGAGCAGAGGCTTCATAGTTCGATGACTTGAACTGGCAACCAGAAGATGGTATCATACAATTCAAAACTTATGAGAGGTTTTTCACATGACATCAACATATTCTCAATCTTAGATACACTTTCACATTTCAATCCATACTTGAGGATAGTAGAAGATTAAGGTTTACCTATCTCACAACATTCTCATAAAATTTTACAAAATATATTTTTATGATCACTTTTCAAGCTAGTATACAAATTACTACTATGTTTAACTAATCATGCAAGCAAAAAGATAACATTAGATCTTGTTTTCAATGAAAGAAAATACCTATTTCTCCATAAAATGAGTTCAATTCTTTTTATACCTATCCTAACTAATAAAGTTTTTAAACATGCTAAAGAATGGTAACTTTATTCACTTCCATCGAGCAACATATTGTCATTTAGATATAATAAATAAATAAATAAAGCAAGATAATCCATACTAAAGTTTTAAAATTAAGAGGAGTGGCCCTATTGACTTGGCCTATTCAAAAGATTAATCAATGTATAAAGAAGTGCCTTGAAGGTCAGCATAATGCCACTCAAAGAGTGAACACTAGGGAAGCACAAAATACAATTCTATTCTTGGTTCTACTAAAATTTCTACCCTAGTTGTAACATGGATCATTAACTTATTGATGATCTAAAATGAGGCAACCATATAGTTAAGAGAGAGATAAAGAATTAATCAACAACAAAATCATTATTATCTAACAAAAAGATCCATTCTATTATTATTTTTAAATTCAACAAATTTAAACATATGAAACCATTTTTCTTCCTAACTTAAATATGCTTAAAGCTAGGTTAAGGGAACAATCTAATCTAAAAATATTTCTAAATAAGGTTTAAGATATATCTTATTCTTTCTATACATGACTCAATCTTAAATCTATATTTACTAAATTCATAACTCATGATAAGAAAATGTAACTTATCATCCACTATCGAATTTGGTACTCTATTAAAAATGATATTTTAACTAAACAAAACAAATCCACATAAAAGAATAATACTCTTTAAAGAATAATACTTAAGCTATCTAAGAACATAAATAAAACATTGAATGATTTTCTCAGTAAAATAATCTCAAATCATTTACTAAATTTACTTTCTAAGTCTAATATTGTGCATGATTACCGAGATATTAATCTTCACTAGTCTAAACTTCACAATAATTATTTACAACTATTTAATGAAATATATATTATCCTTATTCTAATCATGACTAATGCTTTCTTGCAGTAAATCTGACACTAATCTTGCTGACAAGATGAATTCACTCCAATTAAAAGTAGTAGACACCATAATCTAATAATTTTCCAAGCACATAAAATGGAATGAGTGGATTTTAAAATAACAGTTTAAAAAGTAAATAAACAAGCAAACTAAGGATCCACGCCCATAGGAAATTAAATGCTCCGTCAAGTAGAAACCATGGCTACAGTCCCAACTATTTATAAGCATAAAGAGATGACCATCGGGAATTTGTAAAACAAATTGTATTGGCTTTGGATGCTGCAAGCACAGAAAAAAATTGTTACTATAGTGGTTTGGCAAGTAAGGAAAAATGTGGAAACATAGACGAGGCACTTAGTCAGTCAGCTAGCTGCAAGAATTTGTTTTGGGTAGAGAATTTATTGTTTTTGTATTTTGGGGCATGTGGAAATGGAATGGCACTATATCATAGACTGCCTGGCCTATAAGGATAGGCCGACCCATTTATACTGATACTTTAAATGTGGTCTCCTTGAATAACTTGTTTGAAGAAGAAAGAATAACAAATACTGCAATTTATTTGACCAAGATTCACAGTAGGAGATCTAGGATTCTGAAGAAAAAGAGGCAACAAGAAGGCACAGTTTGAGCAGCAGTCCCATATAGAGCTTTCATGATTGGCAGCGTCACTATTTATCTGTGGGTCCCATAGGTTTATTGGCCTCGTGGATGTTATTTACAATGATGGCAGGATATGCCCACCACAAATTAGTTAAAAAGGGTTTAGACAAAATTTAAGCAATATTACAATAGGTACAAGGCTAAATCCACGACCTTCACCAACACACCCCATCTACACCAAAAGGATCTTCGAAAAAGGGTATTCAGACAAACATGCATTTCCTATAGGACCCACTCGATTTTTCCCGATATCAGAAAATATTCCCTGTGCTAGTATTGTAATTGACTGTCATAAATAAAAGTAATGAAGGGACATCCATAGAAGCATAGCTATAAGTTGACATGCATGTGAAATATGATATAAAGCACAAAAATATGCTTCCACGATTTTCACACCAGACAACTTGGTATATATCTAAGAGAAAGTGTTGACTTCACCCTCAGTTGTTTGTCCCTGATGACAATCCACAACTTGATCACGTTCAGTTGAGGTACTGTTATCTTTGATGATCATGGATGATCATGCTTAGTTTGGCACTTGATGGCATATAGTCCCACGATGTTTGATATACAATGGACATGCTTTGTGTTCATTGATGTTTGATATTTAGTGGATATGCTTGATGACATACACTCATATGTTTTGGATATAGTGGACATGCTCAGTTGATATTCTTACTTGTCAGTGACATATGTTTTGGTATCTTGCTCAGTGGCATTTCCTATGTTGTGGTATTTTGAGTTTATGAGATGATAACAATTGCAAGTTATTATTCGTTTGGTTCAAGGCACTAGACAACAGTGGGTAGTGTTGTCTGGACACTCAGTGGAAATAACATTGACCATTGAGTTTGACTTCCTTTCTTAGTGGCATTATAATGAGATGTTATTTTTGTAAAGTTTTAATGTGATATTTAAAAAAAAGAGGAAACAAAATAAACTTTGTTACAAATGCCACTTCGGGCTTCATTAAAGAATGACCTGTTGAATAGGTCTCAGGCTCTTCAAAACAGGTAAAAGATGCTTGTGTCTTTATCATCACCGGCCCCTTTCTAGGGTTTACCGTGAGCACCAATTGAATGGAATATCTCAAGCAAAAAGGAGACTAAAACATTTCATTTTGCAAAGTTTCATCTTGATCTATGTCGGTAGAAAGCTAGGGTTTGTTTCTATTCCATTTTCTGAGTGTAATCATGGGATGAAATGGAGATACCAACATGAATCTTTGAAAGTCTTCTGAGGATCTTGTTGACATGACAAAGCTAGACGTGCTGAACATTTGTGGTAAAGGGTTTTGACTTATTCGTCAACAAATCTGATTTTTTTTTTGGTCGGCGCCCCAGGTGATACTTGTCCATTATTTCTCTAAAATGTTTTATGGTGCTGACTTTTTTAGTTTATCTTGGTAGTAATAGTCATTTTTATCAGTGTTCTGTTTACATATTTCAGCATTTGGTTTGCCTTCAAAAAGTAATTTGTGATATGGGTTTTTCAAGATTTGAAAAGAGTTTTCTACTTTCTTAACAATAAGTTAATACCCTTAAAAATGATTACTAGGGTTTTAAATAAAAATAAAAAATCTATGGCTGTATCTTTTAGTTCATTCTTCTGTGCAAATGGAAGAAGATTCTGTTCAGAAGTTTTTCAAGGGTTTATAATTGTGATAGAAGTTGAAACACTTGTAATAGCTATACTGGCAAAAGATCTGTTACACTTTGGTGTGACTATATTAAAGGGTTTATGACAGAGCTTCTGGTTCTTTTTCTGTGATATGGGCAGAACTTTTTAGACTCACTTGTGGGTATGCAATATACTGATGAAAATTTGTTTTGACTTGGAATATGGCAAGATCTACATTCTTAGTGGAGAGAAAAACAAACAATCCTAATCTCCTTTATGGGTATTTGATATCTCGATGCATTCAGTTTGAATTGGTTGAGAAAATCTTTCTGTTGATTATGGTTATTTGCTCATGGTTATTTGCTCAATCCGGGAATACTTGTTATGATGATATTCAGCATATACTTCTTTAACTCTATATACCTCTCTGTCAGTTGTAAACTACCTATCATTCAGTTATTACCTGAAACAGTTTTTAGAAATGGTTATCTCCTCAAACTGTCTAATGCGAAGAGGAAGATATTATGAAATATATAAAAAGGGCATTAAGCAGAAAGAGTGTGTGCTGATATAATGTGAATGATGTAGAGTGTGCAAATTTGTACATGCATTATTGATGTTATATTAGTCTGGATCAAAGAGAAACAGAGTATCCCTCTGTATTTGTTTTTCTTCATGATTAAAGCATGTATTGAAATTTTCTTCATGATTAAAGCATGTATTGAAAGGCCAAGTCAGTGAGACAAGAAATGACCTTTGCCAGTGAGGCTTGAATTAATCGCTAGTGAGGCCTGAGGCCTGTAATCAGTGAGATTCTTTTATAAGCCAGTGAGTCATTTTCAGTAGTTTTATGCCAGGGGCTTTCCACTCAAGAAAATATTTGTGTTATGAGTTGTTACTATCTCTGATGTGTTTGATCTTTATGTTTATTTGTTTATCATATGTCATTTAGTTTTAAAGTTGTTCTAAGTTAATTTGGTTTGCTCAAACAAATATTCATTATAAATCATTGTTTGAAGTGTTGCTCTCTGTTCATCCTTATTATGATCAATCAAACTTCACATGTTTGTAAACACCCTCACTCTTAAGTTTGATGATCATGAGCCAATATTTATCATACACTGTGTTGATATACTCTTGACAACAATCTGTCAATTTTTAGTAGTCATGATACCTGTCTCAACTGAACCAAAGCTGTCATAGCTTTGCAATAGAAGTTGCCTTTGTTTCAAATTGTTGTAAGATTATTTCAAGGTCTCAAGGTCTTGTGAAAATTAGTATACCACTGATTCACCTCCCTCTCAGTAGTATTGTACTCCAACAGCACGATCAAACAAAAAGGAAAACAATTTCAAAGCATACTTTTCTCCACATACCAGACATTCGCACAGGGCTTTTTCTGCAATGCTACAACAATGAGGATGCCATAATTTTTCCCTTGTAGTGAGGCTTGTCTCCAAGATCCATGCAATATCATTGTCATAAGAGAAGAAAAATCATTTTATAATTCTAAACATAGGCAAGTTAAACGAGATGAACCAGTCGATTGGCCTAAATTAAGGAGCATTGTATCAGATCTACAGGAATAAAGAAAGACCATTCATTCAAAAACGTAACCAAAGGAGAAATCCTCTTTTTCTTTTAAAAAACACCGCCCCTTCCTAAACTCCTACTCCGATCTTTTCTTCTTGCCTTTTTTTTCTAAAAAAAGAATTCCTTACTTTTCTCTCTTATCCTACGTATGAATTTCTTAAAAATCTTAAAGCTTAACTCATCTTTCGTTACATAGAAATAGAAAGAAAAAGAAATTGTATTTATTTGTTTTAAGACTTCCTTCTTTCTTTTTTTTTTAAAAATTGCTTTATTTAATCTCTTCTTTTTCTTTAATTTTTTTCTTAAAAATCAAATCTTAATAAAATGAAATAAAAAACAATTCCTTTCTTACTATCTTAATCAATTTATTTTAATTTTGTGTAAATTAAGAAATCTAATTTTGAATAATAAGGCAAGATTATTATTTAATTTATCTTGCAAATATGCTTTTATAATCAAATATAGAATTCTCATTTTGGGCAAAATTTAATTAAATTACTTTAGTTCCAACTTAGACTAAATGCACTTAGGTGAGTATTTGTGCAACAATTATCAATTACAACAACAATATTCAATCCTAATGTAAATACTTGGAAGTACAAAATAAAACATTTTAGCATATATATAATACAATAACATGTTGGTGTTGTAATAACAACTTTCATCCAAAATCATAGATTAACAAAATAATTTGTGTTTATTCCTACATGGGAGTGTTCAAAGAAATATATTTATATATTATTGATAAGGTGTTGTGGGTTGTGGAAGGATTGGGTGTATGATGGAGTTTATTGAAGATGGATGGATTTTGGGAGATGTGGAGATTGTTTATTGAGAGTATGTTGTTGTATGTGTGGTGATTTGTGCTGTATATGTGTGGTGAATTGTGGTGTTGATGGAGGTGTTGTGGTGGTTGGAAAAATAATATTCATTGTGTTTATACATTGTGAAGGAAGAAAGTTGTTTCTTTGGAGCCCAAGAGGGAAGACTTTTCCCCTCTCTCCCCCTTATGGATTCCAAATGGATTCCATTGTTGTATGTGTTTGATGTTGTAGTTTTCTTGTGTATGTGTGTGCTTGCATGTTGTATAGAGCAATTTTGTTGCCTTTGTTGCAGGATTGATCCTAGAAATTTTGAAGACCTGTTGCCGTAAAAACCCTTAACCTGTTGAGGAAACAAGGAATGGATTAGATCTTAATCCAATATTATGGCTTCATGCCATTGTAAAATGTGTAGAAAATAAAATGCCCATAAACAATTAATTTTATATTTTGCATTTAAACATGTGTTGATGTTGTGAACAAGCTTATAAAATTTATTACTTTTCTAAATGGTCTTTCCTCTCTTATTATTCATTGAAACAAGCATATTTTATTTCATTAAATGGTAGTATTAGTTCTTTAGCTTATATCTCGTGATATTGGAAAAGATATATATTTGAAATGGAAACTTATGTATAAAACAAGTATTTTAGCAGTGCATTATTTTTTTATAAGATTCTTAGTAGAATATATCTTTCCAATTTATTGTTTATTTAAATCAAGTGTATATGTAAGTGGTTTGTTTATCAATACATAGAAAATGCTTTCCTATTCATATCCTTTTGTATTCACATGAATGAATAATATTAGGGGAAACCTATATACAATATTCCTTAAAATAAGAATATGTGTTTATATATTAGTAAATGATTCATGGACAACATAATATATATATATTTATAGTAATAGTATATTAAGAGTTTAATATATGTAAAGATGTTAAAAAAAATATAGAAATGAATTTTTTTAATAAAAATTTAAATTAACTTAGGGTCTCTTGAATTAAAAATAAATAAATTAAATTCTTAGATGATTTAAAGATTTCACTGAGTTTTTTTTAAGAGCTGTTGGACCAAACTCTCTGGCCACAAGGGAGTTCCCTGTGGGCCATTAAAAGGATTAAAAAAAAAAAATTATATATTTATATATATATATGCATAATTTTATTTTTACAAATGAAAGAATAATAAATGCCAAGATTAAAATATTTAATAAGATGGAATCCTTGTAGGGTTTACATGCAACTAATTAATTAGAAACTTCCCCAAATTTCCTTCTCAATCATAAGTTTATTTACTGGTGAGAATTGTGGAATTTATTCTTATCTTAAATAAATATTAACCCTCAAATGAAGGGTAAGTATTATATTATTTAATTATACTATTTAAATAGTTATGTCTATTCAATTATCCTAATTCGAATAGATGTTACAAATTAATTAAAAAATGATATTTTATGTTAGCATTAAAATTGTTAGTTAATTTAATATTTCCTTATGTTTAATTTATATATTTTTGATGGGTTATAGGAATTTTATGGCAAAGATTTTGAATGTAAGTTAGTTTTATTAATGGTGTAACTCACTTAATTAAATTTTACATTAAAAAGTATTTAGTTGAATCACCATACCTATTGTTGATGATTTTGTTAGATTAATATTCAATCCTCCTTTAACATAGAGTTATATGATTTTTTTGGGTGAGTTTTAAAATAGAATTTTATCATTAACCTATGGAAAATAAATCCCTAGAAAATAACCCTTTAACATAGAGTTATATGATTTTTTGGGTGAGTTTTAAAATAGAATTTTATCATTAACCTATGGAAAATAAATCCCAAGAAAATAACCCTCTATTCCTTATTTTATGTGACATAAGACTAAGTTAATTAGTTGTTATATATTAATTTAGGTGTGTATTAAAATTGCATTTATTTATTAAGCAACAATATCCCTAAATTATAGCAAAAGGGAGCACTTATATTTTATTTAAAATATAAATGTGAGGATTTAAATATAAATGCATGTATTCAATTATTTAAAATATAGTTAAAGTTTAATCATTATGAAATCAAATCCCTATAAAATAGTTAAAAGGTGTGGATATTAATATTTTATTTCTATATTAATTAGAATATTTAGTTAGAAAGTATTATTTAGTTAATTGCTCACTATTATATAGAAATATATTTATTAATTAATTACCATTATTTACTTATTTATATATTGCCATATGAACTTTATATAAGTGATTATTCTTAAAATATTTTATTGTGGTTAAAATTAATTATGGTTTTTATTAATATCCGTTTCTCTATGTTTGGTATTCTAATTTGGCATATTAATTGCAAAGTGAGATAAAAGGCATTTAGTTAATTTCTTTTTGTTAAACTAAAGCTAGTTGCATAGTTGTAACTTATAATTAAATTTAGGTATAATTATTGTCTACTCCAATGTTACTACTATAATTTAGGTATAATTATTGTCTACTCGAAGGTATAATTTATGTATGTGTGTACGAGTGGGCATGACAATGTGACTCTCACGAGTGTACTCCTCAGAGCGCTACTCTACAATCCGCACTATTTGGCCTCGTATTGGAAGTTGAAGGATACAGTACACATCCTAGAGTGTAACTATCCTCTCTCATGTAGGGAGATGGAATGTAGACGTGTCTGCATCCCATCGCTCCATCTGGGCAATCAACATACTACTATGGAATCTCATCTTGAGCATAGTGAACACTCACCACATGCCCACGTCCTGTAGAAGACCCCTGTCGGTATTGGATAATGTACCCACGTGGCTCCGTAACAATGTCAGGAGATGACAATCGGTATGCTACCGCATGCGAGAGATGTGATGAGGGGAGTAAATCATAAAACACAACAACAGAAATTGCACAAAGAAAATAGAATGATATTTTATTAATATGGGAAAAACATTACATTACAGAAGCTCAAATACAATCAGAGGATGAATCCTCTATAGGCTGCAACACATTACAGCTCCCTCTCTCAAGACTCTGGAATCTTCAACCTTCTGTAACCCCAAATCAACTAGGGTTTCTATTTTCCCACCTTTTCTTGACTCTACACATTCCCCCTTAACTCTACTACCCCAAGGGTTCCCAAAAATGGTCATATATAGCCCTTTTTGGCGGCCACCAGCTTAATTTCAAAATTTGCATCTCCCTCCAAAAATAGGTCAACTTCACAGGGCCATAACTTTCGATCCGACCGTCGGATTTTTAATTATAATACCTTTTCAAAAAGCTCTCGAATAGACGATGGTGCACAAGAAGTACCTAAAGGTAGATTGTTTGGGTTCCCTCCAGATTTTGGGCCCATCTGGAGCCTCTAAGTGCCTCAAATTTGACTTTGAATATTTCAATAGTTTTGGAATTTGAAATTTTAATATCTCACAAATGACAAATGATATTGAAGTGATTTCTTCACCATTAGCTTCAATTCACCATTCTAGAGGTTTGTGTAATATTTTGTATTCAACCATGCACAAACGCAAACTTACTAAAAATAGTAACCCTGCCAAATTTAGCCCTTATTGAAAAGAAACAACAGTTTTTTTTGTTGATACAAGATTGCTCTTACACCCTGGATGCTCCTGCATCAGACACCTGGGGTAATATGAAAAGTGACCATGTCACTTCTCATGAGTTAGAGGGAAACCAAAATGGCTAACCTCAGTCTCAGATAACCATGATGAATCTTCAACATGCCTTCTTTTCCATTTCACCAAGTATCCTGTATACTGACTGCTTCTTGTACTCTTACCCACATGGCTATCCAGAATGCCCTCTATCTCCTCCTTCTCTGAAGTAGATAATGGAATGTCCCACTGTGTTCCTTTATCAAGTCCATCATCATGATAATATGTCAAATCTAAAATGTTGAACACTGGTGAAATATTGATGTCATCAGGCAACTCTACCTCAAATGTATTTCCTGAATCATGCTTCTTCAAGATTCTACACGGTCCAAATTTCTTCATTTTCAACTTATTGTATGTTCCAATTGGGAACCTTTCTTTTCTTAAGTGAACCATGACTTCATCTCCTACCTGGAACTCCTTATATCTCCTCTTCTGATCTGCCTTAGCCTTGTACTAAATATTCATCTTATTAATGTGCTTTCTCACTTCTTCATGCAAATTCTTTTGGTGTTCTGCAAAGTCTTCAGCCTCGGCACTTGTCTTTTCTCCTTTGTCTAGTTTCCTTAACTCTAAAGCATTTCTTGGACTATTGCCATATACAATATGGAATGGTGATTTACCAGTACTCTTATTGATAGAATTGTTATAAGGGAATTCCACCTGTGGCAAAATCAAATCCCATCCCTTGGGCTTATCTCCTACTAAGCATCGTAGTAGGTTACCCAAACTCCTATTCACCACTTATGTTTGTCCATCAGTCTGTGGATGGTGTGCAAAACTGAACTTCAAATCTGTTTTCAACTTCTTCCACAATGTCCTCCTGAAATAACCAACAAACTTGGTATCTTGATCTGAAACTATTCTCTTAGGTAGACCATGAAGTCTCACCACTTCCTTGAAAAATAACTTTGCAATATGAATAGCATCATTAGTCTTTTTTAAAGGAATAAAATGGGCCATCTTTTAGAATTTGTCCACCACCACAAAAATGGAATCATGTCCTCTCTGTGTCCTTGGTAAACTAAGAACAAAATCCATACTAATATCATCCCATGGCTTCTCTTGTATAGGTAATGGCTGATATAGCCCTGTATTCTGACTTGTTCCTTTTTCCATCTAACATACTCTACAACTCTGCAAAAATTTCCTCACATCTTGCTGCAATTGTGGCCAGTAATAATGTTCACTAACAATAGCAATGGTCTTATCTCGACCAAAGTGTCCAGCTAATCCTCCACTATCCTTCTCCTTAATCAGGTTCTCTCTCATGGAACTCCTAGGAATGCACAACTGGCTTCCTCTAAACAACATGCCATCTTGGATTATGAAATCCAACCATTTTGTCCTATCCAAAGTAACAGGTTCCAGACAATATTTTCAAGCCTTTGCAAAATCTAGATCTTCATGATACAAACTTTTGAGCCCATCAAACCCAACAACCTCTATCTTCATTTCTGTCAACAAATTTTGCCTTCTACTCAAGGCATTTGCATCTCTGTTGGACTTTCCACTTCTGTGCTTCAAAACAAAAGTATAACTCTACAAAAACTCAACCCATTTTAAGTGCCTTTGATTTAACTTTTCTTGACTATAAAGATACTACAAAGCTTGATGATCAGTATATAAAACAAACTCTTTTGGCTACAAATAATGTCTCCATTTTTTCAAAGCTTGAACTATTGCATAAAACTCTTGATCATAAACAAAATACTTTTTCTTGGTATCATTAAGCTTCTCACTAAAATAGGTAATGGGCTTACCTTCTTGACTCAAAACAGCTCCTATACCACTACCACTAGCATCACAATCTACCTGAAATACCTCATTGAAATCTGGAAGTACCAAAATAGGTTGTTCTATGACTTTCTGCTTCAACGTATCAAAGCTCTTGTCTACTCCTTTAGTCCATCTAAACTCTTTTCTATCCCCTCTCATTGTCTTAGTTAGGAGTGCACAAATGCTACTGAAATTCCTAATAAACTTTCTGTAAAAACTTGCCAAACCATGAAAAGATCTTACCTCAAAAGCACTCCTTGGCGTAGGCCATTCAATGATAGCCCTCACCTTCTCTAGGTCCATCTTAAGACCTTCCTCTGAGACAACAAATCCCAGGTATACCAACTCCTTCTTTACAAAACTACATTTCTTCAGATTGATCAACAACTTCTCCTCCCTCAGCTTCTCTAAAACTCTTCTGATATGCATCAAATGCTCATCCCAAGTCTTACTAAAAATCAAAATGTCATCTAAATAAATAATAACAAAACTTCCCAAAAATTCTTTTAGTACCTCGTTCATGAGCCGCATGAATGTGCTCGGTGCATTGGTTAGCCCAAATGGTATGACTAACCACTCATACAAACCTTCCTTTGGTTTGAAGGCTGTCTTCCACTTGTCTCCTTCTCTGATTCGAATATGGTGATACCCACTCTTCAGATCAATCTTCTTGAAGTACTTGGCTCCACTTAAACAATCCATTATGTCATCCATTTTGGGCAATAGAAATCTATACTTGATTGTGATCTTGTTGATGGCTCAGGAATCTGTACACATCCTCCACTCTCCATCTTTCTTCGATGCTAGTACTCCAGGTATCGCACATGGACTTAGGCTTTCTCTTATCAATCCCTTCCTCAACAACTCCTAAACTTGTCTGTTCAAATCTTCACTCTCTGCTGGAGTCATTCTATGGGTTGCTTTGTTTGGCAAACTAGCTCCTGGTATCAAATCCATTTAATGACTTATCTTCCTTACTTGTGGTAAACCTTCTGGTACATTATCAGAGATAATGTCTTGAAATTCTTCCAACATATCTGAGACTTTTGCTGGTACATCTTCACATTTCTCTTGACTAATCTTAGGAATCAATGCAAAACAATGACGCTCATGCTTCATACCCTCCAAAAATTTCCTACCATCTACCAATCAAATTCTGGCAGTACTACATATCTTTTCTTCCACCTCATTCAAGGGCTTCAACTTATGACGAACTCCATCCTTTGTTAGGGAATATGTGTTTACACAGCCATCATGGACAACACTCATATCATACTGCCATGGCCTCCCCAATAACATATGACATGCATCCATCGGTATGATGTCACATAGCACCTCATCATGGTAGTCACCAATATTGAACTTCACTAAACACTACTCATTGACCAAAGTTCTATGGTCCTTCTGCAACCATGCAATCCGGTATGGATGCGAATGCTTTCTTCTTGTCAACTTCAACTTGTCAACCATCTCCTCTAAAACAAGATTATCAGTCCTTCCACTATCAATAATAATATCACAACACTTACCTTCACATTTGCACCTTGTGCGGAATAAACTCTTCCTCTGATTGGGTTCTTTCTCCTCATTCAACAAAGTTCTTCTGACAACTAGGGTTTCTCCCCTTTCTGCATCTTCAGAGCACTCAGACTGTGCATCTTCATCGACATGCACAACTTGTGCATTACCTTCAGGTCTTCTATTTGTCCTTCCTTGATGTTGTGGACACCTGTATGTTTGATATCCTTCTTCTCCACATTGGAAACAAGTTCCTCTAAAATCTCCTCTTCCAAGTCCTTACCTAGGTCTACCTCTTCCTCTTCCTCTTCCTCCTTGCTCACCATTCTCCTGGTCACGAGGGCGGTAAGTATGATCTCTCTAATTTCGACTGGTTCCAGCTTCTTCACTCTTCTTTGGATCTTCATTTCGGCCTCCATAGGGTCTTCCACCAGTCCTTCCACCTTGGCCTCTTCCCCTTTTCTTGCTTTCAAATCTCCTATTCAGCTTCTCTTCCACCTTTAGGGAAAACTGGTATGCATCTTCTATGATGGTCTTTCTGACCAGGCTCAACTCTTCTTGAATACTTGGCCTCAACCCATTAATGTAATGGGCTACCTTCTCCTTGTTGGCCTCTCCATGGCCCGTCCTGATAGTGATTTTATAAAAATCTTCTGTATACTCCTTAACAGACTTGTTACCTTTCTTCAATCCTTGCAACTTCTTCAACAACTCAATCTCATAGTCCACAGGAATGAACTGCTTCTTCAATTTCTCCACAATCCAATCCCATCTGGTAATCTTTGCTTTTCCTCTTCTATTTCTCTCTAACTGGACCTCCTTCCACCAGATATTTGCATGCCCTTTCAACTTTGTTTTTGCAAACTTGACCTGATCTGGGTCCTCCACGTCTTCATACTCGAAATACTCCTCCATGTAATTGATCCAATCAATAAGCTGTTCTGGATTCAAATCTCCAGAATATGTAGAAACCTCGATCTTGGGCTTCTTTCCAATCTTAGAAATGGCCCTCAACAACCTAACTTCTACAGGATCTCCTGTAGCTTCTTATTCTTCCTCAGATAGCTCTTCTTCAACTTCATCTTCACTTTCTTCTCTTGTTCTCAGCTCAAACCCTCTTCGCAACTCCTCTTGCAATGCATCGATTTGTCTTTGCAGGGCTCTAAAACCCTCTTTTATCAAAGCATTCCTCCCAATATGATTTCTTTGTGGAGGCATCTTGATCTCCGCAGCAAACTCACAACCTTAGGTCCTGGTGCAAACTACCTCATGGTCGGCGATCTGTCTACACAATCAAGAACCCTTGCTCGAATACCACTTGATGAGGGGGGCAAATCATAAAACACACAACAACAAAAATTACATACAGAAAATAGAATGAGATTTTATTAATATGAGCAAAATATTACATTACAGAAGCTGAAATACAATCAGAGGATGAATCCCCTATAGGCTAAACACATTATAGCTCCCTCTCTCAAGACTCTGGAATCTTCAGCCTTCTGTAACCCCAAATCAACTAGGGTTTCTATTTTCCCACTTTTTCTTGACTCTACAACTTCCCCCTTAACCCTACTACCCCAAGGGTTCCCAAAAATGGTCATATATAGCCCTTTTTGGCAGCCACCAGCTTAATTTTGAAATTTCCATCTCCCTCCAAAAATAGGTCAACTTCAGAAGGCCATAACTTTCGGTCCGATCGTTGGATTTTCAATTATAATACCTTTTCGGAAAGCTTTCGAAAAGACAATGGTGCACAAGCAGTACCTAAAGGTAGATTGTTTGGGTTTCCCACCAAATTTTGGGCCCATCCGGAGCCTCTAAGTGCCTCAAATTTTGAATATTTCAATAAGATTTTTGGAATTTAAAATTTTAATATCTCACAAATGACAAATGATATTGAAGCGATTTCTTCACCATTAGCTTCAATTCACCATTCTAGAAGTCTGTGTAAGATTTTGTATTCAACCGTGCACAAATGCAAACTTACTAAAAATAGTAACCCTGCCAAATTTAGCCCTTATTGAAAAGAACAACATTTTTTTTTGGTTGATACAAGATTGCTCTTACACCCTGAATGCTCCTGCATCAGACACCCAGGGTAATTGAAAAAGTGACCATGTCACTTCTCATGAGTTAGAGGGAAACCAAAACGGTTAACCTCAGTCTCAGATAACCATGATGAATCTTCAACATGCCTTCCTTTCCATTTCACCAAGTATCCTGTATACTGCCTGTTTCTTGTACTCTTACCCACACGACTATCCAAAATGCCCTCTATCTCCTCCTTCTCTTAAGTAGATGCTGGAATGTCCCACTGAGTTCCTTTATCAAGTCCATCATCATGATACTCTATCAAATCTAAAATGTTAACCATTGGTAAAATATTGATGTCATCAGGCAACTCTACCTCAAATGCATTTCTTGAATCATGCTTCTTCAGGATTCTACATGGTCCAAATTTCTTCATTTTCAACTTATTGTATGTTCCAATTGGGAACCTTTCTTTTCTCAAGTGAACCATGACTTCATCTCCTACCTGGAACTGCTTATATCTCCTCTTCTGATCTGCCTTAGCCTTGTACTGAATATTCATTTTATAAATTTGCTTTCTCACTTTTTCATTAAAATTCTTCAGGTGTTGTGCAAAGTCTTCAGCCTCGACACTTGTCCTTTCTCCTTTCTCTAGCTTCCTTAACTCTGAAGCATTTCTTGGACTATTACCATATACAATATGGAATGGTGATTTACTAGTACTCCTATTGACAGAATTGTTGTAAACGAATTCCGCCTGTGGCAAAATCAAATCCCATCCCTTGGGCTTATCTCCTACTAAGCATCGTAGTAGGTTACCCAAACTCCTATTCACTATTTATGTCTGTCCAGTTTCCAACTTTCCACTGGTTCCAACATCTTCACTCTTCTTTGGATCTTCATTTCGGCCTCAATATAATCTTCCACTAGTCCTTCCGCCTTGACCTCTTCCCCTTTGCTTGCTTTCAAATCTCTTATTCAGCGTCTCTTCCACCTTCAGGGAAAACTGGTATGCATCTTCTATGGTAGTCTGTCTAACCAGACTCAACTCTTCTTGAATACTTGGCCTCAACCCATTAATGTAAAAGGCTACCTTCTCCTTGTTGGCCTCTCCATGGCCTATCCTGATAGTGATCTTATAAAAATCTTATGTATATTCCTTAATAGACTTGTTACCTTGCTTCAATTATTGCAACTTCTTCAGTAACTCCATCTTATAGTCCACAAGAATGAACTGCTTCTTCAATTTCTCCACCACCCGATCCCATCTGGTAATCTTTAATTTTCCTCTTCTATTTCTCTCTAACTGGACCTCCTTCCACCAAATATTTGCATGGACTTTCAACTTTGTTTTTGCAAACTTCACCCAATCTGGGTCCTCCATGTCTTCATACTCGAAATACTCCTCCATGTCATTGATCCAATCAATAAGACGTTTTGGATTCAAATCTCCAGAATATGTAAAAACCTTGATCCTGGGCCTCTTTCCAATCTTAGAAATGGCCCTCAACAACCTAACTTCTGTAGGATCTCCTGTAGCTTATTGTCCTTCCTCAGATAGCTCTTCTTCAACTTCATCTTCACTTTCTTCTCTCGTTCTCAGCTCAAACCCTCTTCGTAGATCCTCTTGCAATGCATCAATTTGTGTTTGAAGGGCTCTAAAACCCTCTTCCATCAAAGCATTCCTCCTAATATGATTTCTTCATGGAGGCATATTGATCTCCCCAACAAACCCACAACCTCAGGTCATGGTGCAACTGCCTCACGGTCGGCGATCTGTCTACACACTTAGGAACCCTTGCTCTGATACCACTTGATGAAGAGGGTAAATCATAAAACACACAACAGAAATTGCACACAAAAAATAGAATGATATTTTATTAATATCAGAAAAATATTACATTACAGAATCTCAAATACAATTAGAGGATGAATCCCTTATAGGCTGCAACACATTACAGCTCCCTCTCTTAAGACTCTAGAATCTTCAGCCTTCTGTAACCCCAAATCAACTAGGGTTTCTATTTTCCCGCCTTTTCTTGACTCTACACCTTCCCCCTTAACTCTACTACCCCAAGGGTTCCCAAAAATGGTCATATATAGCCCTTTTTGGCGGCCACCAGCTTAATTTCAAAATTTGCATCTCCCTCCAAAAATAGGTCAACTTCGCAGGGCCATAACTTTCGATCCGACCATTGGATTTTCAATTATAATACCTTTTCAAAAAGCTCTCGAAAAGACGATGGTGCACAAACAATAACTAAAGGTAGATTATTTGGGTTTCCCATCAAATTTTGGGCCCATCCGGAGCATCTAAGTGCCTCAAATTTGATTTTGAATATTTCAATAGGATTTTTAGAATTTTCAAGTTTAATATCTCACAAATGACAAATGATATTGAAGGTATTTCTTCACCATTAGCTTCAATTCACCATTCTAGAGGTCTGTGTAAGAATTTGTATTCAATCGTGCACAAATGCAAACTTATTAAAAATAGTAACCCTGCCAAATTTAGACATTATTGAAAAGAAACAACTTTTTTTTTTGGTTGATACAAGATTGCTCTTACACCCTGGATGCTCCTGCATCAGACACCCGGGGTAATTTGAAAAGTGACCATGTCACTTCTCATGAGTTAGAGGGAAACCAAAACGGTTAACCTCAGTCTCAGATAACCATGATGAATCTTCAACATGCCTTCCTTTCCATTTCACCAAGTATCATGTATATTGCATGTTTCATGTACTCTTACCCACACGGCTATCCAGAATGCCCTTTATCTCCTCCTCTAAAGTAGATACTGGAATGTCCCATTGTGTTCTTTTATCAAGTCCATCATCATGATACTCTATCAAATCTAAAATGTTGAACACTGGTGAAATATTGATGTCATCAAGCAACTCTACCTCAAATGCACTTCATGAATCATGCTTCTTCAAGATTCTACACGGTCCAAATTTTTTCATTTTCAACTTATTGTATGTTCCAATTGGGAACCTTTCTTTTATCAAGTGAACCATGACTTCATCTCCTACCTGGAACTCCTTATATCTCCTCTTCTGATCTGCCTTAGCCTTGTACTGAATATTCATCTTATTAATGTGCTTTCTCATTTCTTCATGCAAATTCTTTAGGGGTTGTGCAAAGTCTTCGGCCTCAGCACTTGTCCTTTCTCCTTTGTCTAGCTTCCTTAACTCTAAAGTATTTCTTGGACTATTGCCATATACAATCTGGAATGGTGATTTACCAATACTCCTATTGACAGAACTGTTGAAAGCGAATTCCGCCTGTGGCAAAATCAAATCCCATCCCTTGGGCTTATCTCCTACTAAGCATCATAGCAGGCTACCCAAACTCCTATTCACCACTTCTGTCTGTCCAACTTCTAGCTTTCGACTAGTTCCAGCTTCTTCACTCTTCTTTGGATCTTCATTTTGGCCTCCATAGGGTCTTCCACCAGTCCTTCCGCCTTGACCTCTTCCCCTTTGCTTGCTTTCACATCTCTTATTTAGCTTCTCCTCCACCTTTAGGGAAAACTAGTACGCATCTTCTATGGTGGTCTTTCTGACCAGGCTCAACTCTTCTTGAATACTTGGCCTCAACCCATTAATGTAACGGGCTACCTTCTCCTTGTTGGCCTCTCCATGGCCTGTCCTGATAGTGATCTTATAAAAATCTTATGTATATTTCTTATTAGACTATTTACCTTGCTTCAATCCTTGCAACTTCTTCAACAACTCCATCTCAAAGTCCACAGGAATGAACTGCTTCTTCAATTTCTCCACCATCCGATCCCATCTGGTAATCTTTGGTTTTCCTCTTCTATTTCTCTCTAACTGGACCTCCTTCCACCAAATATTTGCATGGCCTATCAACTTTATTTTTGCAAACTTGACCTGATCTGAGTCCTCCACGTCTTCATACTCGAAATACTCCTCCATGTCATGGATCCAATCAATATGCTGTTTTGGATTCAAATCTCTAGAATATGTAGAAACCTCGATTTTGGGCGTCTTTCCAATCTTAGAAATGGCCCTCAACAACCTAACTTCTGTAGGATCTCCTATAGCTTCTTGTTCTTCCTCAGATAGCTCTTCTTCAACTTCATCTTTGCTTTCTTCTCTTGTTCTCGGCTCAAACCCTCTTCGTAGCTCCTCTTGCAATGCATCGATTTATCTTTGCAGGGCTCTAAAACCCTCTTCCATCAAAGCATTCCTCCCAATATGATTTTTTCATGGAGGCATATTGACCTCTGTAGCAAACCCACAACCTCAGGTCTTGGTGCAAACTGTCTCATGGTCGGCGATCTGTCTACACACTCAAGAACCCTTGCTCTGATAACACTTGATGAGGGGGGTAAATCATAAAACACATAACAATAGAAACTGCACACAGAAAATAGAATGATATTTTATTAATATCAGGAAAACATTACATTACAGAATCTCAAATACAATCAAAGGATGAATCCCCTACATTCTACAACACATTATAGCTCCCTCTCTTAAGACTCTAGAATCATTAGTCTTCTATAACCCCAAATCAACTAGGGTTTCTATTTTCTCACTTTTTCTTGACTCTACACCTTCCCCCTTAACTCTACTACCCCAAGGGTTCCCAAAAATGGTCATATATAGCCCTTTTTGGCATCCACCAGCTTAATTTTGAAATTTGCATCTCCCTCCAAAAAATAGGTCAGCTTCGCAGGGCCATAACTTTCGATCCAATCGTTGGATTTTCAATTATAATTCCTTTTCGAAAAGGTCTCAAAAAGGTGATGGTGCACAAGCAGTACCTAAAGGTAGACTATTTGGGTTCCCATGCAATTTCGGGCCCATCTGGAGCATCTAAGTGCCTCTAATTTGACTTCGAATATTTCAATAGAATTTTTATAATTCAAAATTTTAATATCTCACAAATGACAAATGATATTGAAGTGATTGCTTCACCATTAGCTTCAATTCACCATTCTAGAGGCCTGTGTAAGATTTTGTATTCAACCGTGCACAAATGCAAACTTATTAAAAATAGTAACCCTGCCAAATTTAGCCCTTATTGGAAAGAAACAACATTTTTTTGGTTGATACAAGATTGTTCTTATACGTTGGATGCTCCTGCATCAAACACCCAGGGTAATTTGAAAAGTGACCATGTCACTTCTCATGAGTTAGAGGGAAACCAAAATGGTTAACATCAGTCTCAGATAACCATGATGAATCTTCAACATGCCTTCCTTTCTATTTCACCAAGTATCTTGTATACTGCCTGTTTCTTGTACTCTTGTCCACACGGCTATCCAGAATGCCCTCTATCTCATCATTCTCTAAAGTAGATGCTAGAATGTCCCATTGTATTCCTTTATCAAGTCCATCATCATGATACTTTTTCAAATCTGAAATGTTGAACACTGGTGAAATATTGATGTCATCAGTCAACTCTACCTCAAATGCATTTCCTAAATCATGCTTCTTCAGGAGTCTACACGGTCCAAATTTCTTCATTTTCAACTTATTGTATGTTCCAATTGGGAACCTTTCTTTTCTCAAGTGAACCATGACTTCATCTCCTACCTGGAACTCCTCATATCTCCTCTTCTGATCTGCCTTAGCCTTGTACTCAGTATTCATCTTATTAATGTGCTTTCTCACTTCTTCATGCAAATTCTTTTGGTGTTCTGCAAAGTCTTCGGCCTCAACACTTGTCTTTTCTCATTTGTCTAGCTTCCTTAACTATGAAGCATTTCTTGGAATATCGCCATAGACAATATGGAATGGTGATTTACCAATACTCCTATTGACAGAATTGTTGTAAGTGAATTCCACCTGTGGCAAAATCAAATCCCATCCCTTGAGCTTCTCTCCTACT
This sequence comes from Cunninghamia lanceolata, assembly GCA_027924645.1. Lineage (NCBI taxonomy): Eukaryota > Viridiplantae > Streptophyta > Pinopsida > Cupressales > Cupressaceae > Cunninghamia > Cunninghamia lanceolata. Next base: position 278,706 of record BSBN01000247.1, on the reverse strand, counting down.
AAGCATCGTAGCAGGTTACACAAACTCCTATTCACCACTTCTGTCTGTCCAGCTTCCAGTTTTCGACTGGTTCCAGTTTCTTCACTCTTCTTTGGATCTTCATTTCGGCCTCCATAGGGTCTTCCACTAGTCCTTCCGCCTTAACCTCTTCCCCTTTGCTTTCTTTCAAATCTCTTATTCAGCTTCTCTTCCATCTTCAGGGAAAATTGGTACGCATCTTCTATGGTGGTCTGTCTAACTAAGCTCAACTCTTCTTGAATACTTGTCCTCAATCCATTAATGTAACAGGCTACTTTCTCCTTGTTGGCCTCTCCATGGCCTATCTTGATAGTGATCTTATAAAAATCTTTTGTATACTTCTTAACAGACTTGTTACCTTGCTTCAATCCTTGCAACTTCTTCAGCAACTCCTTCTCATAGTCCACAGGAATGAACTGCTTTTTCAATTTCTCCACCATCCGATCCCATCTAGTAATCTTTGTTTTTCCTCTTCTATTTCTCTCTAACTAGACCTCCTTCCACCAAATATTTGCATGGCCTGTCAACTTTGTTTTTGCAAACTTGACCCGATCTGGGTCCTCTACGTCTTCATACTTGAAATACTCCTCCATGTCATTGATTCAATCAATAAGCTGTTCCGGATTCAAATCTCTAGAATATATAGAAACCTCGATCCTAGGACTCTTTCCAATCTTAGAAATGGCCCTCAACAACCTAACTTTTGCAAGATCTCCTGTAGCTTCTTGTTCTTCTTCAGATAGCTCTTCTTCAACTTCATCTTTGTTTTCTTCTCTTGTTCTCTACTTAAATCCTCTTCACAACTCCTCTTGCAATGCATCGATTTTTCTTTGTAGGGATCCAAAATGCTCTTCCATCAAAGCATTCCTCCCAATACGATTTCTTCGTGGAGGCATCTTGATCTCCGCAGCAAACCCATAACCTCAGGTCCTAGTGCAAACTGCCTCATGGTCAGCGATCTATCTACACACTCAAGAACGCTTGCTCTGATACCACTTGATGAGGGGGTAAATCATAAAACACACAACAACAGAAATTGCACACAGAAAATAGAATGATATTTTATTAATATGGGCAAAACATTACATTACAGAAGCTCAAATACAATCAGAGGATGAATCCCCTAAAGGCTGCAACACATTACAGCTCCCTCTCTCAAGACTCTGGAATCTTCAACCTTTTGTAACCCCAAATCAACTAGGGTTTCTATTTTCCCACATTTTCTTGACTCTACACCTTCCCCCTTAACTCTACTATCCCAAGGGTTCCCAAAAAGGTCATATATAGCCCTTTTTGGTGGCCACCATCTTAATTTTGAAATTTGCATCTCCCTTCAAAAATAAGTCAACTTCGCAGAGCCATAACTTTCGATCCGACTGTTGGATTTTCAATTATAATATCTTTTCGGGAAGCTCTCAAAAAGAGGATGGTGCATAAATAGTACCTAAAGGTAGACTAATTGAGTTTCCCACCGAATTTCGGGCCCATCCGGAGCCTCTAAGTGCCTCAAATTTGACTTTGAATATTTCAAAAGGATTTTTGGAATTTTAAAATTTTAATCTCACAAATGACAAATGATATTGAAGTGACTTCTTCACCATTAGCTTCAATTCACCATTCTAGAGGTTTGTGTAAGATTTTGTATTCAACCGTGCACAAATGCAAACTTACTAAAAATAGTAATCCTACCAAATTTAGCCCTTATTGAAAAGAAACTGTGAAGGGTGAAATATGGATTAATCAATAACAATAACAAACCCAATACATCAATGAAATATGAAGGAAAAAAAGATTTAATAATAATAAAGCGATACTTACAACCTTTTACCTTTCGTCTTCCATTGTTCGCTTATCTATTCTTAATCTTGATAATAATGAAGCCCTCAGAAGTGTAAGCTCCCTTGCTTGTTGAAGATGACAAGAATGGAATGGCTAGGATACTTTGTGTGATTGAAGATGAGCTTCAACACACTAATGAAATGAATGATATGAAGTACTATGGAGATGGGTGCCAATGGCGCGCTATATTTCCTGCAGCATAAGTTTACTCGAATACGGATTGATCAAATGAAGAAGAGGGTTGTATTTATAGATTTGTGTAGAAGATCAATGGTGGAGAAGAAATGAGAAGATCAATGAAGGAGAATGGTTGAGAAACGTGCAACAAATAGAAGGACATGTGTCATTCAAAAAGAATCTTTGTTGAGTTAACTACTTTGTTGATGAGGATGAGTTTTTGTTTTCTTAAATTAGAATAGATTTTTCTAATTTAAAAACAAAGTTGCTTTAACTTAGCTTTTGCTTTTGCGTGACAAGAAGAATATATTTTTAGAAGATATTGAAGATTTTTAGAAGATAATAAAGCATAATTAAATAAATAGATTTATTTAATTACTTGTAGATAATTTGGAGGAATAAATAAAATATATAAATATATTTTATTTTGTGGAGATTTTAATTTAAATAAATTTGTATTTTATTTAAATTTAGAAGAATGGAAGATTTAATTAAATAATTAAAATTATTTAATTATTTAGAAGAATAAAGTTGATGTAAGTGAAATTAATTAAATAAATATGATTTATTTAATTAGATAGGAGAGAATGAATCAAGTAAATAAATAAATTTATTTATTTATTGATAGAGGAATGTGAAGATGAAATAAATATTTAAAATATTTATTTAAGTAGAGTTATGTCATTTTTAGGTGTATATAGAAACAACATTTTTTTTTGGTTGATGCAAGATTGCTCTTCCACCCTGACTACTCCTGCATCAAGATGTTATGTCAATCATATGAAAACAACATGAATCAGAAAGTGCTCATCAAAGATCAATCACATCACATCAAGCCTAACAACCTACCTAGTCCCCTGGACCCATGACCTACATAGGACATGGGCGCCCCAAGAAGACTTGGGTGCCCCAGGAAGGCTTGGGCACCCAGTTTGGACTAGGGCGTCCCAGAAGGACTTGGGTGCCCCATCTAGTACCCTTGTCCGGAAATGACCCAAAATGTAGTAAAAATGAGAAATGCATAAAAAGGAAATGACTAATGAAATAAGCGAAGTCAAGAGACCTACCTCTTGCTCGTCTCGTCTCTCTGCTACTCGGCATTGTAGTGCATCTAACCTCAAGGCTTGATAGGGTCATCAGCTCAACATGATGGCTCTCTTTGCTTCTCCTTCTCTCCTCTACAAATCAAAGTGACAATTGGATGGTGAAAAGTGAAAACTCCCTTTACTAATAGTAAATGGATGAGAATACATGTTCACTACCTAGGAGAAAAAATATGCAACATTAATCAAACTACACTTATCTTGGGTTATTGAACTTGGATTTTCACGCTGTCTATTGCATTGGATTCCTTGTTCTGTCCTTGATCTAACCCAATGCTTTGTGTCTCAGAGTTATTTGCAAAACTAACCCTAGAAAAGCATCTTTCATCAAGTTTTCCCTGAAATCAGCGTGTCGAAGATTACCACCTTGTTTCTCATTTCAAACTAAGCAAGCAAAAACAGGGGGGGGGGGGCATATATCTCCCATGATTTCTACCCTAATCATGTCTCATCACCCACCCCTTTAGTATTTATGACTAACGTATTCATTTGTTGTTTGCAGGATGATTTCATCTAACATATCTTTCTTGACAAGTTGTGGTTCCTAACTTTGTGATCTTGTAGGATTGCAAACCAGAGGCTTCTTCCTCTTGTTGGGCAACATTCGACTTCCTCTATAGTATCCTTTTGGGTATCCTTTTGTGATTACAATATTTACTTTCCTTTAGTTGCATATGCACATAGTGTTATATGGCCACTAAAGTGGGGGCTAAATGTTATGTCATAAATTGTACTCTTGCATGGATTAGCACAATTTCACTAAGTTCTCCTCTCCTTTGGTGTCCCTCAACCCCTTTCATCATTGGACCTATTTAGAACCTAATTAACATGTATCTTATTGAAGAAATGTCATATTTTGAAGTAATTTTTGACAAAACCCAGAAAGGAACTATGGATTCCGGACATTTAGGGCACCCTTAAGCATATTTTGGAGTGAAATTTGCGGGCTGGACTTGGGCGCCAACCACCCTAGTCCTGTCTTAATCCTCGAGACCCAAATTTTATTTTTGGTGTCAGCTTATGTCGTGAGCTTTAGGATTCTGAATTCAAAATTTCTTTCCCGCATGATGTTGACATCTTATTTTGATTTATTTTGTTTATAAGGTTGGGTATTTAAAGAGAACTCAAAATCATTTTAACACAACTATTATGCAAGCTTACTATGCCAAAATTCTACTACAAGTGTTATTGAAGGTTTGCAAAGTGTTGAAGCTCATTGAAAAATTGGATCTTTGCTATCTTGGAGATATGTTGTAAAGATTAGAAATCAAGATCTTGAGTCTATCTTGCTCTTCCTAGGGTTTGTGAAGCCTTTTGTATGATCGGGAGAAGGGTTGAAGCCTCCAACTTGAGTTTTGGAATCCTCCGCGGATATGGTTACCTTGCCTTCTTGTTCTACAAGTCTTCATTGATGTCATCTCCTTGAGGTGAAGTTGTTGTTTCCTTGAGTGAAAGATTGTGTGGATCTATTTCCTTTATTCTTGAGTCATTTAAGATATTGCATTTGTTTATGCTCTCACATAGGGTTTTTAAGCACACACATCTGCATCTTTTGATATTAGCTATTGTTGAGGTAGGAATACCGAAAATGAGGTTTGACTGAGGCAAACTCCTATGTAGCCACAACCTTCCTTCTCCTTCTTTTTGTTGTGCAAGTCAGATTCGAGAAGATCTAATAGAAAGGAGCGAAGACGAAATGGGTATTACTATCACAGTTGCTATAGAAGTTACATATTCATCATCAGATAAGTGCAAGGACTATTTCGAAACCATCCAAATCCATCAAGCCCTCAAAACTGGGATCTGGGATCTTTGTCAGAGGTTCAAACACCTGGTATAGAAAGTTTTATGAATGGGAAACTTGCAAGATGAATTTGGGACCGCCCAAGTCTTCCAAGCCTTCAAAATTTAGGTGCACAGTCACTATAGCCTCCTTTTTGCATTTCTGTAATCAGTCTGTAGGTTTTTGCTTCCAAAATCAGTCTGTTCACATGTACCTTGCAACTAGGGTTTGATTTGGTAAAGCTAATTAGGGCTTGTGAAAACCTACTTGAGACATCTCTCCATATATAGTAGCAGAGGAATAGCATACATGTAGCTTAATCCTTTCATAGTGATTGAGCTCGGTTCATATTCCAATTGTTAGTGTATGAAAAGAGGGGCTTGACCTAGTTTTCACATGCTAATCATTCTCTCTCTTTTCACACTAAACACTTTCTATTTTGAATTGATGTCTTTTAATGAATCTTATATTTATTTAATTTATTAAACTGCTTTTATTTATTCCCTCTAATTAGTTAATTTATTTCATTATGTAAATTGTTTTAATTTAATCATTAGTTTTTAAAATGAATTATTTAGTTAAAATCTATTGTTTCATATTGATGGTGATCATTTAAGTTTGTTCGCATTTATTTTAGTAGCTTCTAAACGTAGGAAAATCTGTGGTTGTGTAAATGCTCTTTGAATGAGTTTTGAGTGGATGGTACAATGTTTTGTGATTTTAGGTTAATCATGTGGAGTCTTGCTCAAACACTCCGCTTTTGAAGCTTGTACTTTTTAAGACTGGATAATTGAACATCTTGAATTAATTTTATTTACTTAATTTTAACCTTCTAAAAAAAAATCTGCAACGTGTGCCCATTTGTACATGCAGTGGGCACTAGAGAAAATGCATAGATTATACATAATATGTTATAATAAACTACAAAACATGTTGCCAAAAGAAGTTGTGCTAGGATTTATGCCATCCTTCTCTTCTAGATATGGAAAATAAGAGTTCAAAATTTTGCAGGCTCATTTCTCAAACCTATACTCATTGCATGCTTTTAACTCCAGTTGATTGGACAATGAATCTAGAGGACAAGCTAAGGTTCATCCACTAGGCTACTATAGAAGATGCATATATTATACACGATATGTGAAAACCAACAGCAAAACATACACTTCAAGAAAGCATTTCTCCAGATATATGATAAATTGTAAAATGTGCTATTGAAAGAAGTTGTGCTAAGATTTATGCGATCTTACTCTAATAAGGAAAAATGTGAGTTCAAAAATTATTAGCCTCATTTATCAATCCTATCCACATAGCAAGCTGTAACTCCAACAAAACAGACTTTGTGTCCTTTCTCCTTACTACCCTTCTAAGAAGAAATTTCCAATGCAATACTGAAGTGAAGAGCCACATTAATCCCATATGCATCTTGTGAATGATTCAAGGTGGTGAATTACATCTAATCAATCCAAAAAGTTTGTCCCCAAAGTTGATGACAAGGTTGTTGAGTGGTGAAGCCCAATCAGACGTATCTATAATGTCTCTAAGATTCTCTGCTATTCTCTGACATTGTTATTTATAGATTTTTTCCTTGTTGGGGTTAAAGATAGTGAGTCTTTCAGAGGTTATTAATTTATTAGCTATTGTTAGACATTGAGGGAAGTGGAGTAGAAACTGTTGTAGGTGTACAAAAAGCATGTTGCTGTGTATTGTAATGTATTGAAGAGATAGTGAATAATATATTGCCCTACTTGAGAGTGGACGTAGCCTTTATGGTGAACCACTATAAATTTGTGTTGTGTTTTCTGAATCTCTGATTTTATTTTGTTTATCTGCCATTTTTATTGTTTAACAATTGTTATCAGAGCTAGTTGTGCTCAATCGTTTGGCAGGAGAGGTTCAAATTTGAGTGGGATCAATGTCGATTGAAGAAGGAAAGATTGAAAGGTTCAATGGCCATGATTCGTTATTATGTGAAATATTGACTACCCAAAAAAGTTTTTTGGATCAATTAGATGCTGAAACTGATTCTGTTATTAATGATTTTCTTAGTATGTTTGATAGTGAAAGTTTTGGGGATCAGTTAGATGATGGTGAGCAGGTTAATGCCAAAGAGCCTAGGGTAGATGAAATTGATGGCAAGGTTGTTGACATGGGCAATGGAAGTGTTCTAGATAAGATTGGTGTTGGTCTTGAGGACAGTGGTAATGACGAGTCTGATGATGTTGGCCTTGGTAAGGTGGTGGAAGAGACCGCTTTGTTTGAGAATAGTGATACCTAAAATGGCGGAGCTGTGGACATGGAGTCTGTTGGTGTGGAGGAGGAGAAATTCTAGGCCGATAGCACAGAGGTGGAAGCCCTTAATGGGTTTTTTGAGTTGGGGTTTTTAGACATATGGGGATACTTGAATGTGGTGAATCGAATGGAGGAGGCGCTCAAGTTTTTGGCCGAGAATTGCAACATTGGGACACAGTGGCTAGAGGATGTGATGGATGGTTCTTTGATTCTAAATGAGAAGTATGATGCTGAGGACTCTAAGGCAAATGAGGTTGCCTCTGCAAGTCCTTTGATTGGTAAGAAGAACATTGATATGGAGGAAGCATATCCATTTGGTTTGGATCGGTTCTTGACAGAGGTGAAGAAAGGGAAAAAAGAAATGGGCAGAGTTTTGTAAAAGGAAGGTGTTGTGATTGATTGGGAAGCTTGGAAAAGACTTATACAGAGTGTTCTTGAATAGATTTTACAGAGGTTAAAGCCTTGCAATGTGTTACCCCTTCTTTTTATTTCTAAGTCTCATTCGTCTCTATTGTTCATTCTCGTGGTGCTCTAGGTTTCTAAGTCCCAAGGGTTATGAATTTCTGTTGGTGTGCCTTAGAAAAATCTTTGAAATTGTGGATACTACAAGTTTCCTAACCTAATCTCTATTCTCCTAAGTTTTCTAACCATATCGCTAGGTTCTAGAGTTTTGAAACCCCATGATCCCGCGACTTCACATTCTTTGTGTTATGTTTTGTAGCCTGCTTGGTTCCCTCTTGTTATCGTTGTGTCACAGATTTTCCAAACTTTATAACCCGCAACTTAAGGTTCTGAAGTTCTCATTTCTCATGATTCAGCGATGGTTAAGTGGTGGACCAGAAAACAAGGCAATTAATGATCATTTAAAGTGTTGTACACCACCGGTGTGAGATGTCCTTTAGCGAATTTTTGAAAAATGAGAAAATCCTTGGATTAATTTCTCAAGGTGTGGAAATGGTACCACGATGACCTAACATTTAAAAGCATGACAGGGGCGCTATAACTGTACATCATTTCACTCTTTGTGGCAAAATTGTGTAAGTGTTTTGCTTGCTTTCCTTCTATTCTAAATTGTTATTTCTACAATACTCTGTCATCATCCTTGGTACTTGGTCACTATAATGAAATTCAAATTTTAGGGTGTCCCCTCCCACTCTAAAATTGAGAGCAATTGGTCTAAGGTGAAAGACACTAAACTTGGACACATAGACTTGGTAGAATTTTGGTCTCGTCTACAGTGGGAAGACAGGTCACCATTCGCAGAGAAAATTCTACAGAGCGGTTTGGCTCATGCAGCAGGTTTCCCTATTTCAATGTGTTGTGAAGATTTAATTGTTGTAAGCGTGGAGAGATACGACCCCCCGAGAGTTTGAAGATCAAGACTAAGGAAGGGGTGGTAGTCGCGAGGATTGATTCTAAGTCTATCTCTCGTGAATTAAAAATTCCAAGATAGGAGAAATACAAAGATATGTCTGTAGCCCTGGGTGCAGAATTCTTCAAGGAGAATGAAGGCTGGTGCAAAAATTCTATTGCATGCAACTAGCTAAAGTCAGAGAAAAGAGGTAAGTCTTAGCTACCCTCTACACTTAAAAGAGCACATTTTAAGGATGAAATTTTAGATATTGTCACTCTGTTGCACTGGGTGGTGGGTAGCAAAGATGCTAGCTCTTTTAAATTCTAGATGTGTCACTTTATATTACTGATATGTAGTGAGGGTCAATTTATTGATTGGGCTGAAATGATAAGCTATCACTTGAATGAGCAATTGTTGAAGTTTCAAGAGACCTCTACATTTCGCATGTGCTCTTATTTAGTATATATTCTAGCCAGTCGAGAGGTTGTCTGGGCTGGGTTGGGGCCTCGCGGGTCTTTAACCCTGGATACACCTGTGTATGCTTATTTTCCTTAGTTTACAAAAGATGTTGGGATGAAAGATTTTCATCGAGTTTATGATGCCTTTTTAATGTTTTTGGTGAGAAAGTTGAACTGTAATTCTGAAATGAGGATTTCCCTTGAGGCTGCATCTCTAGTTATGCATTTTGGGAGTTTTTATATTCAATTTGATAGGTTCACCTACCTAAGATTGGGGGGTTATGAGTTAACCCCAACCAAGTTGCCTCAGTACCCTAATGACTATATTATCTTTTTGGAAGTTTGTAGACAAATGACTGCTATAAATGTCAAATACCAGAATATGAGAAAGAAGGGCTACACATTTCCATTATCCTTATCAGTTTATTCTTGTAAAAATAAAGATGCCTCTAAAGGATCCAAGCATGCATTTGCAGAATTTAATCTTCACTCTTTATCTTTGAGGCAACACTTTGACAGCAAGAACTACGTAAAGCAGAACTTCTATGGTTCTAGCTCTTATGAGCATCATTCGAGCCTAGAAGACTTCTGGGAGGATTGTGTAGATGACCGTAAAGTTCTGAGAAGAAGCTACATGAGACTTACCATAAGTCAAATCCAGGCTTTTGGTTTACCCATTCATATTCCAGAAAAAGCTGAGGAGGACTCTGAAGTAATTGATATGGAATACCACAATCTGTTGTCAAAACCCCTTCCCCATATAAATTGGTCTGAGAAAGAGGTTGTGGATATAAATGTTCATTCTGCACTAGTGATTAAGAGGACTCAAGATTGGATGGTTGGTAAGTGGCATGGACATGCAGGTTCACTTCATGAATCAGGTAGTTCAAGGGCTACTGGATAGAAAATGATGTAGAATTCTGCTGTGCAGAGTTCCACATGACCACATGACATGTCACAATTTGTTTCTAATTCACAATCAGGGGGTGATGCTGAGATGCCCAATGATGCCCTCAAATTGAAATCAGTGTGTGAATCAGATAGTCCTCTTGTGAGAAAAAGAAATGTTCAAACAGTGGTAGTGAACCCCGACCCCATTTTTTATTCAATTGTTAATGATAGTTCCTTTCCCACTTTTCTGGATGTATCCTCTTCTCCTGATAATGAAGAAATTCTTGTTGCTTCCCCATTGGAAGATAGAAATAAATCTGTGTTTGACAATGTAAATACTACTGTGGTGACTTCCTCTCCTAGCTGGCTGAAAAAGGTGGTGGAGAATAAGAGGAAAAATGTTCCCACCGCGGCCAAAGAAATTGATACTGTTGCTATGGTTCTGGAAGGGACTTCAAAGCCTAAGAAGGCTAGGAGAACGTCTAGGATGATAAATGATGCTACTTCTGGCCACCAGGTATTGGAAATTGCTGACCCCATACAAGATTTGGATGAAAATGATATAACCGAGGCAGATTATAAAATAAGTCATATTGACTTAGGCCCTTCCACTCTTGAGGGGGAGTCATACCATGCAAATTATTCTGTCAATGTTTTGATTAAAAGGGCCAAGGAAGAAAGGAAAGAAAATATAAAACTCCAATCTCAAATCTTGTCTTTGAGCCAATTCATCCAGTCAATAGTGACACCTTCTCCTCAAGAAGCTCCTAACTCAGAGGTCATTAGGATTGACGCAAATACTATTAAGCAGATTAAAAAGAGTCAGAATTTTGCTAGAGCTATCAATGAATAGGTTGAAAAATTGTCTTGTGATATTTTATTTTTCTTGACTAAAATGATACAAAGCTATTCTCTTATACACAATAAAAGAAAAGAATTGATCAATGAGCTTCAACAAGTAAGAAAGGAACAAGGAAGTACTTATGTGCTTTCGAAGGAGGTTGTTGAGTTAGCAGCCTTAGATTCCATAACACTCACGAAGGAAAATCTGGCTAGCGACCCCCGTGAAACTGATTTGTCCTAGGTTGACTCATTGGACTGGAAGCTCAATATGTATGACAATCTTATCGATCAGATCAACAAGGCTTTGCAAGGATACCTGGATCTAATGATTGGTATTCAAAGAGATTGTAATGCACTTGAAATAAATATTTTGGATGACTTCGGAGAAAACCTACGTGATCCCAAGGATATCAACAAAGAAGTCAAAGACATGCTTTGTAGTGAGCTTGCTAATCCTAAGACTGTTTCTGGTGAATCACTGAGCAAATTGGGCTATATGCAAGTCTTTCTTAATGGTTATAGAAACAAGGATGAGATGATCCAGGAGGCCATGGCGGGAGTAAGTAAGAACTTGGCCAAATTTAGAACCAGATTGCAGAACACTACTATTCCAGGAAGCAAAAGTATTACTGCTATCATCACAAAGTATCGTGAGTACAAGCTGAGGTTGCAGGTGCAAGAGAAGATGGCGGAAGATCAAGCAGTGGAGAGTGTTGAAGATCCTAAAGAAAATGAAGGGGTGGCGAATTAAGTTTATTTCTTTTAAGCTTTTCAAGTTATTTGGCTCAAAACTTTTAAAGACTTTATTTTTAAAAAAGAAACGGTTGTCCTCAAGAAACCATTCCTCTTTCAAAGACAGTTATTATTTTATGCTTATAAACATGTTTAATGGGGAACAATGGAATCATCTTTCTGGTTGGGCAAACTTTGTTTTTCTCAATTTAGTTAGATATCTTGTATGTTTTGTTTGATTTCAATCTACTTCAATACATAGAAAAGATACACAGTTGGAATTGTTCAAGCTTATATGATCCTTTTACTATAATGTTTGGGCTATCATTCTGCTTATGTTTAATGTCATATTTGTGGTTATCTTTCTTTATGTTGGAGAATTCAGTTGGTAATTTCATTTCTGTGGATATCTATCTTTGAATGGATATGTTATGGTGATAATGATTCAAATTCCTCTTATTTTGATTATTATTATTCGAAGTCTTTGAGCTTCTATGAGTATTAGTTTGTTTATTTGTATGAAAATCTCCTTTCAAAGCTTTCTGGTTAAAAGAATTTCCTTTCTTTGTTTTCTGGTTAAAAGCATCATAGATTTTTGATTCGTTGAACATCAATCAAAGGTAGCTGCCACCTTGTAAAATAAGCAGAGAGTTGGTGATAAAATATTATTATTACTGACTCAACTGTGGTTACATTTGTCATTTGTTTGGGCGAAAGAATATAGAGTTAAATGGCAAATCTATAAACCAACACAATGCGGGCTTGTTTTCAAAGTAACGATAGGAATGGAAACACATGGGATATCATTGTTCGTAGCAGCAGTGATTGGACTTCAAGTGGGAGATTGTTGAGCGGTGAAGCTCAATCAGACGTATCTGTAACGTCTCTAAGATTCTCTGCTATTCTCTGACATTGTTATTTATAGATTTTCCCTCGTTGGGGTTAAAGATAGTGAGTCTTTCGAAGGTTAATAATTTATTAGCTATTGTTAGACATTGAGGGAAGTGGAGAGGAAACTATTGTAGGTGTATAAAAAGCATGTTGCTGTGTATTGTAATGTATTGAAGAGATAGTGAATAGTATATTGCCCTGTTTGAGAGTGGACGTAGCCTTTATGGTGAACCACTGTAAATTTGTGTTGTGTTTTCTGAATCTCTAATTTTATTTTGTTTATCTACTATTTTTATTGTTTAACAAAGGTATCCCATTAAACCATAAGTCCCATTGGTCCAAACTCCAAAAGGTTTTAAAAATTCAGATGCTTGCAATAAAATAGACAATTAAAAATTGGTCACACTTTGGACACGATCCACCATCTATCTTACAGTACCTTAGACAATGTCATGTGCCCATGGATATCAGAAAAGTAGGAAGCATCTAGGTCAATGGAACCCTCGAACCTCACCAAAGGTTAGTTTGCATTTTCAATTAAAATTGTAGGGTAAACAAGCAAGATTATTCTCAAGCCACTCAAAGGCTTGTTGATGCACAAAGCAATCTTTTTGTTTATTGAACTTTCCTGTGGTTTATTGATTTTCCTTTTTAACATTCCTAGCATACAATTTGTGGTTTATTGATCTTCCTTTTTAACATTCCGAGCATACAATTTGTACCCTGATCAAGATGGGGTTTCCAACCTTCCCTTTTACCTACAAGGTTGAATGTTATGCTGTTCAAGCCTTCAAGCACATCTCTGTACGAGGAACTCATTGCCAAATTAGTGTTTCTGCATTACTGTGAAATTGTGAATATATCTAAGGAACTCATCAAAGCAGCTAACATCAAAGCCAAATTAAGGTTGAGCCCATCGAATATATGTATTTGGTCATGGCAGAAACACTAATGTTAAAGAATATTCATTGCCTCAAGAGTAAAGTCCAAAATATAGTGAGGATCAAAACCAAAAGATGTGGCACAAAACAATAGCTGGACCAAAGAATTTAAAAATAAGCCAATTAAATAAACCCACATGCTCAAATAAGAATGCATCAGAGGTCTTGCCCAGCTTACCCCAAGCATGATAAAAAGGAAAGTTCTTCACAGTTTTTATTAATCCTAACCCAGTGAAGAATTTTTTATACTTGAATGTCCAGACTCCAAAGAGACTGCAAAAACAATTTCAACACACTCGAAGGTCCTCTAAAAAGTACTATGGACCACACTTAACTTTTTCAAAACAATTTCAAACTGTCCATAAATCTTCTGAATAATCCTGTGTAATCAAATTTCAAGCTCATATGTTGTTTTCCATCATTATTTTAAAGATAAAAAGCTACATGAAAACTATGATGTAAAAAAAAAGCATGGCTTCCTTGAAAGAGGGAATGCTAAGGAAATGTTTTTCATCACGTCAAAGCTAGCCTACATCAATGACAACAATAGTTAAAATTAGACACAGAAGAAATGCCTATCTTGAGCTCTAGCTCATAGGTTCCAACTTCAAACACAGGCTAAATTAGTAGAATTTCTATGCTCAGATATCACTCAAAATAATACCTTAAAATTTCAGAAAATTCATAAGACTGACATTCTTGGTGCTAATGGCAATTTGAATATTTTTAGGAAGAGGATTGGAACATCAGTATTCCTCTGCTAGAAAGTCTTGACAGTCACAAGAATACCCAGTTCAAATGCCACCCTGCAATTTATTTATTAAGTTCCCTAGTCCTTCGAAGCAAAAATCATTTGTATGCACTCACATTACATTGTTCATTAATTTTAAAACAATAATCAGATCAAATGAATGAGATGGAACTCTAACCCTTGTTATTCCTAAGAGTTTGTCACTTTCAATTTTATGTTAATTCTATACTATTATGCAATCAAATTTCTGTCTTTGTAACAAAGAAATGGAATTACCAAGTGTAATTAGCTTGTAGTCCTACCTAAATACCATCTCAGTCTAGCTATGCAATATCGAATGGAGCTTTTGGCCCATATTTTTTCATGTGTAGCCAGAAGTTTAGTTAAGCAGATCATCAGAAACATTCCCTTGGCAAAATCAAGATACAAAGTCACAGTACAAAATTATTAAATAAACCAATGAATTAATTTCTACATGGTTCATAGCATTGGAATTATCATCTAATAGAATACTAAACTGATCAAAGATAAAGGGTCCACTAAAGATTGGTAAACTTATCTGAGGAATACATAGCCAGTTGATTCTTCTGCATATTTACATCTCTGAGCAGTGATAAACCCTTGTGAATATGACAGTGATGTGGCTGGCATTGCCAAAGACAATAATTTCCTGGATTGGAATCTATGAAGGAACGGGAATTCTTTGTTCTCACGTCCCATCTGCGGTTTTTTTTTCCTTAATTAATTAAGGCATCTAATGGCATTTATAGTAGAAAGTGGGGTCATTTTGTTGGGCATTCACCAGAGTTTTCGGGTGGTCCTATCAATTCTATGATTAATGCGGTTTAAATACAATTTTATGCGTGGCTGCCGTGCCCTATGAGTTAGGGGAGATGACATAAGCCCTTTCAATTAGAATTCATTAGGTCTTTCCTCGCTGAAATGTGATGTATAAATTAAAATTATACAACTCATTTGGTAAATGAATATATTTCTTATTCTTGGCTAGAAAATTTCTGGTTTAAAATAGTAAAAAGGATCTTTTGAGAGTGGTGTAGATTTAGTGGTGTATTTATTGTGGAGTTTCATTATCATCCTATATCTTAATAATCTTATACATATAAATCTTGTTTTTTTGTTTTTTAGATTGGAAACTTATAAAAATATAAATTAGGGTCGCATTCGACCAATTTTTTAAAAATTTGGATTACTAAAAAAAGGAAGGATTAGGACTACCGAATTTTCTACCGAATTTTTTGGCACTTACAAGATGTGTGCACATATAGAATGGCCTTATTAAATGTTTATATACTCAATCTGATTAGTAATAATTAACTTTTTAAATATTTTTAGTTAAAAAATTTGTAACTTAATTTTATAAAAATTATGGTTTATGATTTGTTCACAAGTACAATTAGGAATAATTAGTTACAAATCATGATTGCAATTGTATCCACCTAATAAAAACTTATTATATAAATAAAATAAAATAAACTTAAACATTAATAAAACTAATATGGAATTTTATTGATATTTCAAGTTGCTCATTTTACCTTGCCCAAGACTTCTTGAATGACCCTTTAAACCATACAAAATAAATTATGTGCAAAGTATATGTGCACACATTTTTTAGCAATAAAAAAATTAGCAAAAAGAAATTGGGAAAAATAAAAAATAAAAACTAAAAAGGAAATTGAAATAAGAAAATAAGATAAAAAGGGAATTGAAATAAGAAAATAAGAAAATAAGAAAATCACAAAAACTATGGAACCAAAAAAGAAATTGGAAAAAAATAAAAAATAAAAAATAAAAAATAAAAAAGAAATTGAAATAAAAAAATAAGAAAATAAGAAAATCACAAAAACTATGGAACCAAAAAAGAAATTGGACAGAATAAATAATAAATAAAAACTAAAAAGGAAATTGAAATAAGAAAATCACAAAATCACAAAAACTATGGAACCAAAAAAGAAATTGGACAAAATAAATAATAAAAAATAAATGGAAAAATCACAAAATCCTTTAAAAGTTGCATTTTCTTTTAAAGTTCCATGAGTGTAGTCCAAAAAAGAAATTGGAAAAAATAAATTGAAAAAAATAAAAAATAAAAATAAAAAAAAGAAATTGAAAATAAGAAAACAAAAACTATGGAACCAAAGACATTGGAAAAAAAATAAAAATAAAAACCAAACATAAAAATTAGAAAAAAATAATAGAAACTAAAATAGAAATTGGAAAAACTAAAAAATAAAAACAAAAAAAGAAATTGGACAAAATAAAAAATAGAAACCAAAAATATTTGGTAATGGTTAATTTTTTTTAGTTTTTTAAAAAAATAGTTTAATTAAGATTTAAATTTAATCTTATTTAGTTTGAAATTGGTTTAATTTATTTATTTAATTTATAATTGATCTTTCCAATTTCTTAAATTCAGTTTTTTCCTCCATCATCTATCTTATCATTATCTTTTCCATTATTCTTCTAAAATTAAATAAATTTTCTAGATTTATTTAATTTGGTAGAAAATTTATTTAATTTGGTCTTTTCCATTATTCTTCTAAAATTAAATAAAATTTCTAGATTTATTTAATTTGATCTTTTCCATTGTTCTTCTAAAATTAAATAAAATTTCTAGATTTATTTAATTTGATCTTTTCTATTATTCTTCTGATTTAATTAAATAAATTTTCTACATTTATTTAATTTGATCTTCTCCATTATTCTTCTAAAATTAATAATAATTTTTTTAGTTCTTTAAATTATAATTTAATTAAGATTTTTATTTAGTTTGAAATTAGTTCTTATTTAATTCTATTAAAAAATATAGAAGATTTTACATTGATATATATGAAAATAGTGTTTAATTTTTTTTAGTCCTTTAATATATATATATATATATATATATATATATTATAGTTCTCTTTTATTTAGTTTAGTTTGAAATTAGTTCTTATTTAATTTTATACAGTGAAGTTACTTTTTAAAATTGTAAAACTATGTTAGGTTGATTTATTGAATATATATCTTTTATGGACTAAAGATACTTTTTTAAATTACAAATTTATGTTAAGTTGAAAGATATTTTTTTAAATTGTAAATTTATGTTAGGTTGAAAGATACTTTTTTAAATTGCAAATTTGTGTTAGGTTGATTTATTGCATTTAGAAAGTTTTTTACAGATTTCTTTCTTCAAATATAAAATATAAAATAAATTTTATTATAATTTAGAAAAAAATTAATTTTAGTTTAGTACTTTTTTGAAATATATCTTTTTTATACATTAAGTTACTTTTTAAAATTGCAAAACTATGTTAAGTTGATTTATTGAATTTTGTGTGCTCCCTGGGTCACCACGGCTGCATGCCTCATTAATTTCTATAAATATAGGAGATTTTACATTGATATATATGAAAATAGTGTTTATTTATATTAATATTATAATTTTTTTAGTTCTTTAAAAAATAATTTAGTATAAAGAAAGGGAAACCTTTTTAGAGAGATAAGGAACCCTCATATTTAAAAATGACTTCAAATGATAAAAAAAATCATGTGTGTTCATTATCAACTATTTGACCCCCTTTAATGAATGACTTGCTTGAATCTTGCAACAAACTACTTTTATGTTGCTTATTTTTCTCTCAAAAAATACAAAAAAAAAAAAAAAAAAATATTTTGAAAACCCTTATGATATTATGATTCACTCAATGAATTCTACTATGTCCTAATTATTAACTTGATGTAATTTTCATTTAGTGTTAGTTGATAAGAGTTGTAGTCATATGTGAATGTAAAGTACAAATACAAATACACACACTAGACAAAGTGAATGCCCAAATTAAATTTCACATACACAATTCACACAAAATGAATGTCAAAGTTAAAACATACACTTCACACATAGAAAGTGAACATGTGCCAAATTTTAAACATGCTTCATGCACAAAGTTAGTTCAATCACACACAAGTAAACACTTGAGTTGAAATATGCCATGGATTTTTATTATCCTACATTATTTATGTACTGCATGGTTCAGCTAATCTCTTGATTGCTTAGAATTTATTTAGTTCATTCACGATTTACTTCATGTGCTTATTCATTTAATACCACTCCATTGTTTTTATTTGCGAAAAAATAATTGAATTCCTTATAGTATTTATAGTCTTGTCTACCAACAACTACATGTAATGACTTTCCATAAAAATAAATTAAAAAAAAAATAGAAACTATTTAGTGATGGGCCTATAAATATTTGTCCCTATCGGCCATTTGATAGCACCTTTGGTGCTTTTACTAGTTTATTAGGACTACCAAATTTTTTTGGTAGTTACAAGATGTGTGCACATATAGAATGGCCTATTGGCCAAATTATAATTATAATTATTAAATGTTTATATATTCAATCTAATTAGTAATAATTAACTTTTTAGATATTTTTAGTTAGAAAATTTGTAATTTAATTTTATAAAAATTATGGTTTATGATTTGTTCACAAGTACAATTAGGAATAATTAGTTACAAATCATGATTGCAATTGTATCTACCTAATAAAACCTATTATATAAATAAAATAAAATAAACTTAAACATTAATAAAACTAATATGGAATTTTATTACATAATTACAACCAAAGTATTTATCATTCTTAAAATAAAATAAACATGTATCATCCTCTTACAATTAATCTCGGGATCTTAATTATTTGTGAAAAAATATATATTTTAATATGATCTGAAATTAATGTGAGCATTGAAGAAAAACTTAACCATGAGTGATAGATTGAAGCTTGTCATTTATCTTCAAAGCAAACGTGTTTGATAGCTTGTTTGAATTGCAAGTTGATACAAAAATGATGGTAATATTTGAATATTTTTAATTTTAAGATAATATAGAAATTTTTAATTGTTGGTAGTTGGTATTTTCAATGTTTACAATTTCTTGTGGTTTGTAAGTGCTATGATTTTCTCATGTTTGACGAAGCTCTACAATAACTCTGGTGTTTGCTCAATTGAAATAAGTCAAACAGTCCCGCCTTGTGTTTTTGGTAGGCATTTCATTTCAATTTTATTTGATGTTTTTTAATTGTTACATTTGATGTGTTTTATCCATTACAAATTTGTTTGGTGAATTTTAAAATCTTATTCTTGATATTTTACTAAACTCGTAATCAATGGTTATTGCATAATCCTAGAAAACTAAAATTAGATCTTTGGTGATGATTGTTTTCAAGTTAAAGTAACATTTGGTATAAGAGCACTGTTTGTGTTCTTAATAAGAAATATTTGGTTTGGAGTTGGCTTCAAGTCCATTGTTGGTTTTCTCGTGAGGAACTAAAGCATTTTTTAGGATGCCTTTTGGGTTTTGGAGTGATGTTTAGGTTGGGAGGATTGTCTGGCCTTTGATGGCATTTGACTACTAAATGGCCTTTGATTATATTTATTATCAAAGTTATTGCTGGAATTTTTTTGATATGATTCGTGATATCTCCTCTTGTGATTATTAAGATGAACAACTTTAGCATCTGATGTAAGATGGCCCAAATCACTTTTTCTTGCTTCAACACACTACTCTGCAGTATTATTCATGAAACTATTACACTTTCATTCTTTTCATAGTTTACTCAATAGCTAGAAGTGAATGAGGAGAAATATAATTTGCTCATACATGTGGTAATTTAAAGTCAATCATTTTATTTGACTATTGAAATTTTCTTTCCTTGCTTTGGGTTGTCACTGCCTTTAGTCAGTAACCTGCACAATCACAATTTTTTTTATTAAATCAGTGATCAAAGCTCAAGTCAAATATAAGGATATTGAGCTTTTATTTTTTTATTAAATCAGTGATCAAAGCTTGTCAAATATAAGGATATTGAGCTTTTATATTTTTATTAAATCAGTGATCAAAGCTTGTCAAATATAAGGATATTGAGCTTTTATTTTTCATTGTTTGTTGCTTGATAAACACAGGTTTAGTATGGATCTCACAAGTATTTTGCTACAATTTCATAGTTTGTAATTTTTATCATCAGTTTACTATTTTAAGAAAACTTTGTGCATAGTTCATTTTACAGCTATATCTTTTCTTAAATGTTTCAGGCTTTCATGACATAATTTTTTTAAATGTTTCCAGGAGATCAACATGTGACAATTTAAATTTCTCAATGTTTTGCTTTTCTTCTTTTGGAGGGCATCTTTTTAAACGACCCTTTTGTTAGTCATATAAATTTGTAGTCCCATTGACAAGCATCGGGCATTCATGGATATTAACATGATCTAGTTATTCGTATCTTTCAATTGACACCCAAAAAAGTTCTACACCTTCAAGCAAAATTATTTCAAGGCAAGGTAACATCATTCACATTAAATTTTATGAACTGCATTCCTTGATAATATCATAATTCTCAACTTAGAGAACAAATCAAAATTGAAGACACTCAAATTGTTTGCAAAGGCATTCACTTTTCCAACCAAATCCACCTAAAAAATGCCTTAATCCTATGGTCACAGTACACTTGTGCAAGCCTTATAAAAGACTGACACCGTCCAAGAATAGGCTTTCAAGGAACTAATTTTTTATAAGACAATTTATTTAAAAAAAAGGTTTATAGAAGCACGACAACAACTTACATTGGAGCTCAATTAAATCTATGATGACAAAATCACACAATAAGACTAGACATAGAATTATTGAACTACATAATGAACAAGATTTCAATTAAAAATTTAAAATAAAGATAAAAGGAAAAAAAATGGGTTAATGGTTTATAAATATTAATGCAAGCAGGGAAAAGAGCTAGGAAAACCATAGATTCTAAATAAATTATTACCTATTTAGCTGCATAATGTCAGTTTGCAGGCTCTCAATCCTTGCAATTCAGACTTACATGTAGAGTTTGGATCTAAAACTGAATGGATATTATTAATAATTAAATGTCAGTATTCTTTCTCTAAAAGGCTAATCTGGAATAACGTAAACATCCTAGACTTTGTATTATCATGTGATTGGGACTAAAATTGAAGGATTTCTATTGCACAAAATAAAAATTAGTTAGTCAAAATGTCTATCTTCATTGTAGGAAATCAAATAGTATTTAATAAGAAAAGGAAACTTTATGCTACATGGCCATTGGAAATGTAATTAGTGGCCATCTACTATGTTATGTGTCAAGGAACACTAGGGTTTTCCGACACATTAGATGCCAACAAGACCATGAACAACCATTGTTGCATTAGATACTTGTTTACACTTGACATTACCCATGACTACCTATGTTTTTAAAAATTATCATGGCCCCAATCAGTATCCAATTTTGTTTTAATTTTTTTGGGTAAAAATGGAGGATGATGAATGCAATGTCATGTTACATTAAACTTTTCTATAACATTGAGCGGTCCTTTGACTTCCAGATTTAGGCAATGAGAGAGTGTGAACTAGCACACAATATTTCTTTTTAACTAACTATCCTATCACACCATTAAAAGAGGAAAAGCTAGTGCATGATGATATAATACCCAGATCTTGGTTAAGCATGACCATATAACTAAGAGCTAACAACTACTAGTCCAACACCTATCTTTAGAGAAATCATCACCTTCATGAATCTCTTCACAAAATAGTAGAGGCTTCGATCAATCTTTACACTATGCATAGCAAAAACTATAGATCAACGACCCCTACCCTTTCCGCATGTATGAATAAGGTAGGCACAAATTTTAAATCTCACTCTTTTGTCACCAGTGACCTCCTTACAAGCCCCTACCAAAGCTCATATGTTTTCACTTATAAAAACCATTGATGAAGGTGTCCAGTAATGATTAAGAGGCGCTTGCAATGTTAGAGATAGACGATGGAGTGGACATAAAGTATATAATATTCTCATTCTAACATGGGCTAGGACAAAAATGTTTCCCCCAATTGTGGCTTTGCAAATTTATCAAGAATATTGAATTTTGCATGCATTGGCTTTGAGATTTCTCTCTTTTTACTCCTTTTTTAAAAATATATTTATTCTTTTTAAATAAACTATATTCTATTAGGGTGCATGTTGCATGTTTTTTTAATTGTTAAATCGATTTTGGTTTTTTTCATTTTTTAATTTTAAGAACTCTAAATTCTAAAAGATACATTATAGCCATGGGTTCTATTTATCACAAGGTATTAAGTAGCTTAGTTGTATCTAGCTTCTCATAGCAATATACCACATGATGAGTTAGGTGGCACCACCTAGTTCAGTGAAAAACTAAAAAATAAGACATGTACAATGACATAAATGAATAGATAGTATAAAGACCAACTTCAAAACAAACCATAAATTAAATAAGTTAATATAAAGTACAATAACAATGACATCTATTTTTTCCCTCAAATAAGAGAACTCAAGGCCCCATCAACCTAGAAATTATACTACTGCTAGCCTTTAATGAAAGTATCGAGTCCAGTGTGCTAGTTTAAGGCATCCATGATACAGTTGCATTGCACTTGCTTATATCCTTAGATAACAAATGCAAAGGCACGTTTAATACTAATTGTCCAAATTATTTACAGTATCCTAAATTAATGATAGATGACTTTAGAAAACTTAAATAATATCACACACACAATCCTAGAGAATAGCAAAAACACTCTCATGAAAAAAACTAATTTTAGTGTTTGAAAATCAACCCAATTCCAACATACGATTTGCCACAATTCTAGCATTGTCATGCAATGGCACCCTTTTTAAGTAGCATATTCATTGCAACAACCAAATCTAATAACTTAGCTTTTGTAGGTATAAATCACCAAAGGCAAATAATAATAGCTAATGCACACAATGGGTACATTGTTGGTTATACTTATAACCTCAATAATTCTTCTTAAAATACATGAAAATATGTGATTCCCAACACATGTAAAATTATCTTAAAATACATGAAAATATGTTATTCCCAACACATGTAAAAGGGTCAGCCCACAATATTGTGTCCCACTTTTTGGCTAAAGTGGAACATTGAAATCAACATTTTTAACCAAATTTTCACTTTCTAACATCTATAGCAACTAATCCGTTAAGAATTTGAAGATGATGTGATCTAGTGATTTTTGAGATTTTGTGTGTAGATTCTAAATGTATTTTCTAAAAAAAATTAAGAAATAATTTGTGAATTTTTTTATGTAACTTTTAATAACTTATTTTTTATAGTTAACAACATATTTAAAAAGTGGCATTTATACCATACAACATTATTTTTTTATAGAAATGACAAAATTATAAATGTGTAAACATAGATTTGTAATACCAATATCTAGTGTACATTTAATTTTTCATAATTTTTTGTTGCATATTTTTTAATTAATTTTGAAGTGAGATTAATTATATTTTAGATGTAGGTGTTGCAAGGTGTGACCCTTGGTCTTCTTGTTCAGCGCTGCGCTACGGTGGTTTGTGACAAGGGCTTAACCGCCTCCCGTGCTTGTTAAGTCAAGTGGTTGTATCAGGCATTAACAGGTCGATCTTTTG
This sequence comes from Cunninghamia lanceolata, assembly GCA_027924645.1. Lineage (NCBI taxonomy): Eukaryota > Viridiplantae > Streptophyta > Pinopsida > Cupressales > Cupressaceae > Cunninghamia > Cunninghamia lanceolata. Next base: position 255,139 of record BSBN01000247.1, on the reverse strand, counting down.
GTGCAACGGCAACTAACAGTTGGTATCAGAGCTGAGGTCATGGGTTCAAACCCTGTGCTTGCGCTGGGGGAGGGATTGTTGCAAGGTGTGACCCTTGGTCTTCTTGTTCAACACTGCACTGCAGTGGTTTGTGACAAGGGCTTAACCGCCTCCCGTGCTTGTTAAGTCAAGTGGTTGTATCGAGCATTAACAGGTCGATCTTTTGGTGCAACGGCAACTAACAGTAGGTTTATACCATACAAAATAACTTTTTCTATATATATCCAAATTAACTTCTTCTTTTGTTCAAACAATGACATCAATACCTAGTTTGTAGATATTTTTCAATTTTTTTTCTATTTCTTTATTTTTCCACTTGTGTGGAATAGAGACCTTGATGTTCGGTGAAAAACCTATGTTCACTAGAAAATAGAAAATAAATATAACAATCAAATGAAATATATTCAATATCATACTTTTTGGAAAGCTTATACTAAGGGATACATACTTACAAAATAGAATTTCTAAAAGACTTCATTTGATCCCCCAAAAGGTGAAGCAAAATTGGTTTTTGGTCAACATTCTGATAGGTGTGAAGGAGACTCCATTGAGGGTTTGATTTAAGACTAGGGGGTTATTTCCAATGGGGTTTGATCTAAAGGGGGTTTATCTAAACCCCTTCAATTAAACCCCTTTAGATGGAACCCCTCAAGGATTAAATCATTAATTTTTCTAAAAATATGTGATTTCAAGCAAAAATCATGATGCCCCATAAGTGGGACACTCTATTGTGGTAGCACCCAAAATCATATAATAACTAATTTGACTAATCCAACATATCATACCTATAACATTTCTTTTGCAATGAACAATAATTTGAAGCATAGAGCCAATCAAGATATGGTGAAGGTAGGTCAAGTATAAATGGTTGAAGAACATTGTAGCCAAACCACCAAGCCATGATTATATCTTGAAATGAATAAAATGGTGAGATCCTTAGTCACACAATATTTTAGGAAAATAAGTTAGAAACATAAATGCTTAATGATTACAGACATATTCAATGATAGAAGCTTGATACTTTCATTTTTCCATGCCTTCCTCTAATTAAATTGCAAATACTAAGGATAGTCCAAATAGATACATATGACTATTGAAATTGTAAAACATACAATTAAACTTGAGTAAAACAACAACAATGCAATAGAAAGGTGCCCATTAATATTGCTATTGTAGAAAGGTTTTCTGTCACTTTTGTGTATTTTTCTTTCTAATGGTTAGTAATTAATTGATTTAATATGCCAGTGACCAAATACAACCAAGAAAGTCATAGAAAACAAAAGTTTTGGTGCAAAAATCTACCTCAAAAACCTAGGAAAACCAAACTTAAATAGGAGGCTGTGACCAGGAAAAAGAATCTATGACATATGACAAAAGAACAAATAATTCCAAAAGAGACTCTATGAATCTAAATATACAACATTTGAACTTGACAACATTAAGAAACTCTAGTTGTGTTCTTCTATGAATCCAAATGATAGTTATTCTCTTTTGTGTTCTTCTTTTTGGTTATGGGTTTGTTCAATTGTTGTGCTTTCTCATTGATGTTGTTCTTAATATGCTATTTCTTTTTTAAGTCTCACACCTTGTGGGGCAAGCTTCTTTTGCCATTGGGTTGTTTTGTCATAAAAGGTAGAGGCCCCTTTCAAAACCTCTTTTTTACCTTAATAAAAAACATGAATAAAATTTTCCATAAAATAGTGTTTAAGAACAATGAATTTGACATGTCATAGATCTGTACAAGAATGTGTAAGATTTGGCTATAGTCAAGTAATGCACAAAGATGGGGGAAGGTTTGTTTCCCCAAAATTGAACTTTTGGTCCTTTTTTTGTTTTTCCCCTTGTCCTTGTGTCATGTTCCAAAGTCTTAGTCTCATTTTCTTCTTCTATCGGCAACGTCTCCATTTTTCAAACTTAAAGTTTGAAGCCTTATTACTTATAATCCCTTGTCGGCAAATTTAAGAATTTTATGAACTTGGCTTATCCCTTTGTTTTGTCAGGAGATGTCTCTATCGGTGAACCTATTAGTGAAATATTGAGATTATGAACTATGTCGAAAAAATTATAAGTTTCTGAAATCTCATTTTTCCCAACAAGTGTTCATTGTTTCACTTTACTTTAGTCAGCTATTTTTTGTTTTCGCAAACTTTTAACTTTGGTTTGTAAGTTGTGTGTTTAGACGATTCACCAATTCTCCGGTAACCCAATGGTGACCCCTTGCGTTGTCGAGATTTCCTTATCGACCTTCTTTATCTTGATTCTTTTGTGAACTGAATCTTGATTCTTAGGTTCTATTTTTCCCTGATTTCCCAATAAGCTGACAACTAGTCTCTATTCGTGTCAAGCCCTTTTTTACCGATCAAAGAAGAATTCTATGGTCATCATATCTTTAGTCAAGAGGTTCACAAAAAGTATGCTTTGTCGATTATATTATTATCTCTAAGCCTCATGAAGTTATCAGCTTGTCACTTAATTCTTATATAATCTCAAATTTGCCGATAAAGTGACAAATACACTTCAAAATGAAGTTCGTGAAATTTACTTTTTGCCAACTAAATGAAGGTAGCAGTCAAGAGATGGGTTTTCAAAACAAGAAATTTGTTGATAACTAAGTTTTGTGATGGCTAAAATCACTGATAAAGGGGAAATGAGATTCTTGGTAAAGTGTTTGGTACGTCAAGTCTATGACATTTATTTTAAGGGGCATTTAATGTCCCAACCTTAACCCTATCTCACTACCTTATAAAATAAAAGCTTCTCTTTAAGCATCATTCACAAAATCGTTGTCGAGAGAGCATTTATGGGAGCTAACTGCAGTCAGCCTAGTTGTCTTCTTCCCATAAGGTGTCGCACTCAAGGTAAGTATCTGGCCCATTTCTCTTTTCAAATTGAGAAATCATTGTTAGCTAGTTGTGTGGGGGGTTTGTTAGTGGTTTTCCCTATTGTTCATGACTTGTGAAAACTTGTTTTTCTCCACCATCAACCATAGCTCCCTCTTTCTTGACCCAACTTTCCCGAGCATAACCCTAGTTAAAAGCCTTACATATTGGTTACTTGGGGCAATCAAAATGAAATACAAATACCAAGGGTTAGACATTTCCTTCATCATTAGGAATGAATTGGTGGGGGTGAAAGACACCAACCTAGTGTTAGACTTAGGGCACACAACTGAGAGGGGGGGTGAATTAGTTGTGCAAAACTTTCTCAAATCAAACACTTAAATCTTCTTTAGTGATTAGCAGAATATTAATCATGAACCATAATGCATTCAAATCAAAAGCAGAAACATTTCAACACATATGACACTAAGATTTTGACATGGAAAGCCTAGTTAAGGGAAAAACCACGAGGTGATTAACCCAAGAATGTATTCTCTGTTAGAAGAATAGAAAGAACAAAATGGCACATGCCAAATAGGGCTCACTGCCCGAGCACACTGCTCACAAGAGGCTCACTGCCTATAGGAGACACGTTGTCTACAAAGAAATAAGTATCACCTTCATGAACTGGAGAATAGCATCTTCACCATGCTTGAGTCAGTTCCATTTAAGCCCAATACTTTTGCTCTGCCTTTCACACTTCTCCTCACTACCACACACTCATCAGCGCAAGACACACTTCAAAATGACTTCACAATCCCTTATTTATACAAGGCATCAACTTAGGAACAATCATCTAAGTCGACAAACACCTACAAGAACATCCGCAAGACGTGTAATACATCCGGTCGGCCAGTTTCAAGAAGAACACCAATATTCGGTGGTAATTCTTCAAATCCAAACTCTAACTTCAATGCGGACCACCAACATGAACTAGACATGATCCAATGATCATCATAACCTTCCCTGAATCACCAAGAACATCCGCACTTCATCATCCTACTGGAATTCTTCTCTCCTTCATCAAGAGCTTCAAGAACACAGTCTGTCATCATTGTCACAAATGAATAGGCTCTTCCGGACCTTCCAACCATGAACCAATCTAGTTGATACTTCACATGGACATCCTCAACACTCCCTCAAATCCGCAGAATGGGATAATGCAATTCTGGATCTCACAGGACCTATCTGTGACACTCTGTCACCTCTGAACACCTGCCGGAACCAGTTCTACTTGAGCGACCATAACTTCTTCAGATCTTCATGCGGACCTCTAAAAACTTGACTAGAGCATCTTAAGACTTATATCTATAAACCCTTTAAACCGTATCCTCTGATCCTCAACCTATTGAGGACTTTTACCTTCTTGTCATCACTGTTCTTCACTGTTCTTGATTAAGACTAATTTTCTCAATATCCTCAGCACATAGCTCATCTAATCCTTCATAACATACCAGCTGCTTCCCCTGAGTAGTAGCTCCCTATCATCAATCCGAATCACAAGATATGACTGTGATATCCACTGGATTGATGCACATCAGTGCATCCTAGTTCATCACCGGAGGGGCAATAACCCCTAACTTCTCCCTGAGATACTCAAAAGAGTCCTTGGGAAGAGGTTTAGTAAAGATATATGCAATTTGATCCTTGGAGGGTACATACTCTAATCTAACTTCATCCTTGTTCACTTGCTCTCTCAGAAAGTGAAACTTGATAGATATATGCTTAGTCTTAGAATGCAACATTGGATTCTTAGAAATATTTATTGCACTTGAATTATCACAAAAAATTGTGATGGGCTCCTCATATTCTACTTTAATATCTCTTAGCATCTGCTTCATCCACAATACTTGAGTGCAACTACCTGCTGTTGCAATGTATTATGCTTCAGTTGTAGACAGGGATATTGCCTCTTGTTTCTTGCTTAGCCAAGAAACCAATCTTTTTCCCAAAAAGAATGCTCCTCCACTGGTACTCTTCCTGTCATCCACATCTCCTGCCCAATCTGCATCTGTATATGCATGAAGAGAAAAATTTTGATCTCTAGGATACCACAGACCATACTCAACTGTTCCTTTTAAGTACCTAAAAATCCTTTTGATTGCCATGACATGAGATTCTCTGGGATCATCCTGGAATCTTGCCACAAGACCAACAGCCTGCATTATATCTGGTCTAGTTTGAGTGAGATACAATAATCCTCCAATCATTGATCTGTACTTTGTCTAATCTGCCTTAGGAGAGTCATCATCTTTGTTCAACTTACATCTAGTTGCTATGGGAGTATTCATTAGCTTTGAATCTTCCATTCCAAATTTCCTCAACAATTCTTTCACATATTTGATCTAAGAAATAAAGATTCCTTTCTTTGTCTGAGTAATTTGCAGACCCAAGAAGAAATTCATTTCACTGAGCATTGACATCTCAAACTCATTTTTCATTTGATTTGCAAAGGTTTTACACATACTGTCTCTTCCTCCAAAGATGATATCATCAACAAATACTTCAACAATCAAGATGTTTTCATGATCAATTTTGAAATATAGGTTACTGTCAGCAGTACCTTTGTTGAAACCAATCTTTAAAAGATGTTTGTCCAGTCTATCATACCAGGCTCTTGGGGCTTGCTTTAGTCCATACAGTGCCTTCTTCAATTTGCAGACCATATCACCATGCTCAGATAATTGAAAACCATCCGGTTGTTCAATGTACACTTCTTCTTCTAAGTCACCATTTAAGAAGGTAGACTTGACATCCATCTGATACAGCTTGAAATCCTTGAAGGCAGCAAATGCAAGAAATAATCTGGCTGCTTCAATTCTTGCCACCGGAGCAAAGGTTTCTTCAAAATCAATCCCTTCTATTTGAGAGTAGCCCTTGCAGACCAATCTGGCTTTATTTCTAATTACTTCACCAACTTCATTTAGTTTGTTCCAAAAGACCTATTTGGTTCCAATCACATTCTTGTTTCTAGGTCTGGGAACAAGATCCCAAGTGTGATTTTTCTCAATTTGCATCAACTCTTCCTTCATTGCTTTGGTCCAGTTTTCATCATTGCAGGCTTCATTTATTGTCTTAGGTTCAATCTTTGAAATTAGACAATATTCATCTGAATTTTGAGCAATTTTCCTTCTAGTTCGCACACCTTTGCTTTTGTCACTTATGGTCTGATCTTCAGAGTGGTTCAGTCTTACATACCTTGGAATTTTGGGAGTTTCTTGCACTTCTGCTTCTTGATCAAGCTCATTCATACCTATCTCTTCTTCCTGATTTACCAGATCAGTCTGAATCTGACTTTCAGAAGAGGATTGAGCTCCTTCAACCAGAACACCATTCTGATCATCTTCATCATATTCATAGAACCTTGAGGGTTTCTCTATTCCCTCATCAACCTTCACATTTGTACTTTCTATCATCTTTCTTAGTCTCTTGTTATAACACCGGTATGCTTTGCTTTGAGTAGAGTAACCCAAGAATATTCCTTCATCACTTCTAGCATCAAACTTGCCTAAATCTTCATCTCTTTTGATGTAAAATTTGCTACCAAAGACTCTAAAAAATCTTATAGTAGGAGTAATGCCAAACCAGAGTTCATAAGGGGTCTTACCGGTATTTCTTCTGATTTGAACTCGATTAAGAGTATAGACTGCAGTGCTGACAGCTTCTCTCCAATAGATCTGAGGAACATTTGCTTCCATCATCATGGTCCTAGATGCTTTCTAGATAGTCCTGTTGGTTTTTCTTCTGAATCAGCATTAGGGTTTGCCACTTCTAATGCACAGGCAGATTCAGCCAACTGAATACAGGAGGTTGCATGAGCTCCTCCCCTTCACTTCTGGTTCTGCCGCACTAAGGGGGGTGTCCCTATTTGATAAAAGTATAACCTTGACTAGCTCAATGACAGAAGGATTTAACTTGACAGCAACAGGCAGAATACTCTCATGTATGGACCAAGATTTGTGTAACAAATCACAAGGTTGGCAACATTCTTGGACATGATGTCTAGTTGGGTATGAGAGCATGCAAGGATCCTAATCCTACTCCTACAACTAATAGGTGGAAGGATGAAATGGTTTGATTTGATTTTTGGATGCAAAGCTAGACATGGTATATAACCTCAACACAAAGCTAGATTGGTGCCTATCCAGGGCTTGGAGTCGGTAGACATACACCTGTGAATGATCAGCATGAACAACTAAAACTAGATTTCAGGGGGATATACATGATATCTGCCTTAAGATATCTCCCAATACAGAGTGTTAAGCTGTCTATACTTATGGCATCCCTATTGCAGTATACCCTTCCCAATATTCAATCTAAAAACAGTTTAATCTACCCCTTGAGCAGAAGTTAAAAGATTAAACATTCAACACAGGAATTCTATGTTCTAGAATCTCAGACATTCCTTGAATGCCTGGACTCAGAAGAAAGATACATGCAAAATTGGAGACAGAATCAACATAACACATGTAAACATAGCATTATTCATATAAAATTGACCATGAAATCAGTGGATTCATGCACAAATGTACAACAGGAGATACATAAACTCGCAAGTTTTGCTGCACAGAGCAACCAAAACCGGTTGTATCTTATTACAGAGCCAAAATGTCCAGTTTTCAACAACCTCAAAAATGGTAACACAGTCTGCCTATATTGGCCAGAAAGTGTACCTCACAGCAATTAATTACATGGCTTTCAAAAATCAAAAATCTGCCAGATACAAACTCCACAAAGGAATGGCGCTCAAAAGTTATTGCAGCAACAGACAAGAGAAGCCTCGAGCCCTACGCCACCATCTGGGAGTCTTTACTCAAAAATCGGGCGACATGATCATGTGTACCATTGCCCATACCTCTGCACCGTCGCCATTAAAGGCCTCAACCACCCGCGGCCTACCTAGAAACTGTCGCTGCGTTCAAACAGAAGTTCCCACCAAAATGTACTTTACTGAAGTTTCAAATGTGCAGGAAGAATAGTCCCACATTGGTGCCGCAGAGACTCCTTCAATACCTTAAAAACATGGTTGCGAGCACAATAGGTGTCGAGCGCCTTTTGCTGAGCTCGACGCATAAGCCTTTTGCAAAAGCCCATCGCCAAAACCCAAGCCATCGGCACACCCCAGAATTCTCCTTCCGATCTCAACGGTCTCACCGACCGCATCTTCGCTAGCCACACACTGCTCCTCCATCAGCCAAACTCCTTACATTAGCGGCCCAAAAATTTGCTTCGCCGACAGCCAAACACACGCCGATGGACATCCATCGGCCAGACCAAAACAATCGGAGCACTCAAGAAATCTTTCGCCGATGAAGCCAATCACTCCGATAAGACCAAAAACATAAAGCTTTGAACCATTGAATCAGTTCAAGCGGATGGTTCAAAGGAGAGGTTCAACCGAGAAGTTCAACGCTGAAACCAACTCAGTTAGCAACAAAAAAGCAACCCCGCGAACCCATTGAAACCGGTTCAATGGCGAGGTTCAATATTGAGGTACGCCGACGAGGTTCAAACCTCCACAACAATACTCCATCGGCAAAACACTTCGGCCGAGACCAAAAAACTCGAAGCATCGAACTATTGAACCTTGAACCGGTTCAAAGGGTTCAAGCGGGAGGTTCAACGATACAAGATTTGCGCAAGGCAAATGCATAATATGATCCGTTAGAAGAAAAATGAACCCCGAACCGCTGAACCATTGAACTTAGAGAAAAAGGGTTCAAGTTCAAACCAAAATGTCGAAGACACAAAAATGAACACATGCTGATGGAGACAACATGAAGACCACCTCCTCAAGAACTGTGATGCAGATGCTGAAAAACACTGAGGGGCCCCTAAACTTAAAACTTTTTTGGATTTTTTTGGGAAGGTGCCTACATGAAAAATTGCTCCAAAACTGGGAGTCAATTCAGGCACCAACAAGTCTGGTTCTTTCTCTCCACTACTACATTCTGCTGTGGAGTCCTCGGAGCAGACAACTGTCTCTTAATTCCATGTTTCTCACAGAATTCTATGAACTCACCGGATGTGAATTCTCCACCTCTATCAGACCTCAGACATTTCAACTTTATTCCTGTTTCATTCTCTACCATAGCCTTGAATATTTTGAATTTCTCAAGAGCTTCTGATTTCTCCTTTAGAAAGGTTACCCACATCATCCGGGAATAGTCATCTATTAGCAGCATGAAGTATCTATCACCTTGAATACTTCTGGTTCTTGCCGGACCACAAAGATCAGTGTGAACCAAGTCCAATAATCTGGTAGAAGACAGTTTCTTGATTTTGAATGTGACTCTACTCAGCTTACCCAACTGACATTCCTTGCACAAGCTATTAGTAGGTTTCACCAATTTTGGAAGATCTCTTTACAACCTGAGTATTACTTATCTTGATGATATTATCAAAATTCACATGACACATCCTTCTATGCCATAACCAACTCTGATCAACTTGAACAAATAAGCAGCTTTTAGCAGTACCAACCAAGTGGAAGATATTACCTTTAGTTTGAGCACCAGATGCAATCTCTATTCCGGATCTTTCAAAGATTTTGCATTTTCTATCCTTGAATCGGAGATCATAGCCTTTGTCCACCAACTATCCAACACTGAGAAGATTGTGCTTCAAACCTTCAACATATAGTACATTACCAATTTTGTTTCTTCCATCAAATGAAATAGTTCCTCTTCCTCTGATTCTACTAGTAGAATTATCACCAAACTTCACCACTCCTCCTTCATACCTTTCCAATTCTATGAACTTATTTTTGTCACCTGTCATGTGGTGAGAGCAACCACTGTTAATGACCCAATCATTCTTTTCTTCAACTTGGGCAGCCAGAGCTCTTTCTACAACTTTATGATTGATAGATACAGAGGATATTGGTTCTTCTTCCTTGATGGAAATAAACACCCATTCACTTCTAGATTTGTTTCTTGTCTCTGATTCATCATCTGTTACTCCTTCATTATCATCTTCTTCATGAACATAGTAACAATTCTTTTGGAACCTTGATCTGTTAGGATTTGGCTTTGAAAATCTTTCTAGACATCTTGAGGCAAAATGACCAATCTTATTGCAGTTAAAACACTTAAAAGGCAATTTTCCTTCATACTTACCGGATCCTCTTGGCAGTCTCTTTGCAATGAGGGCTTCAAGTTGAGCAGTTTCTACTTCTTCTTCTTCCAGGTCTTTTCTTGCTTTTTCATACCATGATAGTTTCCTTGATGAGTTCTCTCCTGGATCAAATCCTTGTTTACCTTTCATAGAGGCACTGGCTTTGAATGCAGATCCAGTTTTGGGGGAACATCTCCAAACTCGGTCATTTCAAAAGCAGCCAATTGATCTCTTGTGACAGTTGTATGGGCTCTAAATTCATCAATGGCAGCAACCTTGATTTTGTAAGAGGCAGGAAGGGATCTGAGAATTTTACCAACAATCTCATTTTCATCCAAGACTCCACCAGAATTTCTAATTCCACAAACTAGCTCATTTACTCTTGGCATGAAAGTGGTAATATTTTCATCATCTCTCATCTTCAATTTTTCAAATTTCCCTTTTAGACTCTGTAACCTTGCACATTTAACATACTCGTCTCCTTCATGCAAAAGTTCCAGTTTAATCCAGATCTCATAGGCAGTTGGTAGGTCAATAACATTTGAGAGCTCTGAGTCATTTAATGCACTTAGAAGAGACTCTTTGGTTCGCAGATTGTTTTCAGCATCTATGATTTCATTTAGGGTTGTCGGACCACCCTATGGAGGTACATATGCTTTTGTGACCATGGACCAGTACGCCATTCCCATACACTGCAAGTGACATTTCATGCGACCTTTCCAAAGAGTAAAGTTGGTTCCATCAAACTTCAAACTATCCTTCTTGTATGACGACATCCTGGATCTCCTCAAGTGGTTAAGCTCCTTTTAGAGGAACTTAGCTCTGATACCAATTGTTAGACTTAGGGCACACAACTGAGAGGGGGGTGAATCAGTTGTACGAAACTTTCTCAAATCAAACACTTAAATCTTCTTTAGTGATTAGCAGAATATTAATCATGAACCATAATGTATTCAAATCAAAAGCAGAAACATTTCAACACATATGACACCAAGATTTTGACATGAAAAACCCGGTTAAGGGAAAAACCACGGGGTGATTAACCCAAGAATGTATTCTCTGTTAGAAGAATAGAAAGAACAAAATGGCACATGCCAATTAGGGCTCACTGCCCAAGCACACTGCTCACAAGAGGCTCACTACCTACAGGAGACACACTATCTACAACTTGAAATAAGTATCACCTTCATGAACTAGAGAATAGCATCTTCACCATGCTTGAGTCAATTCTATTTAAGCCCAATACTTCTGCTCTGCCTTTCGCACTTCTCCTCGCTACCACACACTCATCACCGCAAGACACACTTCAAAATGACTTCACAATCCCTTATTTATACAAGGCATCAACTTAGGAACAATCATCTAAGTCAACAAACACCTACAAGAACATCTGCAAGACGTGTAATACATCCGGTCGGCCAGTCTCAAGAAGAACACCAAAATCTAGTGGTAATTCTTCAAATGCAAACTCTAACTTCAATGCGGACCACCAACATGAACTGGACATGATCCAATGATCATCATAACCTTCCCTGAATCACCAAGAACATTCGCACTTCATCATCTTACTAGAATTCTTCTCTCCTTCTTCCGGACCTTCCAACCATGAACCAATCTAGTTTATACTTCACAGGGACGTCCTCAACACTCCCTCAGAACACATATGAAATCATTTTTTCTTACTGAAATTGATCATGTAAATGATCACTTATTAACTAGGACCAATTAATGCACTACTTCCTAGTGCAAATGATAAGAATGAATTGGCACATCTAGTTTGTGCAAAATCATCACACTCTTCACTGCCCATTACTCTATGTAGCAGGGTGATTATGTCTAAAATATCATCCTTGAAATGGCCATTGACTAGGTTTTTGGGCAATTGGGAGCCACCCTTCTTCTCCATTTTCAGCCATGTGGTAGCTATAGCATCTTTAAACATCTTCTTCCCATCTATGTAAAAGTTCCAGTCGTTTTCCTGTGATAAGCTAGCATATTCTTCATGCACTGGTAAACCCTAGCCTGTCAAAGATGGTATTGGTGTTTATATGCAAAATCAACTTGCCACTCATTGTTCTAATCTCCCAAGCTTTGACATTATAATTTTGAATGTAGGCCATAATTAAGTCTGTGCATTTTATCGCTGGAGGGAAACCGCCTGCGTGTGCCAGCCTGCTAATTATGGTCTTCTGGGCAATTGGTGTTCTAGGGTTGGTGTTGATTCTAGACCAAAATTTACTGAGGTCAACATGCCCTAGGTGTTGCAAGTATGGGCCTAACCGGTGTCGTCATTGATGTCAACATACTCATGTTGCATTAATGAGAAGGATTAGATGAGCTGTGTGCTGAGGATATTGAGAAAATTAGTCTCAATCAGGAACAGTGAAGAACAGTGATGACAAGAAGGTAAAAGTCCTCAATAGGTTGAGGATCAGAGGATGTGGTTTAAAGGGTTTATAGATATAAGTATTGAGATGCTCCAGTCAAGTTTTCAGAGGTCCGCATGAAGATCTAAAGAAGTTATGGTTGCTCAAGTAGAACTGGTTCCGACAGGTGTTCAGAGGTGACAGAGTGTCACAGATAGGTCCGGTGAGATCTGGGTTATTTAATTTATTTGTTGGCTACTACCTAGCAAGTTTGGCAAGGGTTAGAAGTAACAGGACCCCTGACCCAAGACACACAAGTATATGATTATTTCCCTCAGCTGCAAGAGGAAAATGGAAATAAAGTATACAAGAGGGTAAATGATGCTTTCCTGATGTTGATGGTGAGGAAAATTTTGGAAAACCCTGAAGTTAGAATTTTGACTGAGGCAACGAACTAGATAATGGGTTTTGGTAGTTATTTTATTCAATTTGATAAATTCACCTATATCAAAATAGGTGGTTTTGAATTCCCTCCTTTGAAAATGCTTGGATATGCTTCTAACTATGTGATATTCTTGGAGGTATGCAGACATGCTTACTTGGCAGGGAAGAGATATTATGATTCTAAAAAGAAGGGGTATCCATTTCCACTTAAGTTGACTCATTATAATTGTACAAAACTAAAAAACACTAAAAATATGGATAGGCTTTTGGCCCAATTGCATTTCTCATCTTATAGATCTAAGAGCTTCTTTGACAGCAAGGATTTTGTGAAGAAAAATCTCTACTTTCCTATGCTAAGAGAACACATGCCTCACTTAGAAGATTTTTGGGCTGACTGTATAGATGAGTTTAAAGTAAGAAGAAGGGATTCGTCAAGATTGACCTTAGATCAGAAGAGGATTCACCAGCTTGGTTGGAGATTCCCTAACATAGTGGATGATTATACTGATCTAGTTGACCCTACTTTTGCTGCTAAAAATACTAAACCTCTACCTGATATTGATTGGGTTATTGATGAAATCACAGATCTTAAGACCAAGTCTTATTTTGTATTACATAGAAGCCAACTGTGGCTAAAATCTAAAGTGGATGGTGTTGATGCAGGTTCTCCTTCTCACAAGGAACAAATCATGGAACAATAACAGGTATCTGTAGGTACTGCTAGCCCTAGCACTCCTATTAGTATGCAAGATACTAGTTTACAATCTCCAATTGTAGGGTAGGGTTAGTTAGATGGGTCTCTGTAAGCACCCAAATCATGTACAGCCTCCACGAGGACCCCTATGATGTGTCATAATCTTTGTCATGTACATGTAAGCATGAAATAACATCCTCTCAGTAGTAATTCTCTTGGTGACATGTGTTTTCTTCCTCCTTGTGTTGTTTATCCTTTGTCAGTTTCTCTCTCTCTACTTTTGACCCTCTTTGACACTTGTCGATTTGCATTTCTTGTGCTTGCGATCATGTTCTTAAGCCTTGTATGCATCTTGTAGGTGAGTTTTTACCTTTCCCCAGTGTTTTTCATCCATTCCCACCCCTAGAGGCCTTCTATAGGTCCTCCCTAGACATCTCCTGCTTTTAGTTTTTAGCTTCACTCAAACAATCCAAATCTCCTGCTATTATTTCCAAGATCTCCCCTAGGAGATCCTACTTTTGCAAGTGGAAATTTGTATTTTCACACATGAATGACCTGTTTCTGGAGGTAGATCCTCCCCTTTTCATCTCCCATCATGCACTTCCACCCAGATGCCCTCCTCTGAGGGTCGCCCATGGGTCACCCCCGAGCGATCTTGACTGGTGAAAGGGATGACCCATGGGCGACCTTGTCATGTTGTCATTCGTGGAAAAACTCAAGTTTCTAACTCGAAAAGGCTTCATTTTCACCTGTTTTTCTTCCCGTTTGCATGGATTTTTGTACCAAATATAGAGTTAAATATTTCATGCACCCACACATGCATAATTAGTGCTATTTCACATTTAGTTAATAATTCATGCATTCCCTTGCATTACCATGTACTCCTCTTTCTTCACTTCTTCTTGAGTGATAACCTTTTATTGGGTAGATCACTCCAATTTTAGCCCAGATCACTCTTGATTCTTCTATGTTAACTCTCCAATCAAATTAAGTTAACTCTCCTTCTTCTTCACCTGTCATCCCTTCTTCTAACCTATAAATACCCCCTCCCTCAAGCACAAAGGGAGGCAATTTCATTTGTGCACATAGTTCTTGCAAGTTATTGCTCTCCAAATTAAGCATTCTCATGCTCATACAAGACATAGGAGCCTTTTCCTTTTATTTGTTGTCTCATATAGCTTTCATACAAGATTGTTACGCATCCATACTATAGAAGTTGTGAAACCAACCTCACACAACCCAGTGTACACCTGCAAAACCTAAGATTAAGCTTCCACAAGAGAAAAAAGCAAAGAGAGCAATTTGCACAAAAAAGGTTGCAATTAATTAAATGGATTAATGAATTACATGAGAGAACTTGCTTTTATATTTGCAAGTTAGAAAACCCTAATGCGAGATTCCTAAGTTTAGCTTAAGTGAAATAAAGTAAAGGTGACTTAATTAACTAATCAATATGATTAAATTAATTAAGTAAAGAACTTATTACTCTAACACATACATTGCTCATATCACAAGCCACAGTGCTCATCAAGCTCACATTAAGCTCGTTTCAAAGCTTATTTTGCTTCCATTTTCTCCTTGTTGCCAAGAGGGTCACCCCGTTACTACAATAGGATTCGAGGTTGCCATTACAAGGATTTTTGAGGGTAGTGGAGGCTTGCGCGTCTCCAGGTTCCTTCATGCTTTTTTTCATTTCATAGTGATTAGATAATCAAAAATTTGCTCTTGGGATAAGTAAATACATGTTTGATTTTTACTTGATAGGCTAAGTAGATTTGCATTGTTAAATTAGTTTCCCTTTCCAAAGTTCATAGATTAAAAGCAATTTCCTTTCTTAGATTAGATTGATCCACATATTTAGAAACAAACAAAAACATAGTATACATTGCATTATGTAAACTTTATCATAGCTTGCATACATTTTCTAATTCTTAGATTAATAAAAAGCACTTTGATTTCCAAAAACATAAAAAAAAAAGCACAAAAAAAGGTTTTTCATTCATAAAATACAAAAAAAAACAAAAACATTAGCAACTTATAAGATTTGGAAACCCCTAGTCTCAACACAAGGTCAACTATAGTCAAACATTGGTCAAAACCCTTGCTTTCATCACAAGGTCAAACAAAGTCAACACAAAGTCAAACCTTAGGTCACACAAACCCTAAGTCAAAACCCAGAGGTCAAGTCAAGTTTAGCTCAAACCGCCTATCTCTTGTCTTGGCTCACGAATGTGCCCTGGACTTAGAGGTGAGTGGGTGAGGTCAATCCTTGATGAGATAGAGGAGATCCACCTAAGACCGCAACAAGACCCACTAGTCATTCAACAACAACAAGAGAGATTTAGACAACTCCTGATACAACAAGCATTCATCCAACAACACGAATGATAGTTGAATATCAATGAGAACAACAGTATATCCACACAACGGTGGAATATCAAGAATCCAAATAGGAGAATAGTGACTAGTGACCCTTCAAGTCATATAGTTATCTTTAAAACTACGGTCACAGAACACCATATCCATACAAGCGCACTACAACACAGGCCCCAGGACTGGCCGACCCCTCTCCACAAAGTCTAGCTCCCCAACGAGCCAAACCACCCCGTGTCTCTCCTCCTCTCGTCTAGCTACTTTCATGAGAGTGAGAGTGATGTGGTGGTTCGCCCTGTGGCAAGGAGAGAGGGTCCATGTGTGCGCCAAAGCTAACTCAACTGCCCCTGAGGCCACCGAGGCGTGATTTTGAGTGTACATATTTTGGTGATCCCAACATGAATTGCAAAACCTTCTGGTTATGTTGTTTGCGTTACCATTACTTAAACCTCATTATCTCTAGATTTCAAAACATTACCACTTTCTTCTCCGCTTCTGCCTTCGCCGCTTCCGCTCTTGTCACCTTCACCTTTGTTCATTCCATTTATTTTGTAGTGTCTATGACACCCCCGAATATGACAAACCTAGATCTAAACTTAGGGAATGTTCCCTCTAGGGAACTAAAAACTCCCTCTTTCGACAGGTATGTTTCACCTCACCCAGATGCGCCAATCACGAATTGCTATGATTATGAAGACTCTGACTGATGAGACTAGAAATGTCTCATCTAAATTCATCTCTATTTTCTCTTAAAATTAGCATTAAAAGTGGATTTAAATATAGTTTTATGAACTATTAGCTTATTTAAAATAGAATATAGGATATATATTGGTTTGTTTCTTAGAAGTCTATTGCAATTTAATTGCTAATAATTTCTAATGTTTATTGAAAAAAATAGAATGCAATATGTTTTAAAATGATGCAGAATTAGTCTCGAAGTATTCCAACCTCTTTCAACCAACCTTGAAGCATTCTAAATTATTGTAAAATCACTTCTAGAGCCAACTTTGGAAGTATTCCAGCTTGATTTTAGCCAAAGGTGTTTCAACTTCATAATTTGGCTTCAACCATGGATTTAATATTCTCTCAACCTTTTAATTTCTAAAAAGTTGAAGATGAATTGTGGTGGAAAAAATAATAAAAGCTAAAAACAAAAATAAGTCTATCCAATTTTTTCCCTCAAAAGGATGTGGATGTGTTGTCACTTTGTAATGAGAGAATAAAGAAATTTGTTTCCTATATGGGGAGAATAAAGGAATTTGTTTCCTTTAGCATAGGAGTAGGAGAGATAGGTGTAGAGAATAAAGGGAGATGTTCCTTTATCATAGGAATGTGGAAGATAAGTGTACTTATGCTTTTCACTAGTTTAGGGAGTTGGGTGAAGATCTTTAATGTATAAATAAACCTCTCAACTCTAAAGAAAATAAGAGTTTTTATTTTGGCAAGTTTTTAGAATAAGAAAGCTACAATAGTTTTAGAAATAAATTTGTAACATTTTGTTGAAGAAATAAGATATATGGAGCATTGAGCACAAAATTGGGTGAATGATCTTGGTCCAATTGTAAGGGAGGAGTAGGTTGTTCATCCCAAGGAAGAGGACATGTTCATTTGGTACTTATTTGATTGTTTCTATTATTTTAGTTTTATGCATTTCTATTTATTATAAATGTATTAAATTAGATTTTAGTGTAAGAGCTATTTTATTTCTGTATTTTTAATTCATAGAAACATGTTTTAATTTTATAGTTTTAATTTATGCGAGTGTGTTTAAATTTTGCATGTGTGATTTCATTAGATTAATTTAATTTTTTCTTTTTTTATTAGAAAGAACTGTTTGCCAAAAATCTTTAGGTTCCTAATGCATACAACCTTTGGACACCACCTTGGATTGATAAATTAAATGAAGAGGATTACAATGATCCTCATCACTGACTACAAACAAGACCAAAGAGAGCCCAAGTATTCTCTGTCTTTTAACAATCCTACTTGGGAACATAACCCTGTCATACCAAATGTGCCTCACAAAGCTAGGAGAATACAACTAAGATCAAAATCCATCGTCTGGATCAACCATCCATAAGTACCTCAAGTACTCATCTTGATGAGGAAGTAAAAATGTTGGAAAGACATTTACAAGAGGCAAGAGATACCCAAGAGGCATTGAAAGTAGCCCTACATAAAGAACAAAGAGAAACAGTTGTTGGAGAAGAAGCATAGAATCATGACAATAGTCAAAGGGAAAACCCTAGAAATGAGGAATTGCCTAGAGGTCCCACTCTTGCAGACCTAATTGTGACTCTAGTGCAAAGAATTAGAACCCTAGAAACAGAGAAACCTACTCCAAAAAGAAGACAAAAGTCATATGATAATATTAGAATAGAACAAGACCAGGGGGCATCTCAGAATCCCCCTATCTCAACTACTATTAAAGAAATATGAGTAATGACACATTTCTGAATGGGAACCCTCTTGTTCAGAACCATCAAGCAATGCTAGGAAGCCAAGCAAATCAAACAATGGGTTACAAAAACCCTCCTATGGGATTAATGCTATCAACTCCTCAATCATAAAGTGCCTTTCTAAGGACGTACCTAGAGTACTTGAAAGAACCACTTGACTTAAACATAAGAAACGTTCAGTTGCCTCGACCATTACCTCATCTCCCAAGGGTCAAAGGAGAGGGTCATCCAAATTCGCATATCAAATCTTATACTACCACGATAAGAGAACTCCTCCCTTGGGATGGAGTTGTCGCTAAGATCTTTCCAAAGACCCCAGAAGGAATATCTCTAGATTGGTACTATCACCTACCAGAGGCCTCAATACACTCATTCAAGCAGTTAATGAAAGAGTTTGTCATGGATTTTGACATGAATAAACTCGTGAAGACATGGATCAGAGAGTTCTTGACCATGAAATAAGAGTCGAAGGAATCAGTAGCCCACTTTGTTACCTGATGGAGACAAGTTCTCTATTCTTAAACTAGTGCCTTGAACATGGACCATCACGAGTTATGCGACCTTTTCTTACATGCCTTAAACAAGGATATGAGAGAAGATGTTCAAAATTTACCCTACAAATCCTATGAAGAGGCCCTGGAAAGTGCTTTAAGGATGGATCAAGCAGCCATTTATAGTGGTAGAAGGGTCTACGGGTCAAATGGAAAGTTGATGAGGGAGGATGTAGGGAACAATGCCCCTGTCATTAAGATTCTCAAAAACAATAGAAATGCAACAACAGATGGGGTGATAGATCAACCCCCAGTTAGCAAAGTAAGGAATGATTATAACGGAAGAGACTATTACCCTCCCAATGTCAATGCAATCAATCGTCCAAGAAACAATGTGTATTTCCCAAGGGATAATTATCAGAATTGGAATTGTAATGGAAATGGTAACATGATGGAAGGTATGAAAGACCCCCTTATGAGTACAACCAATTTTCTTCTTTTCATAGAACAAGGGGGCATAGCACAAAATCCTGTAGAGAGTATAACAGATGGATCATCGCACAATAATGGGTTACACTTTTTGGCCAAACTTGACATTGAAATCAACATTTTGAACTAAATCTTCACTTTCTGACATCTATAGCCGCTAAACTGAAGATGATGCGAACTAGTGATTTGTGAGATTTTGTCTATAGATTCTAAATATATTTTAAAAAAAAATTGGAGTTAAATTGTAAAATTTTTTGCTTCTCCTTTGATAACTAGTTTTTAATAGTAAACAACATTTTTTAAAGTGACGTGTATTCTATAGAACATAACTTTTTTTCTACAAAGGATAAAATTTTGATTCTTTTGAATTTAGATTGGTAACACTGATATATAGGGCATGTATTTGGTTTCATAATGTTTTGTTGAATATATTTTTTTAATTAAGTTTTGAAGTCAAACCAATTATAATTTAGACATAGACGTGTTTTGTAAAACATAACTTTTTATGTATCTATCGAAATTCAATTTTTTTTGTTGAAACAAGGACATCAATACCTAGGGCATATATATTTTTCAAAAAAAAAAATCACTAATTTACTAATTTTCCATGTGTGTAGAATAGAGAACTTGATGTTCGGTGAAAAACCTACATTCACAAGAAATAAAAATAAATATAATAATCAAATTAAATATATTTAAAATTATACTTTTTGGGAAGGTTATAATAAGGATACATACTTACAAAACGTAAATTTTAAATGAATTCATTTGATCCCCCAAAAGGTAAATCAAAAGTGGTTTTTTCTCAGCATTTTGATAGGTGTAGAGGAGACTCCATTATAGGTATGGTTTAAAACTAGCGGGGTTCTATCCAAGGGGGTTTGATCAAACCCTCTTCAATTGAAATCCTTTAAATGGAAAATTTCAAGGCTTAAGTCATTATATTTTCTAAAAATATGTGATTTTAGCAAAAATCAGGATGTCCTAGAAAGTGTAACCCATTATTGTGGCAGTACCCAAATTCATAGCGAGATTTCTAGAAGACCAACATCAATTGTTCATAGAGATGTTCTTGAACCTACAGGAGGTCATGCCGGATAACAAGGGCACAAGACAAAACCAAGTCCCGATAGCTCTACAGAATGCTAACATGAGAATCTTTCAGGACCCATTTCCTGCGCATAAGGATACAAAAGTAACAAATCAAAATGAAGTAGCCCAAGGTAATGTTGATGATTAAAATTGCGCATGTTCCAAAACCAACATGGACAATTTCAAGAATGTGAGACTTGCTACTTGGAACAACCTCCAGATTTTAAAGAAGCTGGCTCTTCCTAGTTTAATGGGGTGTCAAGTAAAATGGAAAGAGAAATAGGATTACAGATACAATCAAATAAGTAAATCTAAACTATGGCGATGCGCCTGAGTGAAATGGATTCCTTCGATTAGCACAGTGAACTAATCCTTAAGATACAACTATATTAAAGAGCAGATACTGCATGATTAATATAAATAGATGTAAATGAATACAGTCAAAGGCTATGCTCAAACAAATTTGCAAAGACACAGATAATATCAACGAAGGCACAGAATAGAGTTCTTTTCATTAATATTCCAACAACATAAGAGGCACAGTAACATGCACAAATATATTAACCTTCCTATCAGAAATAACAAAATTAAGGCAAATGATACAATCTGGTCACAACAAAGTTTCTGAATTCTCTATTAGATTCCTGATAAAACTTACCAAAAGTTGGATCCCTATCTATTACAATTGCTACGTATTTATAACCACAGACTTAACCAAAATTGCCTGCAACAACCCGAACCTCTAACGACAAACAGAACTGGAGCTAATTGGGAGTCCTCGACCATTGAGATTTACTGAATCTGCAACTGCTTTCCTTCCCGCACTCTCATTGGCTGAGGAACAATTGTATGTGGCACTCTAACTGTATCACTATTAAGACACATGGCGACACTCACAGGCTCCTGAAACTTCAAAAATGTGACACACAGCAACTTTCGCTTACTCCTTACCTTCAAAAGAAACACACAAGAAAATGCCACTTATCGCACTCCACTGAGCGCTTAAAATTGTATCTTTATGTCTGCGCAACTTGCCTCTATGACATTTGTTACCATCCTCAACACTTAGAGACTGAGATATAATATATGGGACCCATTGCTTATGTCACTTACTATCCGCACAAAGAAGTAAAACTGAGACAGATGGTGCCTTCTGTATGAAACAAAACTAGACACGTAGCACCCTCTGGTAAAACAAGTGGCTTATGAAGAAGGTTCTGAAGGATCTCTCAGAAACTGACACTTGTCGCACTCCAGTGCAACTGGAAAAACAATAACGCCTTCTCTCGAGAGCATTGAAATAAAAGAAGTACCTCATCCGTGGACGCCACTTGGCACTCTCTGCAACAAGTATGAAATTGTGTCTTTAAAACTATGGCCCACCATACACATACCGGTACTAATAAGCTTTGAATAAAAGAAGACACACGTGGCGACCTCTGGCAAAAACTCAAAAGACACATGGCAACTTCCGCTAGCATGCAACAAGAAAAATAAACTTTTAGAAACTATCTCAGGTGTATACACGTGGCGAAGCCCACGGCCACTATGAAACTTAAACAAAAGAAACCGCTACCACTACGTGGCGTAGCACTCCGCTACATCTATGAAAAGAAAGTAACACACGATAGCCTCCACTCAAAACTTAATACTACTCCCTTTTGCTGTATCTTAGACACTTGGTGCTGTCCACGCACAAAAACATACATAGTCACAAATATTAGCTATTGTAACTTATTATTGCAACACTACTAAAAAAAATGTAGAGTTTTACTCTACAGTTCTTGGCGACTACCAGGACTTCTGAGCCTGCTCAAACAGAACCCCAAAAGAAACAAAAGATACTGCCACAGATATGAAAACTTCAATTATAGATTCTGTAATGCAGTCTAATATATAGATCATTCTAAATCTAATAGCCCTTGCCAGCTCTGCAAATCTTGAAAAGAAAAATCAAGATTGATTATATCTTTATGTGAAAATGAATGCAAAATCTAGACCACAGCTTTCAATTGAAACTCCAGTTGATCCATTGGTACCAACATAGCTTCAACCTCTCCCACAATAGATGAATCACTCAGACCCTAGAAAATTGTCTGATCATTTTGTTTTGTCAAAAGCAGAGCCTTTATTTCATCTATCATCAGTACTGTGTTATTATCTAGGAAAGGTGAAGGGAGACCCAGTTGCACTAGATCTTCACTATGCTTCTTCATGTTCCTGACTCCCTCCTTTACAATGTCTAGGAGCTCTTTACAATTCATTCCAATAGTATTGCACCTCAGAACTTCATTTACCTTCTTAGCAGCAATCATCCTATCATTTATACCTGTTGTTGATAGCATCTCATCTGTTGTATCATATAGCTTCTACAATAGAAGCTGAGAATCAGAAACCCTTAATGAAATAATGGACAATGTGGCCTGCACAAAATATTCAACCTTCTCACATAGCTACTGGGCATTCAATAAGAAAGTGAGAGATGGCTTGAGCTAAATAATCTCCTCAGAGATTCTTTTCCATACTGAAACATACAACTCTTTGACCAAGTTTAAAACTCTTGCATTTTGTGGTCTATTGGCCAACTCAATTGTTAGCTATCTTGTCTTCTGTTGCTTAGCCATGTATTGTGCTTGAGCTACATTGTTTGTATTTTGCTCCTTCAATAGCATTTGTTGTAATTGTGTTGCTTCTTGCAACTTATCTTGATATCTCTTCTTTGCAGTGGCCTTCTCTTGCCTCAAAATAGTAACAACAACTTTTTCTTGTGCCAGCTCAATCTTTAGAGAAGCAACCTGAGCCTGTGTGGTCTGATGTATCTGTAATGAAACAATAGTCTGCAACTATTTATTTAAGTTATCAATTTCATTTATTTCAGATTGTATCTCCCAGGTGAGATTACTGCTATTAACCTTTTCCTGGGCCAGATCAGCTTCCACCTTTTGTAGATTTTTGGACACTTTCAAGTAGTTAGTAGCGACTGCAGTAGCAGTCTCATTCATTAACTCTACCCTATCTTGTGGCCTAAACAAAGACATGTCCATGGCCACTGCATTCATTGCATAATCCTGAGGTTGCATTTGTTCATTTGGATTAACCATATTTGGAAACAAATGTGTCATAGTCAAAGACTGTTGAATGGGGTCAAAGAGTGACTTCATATGAGTAACAACAGGGCTTTTGTTCTCTTTCTTCCTTTTCTTCTCCATCATGGCCTCTCTGGCCTTTCTTGTTGTATCTACTTGGGCTTGGAAAGTAGGAGGAGATGCAATATAACCTTCAGCAAAAGGATGACCCAGAGGCATGCCATAAGGAATAGGAGATACTTGTTGACTAGGGGAAATTTGAGGCAGGGCCTGCTTGGGCACAGATGGAGAAAACAATGGTAAGGTTATGGCCTGTGAAGACATGGCCGGTGCACTAGCAATTGGGGTGAAAGTTTGTGATGGCACAACAGAAGTGGCAGGAGACATAGAAACTTAGGTACTTGGGGATGCCACTCCTAAATAAGAAGAAATAGATATAGGAGAGAAAAGAGAAGAAGCACTTACTTGAGCTACAAATGAAATAACTGGAGCTTGCTATTGTTGGGGCATAGATGCTTCTTCTTCCTCTTCTTCAAGCAAAATTAACCTCCTTATCTTCCGAGGCCTACCAGATGCCTCTTCAGGATCCTCTTCTTCTTCTACATCAAGTAGAATTGGTTGTTGCACAGGCACCGCTCTGGAACCCCCAGATGCCGAAGCTACATGGGTCCCGAGAGATGGTGATGATACAATTCCTTTCTGTTTCTCAAGGATGCTAAGAGATTGAGGCCATGTAGACCTAAGATCAGCAGATGATGCTTGTCATGTTTCCTGCATTCCTAGAGCCTCATCTATTTCTTCTTCTGCTTCTTCACCCCCTTTCTAAACTCTACTTGTATCAAGACTTGAGACAGGAGTTGGATGCCATTCATCCAAAATTGACTCCTATGTCTCATCAGTCTCAACATTTCCAAATGTGTGAGTAATTTCAGAGATTTCTTGGTGATATTTCCAATAAGCCTCAATCTTCTCTACACTCCAGTCTTTGCTTTTCAATGTTTTCCTCAAGCCCTGGGTCATCTTCAATTTAGGGTCATATTCTTTTTCTTTCACATAGAAAGTCTCCCAGGCTCTAGGCCCTTCATATGGTAAGTCAATTAATTCCACATAGAAGGTTGGGTCATCCTCTTTTGGGGACCTTCTGTCATCCCAAAATGGGTGCCCTTCATGAACTACTTTAGCAGAAACTTTATTGGAAATTATCTAGGAGGCTAAGAAATTGTCTGGGTCATATTTCCATTGTCTTCTATGATTAAGAAACCATAGGCAGCCAATTTCCTCAGTAGGAGGTTCTCTGTTCCCCTTACTTCAATTGTTATCTTCCCTCTGGTCCAGGGGACATCATACATCTTTTTCTTTCTCTTCTTGTGACCAAAATCATTATCAATCACAGACACTTGATGGGCTACTTCTAAAAATGTGACCCTAGGGGTCAAGACTCTAGGCAATAAAATGGGTTCTCCACTAAAACCATGGACTCTGATTATAGTAGTGTGAGCCCCAAAGAAGTAATCACAAGGTATTGGGTAGTTGGTCAAAAAACCTCTGATGCTCTGTGTCATCCTATGTTCTATAGGCTCAGGATTTAAATGGCTAAATGTAGGAGCGACAAAGAATTCTAAAAAATCATATGGATCTAAGGTATCAGACAACACATGGGTCCATGCAGACATAGGGATGGTCCTACTGCTATCTGACTCTGGGTCATACATATTCAAGGGCATATATTGCCTGAAAAGGCTAAAATTTTGATACAACATTAGATGGAACAGATATGTAGAATACCTGAACACACGCTTTATCTTGAAATTGGTAAGCTGGTCAATCATGGCCACTGCAATTTGCTCTGAAAAGTCCAACTGGTACTCCTAGGACTTGTCTATGGTCTTCATTCAAAAAATAACTACCAGCTGCCAGTCATGAACTGTGAAATCTTCATTCTGCCCAAAGATGAAGGCCAACATAGAAAGGGCCTCTTGGACGTTGGAGTTGAATTGAGCACGACCAGTGGGCAATGCAGGTAACTATGTATTATCTTCACCCAGATGCATTTCATTGTTCAGAAACTTCACCTTATTGTTAACATTTTCCCACGTGCCCTGCAATTTAGCGACATTAGGAAAAGTGGTTGTTCTATCATACTGCAAGGCCAACATATCCCTAATTGCCTTAGGGTTAATTTGAATCATGAATGGGCCTTGCTGAATAGAATGTGATGGTGAGTGAAACAATTCTGTACACAATTCAATCAACTCGGAGTACAGTTCACATTAGGAACTAGAAATTGAGCTAATTGAGAAGTCCATATTCTCATCCCAAAAGTCTCCCATTGTCCCTTTGAAGCCTGGGTGAGGCATCTCTGGTGAACTCCCTCCCGAAGACTCTTAGTATTCTTTTGCAGGTGTGTATCAAATATATCATCAAAAAAATCCTTCACCTAAGTTGGGTCTACACTCTTCCCTATTTCAGGGACCCTTCTCCTTGGATAGTTTTTCCTCGACTGCACAGGTGCAGAAGCATAGGATTTGTTGTTCATCAACTTATCAGTGGGTTCAAAGATCTTGATTCCTTCCTATGGCAATTATGTCTCTGACATTTCTGTATGTTTGTGGGGACTTAGAAGATTTTGACATAAAAGATAAGAAAACTGTAAAAGAATTGTACTTAGCTGAAAATGCTTGCGGGGAATGGAGCTTGGACGCAACAACAATTTAGAAATATAGAAAGATAATTGCAAATGCAATTCTTGAAGGGACTTAATACTTAGCTTAGTGGGGCATTATGAAACAATAAATGACACATCTCGTCATATTAATAGCATTAATAATGAGAGACAGTTAGTGTATCTTTTTGAAATCCGTATTGGACTGAGTGTTAGATATTCTATAAGAGTGGCTATCTTTCTAAAAAAATGTACTTTCTTGGAATTTAAGGAACTGTCGAACAACCTTAATAAATGCAATTGCTAAAAGAGAAGGGACCTTTGCGTTGCTGACACGTGTTCTTGAACACTTATTTAAAAGGGAAAAAAGTGGGAAAGCAAGACAAAAGAGGGAAAAGGAAATGAAAGCAACTAACTAACTATGATATATTATGAGTCTCAAGACTTAGGTATAATGTTTCAGGAAGATCCCATTTACCGGAATCTCTTCAGGTTCTCCATCCATAGTCTCTAATTCAAATGCATTTTGCTGCTTATAGGAATAGATCTTAAAAGATCCTATCCACAGTGATTCGAATTTAATGTGTTGGCCTGGTTTGGCAGCTCTCTCATCCCATTTCAGCACTAGAGACCCAACTTCAAAATTTAGATTTGAAGATTTCTTATCAAACCAACTTTTAATCATCTGTTGGTGTTTTAAAACTGATTCATGTACCTTTTCTGTCTTCTCTTGTACCTCCAGCAATTCAGCAAGTCTCACTGTCATGGAACCATTTTCCTTAATTTCAAACTGTTTCAATAATTGCAAAGCACGAATCTCTATACTTAGCGGCATCACTGCATTCTTGCCATAGACCAGCTCACAGGGAGACATTTTAGTCACCTACTTTGGTGTGATCCTGTCAACCCATAGTGTTGAATTTAGTGACTTATGCCACTCTCTCTGATGGTCAGCTCCCATTCTTTTTATGAGTCTAATCAGATTCTTATTGGTAGACTCTGCCAAGCCATTGCCTTGTTGGTAGTAATTGGAAGAGGTTTTCAGATATATTCCATTTTTCAAAGCAAACTCAGACAGTTTAGTCCCTAAGAATGCTTTAGCATTATCTGATATGATAGTGTAAGGAGGGCCAAACCGAGTAGTTATCCCTTCTAAGAATTCTAGGATCACCTTTTCAGTAGCTTCTTTGAGTGGTACTGCTTCACTCCATCTTGTAAAGTAATCTATTGCAGTAAGAATCCACTTGTGTCCCATACTTGATATTGGATTAATCATGCCAATAAAATCTAGACCCCATTGAGAAAAGGGTTCATCCACTATTATGGGGCTCAGAGGCAATGTTGCATTTGTCCTCTTCCCAGTATAGAATTGGCAAGTTTGACATTCTTTGACCGTTTGATAGCAATCTGCAAATAGGGTAGGCCAAAAAGAGCCATCTTGTGTCACTTTAATTACAGTAGTCTTTGCTGAAAAGTGTCCCCCTGAAGTTCCATGATGAAACTCATGTAATACTTTTTGGGCCTCATCCTTTTCTACACATCTTAAAAGTATTCCATCAATGTTCTTTCTAAATAATACAAGATCAATTAAGACTAAATGAACTCCTTGATGCCTATAGTACCTTTTCTTATCAGGAGAGAGTTCATTTGGGAACACACCAGTTCTCATAAACTATATTCTGTCTCTGACCCAAGAATCTTGATCGATTTCTTGGAGTCTTAGCACCTTTTCAATTTCTGCCTCTTCTAGCATTGATCTTTCTATGTCTTGGTCCTGTATTAACACAGTCCCTTGCCTCTAACCAATTTGGTAGGCCTTACCTCCTCATCATACTCTTGAATTTTAGTTATCTAATTGGCTCTTTTTTCAGTGATCTCACCTTCCATGATGTATTCCCTTACACTAGGGTGGGCTACTAATATTAGAATTTTATTTCCTGTCACTAAATGCCTGAATTTCTTAAGGGCTTTTACCATAGCATATGCTTGTTTTCCAACAAAATTGTACCTTGATTCATACTCCCTGAGTGTTCTGGAGAAGAATACTATCGGATGTTCCCCTTCTTCTTTGTTATCTTTCTGGGTTAGAACAGCTGCAACATTGAATTCTCCTCCATACACATATATTATAAAAGGCTTAGAAAAATCTGGGTTTCTCAATGCCAGCGTGGTTGAAATAGCTTTCTTAATTTCTTCAAAAGCCTGTCTCCCTTCTGTAGTCCATTTGAAAACCAAATCTTTCTTTAGCAACATAGTAATGGGCCTGACTAGTCCTGCAAAATCAGATATAAAGTGGCTGACAAAATTAATTTTTCCCAAAAAAGACTGATTTTCCTTCTTGTTCACTGGAAAAGATAGATTCATTATGGTTGTGAATCTCTCTGGATCAATGCAAATACCATCCTTGGAAACTATGTGTCCCAAAAGTTTCCCCTGAGGCACAACAAAGATGCACTTCTTAGGATTTAGAGAGATTCCAAATTCCTGACACTTCTGGAAAACAACCTCTAGGTGCTCAAAATGATCTTTGGCGTCCTTAGAAAATATGGTCAGATCATCTAGATAGATCAAAATGATCTTGTTTATGAGCTCCCCAAATGCTATATCCATGGTGCATTGAAAGGTGGCACCAACATTTGAAAGACCAAAGGGCATCTTAGCATATGCAAATGTTCCCCACTTTGTAGTGAATGTTGTTTTATGTTGGTCTTCATCTACCAACCAAATCTGATTGTATGCTAAGAAACCATCAAGCAAAGAAAACCTCTTTGACCCAGCCACAATTTGCAATATTTGTTCCATAGAAGGCAAGGGGTAGTGATCCTTTAATGATGCTTTATTTAGGTCTCTGAAATCCACACAGAGTCTTATATCACCATTCTTTTTCCTTACAGGAACTAAATTAGACACTAAGTTTGAGTGCTTAATTGGAAAAATGATTTTTGATTCTAGAATCTTTTGAAGCTCATCTACCATTAGTGGCTCAATTCTAGGATTCACTCGCCTTTGCTTCTGTCGGACTGGTTTTGATCCTTCAGCAAGCTCTATGGTATGCTGAATGATATCTCTATTATAGCCATGAAGATCTTCATAGTTCCAAGCAATCACTCTATCATACTTGTTACACAAAGCAATCAGCCTCTCCTTTTCCTCTTGGGTAGTAGCATTACCTATCTTTAACTTTCTTCCTTCACTGACCTAAATTTTAGAAGTCATCTTTACTTGCCTTAAACTTCCTTTTGTCTAGGCTTACATCTTTAGGGTCAAATAGATTTTCTAGGGTGATAAGTCCTTTTGGGAGCTTATTTGACTTCAGTTGAATGATTTGGTCCCCATAAGCTTCTTCAATCTTGGGTTGTAACTGATCAACAAATTCCCCCGACTGTTGCAGAAACAAGAGTACCTGAAGATCATTATCAAAAACGTGTCAATTATGGTCATTGTCTAGGATTGCTGGTCTCACTATGACTTTAACTGATTCACTGTTAACAAGTAAGTCACTTGCTGGGTCAAATTGAGAACCAATTTGTGTAATTCTGTCCGCTTCTGTATTTTGAATTCTGGGGACAACTTCAATATTGAAAGCATCAAAACCATCTATTAGATCCCAAATTCTGTGACGGTAGGATCTCATTCTTACATTCTTTGCTACTGCTTTCTCCCTGATTTGTTTTACTACTAATTCTGAGTCTCCTTTAACTACCAAATTCTTGATTCCACTCTTCTTGGCCAACATGAGACCATGAACTAAAGATTCATATTCCGCATCATTATTAGTGCAAGAAAATTGGAAGAGTATATCTCTTAGAATCTTCTCTCCATTTGGGGCAGTGAGGCAAATACCTGCTCTAGCACCATTTTTGCTCCTAGCCCCATCAAAATTTAAGGTCTAGATTTCAAAGTTTCTTTCAGGTTCTTCATTTTTAGACACCTCTTTTCTCATAACATTTGGAATTTCTTGGTCTTCCTCAAAAATAACATAAGTGCCCAAACCGGTAGAGTCATAGTTTCCATAAGGATCACTCTGCATCATGGTCATCAATTGACTATTTTCCTCCTCTTGTTGGTCATGTTCAATCTAGTCACCTAGTTCTTCAACAAAGACTCTCTCTTCCTTATTCATCATGGCATGGGATGCTTCTATCCTTGGGGCTAGTTCATCAGTGATATGATCTTTGGCTAAAGTTTCAGACAACACCTTCATTTTTGTTCCATATTTGGTTCTCAAAATTAGATGGGACCAATCCAATGACATGTATCCTCCAATCTTGGCTGTGAAACCCCTAGATAGGCATAAACCAAAGATAGGGGGAATATCTATGACCACTACATCTTGTTTAACAATTATATTGGGGCAAGTATACAACTGCAATGGGAGTTGCTTGATCTTTCCTATAGTTTGAACAGACTTTCCATCTAACCGCATAACTCCTCTAGTAAGTGGCTCATATTTTATCTTTAAAGCATCTGCTATCTGCTTTGGCATGACTGTAGTACTAGCTCCATAATCTATCATTGAGTTATGCAGCAATTTCTTTCCTACTATTAAAGTCAGATAAAATGGATCTGACTTAGATTTACCTACCTTTGGTGCATTATTCAAAAGAGCCACTGTCTGCAAAGGCATAGTGTCTTTGTATTGAGCCTTTCCTTTATCAGCAACTCCTTCTTTAGTACTGGTAGATTTAGAGCCCACTTGGCCTTGTAATGCTTCTTGTAATAAGATCTTTTGCTCAGGAATTGCCAACATATCCTAGATTGATACATGCACTGGGGTCTTCTTCAGCTATTCCACCATGTTCATAGGTCCTAGTGCTTGTGCCTTGGGATAGTAAGGATATCTTGTTTTCTCAAGCATCTAACCAGAGATTAATTGATTCTGAATTGGCTAAGGCACTTCTTGCTTGGAAACTAGGTTATGATGATTTTGGAAAGGAGGAGCTCCAGCAATCTCATTATTCGTGACTTCAGGCTATTCCACCATTCTTCTTTTTGATTTGGTATAATAATCTGACTATACCGATGGTTTCTTGGAAGTGGACGCTTCATTCAAGAACACTGAATCTTCATCTTCAATCCATGAGAATAAGGCATGCTCAAGAGCAATTTCTTCTTCTTGATGTATAGACATCCCCTGCATTTGAGCCACCATCACTACATTCTGAACACTGGGTGACTGATATGGTGGAGCATTAGACATCATCACTTGCCCTTCTCCCCTTCTCTGTTCTGCTATTTTTTGTTGCAGATTACCTCTGGGACAATCTCTGGGCATATGGACATCATTGCAAGGAAAGCACCTGGCATTGGTGTCTTCTACCAAATTATTTTGTCCTGGGACTATCTCTCTATTTGGGTTATGAATGACAGCCTGTAGGGGTGTGGGGACCATGACCAACTGGTTTGATGGCTAAGGATTATTTTGCCTTTGAGGACCTTGATATTGATTTGATTGGTAAGGGGGTCTATTTCCTTGGAAACCTTGATAAGAAGGCTTTGGATAGGAAGTTTGTTGCCTTTTGAGATTAATTATCTCATTTGAAAAGGTTATGAGGATATTCTTGACATCATCCATTTCAGATGGTTGAGCAGAAGGTGTTGCTACAGTGGGCTGTTGAGGTGTTGGGAATGTATACATAGACACAGGTGTAGCTGCAAGGTTAGGGGGTTCTTGTGGCAAAGGTAATGAGATTTCTAGGAACATGGGCATAGGAGGTCTTGGAGGCAATTTTCCAGTATCTATCAAGTTATTCTCAGCCATAACAACCAATTCATATGCTTCTAGTAGAGTCTGACCTCCTAGGGACTGAATCATTACTAATATATCAGAATTGAAGGCTTTGAGGTAGAAAACAATTACCATACCTAATGGTGGCCTTATTGTAGCAAGAATTATATCCCAGGTCTTTTGAAACCTTGTGTTGAAATTGGTTATGGCTTCTTGTGGTACTCTCTTTATGGTGATTAATTGTTGCAGCAGGGAAGATTTGTCACCATTCTCACTAAATCTTGCAAAGAAAGCATCACCAAGTTGATCCCAAGTAGATATTATATTTGGGGTCAAAGATCTATACCAGTCCATAGCCTTTCCTTTGAAAGAAGCTGCTAACAATCTTATTGCTACATTCTATTTAGTAATGACATGCACTCCACACACATCAAACACATCTTGAAGATGCTCCCCTGGTGTCTTGAAATCTTCTCCACTGAACTTAGGTAAAGCCTTCAAAGCATTAGTTGGAATTGGATCCCAAGTAGTTGGTGGTACTGGAAGAAAGAGAGGACTGCTAGTGTTTGAATTTGCATAATTCCTCAGGGCTACAGATGCTCCCATATTTACTCCTTGTGTCACTGCAACTTGATTCACTCTTCTTCTTAGAGTAGTAACTAATGGTGGTAATAGAATACCTGGATTAGTCGTAGATTGAGCTCTTGTTGTAGGTCCACAGCTCTAGCTCCTTGTCATTCTTTGGCTCATATGATCTTGATAAAAACTTCAAGAAAGGTCCCACCGGGCGTGCCAAAAATTGTTGATGATTAAAATTGCATAGATTCCAACACCAACATGGGAAGTTTCAATAATGTGAGACTTGCTACTTGAAACAACCTCCAGATTTTAAAGAAGCTGGCTCTTCCTAGTTTAATAGGGTATCGAGTAAAAGGGAAAGAGAAATAGGATTACAGATACAATGAAATAAGTAAATCTAAACTATGGTGATGCGCCTGAGTGAAATGAATTCCTTCAATTAGCACAATGAACTAATCCTTAAGATATAGCTATATTAAAGAGTAGATACTACATGATTAATATAAATAGATGTAAATGAATACTGTCAAAGGCTATACTCAGACAAATTTGCAAAGACATAAATAATATCAATGAAGGCACATAACAGAGTTCTTTTCATTAATATTCTAGCAACATAAGAGGCACAGTAACATGAACAAATATATTAATCTTCCTATTAGAAATAACAAAATTAAGGAAAATGATACAATTTGGTCACAACAAAGTTTCTAAATTCTCTATTAGATTCCTGATAAAACTTATCAAAAGTTGGATCCCTATCTATTACAATTGCTACATATTTATAACCACAAACTTAACCAAAATTACTTGCAACAACCCAAACCTCTAACGGCAAACAGAACTGGAGCTAACTGGGAGTCCTTGACTGTTGAGATTTCCTGAATCTGCAACTGCTTTCCTTCTCGTGCTGTCATTGGCTGAGGAATAATTATATGTGGCACTCTAACTGTATCACCGTTAAGACACATGGCGACACCCGCGGGCTCCTGAAACTTCAAAAATGTGACACGCGGCAACGTCTGCTTACTCCTTACCTTCAAAAGAAACACACAGGAAAACACCACTTGTCGCACTCCGCTAAGCGCTTAAAACTGTATCTTTATGTCCTCGCAGCTTGCCGCTATGACATCTATCACCATCCGCAACACTTAGAGACTGAGATATAATATATGGGACCCACTGCTTATGTCACTTACTATCTGCATAGAGAAGTAAAACTGAGACAGATGGCGCCTTTCGCATGAAACAAAACTGGGCATGCGGCACCCTCCAGTAAAACAAGTAGCTTATGAAGAAGGTTCTGAAGGATCTCTCAAAGACTGACACTTGTCACACTCCGGTGCAACTGGAAAAACAATAATGCCTTCTCCTAAGAGCACTGAAATAAAAGAAGTACCTCATCTGCGGATGCCACATGGTGCTCTCCGCAACAAGTATGAAACTGTGTCTTTAAAACTATGGCCCACCATACATATATCAGTACTAATAAGCTTTGAATAAAAGAAGACACATCTGGTGACCTCTGGCAGAAACTCAAAAGACACACGGCAACTTCCGCTAGCATGCAGCAACAAAAAGAAACTTTTAGAAACTATCTCGAGTGTAAACACGTGGTGAAGCTCACAACCACTATGAAACTTAAACAAAAGAAATCGCTACCACTACGTGGCATGCTTTGCTACATCTATGAAAAGAAAGTAACACGTGGCAACCTCCGCTCAAAACTTAATACTACTCCCTTTTGCTATATCTTAGACACTTGGCACGGTCTATGCACAGAAACATATAGTCACAAGTATTATCCGCTATAACTTATTATTGCAACACTGCTGCAACAAAATGTAGAGTTTTACTCTACAGGTAACAACACCAATATCCCGCCATAGTTAGGACAGAAAGGAGAAGCTAGGATGTTGGGGTTGGTCAAAATACTACATAATGAAGAAGAGGAAGGAAATCTTGAGAATGAACAAGAGGAAGTATATGAAGGCACCGTCTCGATGGTTGAGCCAATACCAATACCGATTGGACCTTACGAACTCATCAAAGATTGAAAGAAAACCTATGCACACATATCATTCATTGACTTACTTAGGAATACCCCCTCACATTGCTCAACACTATTGAAAGCAATAGGGTTGAAGTATCTCAATCAAATTACACCTCCACCTAGAGAGAAAATCAACCATGTGGATTTTAACATAAGCCCACTGAATTCTAAGCTCAAAGACCCAAGTTTCTTCTTTGACTTAAAACAAATGCCTTGCGAGGCAGAGTTAACCAAGAAAGGAGACCTTACGATGTACTTGCAAGTGTGGATCTATGATATATGTATCAAAAGAACACTAATTGATGATGAAGTGGCAATAAACATAGTTGCATTCTCTCTTTTAGAGATAATGGGTTATGGGAACACTAATATCACTACTTCTCGAGACACTCTAAGTGGGTACGATAATTTAAAAGCCACTATGATAGGAAAGATCACACTTCCTGTAACTCTAGGATCTAAGATTGTCCCAACCACATTTTATGTCATCGACAAGGGCACAAGATATAATCTACTTCTTTGGAGACCATGGATACACAGGATGAAGGCTATGCCATCTATGTTATTCCAGGAGGCTCGACTCCATATTTAGGGAAGGTGTATGTTGTGAAAGGGGATCTAGAACCTTTTAGCATGCTAAAATCAAACACATAAAAAAAATGTATAGGCATCCCTATAGATTATGAACTTCCTACAAATAAGCTTTCTATTCTCATTCCTACGCCACAATCAATATGTATTAAGAAGACACAAATCCTAGAGAAGACTGTAAACAATGTAGAGATGAAACCCTTAGAAAGCGAGGCATTACCAAAGCAAAAAGAGGTTGTTCCCAAAGAAAAGATAGTGAAAATCATGGAGTGGACAGAGAAGGATGGACCTCTCCAATTCCCTTTGGAAGTACTCATGATCAATGTGCAACCAGCTTACAAACTCTTCCCTTGCATAGGGGAGAAGCCTCTTAGAACTGAAGGACCAATGTTTGAAACAACTACATTAGACTTGAGATATGCATACCCTCATGCTTTCTCAGATCCTAAAGAGGACATAATAGAGAGTTACACTCCTTTATCACCCTTGAGTGAGTCACATATCCCTGAAACAGCAGAGGAGAGTGAATCATATGAGCCTCTCACACCCACA
Organism: Cunninghamia lanceolata; assembly: GCA_027924645.1. NCBI lineage: Eukaryota > Viridiplantae > Streptophyta > Pinopsida > Cupressales > Cupressaceae > Cunninghamia > Cunninghamia lanceolata. Next base: position 219,446 of record BSBN01000247.1, on the reverse strand, counting down.
AAAGAGTCATATAGACCATTAACACCAATGGAGGACATACATTCTATTGACAATGAGTCAACCAATGTGATAGGAATCCTCCCAAGGATGTTCATGGTATCTTAGCCACAAGTGCAACCCACCACTTCTGCCTCAATACATTCGAATGAGCTTGGAGAATGGGAAGCACCCTTAGTACAAATCAAAATGGTTGAGAGACTCCTAGATGAAGATGAAGAGAGTGAGGGTGCATTTCATAAAGAATGGAAAATGCGAGTATCAGTTGGAATTAATGATCCTGTCATCTTTGAGTTGTCGAGAAGCTACATTGGATATTCTATGGATTTGAGACCTGCTCCAAATGGGAGGACGAGTATAAGCTTTGTCCCTCCTAATGAGAAAAGGGAGCCTCAAACTCCCCTTGAATTATTCTAGTTTTTACAAAATATTCAAGATAGACAAGACGTAAATATTTACATGCAAGAGTATTTCAACATACTAATGGAACTACTAAGATGTGATGGAGTCTTGTATTGGACCCCTTCCCATCAACAAGCTTTCTGAGACTTACTTCTTCTCACATTACCAAGAGAAACCGCTAAGCTAGAAACCATAGAGTCAAATGATAAACCCTACAGAATAGGAGAGATTTTCCTAAGAAGAGGTAGCACGAAAAACAAAAAGAGAAGACGAAAGAGAACATTCACATAGGACTAGAAAGGTCCCTATATGGTTAAAGAAGATGTCGGATATGGTTCCTATCTCTTGTGCACAATGGAGGGAGAGGAATTTGGTGAAACAGTCAATGCCTTTCACCTCAAGAAATACTATGTATGAAAATCATAAAAAGCATAAAACATAAAATTACAAAAAAATTAAATATTCCAAAAATAACAAAAAAAATATTAAAAAAATTAGAAATGTCAAAAAGAATTTGTTTCTTGCATTTCAGTATCATTCTGTTCATCTTGCATTATAGTGAATGACTCTCTCTTATATTATTTTCATTTCAGTAAGGAGTCTAAGGTTGCCTAGGTATATGTGATCCTTTTAGGTCCTGAGATCCCTCATTTTTCACAATCACCATTCTCCCCCTTCATTCTCAGTGATTCTAATCAAAGCCTAGCTCTAAGATTTACACTGATCCTAGTCTTAATGAGCCAAGATGTTAGGTCTAAGAAAAGTCAGTATTCAAACCTACAGTGTTCAAAGGAAGCTTGCAAGTAGACCTTCCCAATTCTTCACTAGTAGAAGAGAAGTCCAACTAGATTATGAAGACTTTTGGTGGTGCTCAACCCCTTATCTTTCCTGGCCAAAAATGTCAGGAGGATCAAAACTCTAAAGGAAGCAATCTAAAATACGAGTGAATAAAAAAAAATGAGTGATCAAATTAAGAGTGTTGAGAAAAGTGAGAATTGAGAGATCAAATCATTGCATATCAAATTTTGAAAAGCATTCATTTTCATAAAAGTAAAAAATCCAAAAAACTGAGAAAATCAAGTGAGGCATTCTAGAAAGTACAAAAAAGAGTGAAAAAGCAAAAAAAAGAGTGAAAGAGAGAAGATTTTGAATGTCCATACTCTTGGGTGGACATCAGTCTAAGCTCAAAGCTTCAAGGGTGACATTCTAACAGAGGAAATAAAAGAGAAAGGTACAAAGCACACACATGTACTAGCTAAGAAAAGCCAAGAGTCTAGTAGTCTTTAGGATTATTTTCTATCTAGGGACCTTGATTCTTTCCCATTTATCCTTTACCCCGAGTCTATATTGCTTGCCATCTATGATCTAAGTCTAGCGAATAATAATAAAATTTGTTACTTGTCTAAGTTGAAAGCTTGTCAGATTGTCTTATCTAGATAAGGATTAGTGTTTATCCTTTAGCAAAGTCCAAAATCAAAAGCACTCCATTTTAACTCCTGCTCCCCACTTGAGTTCTAAAATTCCTAAATCTCACAAACTTGAATATGTCTACTATACCAGAATAACCTACAATCCCCTAGATTCAAAATCATATTAAAGAGAAGTCATGTTGTTTGTTCCACAATGCATTCATACCAAAGTTAGAAAAAGAGTTCCAAAGCAATAAAGTGAATGTCATAACTCATGACATTCCCTAGAAGTAAAAGTTTCATTTCAGCATTGCTTGTGTTCTTGCATTTGCATATTGTAACCTACATTTCATATATGTTCCAAAAAAATATAAAAACATGTCATCGTTATCATACTTGCATTCTTATATTTGAAGGTCAAAACATAATCAAAGAGTTCTTAAACTTCTAAAAGTGCACAAGAGATGAGTACCCATATAATAGCAAAACAACCATAAAAGGACAAACTTTCATTGATATATCAAAAGTTTACATTTAAAAAGAGTACAAGAGCTAGGACAAAATGCTCTCAAGAAAAAGTAAGGCTCCCCATGCAAGGGGGCATGGTTTCAATAAAATAAAATAAACTCAAGGGTGTGTCCCTCCAATGGAAGCCTCGGGATTCCTACTCCTCTGTCTATGTGTACCACTAGTCGCTCCAGGAGACCTGTGTGAGCGAGGTGTCCTGCTATGAGTGTGAGAATGTGAAGCCCTCGTAGAGATTAGCTCATGCTATCGAATCCCAAGGTGAGTCATCTCACAAAGAACCTGATTCTCACCCCTAAGGATGAGATTCTAGGTCTCCAAAGTAGCAGTCTCCTGATACCCATTATAGGAAAGAGCAAAAATGTCAGTGTGTCACCCAACCGTAGGGGGCACACCAAGGTCAGCTAAAAGCATCTCTCGGTTAGCCTAGTTCAGGAGGTAGCCAAACCAATGTTGATCTCATGAACGAAACCCCTCCACTCCTCAGTGCTCCCTGCAAAGCAAAGTAAAGACAAAAGATGTGACGATTCTTGACGAAAAGGAAAGAAAACGAAAGACAATGAGAAATCTGTAAAACAAGTGTAGACTCACATGGGTCGCCAAGTTGCCAAGTGGGATCAAGTCATTGCATCACCTCATTAGAGTGAGGAGGTCTAGGAAGTGTGAATGGACCCTTGGGAACATCATCCTTATCAGAGCCTATACCCTGTGCATCCCTTGTCGGTCCCTCATCAGACAAGTTGTCCCCATCAGGAATGTACTCCTTGTCAGTAGAATCAGAGTCATCCACCACAATGAGTCCATGGGAAGAAGCTCCTCTCCTTCCCCTTTGTCCCCCTCTCGGGGTCCTAGAATCTCTGGTAATCAAAACTCTAGGAGTCAAAGGGGTCCAAGTAATTGTCACGTCTCAAAATGTTAGACCTTCTGGATATTGGTTATAAATGGAAATGTTAAATATTATTTATGAGCATGTTATAAATGGATAACTATATCTTTCATTTTCAATTGTAATATATAGTGCTTCGACTAGATTGATTTTGGGATACTAACCTATTAATGGAGAATTGAGTTTAATGATGACATGTTGTTGAAGACAAGAGTATGGTTAAGGTAGAGGTGATTAGCCACCTGGCAGGGATGGGATGGAGAGACTCTAGGTTGCACACATGAGCACTTAGTTGCATTTCATTTGCACCATATCACTACATGAATGATCTTATGATTGATGAATTGCCTTATTGCATAGCATAAATTATCTCAGTTATGCTTGCTTTAGATACATAGTCAAAATTTTGGTTCATTAAATTAAATTGCTCTTTGAGTAAAATAAAATAGATTTAGAAGTTTCTTTTGTTTAAAATAAATTACTTATTTATTTCTTTTGTGTAAACTTATAAATGTGTGGTAAATTTGAATTAGTAATATATATATATATATATATATATATATATATATTAGTCATAATATTTATAAAATAGATTCTTTTATCATATTAGATAATGATAAATAAAAAAGATAAGAATAAAACAAAAAGAAGATAAAGAAAACAAATAATAGAAAAAGAAAAGAAGAAAGGAAAGAAAAAATAGAATGAAAACAAAAAGATAGAATAAAGTTAAATTAATAGAAAGAATAACGAAAATGGAATAAATCAAAAAGAAAGCAAAAAGATAAGCATGGAAAGAATAGAAAATCGAAAATAAAAAAGAGAAAATTTGGCATTAATAACACACAGAGGAGGGGAGAAAAGAAGAAAAAAAGCTCATCGCTCGAGAAGGATAATCAAGAATACTCGTGCAGCCAAAGAGAAGGTACCAGGTAATCCTTTGGTCAATCATATTTTCTTCAAGAACGATCTGTCTAGAATCAGTACTATCCTCCTTGTTGAAAATTAACATTATCTTTTTTTATTTGGAATTGAATTCATGTGTTTTCTTTATTTTCTTAAACCATTCAACCTCCTCAAATACTGTCATTTTTTTGTTTGCCAGTTGAAACTTGAGTTAAATATCTATTTCACACTGTGAGTGATCTTTCTCCACCTTGTTATTCTACCGTAGAATCACTGCAAATTCATCATTGATGAGCTAGGACCTCGGCTTTCCTTAATCAGTCATATGTAGAAGATGCGGCACTACCTTAATCAATAATTCATTTATGGAAATAGCTTACAATCAGATTACCGTCATCATTATAACACTTATATTGTTTTTCCATTACATTGATTATTTTGTTACTAAAACTAACTACTGGCAAAATACATTGTAACCACACCTCCTCCTTTGGAATTACTTCGTAGTTTTCTAGCATTCTCCATTTGATTAAATCAACCCTGATCTCCCCAGCTATAACCTTGCACTAAATGCTTTATTTTCTTGCTAGTTGAATGTTGAATACCAAAGAGACATTATTTGTCTCGGCCAGCTGCTGTAACATCATTTACCCATTGGAATTGGCCTCCTCCTTAGTTCATTATGGTCATCGATGCCAATATATGCGACTACCCATGTAATTTTGGTTCTTTTTCTTCCTATGTATCGATTTACCACTTTTAAATGTGATGAGTATTGCTGCGTATCATTGATTGGTAATCCCAATGGTATGACTTTTGTAATAAACTGGGTATCGTAGCTAAATCATTATAGTGATGAGTTATTTTTCCTAATTTTTTTCAGACTCCATTTGGATGATATCTTATTCATTGCCTGAGTGACTCTCCCTGCCAACACCTTCTAATGTTGTGTCTTCATGATGCCCAGTGACCCTCTTCTCTTGATAGTTAGCTTGCTATATTTTGTTTAATCATTATTGCGGTAGATTCCTTTGGTTTCAATTTAAAACTCTCTCTCTCAAATTTTTAAATATTGCTGCAACTATTATCCTACCCTCTCACAGTTCTTACCGATGTAACCTCTATGCTTCTACCCATGTACCTACACTACAGTAAGTTCCACATGTAGGTTTAAACTATTGTAATTAATGATGGTGCCATGCTGTTTTCTTGACAATTATTGACTAAACATATTCGTTTGAAACTCTAATCTAGACTGAACTGTTAAACCTAAACTAATTATGTAAGAACCAAATCATTTGATCTTTCTTATGATCTTTGAGTGAGCTTCTTCACAAATAATTTTTATCATATTTTATATCATCATTTTAATCCTCATAGCTTCAAGTAAAATTAATTTTATTTCCTTCTTTACCGTAACACAGATAGAATGATTACTTAGCTTTACAGCTCCTATACCTAGGTTGACTTGATTTACTATACCATAGACCCTACGATTTAAATTGAATTTTCTTCTCGACTTTAAGTGGTATATCACAACAAGATTTGACATTTACTTCCCTAAATTGTGATTTGCATTTAATAGATGATTAGTTATCCAAATGTCGTATTCAATTCATGATTACTCAAACTCCAGAATGGAATTTGTGATTGATAAATTCGATTAATAGTAAATGATGTATTAATCTCCATAGTACCATTTGAGGAAATTAATTTAGTAGTATTGAAAGTCTTCTTATTACTATTACCTTTTTTGTATATAGGAAACAATGTTGAAATAAATTTAATATTCAGATAATGTTCTTAGGAGCATTACTAAGTGATAAAGGATTCAAGTTTGATAAGATAACTTTAGTAGTGCTTTGGTTGATATAGGATTGAATCTTAGGAGAAAGTCACCTAATTCCTATGCTTGGTGTTGCAAATAAAAGGTGTTCTCTACTCACTATTTCTTGATGATGGGAAAGCGTGAACCATATTGTGACGTATGACTTAAGTTGCCTTCCTCAAATTTTGTAATAGTGTCACATATGACTATACCAGAATAAAGTGTAGGTTGTGGAGTATTGAAGGACTTAAACAAGAATAACTAAGTACTCAATTATGGTAAGATTGTTGAAGCAAATAATTTTATTTGAAATAACTAAATAGTCTTAAGAATTATGTATGTATATTACCTAGCACATTCTTGATCTTGTGAGGTTTTGCAACAATAATAATGGAATTGGTTATTATTAGGTGACATTGCATGCCATGAGTAGAATCAAGATTATGCAACTTTAGTGTATTAACTTAATAAATATAGATAATAATTAAGTAAAGTATTGTTATCCATTGTTTTTAGAGGCTTGAATAGATAGAGTGGTGATCAAGTTTTGACCATTATGTTATCAAAGCACATAGGGAATTTCGGCTAATGTGTTAGTGTAATCCTTCTATTGAGACTTACCTTGATTGTAAGAAATCAAAGATAATTCAAATTTAAACCTTAGGACTGGTAAGTAGTACTATAACAAGGATAGATTAGATTGTTGAATTAAAGCTAAAAGTCATTGTTGATATAGTAAACCTCTCCTTTAAACATTATAAGAGATTACTAGGTGTTTGAACCATATGATGTTTTAGCATTAGAAATTGTTTGGTTTTATCTTGTGGACTTATGCTTACTTCCAAGATAGGATGCCGAGTGTAGAATCATAGAGATGGTAGACTTCTTTTTCAAGTTTTACCAAATTTATGTTATTGCTTTGGCCAAAGCTAGATGTACCATTGAAATAGATGGAAAATGAAAGCCTAGTTTTATTTATTTATTTATCTCTGCCACATCTTACATGCATGAAATATGTTCATTCTAGTTTTGAGGGCATATAGGCATTAGGCTTGCATCGAGAGTTTCCCTCTTGCCCATCCGTTCCAGGTTGCTAGGCTCCTCATGCAGGGTTGGGGATTCTTCAAGCTAGGAAGAAATCCGGGGAAGTGTATTGCTTCGTGGTTGGGTGGAAAAAGCACATTAACCATGCTCTTGGCCTTCGACTTGTGGAAGACTAGTGGGTCAGGGTGGCTGAAGACAAATTTCACATTTGTTTTTCTTTATGTAACTCAAGATGGATATATCTTTGTATTGATCATTGTATGGCTTGTTTAGCCACATATGTTACTGTACTTCTCGTTGATGTAATAATGATGTACTTAGAAAATTATATATGATGTAATGTCACTTTCTTTATCATGTTTATGGATGCACTTTACTCATTATGGAAACTTGCAAGATGTTAGGGATTTATGGACATCCTTGTTAATGGAATGAATCACTTCTTTATTTGGATTGAGCTTTGATTTTCATTGGTTATTTTTAGTAAGTGGAAAATTCAGACTTTACAGTAATGGTCCTCTGTGCTTCAAGAATAAACTGTGTGCAAGTTTTTATCTCAAAACTTGCACACAGTTTATTCCTGAATCACTCAACTTAATGGTCCTCTGGCCAATCTCACCCATCTCCTACAAGGATCTGTAACAAGTAGGTACTGGGGGCAACTCCTCAAGAAAGTACTCACTGAACTTCTGTAAGATGCACTCAACACAATGAGCCTCGACTAGACCATTATGATCTGAAAGCTCTGATATGCTAAGACAGTGCTCCCTAATCTAACCATCATGTGACCATGTGCCCTCTATGTCTGCGTAAGGGTCAAAGATCATATCTGCATCTGTAAGAGTAGCCATAGTTCCCAAAGAAGTATCAAAGTGGCCCACATGAGTCCACCTAGCTACTCTCGATAGTCGCCTATCAGGAAGAGGAATCTCCTTCTGATAAGGCCTAATGTGCTAAAAAATCCAAGTCATGATCAGAGAAAAGTGACTAAAAGTAAGAGCTCCCCGTCACACAATACAATAGAAGTCCATGTAAACCATGGCCAGGATATCTAGTCCCCAAGTGTAGACTCTGCCCTGCTCAATGCCCTGTATAATTGGTGCCCAGCACCATCTCAAGCGAGTCGAGGCTTTGTCTCTAAACAACCTCGATGCAATCAAAGCAATCAGGAACTTCCTCAAGTGAGGAATGTGAAGTCGTGGTATGGAGGTGAGATGAACTCTAGTCCAATCCTTAGGGTGACTCACCCCCATAATCTGTGCCCAAGAAGGACTTGCTAGCTAGTAGAACAAGTGGTTGTCCTCTCACAAAAACCCCTAGAATGCGATATACATCATACAGAGTGATGGTCCACTCTCCTAAAACCTTAGGGAACCTGAAGGTGTTCTTGTATGTGTCCCAATAAGCCAGAATGTCACAACAAATCATGCCACAGGATGTACAACTGGCACATGGAAAATCCTAGCCAAGCCTGCTCTCCTTAAGACAACAAGCTCATCGGTAGATAATGAAGCATACATCTTTGAAAGCCACAACTGTTCATGGTTGGCATTCCAATGGATCCTCATATCTTGCTAATCAAAAAATAACTTTAGATTAGATCTTGTCAACTCAAAAAATCCCTTAAAATCGTAAAACTTGTAGAAAATCTCACAAAATAAGCGTATAAACCATCAAAATTGCAATAAACAGATGAATTCAATAGTCAAATTAGATCGAAACAGATTGAAGTAAACATCAAAATACATCAAATTTCAGTCAAAATTGATCTTTTAGGATCGCCCCTTTCATCAGACCGGATCTACCCTGGGCAACCCAGATGTTCAGTAGGATCTCCCCCAAGTGGCCCTGTTGCACATGCAAATCTCCACCAGGAAACCCTGTTGCTCAGCCAAATCTCGTCTGGGTGACCTACCTGGCAAAAGGGGTGACCCTATGTGGCTCCCCATGAACTAAAAATGCCCTAAAAACCTCGCTTCTTAGTTGATTTTAGTAAATGAAAAATAATCTTACTCTAAATGACAAAACAAAGACAATGCAACAAAGAAAATCGACACAAATGGAAATTTTCAAGAGATTTTTCATAAAATTAAAACTAGGGTTTAGAGAAGGGTTTTTCACTATTTGCGTACTTGATTCTTAGTGGCAGAAGAAGAGGTGGCCATCTTTGGGATCACCTCGACGATATCTACCCAACAACTACTTGCATGATCGATTTCATCGTCGATTCACTCGAATTTCACTAATTTGCTTACTTTTTATCTCCCTTAGCTTAATTTCCTTTATGCATTCGTAGATTAGTGTTTTCTTTTATGCATCTCTCATGCATTCATTTTGCGTGCATTCGTTCCTACATGTCTCACCGACAAAGACAAATAACTAGTCAAGCTCAAACAATCTATGGTATGCTCATCATTTTAGTTTTCATTATTCATTTTGATACATTTAGATGCTGGACTAATACTAGTTGTTATAGGTAAAATTGTAGGAAAATCAATAACAGGTAAGCCTAGTTTGGCAATGGAACCTACCTTTCATGTAGACTACCATCCTTGAGGGGGCAAATATGTAAGCACCAAAATCGCGTATGGCCTCCACGAGAACCCCTATGATGAGTCATAATCCTTGTCACATACATGTAAGCATGAAATAACATCCTCTCAGCAACAATTTTCTTGTTGACGTGTATTTTCTTTCTCCTTGTGTTGTATCCCTTTTGTCATTTTCTCCCTCTCTGCTTTCGACACTCTTCGAGACTTGTTGATTTGTGTTTCCTATGCTTGTGACCCTGTTCATAAGCCTTGTATGCATCTTGTAGGTGAGTTTTCACCTTTCCTTAGTGTTTTTCATCCATTCCCACCCCTAGAGGCCTTCTAGAGGTCCTCCCTAGCCATCTCCTGCTTTCATTTTTCAGCTTCACTCAACCAATCTAAATCTCCCCCTATTATTTCCAGATCTCCCCCTATTATTTCTAGATCTCCCCTGGGAGATCCTACTTTCGCAAGTAGAGATTTGGATTTTCACACATGACTGACCTGTTTCTGGAGGCAGATCCCCTCCATTTCATCTCCTCTATCATATCCCATCATGCACTTCCACCCAGGTGCCCTCCTCTAAGGGTCGCCCATGGGTCACTACTGGGCAACCCTGACTAGTGAAAGGGGTGACCCTGTCGTGTTTTCAACCACATAAAAACTTGAGTTTCGAACTCGAAAAAGCTCTGTTTTCACCCATTTTTCTTCCTATTTGCATGGATTTTCGTGTAAAATATAGAGTTAACTATTTCATGCACCCATACATGCATAATTAGTGTTATTTCATCTTTATTTAACAAATCATGCATTCTCATACACTCCTCTTTCTTCAATTCTTCTTGAGTGATAAGATTTTACTAGGTAGATCACTCCAATTTTAGCCCAGATCACTCTTGAGTCTTCTAAGTTAACTCTCCAATCAAATTGAGTTAACTCTCCTTCTTCTTCACCTCTCATCCCTTCTTCTAACCTATAAATACCCCCTCCCTCAAGTACAAAGGGAGGCAATTTCATTTGTGCACACAATTCTTGCAAGCCATTGCTCTCCAAATCAAGCATTCTTATGCTCATACATGACATATGAGCCTTTTGCATTTATTCGTTGTCTCATATAGCTTTCATAGAGGCTCATTACACATCCATACACTGCTCATATCACAAGCCACAGTGCTCATCAAGCTCACATTGAGCTCTTTTCAAAGCTTCGAAGCTTCTTTTGCTTCTATTTTCTCCTTATTGCCAAGAGGATCACCCCACTGCTACAAGAGGATTCAAGGTTGCCATTACAAGGATTTCTAAGGGTAGTGGAGGCTCACATGTCTCCAGGTTCCTTCATGCTTTTTTTCATTTCATAGTAATTAGATAATCAAAACTTTGCTCTTGGGATAAGTAAATACATGTTTGTTTTTTACTTGATAGGCTCAGTAGATTTGCATTGTTAAATTAGTTTTCCTTTCCAAAGTTCATAGATTAAAAGTAATTTCCTTTCTTAGATTAGATTGATCCAAATATTCAGAAAACAAACAAAAACATAGAATACATTGCATTAGGTAAACTTCATTATAGCTTGCATACATTTTCTAATTCCTAGATTAAGAAACAACACTTTGATTTCCAAAAACATAAAAAAAGCACAAAAAGAAGTTTTACATTCATTTAGGCTTGTATTCATAAAATCCAAAAAAGAACAAAAACATTAGCAACTTAGAAGGTTCACAAACCCTTGGTCTCCACACCGGGTCAACTACATCCAAACATTGGTCAAAATCCTTGATTTCATCACAAGGTCAAACAAAGTCAACGCAAACTCAAACCTTAGGTCACACAAACCCTAAGTCAAAACCCTAGGTCAAGTCAAGGTTAGCTTAAACTACCTATCTCTTGTCTCAGTTCATGAATGTGCTCTGGACTTAGAGGTGAGACGAGATAGAGGAGATCCACCCAAGACCACAACAAGACCCACTAGTCATTCAACAACAACAAGAGAGATTTAGACAACTCCAGATACAACAAGCATTCATCCAACAACACGAATGATAGTTGAACATCAACTAGAACAATAGTCTACCCACACAATGGTGGAATATCAGGAATCCAAACAGGAGAACAGTGACTAGTGACCCTTCAGGTCATATAGTTATCTTTACAACTATGGTCACAGAACACTACATCCACACAAGCGCACTACAACACAGGCCCCATGAATAGCTGACACCTCTCCACAAAGTCCATCTCTCCAACGAGTCAGACCACCCCCATGTCTTGCCTCCTCTTGACTGGCTACTTCCACGAGAGCAAGAGTGACATGGAGGTTCACCCCATGGCAAGGAGAGAAGGGTCCGTGTGTGCACCAAAACTGACTCAACCGTCCCAGGCCACCAAGTCATGATTTTGAGTGTACAATCTCAACAGGAGATACTTTCAAAGGATGTTACTGGAGAAGATACACAAATCCCTAAGAAGAAGTAAAGAACCAAAAAGTACCTAAATCCACAGGCAAATAAAACAACAAAGCAACTACAAGGGTTACAGGATGGGGGAGATGTGGAAATAGTATTCCATGCAAAACAAAGTGTAAATCCTCCTTCTATTTCTTGGGATGGGGTGTTTCAAACCCCTCCCTCTCCTCAATAGCAGCCTGGAGTAGATAATACTCCCAAAATAGATAAGGTTTCTGATAGTACAACAGGAGATTGCTCAATAGTTGCCACCCTTGCTTGGATGAAGACAGAAGTTGGGAATAAGAGGAGATATTCTCAAATAATTGATATACAATTTGATGCAGTGGCCAGGTTATTGAAGTTGGAATCCACTCCTAATAAGGCCAAAAGGATGTCTAGGCTCATGGTGGATCTAGTTTCTAAACACCGATATGTAGAAATTGCAGAGCCCATGGTAGACAAGGAAATGAAGGATGTATCTGTAGATGATTTCCATGTCAGCACTGTAGATTTGGGGCCACCTTCTGTGCAAGGTAACATTCATAATTCCAAGTTGTCTATTGATATTTTAGCCACCTAATTAGAGGAGAAAGAAAAGGAGAATGAGGTTTTAGAAGATCAGGTAAATTTCTTAACTTCATATATCAAATCCATTATTTATATTACTTCCCAGCCATTGGATGCTACTACTAACATTCCCAAGGGTGTGACCACTGAAAATTTTGATTAGATTAATAAATACAAATATCTAGGAAATACAGTAGAAGAATGGGTTGGGAAATTGATAGTTGATGGGCTTCTCTTCATTCATGATGTTTTTACTCTGTACATGTCAAGATTTCTAGTAAGCAAACATAAATTTTGAATGATTTGAAGATAATGAAGAAAGGTGAGGCCATGTTGAATGTAGCCAAGAACAGACTTAAACTGCTATAATTAAGTTGGATTCTAGCATCCTTGTTGCAGAAATGGTTATTGATAAACCTGAAGAGAATGAATCTGTAAAATGGCTAGCTACAGTGGATTGGATATTGAGCATGGAAAAATAGTGCATAAATGATTTGAAGAACCTGGCCAAGAATAATAAATCTTGTTTGCTCGATCTTAGGAGTGCTTGTGTCTCTTTAGGAGTCGATCTCTATGATGACACTGAATCCAATAGTTTAGAAGTGTGTGTTATTAAACATGCCTTTAATGATTTGTTAACTAAAGAATTGAAGGTGAAAGAGGATGTTGTAGGGAATTCCATAGAATGGTTGAGTAATGTGTCTGCCTGTTTGTTCAATTTGAAGAAGGATGTTGTGGAAATGGAGAGAAAATATGAAGAGGCCAGCAACACATTGCAGATATGGAGAACAAGGCTAACAATCACCAGCATTCCTAATTCTAAGATTGTTATCTCAATTCTAAGAAAATTCAAGGTTCTTCAGGCCAAGCTAGATGCATCTTAGAAAGCATGAAATGAAATGGGAAAGAATGCCATGGATGAGCAAGTAGAATTTGATATAATGGACGAGGAGGAGAAAAAATTGTCTTCATAACTATTCTTGAAGTTTTATAATTTTTCAAATCAAGACTTATTTTATTATTCAAGATTATGTCTCGTTTAACTTATCATGAACTTTATTTTACTATATTATGTTGGTTGTAAAAATAGTTACATAGGAAAGTTAGTTTTTCTCTTTTACTATATAATGTATGAGTAAAAGAGAAGAGGGGATATTTTGGTGAAAAGGACTTTCATGATTTGATCACTTGATATTATATTTTTGGGCATAAGGGGGATATCTGATATAGTGTATGTGGTGCCAATTAATATAGTGTATGTGGGGATATCTGATTCTAATCTATTCCATTAATACAAGAGGAAGGTTGATAGTGGGTCCATTATTTCTATGTATTTGCCATCTATTCTTCGTATGTTGAATGTGTGGTATTTGGAATTTTGATAGCTACATTTTCCCTGTATAGAATATTAATAACTTGCTTCTTTTATGAGCATATTGCCATTGGAGTGTCTTCTTTCTTATGTTAGAATTTGATGTGAAGGTGGTGGTTTGACTACTGTGATTCATTCATTCGTGCGTCTGGAGGAAGGTCATAATAAATTATTGTTGCAAATAAGATTCTTTCCTACAATGGAATATGTGTTGTGGTTTTGATTGAGGTTCATATATGTGGAAAATTACCTTTACCGCTTTCAGGTCAAAAGCGCATCAGAAAACTATTATAAATTCATCTTATGAAGGGAGTTGTACCTTCTAAAACATTCAGAGGGAAATTTATGAAATTGTCCAACTGTTGGTGAGTTTTGTTACTGCTAAATTGGGTGAGTCATTATTAAATAAACGGTGACAAAATATGTTCACTAATAGGATCAAAGGGGGTCTTATGTGGCCACTTTTCTTTTCTAAAATCAGGAAAGACTGATGTTGGATAAGAAATTGAAGATGGTTACACTCAAAATTTGAAGATGCAACAAAAACAAGAGTCATAGTGCCCTGAATCTAGTTTCTAAACTACTAATTTTTTTAAATGGTTGAGATTAAAGGGTTCAAAAAGGGGGGCCCACACAAATTGGCCTTGTTTTTGTTTTAAAAACATATCGTCTTGTGTGGTCCCCCTAAAATGTTAACTTTTTTTTAGTATTTCAAATATCGCTTCAGTGAGAAATTAGCTAACACCATGTAGTTTATCCCTAATTTTTCTGATAATTTTTTCATGAATAATTAATTTTTTACTAATTTTCAATGTGGACACATCTTGAAAAACATAAACTTAAGCATGCTCCCCCCTAAATTTTTTTAAACTAATCAAAAATCCATTTTTTTTAATACATGTAGAATGGAGTCTAGTTTCTAAAAATGTAATTTATTTGAAATTTTGATGAACGGTAAAAAAATAAAGTCAAAAATACCACACACTAGTTTTTGACAAAAGAATAGATACATCCTTACCCCTCTCTCTATTATTCTCTCTCTCTCTCTCTCTCTCTCTCTCTCTCTCTCTCTCTCTCTCTCTCTCTCTCCCTCTATTCTTTCTCTCTCTCTTCCCTCTATTGTATCATTGGGTCATGGCAGTCTATCAGAGTGCAATAAAGTTCCATTATCCTCTACAATTACTGCTTGATGCATATTAAACTAGCTGTAATGTAAATAAAAGTTGCTTAAAGCATCTCAAATAACTCTCATACAAGATGGTATCTATGCACTTTCATCTCTCTAGAATGAATCTGCACTTTACACATTTGGAAATTTGAGCTATTTTAGAAAGCACCCATTTTCTTTTACCTTCTTGCTCTAATCTTATCAACTCTTGATAGGAGATGCAATGTGCCTCACAAGCTTGTGTCAAACATTCCTCCCATATCTATTTTCATATATACTTCCAAAAGTTGCTAAAGTACTATGTAAATTACCAAATGGATACAAGCTTACATCAATAGCGAAGTCATTTATGATGGTACAACATGATATATCATGAGTATCACTACACATTCTAGAGTTGTTGAGGCTAGTGATCCAAAATTTCATCTACCTTAACTAGTTCATCATCATTATACTTAAACATCATTCAATTCAATGGTCAAATGATCAAATAGTCAATAGCAATTTTACACCTCATCCACACCAAAAAGTGGTAAATATTTTTCCTATTTTTATTGACCAAAACTTACCTTTGTCTATTGAACTCGATGATATTTAAGAATAACCATTGGTCATCATCATTACGATGCTAACACCAAATAAAAAGTGCTCTTTGGCTCCTAATTGGTACTTCTTACATTTTTTGTTGCATATTCTAGAATTAAAACACTCATTAACATCATCATTTTGAAAGATCTTTTCAATGCTAGGGTGAAAACTACCAACTCGATGAGCATCCTTTATTATGCAGAAGCACCCTTGGGTATCATAGAAATCTTGTATCACTAAAATATAGTTGTTTCTTGGTGTGTTTCAATTCATTTGTTTGTTTGCTAGTTTTTTGTTATCAATCAATTGTAGAAGAAGTTAACGCATTTCACCACAACATGATATCTAGTTTCATGGTTTTAGAGTTATGTTTTATAGTGATGAATGGATTTTGTGTCCATGTTTGAGGAGTGTTGAATGTACAAAAGAGAAATATAGGATTTGTGACTGTGTAACAGGTTAACAGTTTTGCTCAATTGTGTTTGTATTGCATTATTTGGAGTTTGCACCAAAAGATGAGTATATGAGAAGGTTTATTGGACCGATGTGGACATATGTTGAGCACTGCACAAAGAGTTTTCATCATTGTCACTGTTTGGTTTGGAGATTTGTTAACACTAGTTGACAACTCGTTTCATGAGGCATAGAAATTTGCACCACCTTGTAGCTAGTACAGATCATCTTAGAGGTTGGGGAATGCTCTTTAAACATGGTTTGTGAATGAATTAAGGTAAGTGAAGAGGAAGAGAGATCAACAATGATGGTAAGG
This sequence comes from Cunninghamia lanceolata, assembly GCA_027924645.1. Lineage (NCBI taxonomy): Eukaryota > Viridiplantae > Streptophyta > Pinopsida > Cupressales > Cupressaceae > Cunninghamia > Cunninghamia lanceolata. The sequence goes on along the minus strand of BSBN01000247.1, from coordinate 203,010 downwards.
AGAAAGGGAGCGGAATCTAAGATGCAGAGTGAGCGGAAGACTTAGAGTATTATGTGGAGTACAATCTTGAGGAAGCTAATGACATAGCATGTGGGAATGTATTAAAGTTGTTTTGAGTAGGTTCATTTTGTGTAATAAATAAAATGGGTGTGGCTTGGCATTTAGGAAGCCCATTGCAACAACTATTCATTTGTGAATCTTAGTTAGTAATCAAATGATTGTGGCCTAGCATGTAAGGAGCACAATATGACAAATTTGTAATCATAGTTGTAATCGTACAAGTTTGAAAATCAATGAAGTTGTCATTTGTGAAATACTATGTTATTTGTGTTGTTTGATGTTTTGACTGCATGGTTGCACAATCCTTAATTTGATCCTCTGTCCATGTTACATCCCATTTGTTTGCCTAGTTAAATATTGATAAAATCAAATTATTAGGAAAGATAATTGAGTAAGATAGTTATCTTTAGAATTTTAAATTGGAAGGATTCTAAAAATAATTAATTATTTGCACTCTTGAACCAGGGATGCTCCTGCATCAATAGTATGAGGATTAATTCCTTGCAAAAGCATTTGACTTACTTATGTTTGAAAATGGATAGGAATTTGCTACATTTGAATCTCAATAAGATTCTCAACTGAAAACTTTCTAAATGTTAACACTATTAGTTAAACAAGCTTTACTTCCTTTCATAAGTCATATTGGGTGAGTCTTTGAAGTTGTTCCAAATCACTAAGTTTTCAATTTGTACCCGTAAGGTTTGACAATTTCTTATACATTCATGTTTTATTTCCAATTATAATTCTTACTTCAATCTTATAACAAGGTTATTTGTGATATAACATCTTTTATTATGTTAATTGAAATTTGTAAGGAAACTATAGCTTTAACAAAACATCTTAAGTTTAATTTTATGTGAAAAATTGGTGTGATATTGCAGGGTTAAAAATACCAATATTGCCAAAAAAAATAATAGATATGATATAGGAATCTTACTTACCAAAGTTTTCCGACAATCTGACTTCTTCTCAACACTTTATTAACTTGATTCAACATAATCTAAACATATCCATTGGTTAAGGGTGCTTTTCTTAATATGGTTGAGAACTAGAAAATGGATTAGTCCAAGAGGACACTACTATGTGATTGTGTAAGACTCGATAAATTTGAATGACTTATCCTATATTCACTTCATTCCTTTCAGAGATTCATTAATTGTTTTAGAAATTTTATGAACTGAGTATCAACATTGAGTATACAATATGTAATGCCTTCCGTAAAGTATAAATTGTAGAGAGTTTTCTAAGTTGTTTTGACTATCATTAATGAAACAAGATCCAAGCATTGAAGGAATGATAGTAGCTAATGGATATGTAATAATCTATAGAGATTTTGCGTAAGAAGACTTTGTAGCACTATGTTTAAGACAAGATTTTCTTAAGCTAAAGAATGAAATTAAAACTTATACCCCAAACTTCATTGCATTCCTTCATTTATTTTATTCTCTTATTTAATTCATACCCATTATATATTTCACACTTTTTCACACTTATTAATTTACCCCATAATAATACTCATCATTACTTTTGTCACATCTCTTCATCTTCATTACTTTATTATCATTAGACACACTTCACCTCCTAACCCCCTTCTTTATTGAATCATATATATAATTTATTTCTTCGTTTTTCTATATTACATTATTATGTTTTATCTTTCACAATTTTACTTATAACCTATCTCATTAAGTATCCATTTTTTATTTTAAATCATATTATCACTACTTATGTCCATCATTTATAACATGCCCATTTTTATTCATTATTCTTTACTCTATCATTATTTCTCGTATTTTTCTATTGAACCTCTACACACATACATTTATCCATTTCTCATATCCACACTCTTCAACTACAATTTTCTTTCCACCAATAAATTACATTGCCTTATTTTATCTCACACTAATTTACACATTACACTATTCACAAACTCGAACCCCTTTCTATATATGTATCTTATTACTCTTATCATATATAAATTACAAACTTTTCACTATACACTTCTCTTATATCCACACCTTCATCACCTTATTTACACTTTCAATCAAAGCATTAATTCATCAACACATTAAAATATATTCGTATCAATTTACTATCTCTTCTCACATCAAATCTACACCCTTTCCCTCAATTATATTTATATCTCCCTTTCAATTTATCAATTTCTATACACTCACTACTTTTCATACACACCCCTTTCTACCATTACTCCACCATCTTCATGCTTACCCCATCTGCGAACATTATTTCTCTTATTACTTCTCACAATACAATCCACACAATCATACTTACTTATTCACACTTATCCCTTCTCTTCTACTTCACCTTATATACATTTCACAATCTTTTTAATCATTCAATCAATTTAATTATATACATACAACCACTTCATATTATTAATTACTTATTCAATTATCATATACATCCTTTATATCATCAAGACATCAATTTTATTTTCTCTTTATTTAATTATTTGTATTTTCTCATCTATTCCATTTATTATATTATTTATTACTATTCTACATCATACCACTCTCATTATCCATTCTACAATCCCTCTTCCTAATTGTATTATTTACTTATTCTCTCCCTTTCAATTTTCTTTTACATTCTACCTCCTTAATTACTTTAATCTATCTCTATTCATATTCTCTCCCACTTCATTTATTTTCATCTCCTTTCACCCACTCCATTTATCTCATAATATATCTACACACTTACATTATTCAATTACCCTTTTTCCTCCATACTTCCCACAAAACGTATTTGTGAGATGAGGACCTTCTCCATCATTTCAAACATGAACAATATTCTTGTGGAGATTATTGATGATACTAAATGAATCAATCTGAAAAATAGGCTTACACAATACTAACATGCAGCATGTCGGCTTTCCCACTGACGGGTGAAAAATCCCCCAACTCCTCAACGTTTGCCAGCATTCTCTTTGCCCGTGCACAAATTGAAGCTTTGGACGAGGGGATGGACATCCATCAAGGCATAACGGAAAGGGAAATTTTTTTGTCAGGTGTGGTAGTTGCAAGTGCCCTGTAAGATGTGGCAGCATAGACAAGGACGCCAACTGTTTGACAGAATGCCTCAGGGAGAGAAGTCTCCTCGTGGAATGCAATGATTGCAGGAATTCACAAAATGAATTTCATGAAATGGTTTTAGAAATTGGTAGATGTAAAGTCGAATCCCACAACCTTTGGAAGTGTCTGCGCGGGAGCTTTAGAACAGGGTATGGACATCCTACGCAGGGGATATTGTAGCTGGGAATGTTCTGGTCGACATGGATGCAAAACGTGGTAGCATATACAATGCACATGAATTGTTTGACAGAATGTCTCTAAGAGATGTCATCTCGTGCAATGCAATGAATTGCAGTTTCTACACATGATGGATTTGCTGAAAAGGCCTCAGAAACTTTCAAGCAGATGGAATTGACAGACATAAAACCAAATCCCTTGACCCTTGCCAACGTCCTCATAGCCTGTGTGAAAATGGGAGCTTTGGAACAGGGCACAGACATCCATCAAAGCATAATGGAAGGAGGAATTTTGTCAAATGTTGTAGTTGTAAGTGCCCCGGTAGACATGTATGTAAAATGTAGAAGCACAGACAAGGCATGTGAATTGTTCAACCAAATGACTTAATGAAATGTGATCTCATGGAATGATAGCAGGATATGTTAAAAATGGGTTTGTTGAAAAGACTTTAGAAACTTCCAAGCATTAGTAATTTGCAGGTGTAATGACAAATTCTATAGCCTTTGCCAACGTCCTTCCTGCATGTGCCAAGATGTACACATTAGGAACAGGGTATGGATGTCTGCCAAAGCATAACGAAAAGGGTGATTATGTCGAAAAGGCTCTAAAAACTTCCAAGCAAATGAAATTGGCAGGTGTAAAGCCAAAAGCAAAACCTTTGCCAACGTCCCCCATGCCTGCACCAAAATGGGAGCTTTTGAATAGGGTATAGACATCCCGTTGTTGCGAGTGCAAGTGATCTGGTATACATGCATGTCAAGTGTGGAAACACAAGCAATGCACGTGAACTGTTTGACTGAATACCCAAAAGAGATGTCGATTCAGGGAATGCAAGGTTGCAGGTTCTTCACAAAAATGAATTTTGTCTAAAAGGATTTTGAAACTTTCGAGCAAAAGAAATCGGCAGAGGTAAAGTCAAATTCTACAACCTTTATAGCGTCTTCCCTGCCTGTTCTGGTTGTGGCTCTTGAATCTCAAGTTGTGTCAAGGAAAATCCTACATCAATCGTATTTTAATAGTCCACGAGCTACTCGTGATATTGTTATCACAAACATTATCGAATTGGTACTAGGATTTTATACCTTTATTAGAATTTTTCGTATTCCTTTTATCCATGATATAGTGAGATATATATAGTGGACAATTAAGCCATCAGTCTTGATCACTATACTCCTAAGATGAACATAACATGTCAATTTAAACGCACTGCCAAAGTCGAATTGCCAATACCAGTGACAATGACAGATGGCAGCTTCTAAACAGGGTATAGACAGGGGATCAATCGGCATCAAAGCCTTCACAAGACTCTGCGCATATTCTCTTCTAAATGATTTCAAATAAATAAAACTTACGTATAAACTTCCCTCTTGAATGTTTGAACAAATTTAAAACAAAACCTTATGCTCAATTCTCTCTTGAATAATTTCCTAAAACAGACCCTGTGCACAATTTTCTTTCTGAAATGATTTCAAATTTTAATTAATTTTCTAAAACAAAATCTCTCTTGAATGATTTCAAATTGTAATTATGAAACCAAAACAGAATAATAAAATTATTAACAACATTTCAAAAACAAAATTATGGGAAGGAGGAAGGCTCTTATAGATTGCTCCAGCCCTCTAGACCAAGGACTCTTCAAGTGTGTCTTCCCTTTCATAGCTCCATCCTATTTATAGAAAATTCAATCCTTGTCTAGAACCTCATTTTTTCAAGCACATGTTGGAAAATTAGAAGACTTTGGAGTCAAGTCTAACCACATGGTGGAAGGTTGAGTCATTGGGTCAAGTCTAACTAATAAATGCCTCTTTTCCAATTTTCCAATTTGTCATTATTTCTTTGTGGAAAAGAATTTCCCATGTGATTTTTGAGAAGTTGCCTTGGGAGATGTTTCTAGAAATGTACTTTCCCCCTATTTTTTTATTTTATTTATTTAAACTTCTTGCCACCTAAATAAAATTAAATTCTTGTGCATGGTGAGGAGGGAAAACTCATTTGATTTCAAATTAAACATTATATTTATTTTAAACATAGAGCTATTAGATCATGACAGAAACGCTCTAAGTTATTTATTCTACTATTTTTCAAGTGGCTTAGAGATGCTTATAGAAGAATTTTCAGTGAAGATGATGCTTCCAAGCTTCCATGTGGGGTAGATAATAGATACATGAATATTAAAAGGATTTTGTGAAATCTAGCAATCTTAAATTGAAACGGCAGCCAACCAATGAGCTAGCGATCACCATCCTAAACAAATTTCTCATTCATATATTAAGCCTGCATAAAGAAATTTTCTAAAATTGAATTCACAGATTAATTTTCTCTTACATGGAATTGGCAGTGTACCTTTGGATGTAAAAAATATTTAGGTTAGCTACCATATAAGCATTCTTTCCACATTGAAACTCATTTGTACTAAATTTATTTTTATTTTCTTCCCAGAAATTGAAGCATTTTGCTAAAAAAATGTAGAAACCTTAACTCAATGATAGAATTGACCACATACCTTTGGATGATATAAAAAGTGGTCCACTCTTAAAAACCTGCATTCAACAACCATAGTGCCCACATAACTCAGATTCAATAATCTGCTAAACCATTCCCATGTATTCAAGAAAAAAATCAAACATATGGCAAAAATCTATCTACCATGGACCTCAAATTGTTGCAAAAATATTTATCTAAAAATATATCCAACCATTTTCACCATTGATGATATCACTGACACATTGATCCAACCATCTTACATGATAACCCAATTTTAGTTGCTATATTACTTGACAAAAAACCACATCACTTCTTGTAGAATCAAACCATGCAGCACAGGAAAACAATTGCATACTTATAATTTACTTAGTTATAGGAAAAGGCTTTTCATTTTCAACACAACATATTAGCAAGATTTCCCAATACGGTTTGAATTTTCTTATATTTAACTTATACAAGCTCAATAGAGAAAAAATGTATTTTATCTTATGAAAGCTATTCCTCTCCGCAACCTAATAGTCACAAAAGAATTGTAACATACTATAGTTTCATCAAATTAGTAGCAGTACCTCGTCTTGCAGTGCAGGCATTCTGTTAAAAAAGATAGCATCTAAATTTCTATTCATATATGTAAAAAACTCTGAATGCAGTGGCATTCTACTTCAAGCCTGGACATACATATTCACACTGCTGACGATTATTTGCACCTTATGTTAGTAACTACTTATAATGCATACATTTGTTAGAAGATGTCGGAGCATCATTGGCCAAAGTCAATAGAATCTTGATACTTTGTAAGAAACAAAAAGCTCATACAGAAAAAAAAGCAATAAACATTATCAACTCATCCTGATGAATTCTTAACCTGAAATGTGGATTTCTCTCTCATACATTACAGGCTAGGAGAGCTTGATGTAGCTATAGATGTGAAAAATATTCAGTTTATAATGTAGAAAACAACATACGCTCATAACTTATCTACAATAGTCTACATGCAAAATAGCAGTCAACAAGACGTTTTGCCAAGAGAAAGAAATGTTGTGCCAGCAAATATCACCTTAAAGATGGAATAAAAACAAAGGAAATTCTAAGACGAAAATGTGTCTGTCACAACCAATAAGCTCAGATTAATTTTTTTTAAAAGGCTCGTAATTTGATCAATCAAATCATTATGCAAGTAGGGCAACATCATCAAAATGCCCATATAGTCCAAATTCAACAAATTTTACAAACAAACAAAGCCATCAACATATAGTCTAAAATTCAATAATCTAACCAAATTACTAACTGATAAATTAGTAGGTTTTAGTATCCATAAGTTACATAATAAACACAGTAAATTAATAAACTATAAAATCAAACAAAAAAATTAAAAGATCTTTGAAAATGTGTCTAAATTCATTAATTTAACTAGATCATCAATTGATAAAATACTATGTTTCAACATCTCCAAATTCGCACAGCATAGAGTAAAAAATAGTTTAAAAAATCAAACCAAGACATTTAAGAGCTATCTAACACTCTATCTATTTTCAACCAAATCACAAATTGATAAACTACTACATTTCAGCATCCCCAAATTCGCAATGCATAAACTAAATAAATAAATAATCAAACAAAAAAAATTAAGAGCTCTCTGGAATCCCATCTAAATTCACTAATTTAATTAAATAGACCATTGATATTTTACTATGTTACAGTGCCCTCATTCTCACAATGTCTGCATGTCAAGACCCGCTTCTAACCCTCGAACATATTTTGAGTTCTGAGGTTGATTTAAATACTATGCATAACTACTTATTTTTTTACCTTAAATGTCTAATTGTATGTATTTTATTCAAATCTTACTAACACACATAAAAGCTATTAAAATTAAATAATATATATATATATATAGTTTCATTAAAAAAAACAAAATAATAAAACTAGTAATGATAATAAATAAATGAATTTTCTTCCAATTTAACATTCTAAATAAATAAATAGTCATAAAAGGGACACTTCTAGAAAAAGAAATAAAAGAGGTTCAAACTTTCCATTTTCCAAGTCAATAACATTTATTGATAATTGGAGGCTTCCAAATGAATTTATGACAAATGGGAAATTTGAAAGAAAATATTTAAAGTTAAATGAGTCATTTTCCACAAAAATTTATGGCCATCTAGAAAATGGAAAAGAAGAATTTATTGAGGAGACTTGACTTGAAGACTTGAAATTTCCTCCATAAGGGCTGATTTTTTTTATAAATAGCATCGATGAAGGATAGACACTTAGCTTTTGGTTGGATTGCTGGAGCATTCTGTAAGAGCAACCCTTCCATCAATTTTGTCTCGTCTTTTTGAAATCTTATTAATAGTACATTTTGAATTCATGAGTTTTATTCCTAATTTTTTTTAGTTTTGGGTTCCTTTTGATGAAATGTCCTAAAATAATTAATAAATGGTTTGATATGCTGTTTGCATTATTAACTAGCCTAGATTTATGTTAAAGAGAGAATTTATGCATAAGTTTTTGTGAGTAAAATTAATTACAATTTGTAATTATTCAAGAAAGAATTATGCATAAAGTTTAATTACAATTTGAAATCATTCAAGAGAGGGATTGTGCGTAAATTCTTCTTTGTTGAATTTCATACTTAAGAATTGTGAAGGCTTTGGTGAAAATCCATACCCTGTCCATATCCTGTTTCAAAGCCCTATGCAGGCACAGGCAGGGGATGACACCATCAAAGGTTGTGGAATTTTACTTTACATCTGCCAATTGCATTTGCTTGAAAGTTTCTTCATCAAAACCATTTTGTGCATATCCTACAATCATTGAGTCTGGCCTATCCTTCTGCATTTGGCATATATGTCTACCGGAGCTGTTCCAACTTTTATATCTGACAAAATCCCCTGCCCTACATCAAAGCTCCCATTTTGGCACAGGCAGGGAGGACGTTGGCAAAGGTATGGTTTTACGCCTGCCAGTTTCATTTGCTCAGAAGTTTTTAGAGCCTTTTCAACAAAATCACCCCTTCTGTTATGCTTTGACAGACGTCCATACCATATTCCTAATGTGTCCATCTTGGCACAGGCAAGAAGGACATTGGCAAAAGCTATAGAATTTGTCTTTACACCTGCAAACTGTTGATGCTTGAAGGTTTCTAACTCCGTTTAAACAAATCCATTTTGTGCAATCAACCATCGCATTCCATGAGGCGACATTTCTTTGAAGGATTTTGTCAAACAATTAGCGTTCCTTGTCTATGCTTCCACATTTTTGCACGTTGTCATTCTTTGATAGAAATCCATACCTTGTTGTTAAGCGTCCATCTTGGCACAGGTAGGAAGGACATTGGCAAAGGTTTAAGAATTTGTCTTTACGTCTGCCAATTTCATTTGCTTAAAAGTTTCTAAAGCCTTTTCAACAAATCCATTTTGTGCAGATACTGCAATAATTGCATTCCATGAGGCGACATTTCTTTGAGGGATTTTGTCAAACAGATGACGTGCCTTGTCTATGTTTTCGCATTTTGCATATATGTCTACCAGAGTATTTCCAACTATAATATCTGACACAAATTTGCCTTACATTATGCTTTGGTGGATGTCCATACCCTGTTCCTAAGCGCCCATTTTGGCATACATAGGGAAGATGCTGGCAAAGGTTCTGGAAATTTGGCTTTACGACTGCCAATTTCATTTGCTTGAAAGTTTCTAAAGCCTTTTTAATAAATTCATTTTGTGTAAAACCTGCAATTTTGCTTTCCATGAGTCGAAGCCTCTTTGAGGCATTCTGTCAAACAGTTCATGGTTCCATGTTCTATATGGCTATCTACCAGAGCATTTCCAACTATAACAGCTGATAAATTAAATATTCAGTAATTCTCTTATGCACATGTTAGCCTCTATAGTGTAATTGCCTTAACATTTTGGGACTACTAAGAAAGAAGGAAAATAGATCACCTTACTTGACACACAAGTCTTGGGACGGTTAGATAAATAGATGCCATTACTTATCAAAATACAAAATTGTAGTCAAAGTATATATAGATGTAATTAATTATGTAATATTGAAAAAACATTAAGCCTTAATATTTATAAACTTGTATATTTCTATCCCCATATTTCTTGAACAAATAAATATATATTTGATATATTATTTATGATTGATTTAAATCGTGATAGTATAAGAGATGTATAGGGTGAGGAAATTGATTTATGAATGTATGCAAAATATTGTATGGTTGAATCTTTTATCTACTCTATAAATAGAAGAATCCTAAAGAATAGATAAATCTTATTATGAGGATGTAGAAGTATAAGTATTTGATTTGAAATGCCTTGGTTAATAACATCCTTTTCACAGTATAAGATTATATAGATAATACCTTATTCATGATTCAATTTTTTATGGAATTAGCAATCTTATTAAGTTCATGTGTAATTGTTCGTGGAATGATATATTGCTTCATGAGGTTTATTTGGAACTTAGAAGATAAATAAGCAATCTTGCATAATTGTATAGTTACCTTGTGAGTCATGAATTCATATTTAATAATATTATTTCTAGAATCAATATTCGCGTGTACATATCAAAAATAATTATTGAATTAGATATTGAAATTTGATTAAGTAATAACTTCAATATTTTGGCAACTGAACATCATATTCTTATATTTGAACCTTTCATTAAGTTCTTGATACAATTGTTACATGGATGAATTTTGTCACTGATCCTTCTTTAAACTAAGATATTTCCTTGGAATCATGTGAACCATGTTGATATTAATCAAACTAGATACTCAATGATCCCATACACAAACTCACTTGTCTAGTAATAATATAAAATTATAGACAACTTTTTAAATACGACTATCCATGAATTTGAAAATTAACTCTTTGAACCATATGTGGACACAAGTGAAATACAGGCTTATTTAAACAAATGTTGATCTTTATGAATGAGTATCTAAGTTATTAAGTGTCACAATGAGAAATGTTTGGAAATTGAATACAATTAAAAACATCATCTTAAACTAATACTTAAGTCTCCTTAGATAAGAGTACATTAAAACAACTTAAAACAACATTGAATTTTACTAGGGAAAGTGAATAATAAATGGAGTATATGAACTACCATGTTCCTTGAGCATGAAGTTGCAAAGACAAAGGTATATTTAGATAGATGAATTTCATAATAATATAAATTATGAGTGTAATCAAAAGTTTATGAATTTTTTGTTAATTGGAAGGTTATAAAACCTTAGGGCAACTATTTACCAGTTTTAGGTAACAAGAATCATTGTTTATCTTTGATCAAGTTATATTCACAAGTTTATTAACAATGGAAATTATTTAATTTTAATAAAGTATAAATCTATTTAGGGAGTTTTAAGTAAACCTCTTGTTGAGATATCTACCCTTATTTTACAACACTAATTAAGTCCTTATTGGTTTCGATTTAAAAGTAAGTTTGTAATGATCATATAAGAACTTGTTTCAATTCTTCACTCTTGGGATAAAGTCTATTGATGTATGACAAAATAAGTTATCAAGATTTCCTTGTTTTTCCAAAATTGAATCTTTTACTGATAGAATATCTTTTCTAGTTATGTTACGAATGGATTAAATTGATTAAGTATCTTCTCTAAGCAAATGATCAAGCATTTTTACTATACCTTATTTCATTATGTCTTAGAGAAGTATCTTTCCTTTGGCAATTTCTTAATTAGTTATTATGCAAGTTTTTCTTTTCTAATAGATAGGTAAACCCTTGTAAACAAATGTCCAAACACAAAATAAATCGTAGTGTTTAGTTTTTATGGTACCTCTATGTCATGTTTACAGATAATGTCATCACGTTGAACCAAGTACCTCTCTCTTAACATAACTGCAACAACGACGTCTGGGCATCGTCCCTCTAAATTGTCGGGGAGTAATAAGGGACATGTCGAAGTTAAATCCACAGGAAGGGAAAATCTCCTCGGATAACTCATTAAGAAGATTAACTAAAAAGAAATGATGAGTCTATTGAAATAGTTGTATAGTGATTACCATGCGGATTTCTAAGTATCGAGGGAAAAATGCTCATTTAGAAAACTTTTCAAACTATCAACAGAAAACAGGACTTGTCGACAACACAAGTCTAAAAATTGTCAGATAAGGCAACCTGCTCAAATGAGAAACCCTATCTGCCAATCAGAAAGCACTAGGGAATCAGGAATAGACTTAGTCATGAAATTACCTAATTTGGCTTGAGGAAGGAAACTAGATTTCATGAGCAGACACCTGATAGGGATTCCTCCACACTAGGACTAACTGACAAACACCCCTTTAGGTGTTTGTGGTAGTGGACTAATTTTTCACGTCCCTATTTCACTGAGTGGGTGGTAGCGAAGGAAGAACTGTCTGGGGTAGGGCATAACCCTATAAAGGGTTGGATACCCACTTATAGTTGCATCAAACATAGTGCAAAACACAACTACATATTCGCATTCCCCGTGTCCGTCACATTCGAAGGAGGGGGGCCTTGATCCCATGGATATAGGGTATGTAAGCAGTCTGGACAGTGAAGGATGCCCCTAGTACTCAGGTCCCCCAGATTATAGGGTGTTCTTTTATAGTTTCTATGTAGTGATTTTTGAGTCATGTTAACATGAGATTGTCTAGTTAGTTTTGTGCAAATGATAAGGATACAAGTCACTGGAGAGAAAACAAGTTGTTAGAAGTGAATGCAGGATGTAAGGAAGAACTTAAGGTATGTGCGATTCATTGTTCTTATAAGATATCTTGCGTAATGTACCTTCTCTTGTAATGTACTCTCTCTTCACTTGATTTAAAATTGGTGATTTTTCAGGACTTGATAATTTTAGAAAACTAAACTCAAGTTCGTCTCATCTCTATAACATGTATTAAGCACTTCTTAGAATTAATAGAAAAATTTCACATTTCCTGCATTTGTTAGATCAAAATTTTTATTTCCTCGATATTTTTGACTTCAGAGTTAGTATTATTTAGTTAAGGATGAGTCAGGTGCTTACACTACACAAATAAAAATAGAAATAAAAATTATAATACAAGAAAATTTAAGAACTCTCTGAAACCCTACCTAAATGAATTAATTTAACAAAATCACCAATTGTTAAATTTGTGCACTTCAGCATCCTTGATTTGTAATACATACAGTAAAAAACCAAATAAAAAATAAAAGAAATAAAAAGAAAAAACTCTCTAAAACCCCATCTAAATTAACTAATATATCCAAATCGCCAATTGATAAACTACTACATTTCAGCGTCCCTAAATTCACAATGCATGCCATCCCTAAATTAACAATGCATGCAGTACATAAATAAATAAATAATCAAACAAACAAAAAACTTTTGAGCACTCTAAAATGCCATCTAACTTCACTAATTTAGACAATCATCAATTAATATACTGCTACATTTTCAATGCCCTAGAATTCGCATTGCATATAGTAAAATAAATAAATAAACAAAGATACCCATCTAAACTCACTAATTTAACCAAATTGCCAATTGATAAATTACTGCATCCCAGCATCCCAGATTTGCAATGCATACAACAAAATAACTAAATAAAAAATAAAAATTAAGAGCTCTCTGAAACCCAGCCAAAATTATTAATTCAACCAAATAGCCAATTGATAAACTATGACACAACTATATCAAAGAACATTATAGAGCCATGAAATACTTCCAATAGCAACAAAACATTACCAATTGATGAAATAATTTTATACTGAGACATTTTGCACTTATTTATATCTAATTTTCATTTTTATTTAATAGATTGAAGTGCAGTTGGCATGCATGTGTGCAGAGAAAAGATTAGTTCCATTCTTAATCATGGCTAGTAGAGAAGTTGACATTAATGAATTATGGTGTGAAGTCTTTAACTCAACAATAGAGACTAACCCATAAAAGCACTCAAAGATAGGGAAAAGTAGACATTAACCCATAAAATTCAGAGATGTAAAAAACTATAAAACGACACTATAAAAGATATAGGAACTTATAAACACCTCGTTTTTCACTTCCAATACGATAGACATAAACGCTCTCAATAGACAGATTTCACCTTCATCAAACAATCTGAGCAAATGAATAAACAATGCAAAAATGACAGTGTAAAAGATATAGGAACTTACAAACACCTCATTTTTCACTTCTAATATGATAGATATAAACCCTCTCAACAGACACGGATTTCACCCTCATCAAGCAATCTGAGCAAATGAATAAACAACGCAAACATGACAGTGTAAAAGATATAGAAACTTACAAACGCCTCCTTTTTCGCTTCCAATACGATAGATACAAACCCTCTCAACAGACATAGATTTCACCCTCATCAAACAATCTGAGCAAATGAATAAACAACACAAATAATCCTTTGCTTGACAGACCTAAAACTTCACACCATAAGCCATTAATGATGTCTGCACTTCAGTCTACTCACAATAAATGAAATAAATGCAAAATATCCTCGTTAAAACGCCACGCGTTGACATAAACATTGGGTGCGAACACAACTATATCAAAGAACATTACAAAGTCATGAAATATTTCCAATAGTAACAAAACATTAGTATACAAATTGATTAATAAAAAAAATAATCAATTCAAAAAATACAAAACTAACAGCCAATGAAAAAATTGCAAAAAAAAACTCTAAATTCCATATTAATAAAATAATCTCACAAACTATCGCATAAACATTTGTGGCACGATTTTTGACGAATGTATTAATAGGCATGAGAAAACATTATTCTCCCGCCTTATAAGACAGGGACTAATAAACACATCAATAATAATATAGACAATAATTTATCAAAAATAAAAACAGAAGATATAAACACATTATTACAACTTCATATATTAATTAATTCAAGCACATACACATCAACAAATTATCAAATGCCCATATGGCTTTGAACACACAAATTAAGGAAAAGAAAACTATGATAGTTTTTATAGACAAAGCTTGCTAATAAGCATGATCCTGCCATATGAAATCTCACATAGGCAATGAGTTCAAGGCTGTTGTTTATACACTTAACATAAAAAGCTAAAAAATAGTTAGCAATTTATTACCATCACTAGGTAAGACTAAAGTGGAGCTAGAACTGCATCCAGAATAGATTCCTTAATGCTGCAGTCTAAGCAAGGGTGTCTAATGAAGGCCCGTTTAGAAAATCATATGCCATGCAAAAATTGGAGAGATTGTTATGGGAGAATACCAGAGAGATTGTTACGGGAGAAATCCAAATATTCTAAACTTAGCAAGCTTTCAATTCCTTTAGGGATACTTCCAACCAGATGCTTTCTAGAGATGTTGAGATAATGAGACTATGCAACTTGGTGATCTCTGAAGGAATTGCTCCTAAAAATCTATTTCTGCTGAAATCCATATGTGCCAACTGTTTCAAATGGCCAATCTGGTGAGGAATCCTCGCACTCAGATAGTTACCCTGAAGGTCAATGAAATGCAATTTGGGAAGGTTTAATAAGTCTTTAGGAATCCTGCCACTCAGATAGTCACCCTGAAGTTCAATGATCTCCAATTTGGGAAGATTTAGTAAGTCTTTAGGAATCCTTCCACTCAGATAGTTATCCTGAAGTTCAATGATCTCCAATTTGGGAAGGTTTAGTAAGCCTTTAGGAATGGACTCGTTGAGGTAATTCTGAATTTCTGACCCATACATACTCTAATAAGAAACTTGTAGCTACCCAGCGCCCCAGGAATGGAGCCAAAGAAGAAGTTATCCTCCAGTATCAGTGTCTGCAACCTCCCACTAACACAGAGATCTAGAGGAATGAAACTAGTAAGATTGTTAAAACCAAGATCCATAAGCAACAACTTATTCCTTTCGAGATGCTGCGGAATCCCACCTATGAAGTTATTCTCCCATAGCTACAAAACTTCGAGGTTGGGAAAGTCCCCTATAAAGGAAGGAATTCCACCATGAAGCTTGTTCACGAAGAGTTTCAGCAGGGTCATCTCCTTAAGCTTTGAGAACTCTTATGGGATTTCTTCTGTCAAATCGTTGTTTGAAAGATCCATGGATTTCAGGCTCATGAGGTTCCCCACCTCTGGAGGAATAGGCCCAGATAACCTGTTCACTTGCAGGAACAATGTATTGAGATGCTTTAGATTCCCAAGATCGGGGGGAATGGGACCAGACAACCCACAATCTACCATATCCAAACGAAGAAGGTTACTTAACTTTCCCATCTCGGGAGGGATTCCGCCATCATAGACATTGTAGTAGCCTATGTATACAGCTCATGAAGCTTACTGAGATTTCCAAGTTCTGCAGGTATTTTCCCTTGGAGCTCATTTCCTTCTACTGCAAGGTACTCCAGGTGTTCCCACTTACCATACTCGCTCGAGGTATACTTCCAGAGAAATAATTCCCTCCCAGGTGGAGATGTCTCAGATTAGGAATCTGGCATACCTCCAAAGGCAATGGCCCTATGAAGTTGTTGTAAATGTCCAAAATCTCCAAGTTCTTCAATCTGGAGAAATTGGAAAGAAAATTCCCAACAAAGATATTGTTGGAGATGTTGAAGGATTTTAGACCTACAGCATTGATGATCTCTGAAGGGAATGGGCTGTGAAGTTATTGACTGCAACGGTGAAATTGATGAGGCTATGGAAATAACCTATTTGGGGCGTAATTCGGCCAGAAAGATTCATGTTTGAGATATCCAGGCTTATATGATCAAAAGGATCACATTGAACCCTAGCCTAGGAACAGTGATAGCGAGAATTTGCTTCTATCCAACCATCCTGAAATCCATCTGGATCAACAATGGCAGATTTCAAGGATAGAAGCAGCTTGGCATTGGATGAATGAGAAGACTCAGATGAATCCACATGAAAAAGAAAAACCAGGAAAAATGCACAAAGACCCACTTTCATATTTGAATCCGAAAGGTTCCTAAACACACAAGACTCTAAAACCCTTGTGATTCACTATCTAAAAACTCAAAACACAACACAAGCGCAGAATACTTGTTTATGCTAAATCAAGACTTGAGACTTGGGGCTTCTTGTCTATGGCTTGTGTAAAATATACTTAAATAGCTTGTTCAACAACATGAACTTCTTGAGAATGCTATTCATAATGCAATTAAAAACTAAAAAGGAGGCAGTTAGTCTTGATAAAGGAAAGAAAGTGGAAGGAGGGTGTGAGATTCTTGCGCGTCTATTACACTACGAGACATGGAAAATTTAGTGAATGGCGATGTAAGAGGAAAGAGGCATTGAGTGGCAAATGGGGTCACTGCTAATAATGGTTCCCATCATTATTTTGGGAAGAGGGAAGTCATGGGATCAACTCCGTTGGGGCATTGCAACTCATGTTTGAAATTGGCAAATGGGGTCGGGTCGTTCAAAGAAATTATTTTTGAACTCTTCTCTACAAGGAAATATTCATGTCACCTTTAACTAATTTATGTTTTTTCCTAGATATATTTTGACTGATTGTTTTTAGTATAATGGTTAAGTGTGTATAATGTATTTTTATATGAAAGTTGATGACTTGAGTTATGACTCAACCAAACTCCACACATTTGATAGATGTGGAGTTAATCTTCAAATTCCTCATTTCTTATCTTAGGTCAAACTTGTAAGTGTAGTTAGGTGTAGTTTTGACCCCCAAAATCTCAAAATCAAATTTAAATATGGGCTCAATCGGACCACTTCCAACTTGTTACCATCAACTAAAGCACAAGATATAATCAAATTTGCACACTAGGATATTATATAAAAGGACAAACCCTAGTTCATTTTAAACATCCATCCATCACATCACATATCATATCATCTGAGCACTCAAGCATTTGAGAGCATTGCATCAACATATGAGATCACAAGGACATCATAGGCATATGTATTTCTACTTGGTGTGTCTTCTAAATTGTTCAACATCGTTAAATCAACCCAAGGTTTTGAATAAGACAAGATGAAGGGAGCAAGTCACCTTTCACACATAGCATAACAAACTATAACGATGTCTCTAGACACCACTAACTTTAGACAACAAAGATGGATAGATTCCTAAAGATCAAAAGTGTAGAGATCAAGGCTGCAACAAAAGGTCAAAACCACAAATCAAGGGTTGAAACCATAGGGTTGAAGATCATATCCACATGTGTGGGATTGAATATGGATAGAGCACATGTAATTTATTAATTTATTAGAGCATTGATAGCCATATATACATTAACCCAACCAAGCATTGCTTGGTGCCATGCCATTTGCATGGATAAGGAAACAATGGAGCCACACTAAACATCTAATTTGTTTAGTTTGTAGGATTTTTTTTTTTATTAACATCACTATAATAAGATTATATCATTTAAATATTTGTTAATAAAAATATATTAAATAATAGTGTTTGTGCAATTTCATGTTCATGGGATAAGAGGTAATTTAAAGGGTGTGAATGAACACTTTCCTTAAATATCATTCACTTCAATAGTCAAACAATCAATAGCAATTTTACACCTCACTCACAACAAAAAGTAGTAAATATTTGTCCTATTTTCATTGGCCAAAATTGACCTTTGACTGTTGAAGTAGATGATATTTAAGAATAGCTATAAATGAAGGAGGGAGAAAGAAGTTTAGATGAACGAAATGAGAATTTATAGATTCCCTCTAAAGAAGGATTAACAAAATAGAATTTTGATGAAGCATGGAGAAGTAATCTAAAATTCATTAGAGAAGGTTTTGTCATCAGAAACTCAAAAGATAGCTTTATTTATGGAGTCTTATTATTCTTTGAGTATAAATCTAAAAATGAAGGGTAATAGTATGCTCTACTTGTAGGCATGGTGGTTGGCATCTCCCAAAACATTAAAAAGATTCTTTAAAAATGACTAATGCTGTAAATTGTTGGAGAATCAACATCAGATAACAAATAATAAGAATGCAAAAATAAATAATCACACAGATGAAGGAAAGATACAAGTTTTTAACGTGGTTCACCTTATAGGCTAAATCCACAAAGAAGCAAGGGAATATCTTTATTAGTCTCTTCTTTTACAGTCATACATTATGCTACAACTAATTCCATCTTTAGCAGAAGTATTTTATGAATTACATAGTTTGAATGAAGTCACCAAAAGAGGGTATGTCAAAAGACAAGAAGAGGACTCCAACGAGAGAGAACGATCAAAGGAAATAAAGAGACAAAGTGTGTCCTTTGGGCTTCATATACCCAACGATCTCCCACTTGAAGTCCAACAACTATTGCAACATATTAGACATTCCCCTACTTCGATCTTATTGTCACATCTTGACAATGTCAAGAGAAGCTCTACAAAACTTGAACTTCTCCCTTGGTACTACCTTTGTCAACGCATCAGCCGAATTCACTTTCATATCAATTTTCTTCACCTGCAACTTACCTTCTTCAGGTACATGTTGAATAAAATGATATCGTAGTTCTATATGCTTGGTTCTATTATGAAAAGTAGAGTTCTTTGCCAAGTGAATAGTGTTGTTGCTATCACAAAACAAAGTGAAAATAGATTGCTTACACTGCAATTCTGCCAATAACTATTGTAACCATATCATCTCCTTTGCTCCTTTGGTGAGAGAAATATATTTAGCCTCAGTAGAAGAGAGTTCAACCACCTGTTGCAACTGTGAAACCCAACTGATTGCAGTCCTGACAAATGTAAACACATAACTTGTTGTAGACCTTCGTTTCTCCAAGTCTCTGGCCATATCGGAGTCAACATAACCTCACAACTAAGTATCATGTCCCCCAAAACACAAAACATGATCTGAAGTATATTTCAGGTACTGTAATATCCATTGTACTACCTGCCAATGAGGTTTACCTGGATTGCTCATAAATCTGCTCACAACTCCCACTACATTGGCAATATCTGGATGAGTACAAACCATGGCATACATGAGACTCCCAAATGTTGATGAATAAGGAACACCCTTCATGTGTTCTTGATCCTCTTGAGTTTTTAGACACATTGCTGATGATAAACGAAAGTGATAAGCTAATGGAGTATTGACAGGCTTGGCAGTCTTCATGTTGAACATGTCCAAGATTTTGGCAATATACTTCTCTTGAGACAATTTGATTTCTCTCTTCTATCTATCCCTTATTATAGTCATGCCAAGAATCCTCTTTGCTGCCCCTAAATCTTTCATTACAAATCGTTGGGCCAAATGTTAATTCAATTCACAAATAACTCTCATGCTATTGCCGGTTACCAACATTTCATCAACATAAAACATAAGTATAACAAACTCACCATTAGAAAGCTTCTTGTAATAAACACATGGGTCAGATTTGCAATGAGTAAAGTGATGCTTAGCCATGAAGCTATCAAATTTAAGGTACCACTACCTCAGGGCTTGCTTGAGTCCATACAAGCTTCATTTCAATCTGTAATATAAATGCTCATGACCCTATTTAGAGAAACCGTCAAGCTACTCCATATACAACTCTTCTTCAATATCTTCATGAAGAAATGTGGTTTTGACATCAAGTTGTTTAAGCTCAAGATCCCATACAGCTGCCATACCCAAGATTGCTCGAATGCTGGTCATCTTTAGAACTGGTGAGAAAATCTCATTAAAATCAATCCCCTTTTTCTTATCAAAACCTTTCACTACCAATATGGCCCTATAGCATTTATTGCATCCATCTTCTTCTTTCAATCTATACACCCATTTATTCTTTAATGGTTTTCGATTTGGTGGGAAGGTCACCAAATCCCAAGTGTCATTTTCCATCAAGGAGTCCATTTCATCTTGCATTGCCTCCATCCATTTGACACGATTTGAGTCTTTGCAAGCATCCCTATAATTTGTTGGTTCTGCTTGATCAGAAAGCAATAATTCTAGCTCTGCTTGGCCAGTTAGAGATAATTCATAATCTACAAATTTTACCAGAAGCATTTTCTTCCGAGTAGACCTCCTCAAATGAGGTGCTTTCTCCGTCAAAGTACCATGTTCAGATAGAGTGCTTTGTTGAGGCAAACTGTCCTATTCCTCATTTCCTTGTGCCAAACTTGGCACACTCTTATTATCCAATGTTGGCTCTGGTAGCATAGGAGTTTCAACCTGCTGTGATGAAATTTTCATAGATATAGGCTGCGTGTAAGTAGTGATTGGCTATGAGAAATCTTTCAATTGTTATGAAATAGTTTCCTCTGGTAACACCAGTGAAACTAATGCAGTTGACCCCTTTGTTGAAACCACTGGAGTTGGCTGCGAAGTATATGCAAAAGGCAATGATGAAGATTGCAAATGTTGTGAGGGATTTAGAGGCAGCGTGGCATTACCAATAGGTAATGAAAGAGATTGGGTAGGCTGTGTTGAGTGTATTAGAGGTTGGGTATTAATGTTAGAATACACCATAGGCTACGTAACATATGGCAAAGGCAACGTGGGATATGTGTGATGATTTAGAAACTGTGATTTTGGAGTCTCCAAAGGCTGCATAGAAAAAGAGAATTGACAAGAGTGTGGTGAAACTTGTGATTGTTGCAGTGCCTTTTTAAAAGGCTATCCAAGACCTTCAATAGACTACATGACATTTGGAGATACTCCCTGTGTTGCTTTCATATTAGTACCATTTTCAAACATATCAACATGTACATATTTATTTGATGATGACCCCTATTTTGCAGAGCAGGGAATACTTTCTCATTAAACACAACATCCCTACTGCAAACAAGTTGCTTGGCAACTAGATCCCACAAACAAAAACCATATTGTTCTTCACCATTGCCAACAAATATGCATCACCTTGACTTACAATCCAACTTCGTTCACTTTTCCTTGGGGACATGAGCGAATGCTTCACAACCAAAAAATTGTAGATGAGAATAAGAAATTCATTTGCCCAACCATTTCTCTTCGGGAATATCAAAATCCAATCTAGATGAGGGGCTTCTATTAATTAAATAAACTATTGTATTAACCACCTCTACCCAAAATTCCTTTCTTAGGCATGCATTATAGAGCATACATTGAGCATTATAGAAATCTTTCAATCACTATGAAATAGTTTCCTCTGGAATTGTTAGTGAAACCAATGGATTTGACCCCTTTGTTGAAACCACTAGAGTTGGCTGCGAAGTATATTGTAAAGGCAGTGATGAAGATTGCAAATGTTGTGAGGGATTTAGGGGCAGCGTGGCGTTACTAATAGGTAGTGAAAGAGATTGTGTAGGCTGTGTTGAGTGTATTAGAGGCTACGTATTAATGTTAGAATACACCATAGGCTGTGTAACATATGGAAAAGGCAATGTGGGATATGTGTGGTGATTTAGAAACTGTGATTTTGGAGTCTCCAAAGGCTGTATAGAAAAAGAGAATTCACAAGAGTGTGGTGAAACTTGTGATTGCTACAGTGCCTTTTTAAAAGGCTATCCAATACCTTCAGTAGACTGCATAACATTTGGAGATACTCCCTGTGTTGCTTTGATATTAGTACCATTTTCAAACATATCAACATGTACATATTTATTTCATGATGACCCCTATTTTTGCAGAGCAGAGAATACTTTCTCATTAAACACAACATCCCTACTGTGAACAAGTTGCTTGGCAACTAGATCCCACAAACGAAAACCATATTATTCTTCACCATAGCCAACAAATATGCATCTCCTTGACTTAGAATCCAACTTCATTCACTTTTCCTTGGGGACATGAGAAAATGCTTCACAACCAAAAACTCATAGATGAGAATAAGAAATTCATTTGCCCAACCATTTCTCTTTTGGAATATCAAAATCTAATCTAGATGAGGAGCTTCTATTAATTAAATAAACTGTTGTATTAACAACCTCTGCCCAAAATTCCTTGCTTAGGCCTGCATTATAGAGCATATATTGATCCGTCTCTAAAAGAGTTATATTCATCCTCTTGGTTGTACCGCTTTCTTGAGGAGTGTAAGAAACTATTTTGATTCGTCTAATGCCATTATCTACACAAAATCTACCAAATTCCAAGGAAAAAAACTCTCCCCCAGTATTGGTTTGTAAACATCTGATTTTATTCCTAGTTTGATTCTTGACCAAGGCTTTGAAAATTTTGAATTTAGTAAAAACATCTGATTTTCTATTCATCGTATAGACCCACCCTTTACGAGTACAATCATCAATAAAAGAGAAAAAATAATTATCTTGTCCAAAAGAGGTTACCTCCATAGGTCCAAACACATCCAAGTGCACAAGCTCCAAAGGTGTTGATTTCATTGTCATGACTGGTTGTCAAGAAGTTGGTTCAACTTTGTTTTCCATAGAGGCAGTGCCCACACATTTACAAGTCAACAAACTTCAAACCAGGATGTTGATCCCTCCTTAACATAACTTCAAGTCATCTTTTTCTCATGTGTCCAAGCCTTTTATGCCAAAGCTCCAAATTGTTGTCCACAACCGCCATTGCAGCTCCCACTTCAGCCTTATTCCCTAACACATATAGACTACCTAATTTGTTTCCTTTTGCAATCACCAAGGCTCCCTTGGTTACCTTCCAAGAATCTAAGGAGAAATTGATGTTACACCCTTGAGCATAAAGCTAGCCTACAGATATCAAATTTCTTTTCCTCTTGGGAACATGTCTTACATCCCTCAAAATCCATTCATTTCCATTTTTTAGTTGCAACATCACATCACCTTTGCCTATTATTTCACATGCTTTGTTATCACTAAGAAAAACTCTTCCAAACTGACCTTGATAGTTTGTGAAAACCTTGGGCGGCAAGGAGTAGCATAGAAAGAGGCACCGGAATCCAACACCCATGAATCCATAGTAGTGCCACTTGTTGATAAAACTAGAACATCTGCATCTTTGTCATATACACTTTTTCAGGGATTTTTTCTGTAGACACAGAGTAGGAGAAGAAGAGAGGGATTTTTTCTTACCAGAGTCTTCCAAACCCGGTCCACTGGCTAAACTCACCCTTTCTTTCGAAAAGGCCAGGGGGGTTTCCACCAAACCACAAGAGTCCCCAAAACCAGCATTGGGGGAGGAGCAACTAAATCCATCACCAACCAGGAAGCCACCATAGGAACTAGGACTGAGGTAGTGACAGGCAAAGACTTAGAATTATGATCAACTAAAGGAGAAGCTTCAACATGCATGTTAGAAGAAATCCCCTCCTCATGGACTAATTCATCCAAAGCCTCAAACTTGTTAAAAGTCTCCTCCTCTTGATGATCCCGAAGAGTCCTCTTCTGACCCTGATTCTTGTTTTGTGCATTAACTGGCACAAAGCCATCTTTATCCAGTACCACCCCTTGCATGGGTGCTTTACCCTTTTCTGCCCTTGGATTAGATGGAGCCTTTGCATTATCTAAACCACCAGCACCCGAGGCACGAGGGCACTTCCTTTGAAGATGGCCATACTCTTGGCACAGCCGCCACCTGAAAGGTAAAGTCTCATAGTCTAATTGTTGAGTCTAGGAGCTAGACCCAACAGTCAGATCAATAGAATCTGGCAGAGGCTAGCTTAGATCAATCTCCACACAGACCTGGACATAGGAAAAAATTTGCTTCTCCAGAGTTTATTGAGATGAGCTAATAGGCTTCCCCAACAGCAACGCAATTGATTGTAGAATATCCTGTCTCATTCCAATGACAACCGAGGAAAATAAACCCACACTGGCACCTTCGAGGGCAGTTCCTCCACCGAGTTAAAGTTTGCATGCCAACACTTCATGAAAAGGCCAACTTGATTATAAAAGTAGGGCCCTCCCTCAAAGCTGTATCATCCACAAACTGAAGATGAGTTTGAGGAGGAAGAGAATTGCTCCATTTCCATCCCTGAAAGAGCCCATCCATAACACGGGACTTACTGAATCTCCCCAAGCCTTCAGCCATCAAGATGAACAAATATGGGGATATGGGGATAAGGGGCCCCCCTGTCAAAGACCTCTAGAAGCACCAAACAGATCCAAAGACTCCCCATTTATGAGAATAGAAAAAGAGGAAGTCCTCACATAACTCATGACCCAATCAATCCACTCACAACTAAACCCGAAGGCTCTAAGAATTTTGATAAAAAACCCCAGTTAACTCTGTCATAAGCTTTAGCCATGTCCAACTTTATAAACATAACCTTTTCCTTAGAAGAGGCCATAGAGTGAATAGTCTCAGCTACAATAACTACTCCGTCCAAAATTTGTCTACCCGCAACAAAGCCCCCTTGTTCCTCCAAGATCAACTTATCCATACATGGCTTCAAACGTTTAGCAATTAGCTTTGTAATAATTTTATACACCACATTGCACAAAGCAATTGGTCGAAAAAGATCCAGAGAATCAACACCCTCATGTTTTGGGATAAGAGCAAGAAATGTGGCATTCATGGCTCGCAACATTTGCTTATTCCTAAAATACTCTTGCACCACCTCTAATAGATCAAGGTTGATGACTTCCCAAAATTCCTAAAAGAACTCAGCCAGGAACCCATCAGGACTAGGAGCCTTCCCTTTTTTCAACTAAAACACCACATCCTCCAAATCCTTCAAAGAAATAGGTTTAAGAAGAGAAGCATTCATATCCGTAGTCACCAGAGAGATAATACAAGCTAGGATAGAAGCTTCCTTCTCACTAGCAAGTGGGGTATCTTCAGAAAAGAGAGCACAGAAAAAATAAACTGCCTCACTAGAGATCCCCGAAGAGGAAGAAAGAACAGAGTCCTCAGGAGAGAGGAGAGAAAAGATAAAGTTACCTTGTCTTCGAGCCTTCACCGATTTATGAAAGAAGGAAGTATTCCTGTCCCCTTCCTGAAGCCAATCAACACGAGCCTTTTGTTTCCAAAACATTTCCTCACGAAGCTCCCATTCCTCAAGGTCTTTAGCTACACTAACCTCAAGCCTGCTTAAATTTGCATCCAGACCCTAATCCCAAATCTGCCTGGTAATAGAATCCAAGCACTCCTGGGCAACCCTTTTCCATTGAAACATGTTGCCAAACTGATACTTATTCCAATGTTTCAATTTATACTTGACAAATTGAAGCCTCTTCACAAATGAGTACATAGCTGTACCAAAAGCAGATCATCCTTCAGTCCACCATCTAGAAACCAAGTCCAGAAGACTCTCCTCCCTGAGCCACATAAGCTAAAATCTAAAAGTTTATTTCTTAGGACCACCAGCTAACCGGGCAGAAAATTTGATCGGCCAATGGTCTGGTCCTCACCAATCTAAAATTTTAGAACTTGACAGTCACTTGTCACCCACCCAAAAATAGGAAACAAGAAACTTGTCTAGCCGTTCATAAATGGCATCATCAGACCCAAGCCTCCTATTATTCCAAGTAAACATGCCATTTGAACGTTTGATTTCCACAAGCAGGAGCCAAGCCAAATTATCCCTTAGAAGATCAGAAGAGGGGTCCAAACGAGGTACACCCCCTCTTTTCTCCTCGAGGGAGGCAATTGCATTGAAGTCACCTGCCATAATCTAGGGGAGGAAAGGATCCAACGATCTCAGAAGATTGATATGAGACCACAGGAGAGTCTTACCAGGGACATCTGTCAAAGCATAAATGTTAGAAAGAAGAATTCTTTCCCCCGTCTCCAAACTAATTGCAACTAGAGAAATGGAAAATCTACTAGAGATCCACCAAACAGGAGAAATTCACCGAGGATCCCAAAGGCAAGCAAGACCCCCTGAGCTGCCTTGTGCACCCACACACTGGCAAAACCCTCTATTCCAAATCTTAGAAACACACTACATCATACCATCCACAGATAACTTCATCTCCTGGAGGAAAACCACATCCGAAGAATGAGCACTAACCAAGTCCTAAATAGCCTTTTATCTAGGGATGCTATTCATACCCCTTACATTCCATGATAACACAATCATCGCAAAGGGTGAGAGAAGTGAGTATCCAATGTCTTCACTGACCCATATTCCACCAATGTCTCTCCAGCCATCTTAACTTTCTCCTGATCCTTCTTCCTTCCCACCTTCTATGGCTTATTAGGAGCACAATTTTTCAGGTATTTTTGCTGTAGACCCAGAGTAGGAGAAGAAGAGAGGGATTTTTTCTTACCAGAGTCTTCCAAACCTAGTCCACTAGCTAAACTCACCCTTTCATCTGAAGAGGCCAGGGGGGTTTCCATCAAACCACAAGAGTCCCCAAACCTAGCATTGGGGGGAGGACCAACTGAATCCATCTCCACCCCGGAAGCCACCACAGGAACTAGGACTGAGGTAGTGACAGGCAAAGACTTAGGATTATGATCAACTAAAGGAGAAGCTTCAACATGCATGTTAGAAGAAACCCCCTCCTCATGGACTAATTCATCCAAAGCCTCAAACTTGTTAAAAGCTTCCTCCTCTTGATGATCCTGAAAAGTCCTCTTCTGACCTTGATTCTTGTTTCGTGCCTTAACTGGCACAAAGCCATCTTTAACCGGTACCACCCCTACATGGGTGCTTTACCCTTTTCTGCCCTTGGATTAGATAGAGCCTTCACATTATCTGAACCACCAGCACCCGAGGCACGGGGGCACCTCCTTTGAAGATGGCCATACTCATGGCACAGCCACCACCTGAAAGGTAAAGTCTCATAGTCTAACTGTTGAGTCCAGGAGCTAGACTCAATAGTCAGATCAATAGAATCTGACAGAGGCTAGCTCAGATCAATCTCCACACAGACCTGGACATAGGAAAAAAATTGCTTCTCCAGAGTTTGTTGAGACAGGCCAATAGGCTCTCCCAGCAGCAACGTAATTGATTGCAGAATATCCTATCTCCAACATTCCAACGGCAACCGAGGAAAACAAACCCACACTGATACCTTCGAGGGTAGCTCCTCCACCGAGTTAAACTCTGCATGCCAAGGCTTCATGAAAAGGCCAACTTGATTATAAAAGTAGGGCCCTCCCTCAAAAACCTTGTTACGATTGGAGATACATGAAAAAACCACCATAAAGAAGTTATTCGCAGCTAGCAAGATTTCAAAATCAGCTTCCAGATTCCATGACTTGTGAATCCAGGGTTCCAGAAAGGGCATCGAAACCCTCAATCCCATAAATTTGTAGATTAAAACATGTTTGCTATAATACTCCAGGTCCTTGGCTACCACCTCTATTTGAATCACTAGCTTCGGATGAACTTGAGCTCTTTCCAAGCATCTGTTTATCTTGTGCAATTTCAAAGCACCAGTGCTAAAAACCCCAACATCAGGTGGGGATGGATGAGGAAATCCGTCACCAACCTCTCCATAGTAGCATCCCTCAACGTCTCACCCAAAGGCACAGACCCTGCCATTAGAAAATCCCCTCAAGCCCTCACACCCCACACCTACACCGAACAATGCACACACTCAAGAAAAAAACTCCCCGAAAGCTAAAAAACCCCATCCCTTGCTGAAAACAACCCCACAGAGCCTGATTTGCAAAGAAAAAATGCATGCAACATAGAACAAACACATGCAGACCGTGACCTGCTATAGGTCGTGGGATTGCATAGAGCTCCCACACACATGCTCCATCTTCAAATATTTATTTATAATTTAATCGTGTTTATTTTATATATAATATATAATATATAATATAGTTATATTTGTTATTATATAGCATATATTTTATATAATGTAAATTGTGTAAAAGTGAGATAGAGAGACATAGATGAGGCTAGAGAAAGAGATATAGAAAGAGGGAGGGAGAGAGGAGGTGAGATAAAGACATGGAGAAGGATAGAGGAAGAGAGATAGCGATCCACTCACAAATGAGAATTAAAAAAACAAATTCAATACTTTTTTAATTAGTATTATATAACATATAAAATTTATCATATTCATATATTTAAATAAGTATAATATAATATAAAATGGTATATTTAGACTAAACATATTTAATATTTATTATCTAATTATTTTTATTTTATATATAATATATAATATATAGTCTCTAATATAATTGTATTTATTCTTGTTTAGTATATTTAATATATTTAAAAAATAATATTATATTATAAAATCATTTATTTATATTAAATATTTATTTATAATTCAATCATATTTATTTTATTACGCTGAGGTGGCAACACTAGTAAACAAAAATCATAAAATTAAAATAAAATAACATCAAATAAAACCAAATCAAATCAAATAAGATTCAATGCATGGCATAGTGGCATGAGAGAATAAATAAAATCAAATAAAACAAGTGCCACGTAGTGGCCAATACCTGCCTTGTAGTGTTGTTATTATAGTATTTGTTTAATTGTTAATTTTTTTTGTTGATTAGCTATTGGTTGTATATAGTATTTGTTTAGTTGTAATTTTTTTGCTGATTAGGTATTGGTTGTATAGATAAATTGCATTCCAATAAATGAAAAATTAATTTTTGAAGAGTGTTGAAATGTCTTGGGTAAATAAAATTGAAATCTCAAAAATAATCTAATTTGGTAAAAAGAAAATAGGACTAAAATATTTCCTAAATATAAAACTAAACTTTTACAAAGTCTATTAAATAACACAAATATTTCCTTAAAATGTAATAATACTAATACTTTTAAATAATTTAAAATGCATTAAAATATTGTAAGTTTGAAGAATAAAATAAAAAATGTAATAACATGGTGAAATATTTTTTTGATACTGTAGATTTTTAACTTTTCACTAAATAAAATTGAAATCCTAAATTTTTAACTCTTGACTAAATAAAATTGAAATCCCAAAAATAATCTAATTTCATAAAATAAAATGTGTAGAACCCTAACCCTAGTTGGGTGTGGATAGATTTGAAATGTCTGCGTAAAATATTAAAATGTAATAATATTGAATACTATTACAATTTAAAATGCATTAAAATATTCTAAGTTTGAAGAATAATTACATAATATAATAACAGTGTGGATAGATTTGAAATGTCTGCCTAAGATATTAAAATGTAATAATATTGAATACTATTACAATTTAAAATGCATTAAAATATTGTAAGTTTGAAGAATAATTACATAATATAATAACAATAACATATTCATATTTACATCACTACAGTATTTTATCTTAGTCACTTAATGTTTTATTTAAGTAATAATAGTAAGTACTTTTAGAGAACATGATTTTTGATTATTTTAATTAATCTAATATTGTGGTTTAGTAATAATTTTGGGTGCATTCATTTAATAAAAGTATGTGCTTAGGTCCATTTAATTAGACATTAATGGTTAAGATCAAATGCATAGTTAAGAAATATTTTAGTGAAATTAGGTTATTTATGTGTAGAACCCTAAAGTATAGTTATAAAACAAATTTAAACCCTAATAATTTTTTATAAAATAGCTGTGAAAAGAAATCAATAAATAAAAATATGCATGCTTTGTAAATAAAAATTTTAGTGTTATTTTTATTTTACGAAATTAGGTTATTTTTGAGATTTTAATTTTTTTTTACTCGAGAGTTAAAAATCTAGAGTGTCATGGAAAATACTTTTATTTTGGGGATTTCAATTTTATTTACTCAACAGTTAAAAATCTAGTGTGATGGAAAATATTTAAATGAAGTGATGCCATGTTCCTAAATATAGTTAGTAAAATCTTAAAAATATAATGCACTTCCTTATTGTATACTTTTCCATTTTTATTTGATTTGATAAAACCCTAATAAAATATAGTTATAAAACATTATTAAACATAAATAAAATAATATATTAACTACCACTCCCTTTTCATAAGGCAATATTACAGCCATTATTGTAATGGATGCGCATTAATCACCCTTCTGCCAATTAGATTAAAGAAAAAATATTTTTTAATTTGTTATAATATTTGCATCTATATAATAGCAATAGTTAAATATGTTTTAAATAGAAAAACTATTTTAGTTCTCATTGGTTACAAAAAGAATTATTAATAACTAGTTAAGAACTGCTTATAGTTTACTTGAGACAAGCCTGGAGTGAATTTGTTTTATGGCGTGAGAAAATTTTTAGAGTACTATAATGTTCACATACAAAAGACTATCAGCTTAGGATTTGTTATTTGAAGCATTCAAAAACCCTAAAGATTTAAATGTCAAGATTAAAAATAAAAATCAAAGTAACAACCCATGGATTGAAGATTTAATGATAAAAAAACTGTTGAGCCAATGAAGTAAATAACAACCATTGCACCAACCCAAATCAATTGAAAAACCTACACGAGCACAAGGGAAGTAAATAACAACCACTGCACCAACCCAAATCAATTGAAAAACCTGCACGAGGAGCACAAGGGAATAGATAAAATCTAATTTAATATACTATGAACTCTAAAAGAGTTATAGCAAAGACAATGATATGCTGGATAAAGGGGCTAAAAGCCCTGAACTAAAAAATAATTTTAAAAAAAATCAAATTTTTTCGCAACAGAGATATCGCCATAAATGTACCAAAACTTGCATAACTTGGTAGATTGTCCTCATCATAATTTTGATTTGGGAAATATAGGGTTTTTATAAAATTTTGGAGTAAAAGCAGTTTGGGTAGTCGCCATAAATGTACCAAAACTTGCATAACTTGGTAGATTGTCCTCGTCATAATTTTGATTTGGGAAATGTAGGGTTTTTATAAAAGTTTGGAGTAAAAGCAGTTTAGGTAGTTGAACGGTAATAGTTAGTTTAACTGCACCAGTTTTTAATATTTTCAATTTGTTACGAATAGGTTTTGATTTAGGTTTTTAGGTTTGTAAATAATAAATTAAATTTGTTAATTTCAATTTAATATTTACACTGAAAAGATTTAAAACAAAGTAAAAAAATAGTCTTTAAACTCTTGTCACTATTGTTTTATAAAAAAATTATTAGGATGTATATTTAATTTAAGAGGAAGTTGTTTCCTATGTATTAAATAATTATATTTTCACTTAAAATTTAAATATAAATTTTCAAAATTAAATATTAAATATTTAAATAATATAATAATAATGATTATAATGATTAAAGAATTAATTAATGTAATAATACTAATACTTTTATAATTTAAAATGCATTAAAATATTGTAAGTTTGAAGAATAAAATAAAAAATGTAATTAAATTCATGATAATGTAGATTTTAAAGTTTTGACTAAATAAAATTGAAATCCAAGATTTTTAACTTTTGACTAAATAAAATTGAAATCCCTAAAATAATCTAATTACATAAAATAAAATGTGTAGAACCCTAAAAACTAAATTAAAATTAAATTACTTTTACCTAATGAAACAAAAAATTAATTTACATGACTTAACTAGTGGGAGACAAAATTTGTGTTCATAATTTGTTTAATTGCCACGTGCTCCCCTCAAACCAAAATTCTCTCCGCATTTATAGTTTTTTTGTCCGACAATGCCCAGAGAAGAGGTCATTTTTTTACAACCAATGACAATACAAATAAATCATTTCTAAATTATTTTTTATTAAAAATTTATCATGTTGACATAGGAAAAGTACAAATTTAAATAAATTTATCTGACAAGAAAAGTAATCTTATCTTTTGATTGGTTTGCAATCAATAGATTAATAACTAGATAAGTGCAACTCATTGCAATAGTACCAGCTGAAAGCAGGTACTAATAAAATTCAATGTAGCCGCATGGGAGAATAAATAAATAAAATCAAAAAAATTAAATGCATGGGAGACAATTATTATGAGAGGAAGAGAAATAAATTAATATCCTCTCAAAAAAATTATGAAATTGGTTTTTTTGCAAAGTTTTTCCGACCCCAAACCCTCCAAACTTGTAAACAAAATAAGATCATAAAACAAAATACAAAGAAGAGATTATGCTAATCAAAGTATAAATTCAAACAAATAAGAAAAAAATCAAGAGAAAACTATAAATTAAAAAAAAACCATATATCCTCTTCATCTCTCCAAAAAGAAATTAAAAACATATTGCAAAACCAAAGCATCTAGATAGAAATAAAAAATAAGGTTATATCCTCATCTCTCCAAAAGGAAATTAAAAAAAATATTGCACAACCAAAGCATTTAGATAGAAATAAAAAATAAGGTAATAGAATAGCTTTTTATATGTCATTATTTGGAAAGTTTATTTAATTTTTAAAATTTGTATGATGTTTATCTCCAACTTGGCTTAGAATTTATGTGTGATGTGATGTTAATTTATTTTAAATTCTAAATATACATTTAGGAAAAATCTTTTAGAGTAAAATTAATATTAATTTACTAAGTATTAATATTTTATTTGAATTTATTTATTTTTTGTCCTATATATTTTAATTCAAAACTATTAAGCTTTATTTATTTAAATATATATAAATAATAGATTTTGATTAATATTTTTGATTTTAAATTATTATTTAAGTTGTTCTATAAATTTTTATCTATTTATTTTAAGATTCATTTATTTACTTTTGTGAAATCAACTCCTTGGAAGAAATATTCTTAAGGGATGTGTTTTAATTAAATATTATTTAATTTCACTGTGAAATCAAATCCCTATAAAATAGCTAATTGATTTATTATTTTAAGAGTCATTTTAAGTAGCTTGAATTTAGATATGATTTAATTGTTAGATGTGGACATAATTGTTTTATTTACAAATTTTAAATATAAGAATATAAAAATTAGCAAGTATTATTTAATTAAATATGGAGCTTTATATTAAATTAAAAGTTATTCTAGAATTATATTAAATTAAGAGATATTCTAGAATTATATTAAATTAAGAGTTATTATAGAATTAATATGTTTCCAAAATTTTATTTTTAGGAGATATTTGAAAATATAAGCTTTATTCCAAACTAAAACAATTACAGTGTTTAGTATTTGTGGTACCTTTGGCTCACGTTTATGGGTCAAGTCGTCATGATTGAACTACTGTGCCCACTACCTAAAATAATTGTTACAATTATGGCTAGAATTAGGGTTGGAGTTAGGGTTAGAATTAGGGATAGAATTATAAATTATCTAGATCTAGGGGTAGAATTAGGGTTAGTATTGGCTTGAATGTTAGGGTTAGGGTTAGGGTTGGGGTTAGGGTTCATGTTAGAATTGGGATTACAGTTATTATTACAATTAGGTCTAGAATTAGCGTTACAACTATGGTTAGAATTAGGGTTGGAGTTAGGGTTAGAATTAGGGTTACAACTATGGTTAGAATTAGGGTTGGAGTTAGGGTTAGAATTAGGGATTAACTAGATCTAGGGGTAGAATTAGGGTTAGGGTTACATTTAACATTTGGAATAAAATTAGGGTTATCACTAGGGTTAGAATTAGTGTTACAATTAGGGTTATGGCGAGATGTAGGGTTACAATTACAATTAAGGTTACGATTAGGATTAGGGTTAGGGTTATGATTATGGTTATAATTAGGGTTAGGGTTGGAATTTCAATTAGAATTATGGTTAGGATTAGGGTTAGAATTACAATTAGAATTAGGGTTTCAGTTTGAAAAGGGTGACAATTTCATAATGAGAATTAGGGTCAAAAATAGAATTAGGGTTAGGGTTAGAATTGGGATTACAATTAGGTCTAGAATTAGGGTTACAACTATGGTTAGAATTAGGGTTGGAGTTAGGGTTAGAATTAGGGATAGAATTGAAAATTAACTAGATCTAGGGGTAGAATTAGGTTTAGGGTTACAATTAACGTTTGGAATAAAATTAGGGTTATCATTAGGGTTATAATTAGGCATAGGGTGAGATGTAGGGTTACAATTACAATTAAGGTTACAATTAGGGTTAGGGTTAGGGTTATGATTACGGTTATAATTAGGGTTAGGGTTGGAATTACAATTAGAATTAGGGTTAGGATTAAAATTTGAGGTATGTTTAGGGCTAGAATAAGGGTTAGGGTTAGGTTTAAAATCAAGATTAGGGTTATGTTTAGAATTAGAGTTAAGATTACAATTACCAATATTGTTAGGGTTAGGGTTATAATTACAATTAGGGTTCCTACTAGTATACCTATATTAAAAAATGTATTTAAACTACGCTGAGAGATATCCTTCTCAAGGCACCTATTCCACCTATGTGAGGTAAATTGATTAAAAATAGGCACCTCGAGAAGGATATAACTCGGCATACTTTAGATATATTTTTTGAATATAGGTATACTAGTATATAATAATTAATATTTAATATAGTTATATTTGTTAAATTATTTAGATATGAGATAGAGGGACATAGAGGAGAAAAAAGAGAGGGAGATAGAGAGAGGAAGAGAGAAAGAGAGGTAGAAGAACATAGAAGGGGAGAGATAGAGAGATAAAGAGATACACAAAGAGAGAGTAAAAGAGAAGTGGAGAGAGATAGAGAGAATGAAAGAGAGAGGAAGACATAAAGAGGTAGAGGAAGCGAGAAGGAAAGAGACAAAGAGATAGACGAATAGAAAGAGAGATATATTTAATAGTTATCCATGAGTATCTATCTCTGCAACCTCCCACCAATACAGAGATCTGGAGGAATGAAACCAGTAAGATTGTTAAAACTAAGATCCATTTGCAACAACTTACTATTCCTTCTGAGCTGTTGTAGAATCCCACCAGTGAAGTTATTCTTCTACAACAACAAAACTTCAAGGTTGGAAAAGTCCCCTATAATAGAAGGAATGCCACCATGAAGCTTGTTCCAGGAGAGATCTAGCACGATCATCTCCTTAAGCTTTGAGAACTCTTTTGGGATTTCCCTTGTCAACTGGTTGGATGTAAGATCCATGGAATTCAGGCTCATGAGGTTCCCCACCTCTGGAGGAATAGGCCCAGATAAGTTATTCCATGACATGAACACTGTATTGAGATGCTTTAGATTCCCAAGCTCGGGGGGAATGGGACCAGACAACCCACAATCTGCCATCCAGATGAAGAAGGTTACTTAACTTCCCCATCTCGGTAGGGATTCCACCATCATAGACATTGAAGTAGCCTACATACAGCTCACGAAGCTTACTGAGATTTCCAAGTTTTGCAGATATTTTCCCTTGGAGCTCATTTCCATCTACTACAAGGTACTCCAGGTGTTCCCACTTACCATACTCAGGATGTATACTTCTAGAGAAATGATTTCGTCTCAGGTTGAGATATCTTAGATTGGGAATCTAACATGCCTCCAAAGGCAATGGCCCTTTGAAGAGGTTGTAGGAAATGTCCAAAATCTCCATGTTCTTCAATCTAGAGAAATTGGAAGGAAAATTCCCAACAAACATATTGTTGGAGATGTTGAAGGATTTTAGACCTACAACATTGATGATCTTTGAAGGGATGGACTTGTGAAGTTATTGACAATGGTGAAATTGATGAAGCTATGGAAATGACCTATTTGGGGTGTAATTCGGCCATAAAGATTCATGTTTGAGATATCCAGGCTTATGATACGATCATAAGGATCACATTGAACCCCAGCCCATATATAATGGTAGCTAGAATTTGCTTCTATCTAGCCATCCAGAAATCCAACTGGATCAACAATGACAGATTTTAGGGACAAAAGCAAATTTGCATTGGATGAACGAGAAGATTCAGCTGAGCCTAGATGAAAAAGAAAAACCAGGAAAAATGCACGAAGACCCACTTTCATGTTTGAATCCGAAAGGTTCCTAAACACACAAGGCTCTAAAACCCTTTTGATTCACTCTCGAAAAACTCAAAAGATAGTACAAGCGTAGAATACTTGTTTTTGCTAAATCAAGACTTGAGACTTGGGCCTTGGGGCTTCCGGTCTATGGCTCATAACACAAGATCAATGAAATTAAAGAGGTGTAGAGACATAAAAAAGAACGCCATCATATGGTTTTATTGCATGAAAGGGCATAATTTGCTCTCCCACAAACTCATAAGTACACCAAATTTAATTTTTGTGCAAATTGTATATAATTATTCTCATGTAGCTTAGAAACATAAAATAAATGGTCTCATGAATTTGATTTAACTTGATGACTTATGTGTTTTATGTATAGGACAATTCAAGTCAATGAAAGCATTTAACTAGTTAACTCAATAATATGTAAGCTATAATATAAAATTTATTTAGAAACTTTTTGAGTGAACATGGAAATGGAGAATATAATGGAGCACAATCTTGTGTAAGATGTGCATTTTGAGAACATAAGCTTCTAGAAAACATTGTGTGTAATGCAACTAAAATTGTTCGTAATGCTTATTTGATCTAGTTGTAGTCGGTATTATGTAATTTGGTTGTTTCAATATTCTTAGTTTTTTACTTAATTTAGTTTGAAAATTAAAGTGCTTTGACTTGACAAATTTGAACTGAATTGGATTTATACATTTGTTTTTTGTAGGAGATATATTTGCTATTGTTGCTAATCTTAATAATTCAAAACATGTTGAGTATTATCTAATGAGGTGTACTTAACCGATACGCAAGTTGATTGAACCTGTGAAAGATGATGATGGGCAAGAGTATCCAACTAGTTTAGTTGTTACTGAAGGAACACATTTCGAACAAATCAAGATAGATAAAAGTGGGGTTACATTTTGTGAATATATGCATGGACAAAAAAATCTACATGATAGCCACTTGCTTGTAGCTACATGAATAAATTTAGAAAGTTTTGTGTGTGGCAAACCCAAATAGAAGTCAAATTTTAAGGAGCATGAAAAAAATTTGGAGATTCTAATCAAGAGATGCTCTTGAAGATATGTATCAAGAAAATTTCAAATTTGTTTAAATATATTCAAAGACTTTATTTTATGTTGTTAAATTGTGTGTACATGTGACGGTTTATTCACTTAATGCATGGACATACTATTTGATTTAAACATAAAATACTAAGTTGTATATCAATTATAAATTCATTGTGTACATATATTTAATGTGTACATGTGGATAATTTTTTTTTTACTTGTTTCTTCATTTGAATTTAATATATGTTTGCAATGACTAGATATACAATTTAATTCAATTGATACCAATCAATTCAATTAGATTGATTGATATCAATCTAATTTAACTTAAACTAATATCAATTTAATTGAGTATAATATATATGTTGGCTCCATGACTTGATTGAAAAGGAAAGCCAATTTCTTTACATAAGACCTTTAGAGGAACAAATGACGAATGATCAATCAATTAAATTATATTGATATCAATTTAATTCAAATAATATTTAAATTTATATCCATAAATTAAATTTATATCAACTTATACTGAGTGTAAATTGATATCATCTTAGATGAGATTGTATAGATTATAAATTATATCAACTTGTATATAGGTATTAGATGGTCTAAATTAGATAGAAGTTGTCTATCACATTGAACATGCACTATATATGAGTCTTGAACAGCAATCAGAATGCAGATATGCTAGGCAGATGATAAAACGATAGGAAGTAGAAGCAGGTTGTGAGATTCTTACGACTTTTCAGTCAATTATGGAGTGGCAGTTCCGTATCTATTCCACGCTGCGAGGCTTGGAAAATTCAGTCAATGGCAAATGGTCAGGTATGGTACGCGTGGAGTAAGGAAAGCATCACGACTACTGTCATG
The DNA here is from genome assembly GCA_027924645.1 of Cunninghamia lanceolata. Taxonomy (NCBI): domain Eukaryota; kingdom Viridiplantae; phylum Streptophyta; class Pinopsida; order Cupressales; family Cupressaceae; genus Cunninghamia; species Cunninghamia lanceolata. The sequence goes on along the minus strand of BSBN01000247.1, from coordinate 164,738 downwards.
CGTTTAACTTTATTAACTGCTAATAATCTTGGTTTCCCTCAAATCACTATTCCATTGGTGAATTGCTGCCACTCATGTTTAAAGAGATTGTTTTTGGATTTATTTTTGATTGATTGTTTTTAGTATAACAGTTTAGTTTAGTGTATATAATGTATTTTTATATGAAATTTGATAACTTTATTAGTCCCTGCTTACGACAGGTAACTGTTGTTTTCGCTGTTTAAGTATTTTTTTGGCGTTGAAATTTGTACAACAACAATAATCAAATTTAGCCTAAATAATGAATGTTTACCTTAAGGTGTTTTAATTTTGATGAATATTGACACAGCAATATTAGCTAGATCTTTTTTCCCATTGGTCCATTCATTTTTCACCACATTGGCATTTATTTTTCTATTCTTAAAATGAGCATTTTTTTGGCTCATTGATTTTTGGTCATTGGCAAAGCTATTAACGAGGACAAATAAATTATTCAACTGATTTCTAATGTTATGCATTTTTATTGTGATGTGGACATTTGGTATTACAACTGCTTCGTGGCATTCTGCAAAGAAGTTCACGTGCCTTGTCTATGTTTTCACATTTTTCATACAAATGGGTACGGGCATTTTAAACTAAGGCTACAATTTTCCCTGGATTGCTCTTTTATTATGCATCGCTTCAAAGGTCAATTGACTGCTCAAATCTATGGAATTTGATTTGGTTTTTCTCTAAATGAATGCTTCAAGAGTAGTTTGACTCTGATTTCATAATCTGTACTTTTTTGACATGGGTGTTGTCTCAACAGGGTGAATTTTATTGTCATGTGTCTACAGTTCGTTTGGCTTCATTCAAAGATTAGGATAAGCCCATGTTATTGGTTTACGTTAAAGCAGGAATTTCAACAGGCTCTGTAAGTTCTTTTCCCTGATTTGTTGTTTCCATAATCTTCTCAACAACATTTAATGTCCTTCCAAGTTTATTTATATTAGAATTTTGCCCATTCAATAAATTTTCTGTACCCATCGGCCTGGAATTTCACTCCTCCATTCTTTAATTGAACTGCAGATGGAATCTTTAGCTAGCACTCCTTCAATTGTTTCGAATCTTTGACATTCTCCTGCTCAACATGATTTAGTTGTTGGAGAGCACGTCCAAAACATGAGTAGTGATATATATCCAAGATATGGCCATGTTTGGGTGAATTGCCCTCTACACAAAACTTGAAAGGCCGATAGCAGATTTTATCAAACATAGTCCTCAACAACTTGTGAAGTACCAGGCTACAGTCTGCCATTATCATTTGGGTTCGTATTTACGTACATGTTGATCTTGTCATCCATACTAAACAAATGTTATTCACCATTCATTAGGCAGAGTCTAGTGTAAGGTGTCACTTCTGTGAACATAAGAGGGTTAGGCTAAAGAAAAAATGTTTTGAGAATAAAGGTTGCTAAGTTTCACTTATGTGTAGTTTTGGATGGAAATGCAGTTCCTTTATTGTGTTAGATATGTTAGAATTCTATAAAGCTCAATTTTCTTGTGCAGAATTGCAAGGATATATGATAATTTACAAAAGTGGAAAACATTTTACTTGTATACAAATCATGTGAAATCTTTATCACATTTTCACTTTCTTTCATAAGCTATCAATAAGTAGATGCAGCATGGGGAATATATATTTTCATAGATGAGTGCTTGGTATTGGCTACAATGGTTGTAAGTTGCTGGCTATGTGCAACATATTCACCATATCTTCTATGGTATGATAAAATACCAATTTTGAGGCTAGCCTAGTATGCAAACCTCATTTTGAGGCAAGGTTTTATGGAATAGAATTGTTTCAAATTGCACCCTTTTGCATATTACATAGCTCCTCCACAACTACTGCAACAGCTTTAGGTAGGGACTACTGTTGCAATGCAACCCTTGTTTGAGTTATGACTCCAAACTCCACACATTTTATAGATGTGGAGCTAATCTTCAAATTCCCCATTTCTTGTCTTAGGTTAAACAAGGCTACAAAAAAAGGTCGAAACCACAAATCCAAGGGTTGAAATCATAGGGTTAAAGATTAAATCCTCATGTGTGGGATTGAATGTGGATAGAGCACATGCAGTTAATTACTTTGTCAGAGCATTGATAGCCACATATATATTAACCCAACCAAGTATTGCTTCATACCATGCCACCTGGATGGATAAAGAAACAATGGGGCCACACCAGACATCAAATTTGTTTAGTTTGTTGGAATAATTTTTTTATTAACATCACGACAATAAGATTATATCATTTAAATATTTTTTAATAAAAATATATTAAATAATAGTGTTTGTACAATTTCATGTTCAAGGGGTAAGAGGTAATTTAAAGTGTGTGAATGTGTTAGAAATGAAGGTAAACAACTATAGAATGAAAATCTTATTACAACTATAACTATTAATCCAGTGCAAAACCAAAATGGAGATAGTAGGAAACCAACACAAAGAAATAATGGAACAAAAGATCAAACACATAACACAATGTTCATGTGGATAAACCATTTAGGGAAAAAACTCCACACAAGAAGAGAAGCACCAGTCTGTATTAGCTTCAAATAGAGTTTACAATACAACACAACACTATCAATCTCCTCTCTAGTCTTCATTCCAGCAGCGCCTATAACATTCATCCATGACCGTAATACAATATCCTCTTAAAAAAGTGTTTCCTTCTAGAGAAAGAAACCCTAACATAACTTGTATTGTTAGATCTGTGACTTAATGATGAACGGTCCAGATTGACTACAAAATTACAATATTTTACAAGGCAATTTTCTAAAAAAATCTCTTCGAGGGTGCTGCCCCTGAACCCTTACCAGGGGCTAGGAAGTTGTCTCTGCCACCCCTGGACCCCCCGGAAACAATAGTGGGGGGCAAGTCCCCCACACACCCCCACCTGTCGGGTACGAGGATCCAAAATGTGGTTGAAACAAGATCGCTACTTGGTGAATACTTCATCCTTATGAATGATTTACAAATAATATTACGAGTAATTAAATACATAGGAATTACAAGGTTGATGGCACCTTAATCCTAATAGAATGAAGGAGGGAGAAAGGAGTTTGGATGAACAAAAGGAGAAATGGATTCCCCCTAAAGAAGGATTAGCAAAATTGAATTTTAATGGAACATAAAAAAGTAATCCAGAATTGGTTGAAGGAGGTTTTGTCATAGAAACTCAAAAGGTATCTTTATTTATGGGAGCTCATTATTCTTTGGGTATAAATCTAATAGTGAAGAAAAATGGGAAGCTCTACTTGTAGGTATGGTGATTACCATCTCCCAAAATGTTAAAAAACTAGTTACAGAGGGAGATTCTTTAATAGTGATTAATGTTATAAATAAAGGATCAACACTTAATTGAAAGCTTAATTGATTTGTTAAAGATTTGAAAGGACATAAAGATAACTTTGAAGAGTGTAGCTTTCTTTATTGTAGGAAACATTTAAATGTTGCAACTGATTATCTAGAAAACATGGGTGTAAAGGAGGAGTCTAGGTATAGTTATCTTTCTAGTTCATAGGCAAAATTAGATCACAACCTTTGTTTTCAATCACTATGATTATAGATTGGTTCTTAAAGGGATTTAAAAAAAAATTTGTGTCCCTTTATGTTTCTCCTTGGAGTGGGTTAAGGATAGTGGAAAAGGCTCTTTTTTGCTTTGTTTAAGTGAATCATTTAGTATGGTTGTTATTAATCCTTGAGTTCAAGCTTGTTCTATGGTTGTGAAGATTGATAAGTTAAGTGGACCTTTAGGTGTAAATGGATATACAGTAGAGTTGATGTAGGAGCATTTGGGCCCATAGGTAATACTACATCACCAAAAAAATATTTTCATTTCATGTTTAGTTTTTGCAATTTTGGTGTAGGTTTGGGCTTCAATAATATCTTGTGAAGTGTTGTAAGGATGAGAATATCTATTTATTAGGACTTGGCCTCCATTTCAAACATCAGAGGCAACTGGGATGTTTAATGTAATTTTTTAAAATTATTATTTGCACAATTTCAAGGTTTCATGGGTTGAAGGGGTCCAATGGCATGGTAGAGGGAACTTGTGAAGTAAAATTAATTAATTTAATCAATTTGGATGCCTATGGAAGTGTTCATAATACAAGTGACACTTAGCATTTCATTCCTCATCTTATTCTTTCAATTTGGATGTATAGAATGGAAGAAAAAGCTAGTGATTTTTGGTAATCAACTAGTGACTCTTTAGTTGCCAAGTTAGGGTGCTTGGAAGGGATGAGTAAAAATATTTTGGTTAATTGATTTTCTCCATTTTTTAGAGGCATCTACAGTAGCAAGGCATTGAATATGAAGAGGAAACTTGGATGCCACATTTGGAAGTAACAACTTGTGATTTTCTTCATTTTCATAGAGGAATTTCAAGGGTCAATTTGATGGAAATGAAAGAAACGATTTGGGCACCACATTTTGGTGTCTCATAGGGTTTTAACCTCAATAAAATGTGTCCTTTAGTGATGTTAAGAGTTAGCAATCAACAACAAAAAGGTTGAAGAAAGAAATTTGTAGGTTTCTTAAGAGGATGACATAAAGAGATGTAGAAATTTAGCTTGTTGAAGAGACGAAGAAAAAAAGAAAAGAAGAAGAGAGTTCGAGGTGTTCAATGTAGCCAAGAGAACTATAAGATAAAGATAAAAATTAGATTTCAAAAGAGGAGTGAATCCAAGAAAGTGTGAAGGCATGACGGTTTGAAGATTTGAAGGCATGAAGTGCCTAGAAAACCCTTGAAAATTCTAAATATTATTTTTCTATGGAATCATGAATGTATGCAATTGATTCCTGAAGGATTTGTTGAATGTAAATACATATGAGGGTTTGAATAAACATGTGTTTTAAGAATTTTCTATCTTGTATTGTCTTGATATGTGTGCAAGAATGTGGGTTTTAATTCTTGTTACCAGTTTTTTACCTACAACTCGAATTGGCAGAGCTGTTGCATTAAGCTCATTTTAGAATGAAAAGTAACATTTGTCTACTATAATAATTTTGCATAGTTTGGAGTGCTTGAAAAGAGGAGGGTTTAGTTTTATCATTAGAGAGACAATCAGTTTATCATTCATTGCTTTGCAGAGGATTCATCAGTGAAAGGAGTTGTTATATTTCATTACAATGATCATTCAATTTTACAAATGAGACACAAATGGAATAAGCATTGCATTGAATGAAAACATAACAGATCAAGTGTCCCACACAAGTCGTGGGAATAGCTGAACTAGTACAAACATAGGAAATATACTATGCATTTGGAAATAAGAAAGGGAAAGAACATAGCAATCATTACCTGTTTGATGCCTTTGATTTATGAGGTTGCTTTTTGTCCTTGCTCTTGATCTTCATAAGAAACTAAAGGATTGGAAGAGATTTTTTAGAGCTCCAGATATGAGTTCCCTATGTACCTATCAACAAAGGCATAATACATTGCCTATGGTGCACTAAATTAGATACAAATCATTCACATGCAAGAGAGACTAAACAAGAAACAATCAGTGAGCTTTATTGTTTTATATAACATGTTTGTTTCTTGTGTAGGTATAGGTGAAATCATGTTCCTATTTTGAAAATCATTTCAGCATGTGGTGCAAAGTGGGCTCCCACAAGGGTTGAGCCCAGCATGTTGCCCCTGAATCTCAAGAGGGGATGGAATACATGAATGCATATCCATATTGTTCAAGCAGAGTATATTTAGCCAAAGGAGTGACATATCAAGTGAATGCATGAACTAAAGTTCATTACTCATCCATGATCATCAATTCGCATGATGAAATGACCACCATACACGAGTAATGAGCTTTAGCAGTAAGCTTGTCAAGATAGATCAATGAAGTACAAAACTGAATAAAAGGTATTTTTGAATACCAGAACAACTATTCACTATCATTGCATCTACTTGCTATTACAATATCATATTTTATGGATTCAAATCATAATATTGGAACAGTAAGATGTTGTGGAGAATCAAATTATTGTTTAAATGTAGTAGAGTAGTCATGATACGGTGTTGCAGTCAACAAGTGACATTCATAGGGAGTCCATGACAGCATTACTAGTAAAATGAAGTCATTAAGGATTGTCATAGTCATACGGTGCAAAGAAATTTTATGTTGATTGCATTAAGCTGAAGTGACTATATTATACAAACTCAGAGGAAGTTCAAAGCTAGTGAAAAGTGTTGGCAAGAGACACTATATGGATTCATGATTGTTGTCATTGATGGCAACAAAGTTCATCCCACACATCCGCAGGACATGGTGTGTCTCTACCGGAAGTCAGAGTGAAGAATGTTGTGGTCCGATAAACAAGAACAGAGCATATGGCAAGGTCTAACAGATAGGTCTGGATCTCTCAGAGGAAGTATCTTGGTAAAGTGCGGATTTGGGGAAGTAAAGAGTACTGCCTTGAGTGATAGATTCCAAGGTTTTAGCCTTCGGTGATAGATGAGGCAAAAGATATGAATACTTGAGTACCGGGTTCCTGAGTGATAGTGTGAACAGAGGAAGAACTGACTGACAGAACATCAGACTACTTTCCGGATGTGTTACTGATGGTGTTAAAGGTTATGAAGGCATGAATCATGTTTGGCTGACATGATTAATGATTTCTACAAGTATATGCTTGATCCGCATTACTTGATGTGTAAGGATTCAGCCGACAGAATAGAGTTTGTGAGAAGATTGACTGTTCCGGGTGCCGACTAGAAAGATAATGAAATCACTTGTGTGGATATATATATAGGATGGTTTTAGTTGTGAGAAGTGTCGTGGTGATATGTGATATGCGAATAAAAGCAGAGAAGAGCAGAAGCAATAAGGAAGGTCTGGTATGTGAAAGGAAAGCAACATAAGGGAAGAGGAAAGATGAAGTGTAGCAAATCAGTGTACTGAGCCTAACCAGAACTAAACTCCAGCATATGTGGATGCCTCCAATCAGTTCAAGTATTGTATAACACTCTTTTGTAGACAGTGTGTCTCTTGTAAGCAGTGTGCCTCCTTGTGAGCAGTGTGCTCAGGCAGTGAGCCCTAATTGGCAAGTGCCATTTTTGTATTTCCTTATTCTTCTAACATAGAATAATCTTTAGGTTAATCACCCCGTGGTTTTCTCCCTTAACAGGGTTTCCACGTCAAAAATACCGTGTCATGTGTTTTTTCATTTCATGATAATGTTTGCTTGTTTGAATTAATGCTGCATTGATTAATAAGAAAGTTCAGAAAGAAGAAATAATTAGGATAACTGATTCACCCCCCCTCTCAGTTATCAACAATTGGTATAAGAGCCAAGTTCCTCCTAACAGAGCCTATTAGCTTGAGGAAGATCTGGGAGTTCAAATGGATGCATATGGTTTAAGAGAGCAACTCAAGACTACCCTTGATGATCTTGAACATTCAAACTCTAAAGTCAATGAATTAAAGGAAAGACTCAAACAGGCTGATGATTTCATGAGAGAACTAAAAGATAAATTAAGTCTCTCTATGAAAAAGAGAAAGGAGCTGCTTCAACAATTGGCAAGACAAGGTGAAGAAAATAATGCAAATGAAGAGCTGACTGAGAAAACCAAGTTATGTGAAAAGTTATCAAAAGAAATCATTATGGTAAGACATGAAATGGAATCAGGAGTTATAAAGTTTACCCAAGAAATTGAAGAGAAAAGAAAAACTGAAGATAATCTAAGACAATCTCTCAAGGAGAAATCACAAGATTGCCACTAGATGGATAGAATTATCAAACATCTTAAATCTGATCTTGAAGATGCTAAAGATAATGAAGAAAAACTTGAGGATCAAATTGTCTCTCTAAAAAGGGATCTTCAAATAGCAAATGAGTATAAAGAGAAATTCAAGATAAGTTCTGCTCAACTTGAAGTTCTTCTTGGAAGTCAAAAGAAGGTAGATGACAAGTGTGGTTTGGAATATGAGAAAGGAGAAAGCTCCGGATCTGGTCAGAAGAATTTTGGATCAGAAAATCCAAGGATCAGGCCTAGAAGACCTCTAGTAAGACAGCCTAATGCTCAAAGATATCCATCCTTCAATGGATACTGCCACAGCTGCAATCACTTTGGTCACAAAGCTAATCAGTGCAGAAAGAGAATGAATTAGACTAATTCATCCTTCTTCGGACAGTGTTTTAACTGTAAAAGGTATGGTCACAAGTCTCATGAATGCAAAAATATGCAAATGAACAAATCATTCAATGGTAGATGCTTTGCATGCAATAGAGTAGGTCATATGGCTAATCAATGCAGATCAAGAGGATATCAGTCAAATATGCAAAGAAATGTTGTTTGCCAAATCTGTAATAGGTCCGGTCATAATGCAAAAGTCTGTAGAAGCAAGAATCAGGACAAAAGAGGTTTGATATATCATAATCAGAATCAAGATAAGGGTAAACAAAAGATGAATGCAGATGAAGTTAAAAATGAGATGAGCAAGATTTGGGTGAAGAAAAGTACTGAGAATGTAGAGGTTTGATCTGCACCAGACTTTGGTGCTGATATTCCTTCCAGAAACTAAAAAGTGAGCTCTGGCTCAGGGGGAGACACAAAGAAAACCTTGTTCCCCTAGCTAGTTAATTGGTGCTGGAACTGGCACAAGAAGAGTTACAGATTGAAGGAGTCATAAGGGATATATTCAAACAAACTGTGGTTAAGATTTGGAAGATCCCCAATATGTTTAAAGATCAGGGTTGATCCGGTTCTTCAAATCACCCGAATAAGGCAAACCAGAATAATGTAGGTCGAGCATTTATTACAATCTGATATTAGGGCTTGCGGAGTAATATAAGGGTTTTTCATTAATCACTCATTCATTTTGCACTCAAGAAGAAATGAAAAGCAGAGCTCTGCAACGAAATTCCTCAAGTTCATCGAAGATCACTTGCAGAAGTCATTACTTCCAGAGATCAATCCAACCAACTCCGTGAAACTAATAGGCGCAAAAGGTATTTTCTGTTTTCAAATATCTCACTGCAATTCTCTTGATAATGGGTACTCTGAATATTGTAAAGATTTCTGATAGACCTCGCCCTACATTTAAGAAACATCCATACAAATCCTTGGAGGTAGACCCCCTAGGTGCATTTTCCAGTGTTCCGCATGGTGTTTTGCACACCGAAGATATTAGGGTTTATATACATGCAAATGTTGAAGAGTTTGGGGAATTCAAACTAAGAGATATCTATCACAAACAACTGTTAGATGATTCATTTGAGCTCAAACCCCAATACATAGGCCTCTGGAACAAGCACTTTGCACAATACATACATTTCCCCTATTTTACGGAGGATGAATGGGTTAGGTACATTTTGAGTAGAAAACATGACAATTTCATGTGGTTAAATGGACCATTCAAGATCACTAAAGATGCCATCAGGGCAGTTACCGAATTACACTCATCCGATGGGATTCCTGTTCTTAAATCTATAAAGAACCAAACTATGAGTGAGGCTACCGGATCTAAGTTTGACAAAAGAGCAATGACGGTAGATGACATCACTGATCTAGATGTCAAGTTTGCTTCTATGATCATTGGATATAAGATATATAATTCTAGCAGAGAAAATTCTGTACCTGGAACTGCCATCTACACTGCTTATGAAATGCTAAGAAAGGATACAGACTATGATCTTTGCCAGCTTCTCTTGAACCAACTCTTGGAGAATCTGTAGAAAATCAAGAAAGACAAAAAGAATTCATTCAAGTATGGAGGATTAATATTGTGCTTATTCTTCTACTTTATGAATGAGCTTCCCAGATCTAATGGCTGGGTATGGGAGAATGATAGACCAGTAGCTATCCAAATCAGAGATTATTTACATGGACATGGTGACAACAAAGCACAAAATATAGCTCTGTGGGGGTATTTCAAGAACTTTCAAAACATGATGCAAGCAAGAGAAAGGATTCCCCAGTCTCTTGTTGAGAAATACAAAGACACAATCTGCTTTATGGTAGAGACTGATCAGTGCCTAATGGAGGTAGTAGAACCAAGGACAGTCTGGATCATGCCCATGGGGTATGAAGTGGATGAACAGATTGTGGAGCTGCATGTTGAACACATGCTAAGTCAGCCTAAAGATCCAAAGGCAGAAAGGTTTGGAACCTTTGAGGAGCTGAGTGTAAAGATCCATGTGGAACTTAGAGAACCAGAGATGAAAAGGAAGGTGAGAAAAGAAGTAGAACATATTGCAGAAGGCCTTGGGATCCCAAAGGAGGCACTTGATGCCAACCGGGAAAAGAGACAAAAAGCTGATGAAGAGAAGAAAGAGGCAGAAAAGGGAAGCAAGAAAAGTGCTTCGGTAGAAACTTCCACCCGAACCATATCTTCAAAGAGACCAGCACTTGTCCCTGCTAAAAGCTCAAAACTGGAAGTCCAAGCATCTGACAAAGGAGAGAAAAGGTCAAAGACAAAAGCCACAAGGACTTATATAAGTCAAAGAGATGAAGAGGAAACTGAATCTGATGAAGAAGTCAGGAAAATGAAGAAAAAGAAGAAAACATCTGGTCAACCCTCTACCGGACAGAAGGAAGAAGAAAAGGCAGAGGAATATGTTGAAAAACCCACTCTTCACATTGACGACATAATCAAATCAGTCACAGTGGATGGAAATCTTCAGCCAATGGTTGAGTTTTATGATGATTATGGTGAAGCAGATCAGAAGATATTGGAAGATGCCACAGTCAGGTATCTAAATATTTACAAGAAAACATTTATTGAAATTATATCTCTAATCCCTAAAAGCTTGGAGAAGGAACTAGAATCAAGAAAGAACACTGCCCAAGCTAAAGACCTAGAAATCTGGGAACAAATAGCAAACCAGCTATATCCTTCAATCGACCCCAAGACAATGAATATGATTTTTAAAGATTGTAAGGATGAGTTCAGAAGCAAAGTGAGGATGAATCAACTTATGCTTGGTGAAACTGACAAGGTAGCCAAGGACACAGAAGAGATCCTCCGAAAGGCCTTCAAAAGATTTAATCTCCCTATTATAGAGGACTTGGGTACTAATCCCTCAACCACAAATGTTGCAGAAGAAACTCCTGAGAAAATGACAGAAGAGGTGGGCCCTGAACAGACTAACATTTCTCCTCCGGTTTCCCCTACAATCTCCGGATCTAAAGGAGAAGAAAAATTACAAGAGAAAGAAGCAGAGGTGAAGGAAAAAGAAGATGACAGTGCTAAGGTTGTAGAAGGAGAGAAGACTTCAGCAGAGAAAACCACAACTGCTAGTGGTGAAGGAGAGAAAACTCCTAAGGACAGTTCCAAGACTGCAGAAAAGAAGAAACATCTGTCTCCGGCAAGAGACACTGCATAAACTGTCCAAGAATTCCTGAACAAAGAAACAATGGAGATTGATGAACCAGAGCTTCTACAAGGTCCATTCAATTTTGATTCTCTTTCTCCAGTACAGACAATGAAGATAGCTTCATTTGCAAATGCTAAGGCTAATGAAAAACTCCTAAAGTCTCATATGGAAGACTATGAGTTGATAGAAGCTGCTTCCAGAGTGCTTGAAAAGATTATGCCCCGGTAATCTCAAAACCTTAGTCAGCAGTGTTAGTACACATTTTGATTCTCTAGAAAAATCAGCTGAAGAAAAGGTTCGGAAGGAGTTTTTGGATAAAAGGTTCTTCGAGGTACAAGGTTTGATCATTAATGATAGGAGAAACATGAACATTGGGATAAAGAGCTTAGAAAATGCTCTTAAGGATGGCGGTGAAATATACAAATTTTGTATCTCCTGGTCCAAGGTAACAGTGGAGATTGAGAAGAAAATAAAAGAGCAAGAGGACAAACTACTAAGCTTGTCTCAAAGTTTTGATCCTCTTTCATCCTCTATAACAAATCAAGAATGTCAGACTATCACAGTCTTGAGTGAAATCAAGAAATTGGAGAAGGAAAGGAAAAATAGAATAAGCAGGTTAAGTGAGCTCAGGGGGTTAATTGTCCCTAAGCTAGAGGCCATGCATGAGGCTATAACAGAAGTCCAAATTATAGCCTAGACCAATGATTCGACAGATCTAAAAAGGGAAGATGTGTTTGCATTCCTGTTGAGTGGGCATATCTCAATTTTGGACAGGATGAAGCAGAGTTGGGCGACAGAAGTTGTATAGTTGAAGAACACTTTTGCAGACATACTTAAGTATATGTAAGTACAACTTGAATATATATACTTATGCGGCTAAGTATAGTAAAATTTTTGAAAATTTTGGTGTGCGGACCCTACCCTTTTCCATTGATGTCAAAGGGGGAGTGAAGAGTAGTGAAAAATGAGGAATACAACTAAGGGGGAGCTCTAGAAAATATATATAAAGACAAAGCATCAGCCAAGGGGGAGCCTCGTGTAAACACTTAGTCATTTTTCGCTAAGTGTTGCCATCAATGCCAAAGGGGGAGATTGTTGGCAAGAGACACTATATGGATTCATGATTGTTGTCATTGATGGCAACAAAGTTCATCCCACACATCCGCAGGACATGGTGTGTCTCTACCGGAAGTCAGAGTGAAGAATGTTATGATCTGGTAAACAAGAACAGAGCATATGACAAGGTCCAATAGACAGGTCCAGATCTCTCAGAGGAAGTATCTTGGTAAAGTGCAGATTTGGGGAAGTAAAGAGTACTACCTTGAGTGATAGATTCCAAGGTTTTAGCCTCCGGTGATAGATGAGGCAAAATATATGAATACTTGAGTACCGGGTTCCTGAGTGACAGTGTGAACAAAGGAAGAACTAACTGACAGAACATCAGACTACTTTCCAGATGTGTTACTGATGGTGTTAAAGGTTATGAAGGCATGAATCATGTTTGGCCAACATGATTAATGATTTCTACAAGTATATGCTTAATCTGCATTACTTGATGTGTAAGGATTCAGCCGACAGAACAGAGTTTGTGAGAAGATTGACTGTTCCGGGTGCCGACTAGAAAGATAATGAAATCACTTGTGTGGATATATATAGGATGGTTTTAGTTGTGAGAAGTGTCATGGTGATATGTGATATGCAAATAAAAGTAGAGCAGAGCAGAAGCAGTAAGGAAGGTCTGGTATGTGAAAGGAAAGCAGCATAAGAGAAGAGGAAAGATGAAGTGCAGCAGATCAGTGTACTGAGCCTAACTAGAACTGAACTCCAGCATATGTGGATGCCTCCAATCAGTTCAAGTATTGTATAACACTCTTTTGTAGACAGTGTGTCTCTTGTAGGTAGTGTGCCTCCTTGTGAGCAATGTGCTTGGGCAGTGAGCCCTAATTGGCAAGTGCCATTTTTTTCTTTCCTTATTCTTCTAACAGAGAATAATCTTTGGGTTAATCACCTTGTGGTTTTCTCCCTTAACAGGGTTTCCATGTCAAAAATACTGTGTCATGTGTTTTTTCATTTCATGATAATGTTTGCTTGTTTGAATTAATGCTGCATTGATTAATAAGAAAGTTCAGAAAGAAGAAATAATTAGGATAACTGATTCACCCCCCCTCTTAGTTATCAACAAAAAGAAGATCATAAGTTACAGGTACAACCACTTTTTGGAGTATCAACCCATGCAACATTGTGCCATAAAGACAACATAGGGGATACAAGTTGTCACATAACTAAGATTGCAGTGCTAAAAGGAAAAGGTGACAACATACATGATTCATTCAAATCCTTTGAACAACAACATACTAGCTACATGAAGTAGCTCATGAATGTTTGCCCGAGATACATGTTAGTTCAGTCATTATAAGTGTCATTTTATGCCTAAATGATGCAGCCGAGGAAGAGTGCAGATAAAATATCCATGCTTTACAAGGAGGAAAAGAGGCATGGTCATTGACTATAGACATGCATGTATAGCTACAACTCTAAACAGGAAGCCATATATAGTGTATGCAAAAGTTATACATCAAGGGAAGTTGTTTTCACCAGTGTCTTCAATATCATGTTCATCAATCTATTGATTATGTAAAAAGAGATTATATATCTCTTAACATTATATTGTGCATCTGAAATAGTGGGGATAGATAGTTACAAGATAGATACAGTAATGAATCATCAAGTGTATGTAGAGTTCAATGCTAGGTGCCATAGTTATCATATGAAACATGTACAGATGCATGACTGTGAGGCATGAAAAGAACAACATGTGTATTATGGTTACAATATACAAATGGAGCACACATCAATGCATATGAGTTCAAAATAGCAAGCATTTATGTTCATCTACCGTTGGTGTAGAGAGAAATCACAAGAATATCATCTCTATAGTATGCAACTTTACAACAACTAGGCAAGATTTTTTGGAACAATGAATATCCTCTTAAGGTGCAACAGTGACTGATTAAGGACATCAATGAAGATAGTAGAAGGAATTACATGTTTAAACCATCATTGTTTTGAACAAACTGATTCATAGTGACCTGAAACCCAATGGAAGGTTTGTATTTTGCAATCTTAGAAGTAAAGGATAGTATAGTTCATCATCTTCTACATGCTGGAAGCAAGCCATTTTGTCTCATTGAAGCCCCAACCAAAGAGATGGAGAAGTAAGTTCTTCTTTTCCACAAGTTAAACCCACTTCAAGTTTCAATTAAGAATTGCAGATACAGAAATGTAAAACCTTCGAGCTCGTATAAATAAAGGAAACATTCAGAGATATTCTTTTGGCAGCTTCTGATAAATAAAGTGCAAAGGACAAGATCACAAAATGTAGAAAATAAGAAGTTTTCGATTTCATGGTGTAGACACCTAAAAATGTCTTCATCGTCAAACTGACTCCCAACATCCCTAAACATACTAATTTCCCTTCTAATCAATTAATTAAATTGTTATTTAGTTAATTATCCCTTCATCACCTAATTTTTCATCATTTTATACCCTACAATTGGATTAATTTAATTAATTCAATAGTCTAACCTTACCCAATTAATTAAATAAATATGCAATATTTATTTGGTTAATTCTCCCTTTTCACTAAATCCAATTAATTAGGTAAATCATGTTTAACTAATTAATTCGGCCTATTAATTAACCTATCCCTACCATAGGTAATTAAATAGTCATTACTTAATTGCCTACCCTCGCCTATACCATCCTAGCCTTAGGATTAATTAAATAAAACCTTATTTAATTAATCTTAACCTCCCATTAACCCATTCCCTAATTTTTTTCATCCATATTAATTAGACTAATCACCCTAATTAAAATGGTCAAACCTTGATTAACACTCCTTCCCACATCCCACAAATAAAAAATTGAAATATATCTCATATAAATCAATTTTTTATACACATGTGTCATAATCCTCATTTAATACCTTTTACAACCCTTACACATGTCATAAATCATTAATATCCACTCTTCCCCAAATGAATTTTTAATTCATTTTACCCTTCCCCATATGAATTTTTAATTCACAAATAATCCATCTCACCCAACCTCATTTAACTCACCCCTTTCCCAAGAAGAATATAAAATTCATCTTTATTCCTAGCCCTCCATTTTCCAAGATGAAATCTAGGCCCTCCACATCATCTTCATCCTCCACCATTGATCTCCCAAATCAATCTCAACCATTGGATCAAAATCTCTCCAAAATACCTATAAATACAACATCCTCCAAGCCATTTTATTATCTAGTTTCTAAGTAATGTTACGATGCCAAAATATCCATTGAGCTAAGTAATTTCTTAAGTTGCATTTGTAAGATTGAGAGCATTTCACATCTCCTTTGAGTAACTAGGGTATATCTTGGAGCATTTGGGTGCAAGCTCTTTCCCTCTTATGAGATTGGGTCTTCATATCAAGGTATAACTTCTTGTTTTGCATGCATTTGGTTTACATTCTTACCTCAATTTGAATTTTCTAAATCACATTGGCATGCCTGGTGGGACCCACAAGGTCTCAATCTAATCATTTTCTTATGAGTTTTGTTGTTTATATGTGTGGCGCTATCTACCTGCATAGTGGCGCCATTTGTGGTGAATTTTAGCGCTATGTTCTAACTGTTTCAACGCTATTTAACACGGTAGTTTTTGTTGGATATTACTCATGCCTTGTTCTTCTTTTTGAGCTTCCTACGAACTTCCTAGGTTATTGGCTCTCAGTTTTGCAGGTGTTTAGGTGAAAACAAGGGGGAGGTCATGCCAAAATATTCTTGAGAACCAAATACACATTTTTGCTTTCATCTTGTTTTGGTTTCCATTCACTAGGCTAACAAGACTAACAAGACCCCTCTCTTTGCAGTCTAACCCCCTATTTTGGTTAGGAAAACTTTTCTTTGCACGCCTGACAATTTCAACCCCATATCAGCACTATCATCACCCAGGGCGGCACCATATTCCACAGTTGACCTAACTATTCAAACACATACGTAGTGGCGCTTTGTTTCATTCATATTAGCGCAATCTGTATTTTTAGTGCCTTTTGAGATATATTGTAGCACTAATTACATTTTTAGCGCATTCTATGTCCTTTTTAGCATAATATTGTATATTAGCACTATCTGTATGTATTTGTAGCACTATATTCTAGGGCAGTCTGGTTCTGTGTCAGTTTCTATTAGTAGCGCCATTTGCAGTCTACAGTGGCGCCATTTGGTGTCTATTTTAGCACTATTTGTATATTCTAACCTTGGGTTCTGTGCAGGGACTGATGGTTGTTTGCAAGTCATCATCATTACTCTGAAACCACTAACAAGTTTTTGTACGGTTTTTATCTTTAGGTTAAACAAACACTTCAATTGGTGCTTAAAAGGAACCCTTGTATGTTAGTGTAAACAACATTTCAATTTGGTGCACTAAATTGATCAAAACAAACAACAAAGAACAAACAAAATCTTTGTGTGCCTTAGCATAGAAAAAAAAATTGAATTTGGTGCTCTAAAATTAACAAGTGCTTGCCAACAAATCTACAAACATCTCAATTTTGGGCTTAAAAAGAACTACAAAGTGCATCATAACTCATTGGATTAAAAAGAACAACAAATCTACATTTTTCACTCATCTAAACAAGAAAACAAATCAATTGTATGAAGTGTTTTGTGATAATGTTTGTGTGGTGAAAAGTGTATGCTCTTCCCTTGCACCATTGGTGATTTTGGAGATCAAAAGCTTCTCACAACACTTGCATAAATCATCCCCAACATAATCCAAGAACTAAAAAATGAACCTTGTTTAGTGTAACCTAAGCACAAAATATACGTATGCTCTCCCCTCGCATCCTTGTATGAACTTGGGGATCAAAGTATTTTTGCGTTTGTGTTGCTTTTGTTAAACCTTTAGAGGGCCTGCCACTCCACTTCGAAAGGTGGGAACGACCCAAGCAGAAATAGGCTAAAGCCAAGCTCTTTCGAGCTGCTATATAAATAATGTGTTTGTGATGAAAGTCATAAGCAACAAGTGTTGTTGTGTCATACCGACAACCAACCTCCCCCAAAACCCTCCAAGGTGTAACCCTTGAAGGCTGGGAGACTCCATAACGGAGAGTAGTGCTGTCACACGTATAGCCACTTGAATGAATGCACTTACTACGAACCTTTGTTTTAGTGAGCCAAAAACCTTCTATTTGTTGACGCAGAAGGGTAACCTTTGAAGCGGCCTTGATTCATGTGGTTCTTAGACGAGGTAGCAGGGACAATCCTAAGGTTTAGTGAGGGATAGGCCTTCATGGAAACCCAGATCTTGGTATGCGTGAGAAGTGAGTGCACTGTAAGGGGGATCTAGTGCTACCAAGATCTTGGAGCTACCCGCTTTGAATAAGCGCAACTAGGGGATTCAACAAATGTTGTCCTATCTTCGCCTTAGGTTGTACAAAGTGCTTGTTTAAACATCTCACGTCTTTTCACAAACAAAATCTTGGTTATCGTGTGTTATTGTGCTTAAAGTGCTTTCAAGAAACTTGCCAAGAGACAACAAAAATCACTTGATCAAATTTCATATCAACACGAATCCAAATTTGTCATCAAAACCTATCTTTTTCAAAGCCTCGACCAACACTGACCTGTTTCAGTGCTATCTCTGTCTGCTTTTAGTGCTATTTCACCTGTGGATTGGCACTATTTGTAGACTGACCTACCTGAAACTAGAGAAAATTCCATTGTGATCTTTAGCACCTGCCTAGCCATAATCCATAATCACCTTCCCAAAAATCCGTCAATACCCCACCCATTTTCTTCTAAATTTTCCCATCATACCTTCATTATGACCTTAGAGAATCAATCATTATCATTATCGGACCCCTTGCTATACCATAATCCACTCAATTCCATGTCCACTCATCCTCATTAATCTTTGCATACCTTTTGGACCAAACAAACATCCTTGTTACAAGAAATTATCCCAAAATCCTTTCGCTTCTCTCATCAAAAACATATCCAAAATCTTCTAAATCCAAACACCCATCAAAAAATCATCAACCAACATCTAAAACGCATCACCCCTTGAGCTAAAGCTAGGTCTAGATTTCATTTTTTTCATCATATTTTGCTTGGAGAGTCATTAGTCAACCTTTCAAGTAAAATAATCATCCTTCTTTGTGTAAGGTCATAAGTCTACCCCAAACAAAGAGAAACATCCATTTGTGCAACACAAAACTAGATCTTACTTAAGCTCATTTGTTGACCTTCAAATCCTTTTCAAAAACATCATCCTAAGCTCTCATACCAAACATATAGTTCATCTAAAAGTTTCACCCTCTAAATCAACATCAAAATCCCTTCCATCCAAATCATCCTCAAACAAACTTCATCTATCATCTACCATTTTGGTCCAAATTTTTGTAAAAATAATATCACCCACTCTTATCATCCTTAGATTGACACTTTTTTGAGACTCATCTCTTAGAAGTGAAAATCTATCCTTTATCACACTACAATCACCCTTTCATCTTTTCTTTTACTCCATTCCACTACCACATCCTCTTTGGGTCCAACAAATCAATCTGAATTCTCTAAGGTCTCCATCCCCCTTTCATCCACCTCAAAATCAATTACATACAATTGCATTCCCATAACTAGATCACAACACAAGAAGAATCAAGCAATGGAAAACTTTGGATAACATATGGGCATAGGGATGCCTAACACCAATGACAACAACCTACCAATCGACCAAACATACAACCTACCTTTTGTCTTTCAAATCTCGACATATAATCCCAATGAAAATCCCTTCCATTTCTTACAACCACCACCACCACCCATCCAAAATGTCAGCACCATTTCCCAAGATGATCAAGATGTCTTGAACTTTACTCAAGACGTCGATAACATGGACATGCTTGACAAAGTCCTAAGGTCGGACCTAAATAGATATCTTGACTACCTCCTCAAAATTGGTGCCTAACCACCCCACAACACAACATCGTCGCAACCATCCACCTTTAACAACAATCCTACCACATCCTCTCAACCATCTACATCAAATACCCAACCTACCATCTCTCAAACTTCAACTCCTGTCATATCTACCACCCCCACGAACTCTAATGTTACCACATCTACGATTTCCACAAATGTCACCAATCCTACCACCTCCCAACTCATCGTCACATCCACTACCTCAACCAACGTAAACTCTTCCATTCTGCAAATCACTTTGGGCATCCAAGGGAACCCCATGCATGCAAGTGCTTCCACAAGTGTGCCTCCACTCAACCCTCAAACCATAGCCTACATGAGACAATTCTTTTCACAACCACCTTACAACATGACCAACCCATCCAATGTCAACCCGTCTAATCTCAAGTATCTACAAAATTTTGTAATGTCATCAACACAACATAATCCCAATCCTCAAATCCCCCCTCATATTCTCCAACAAATCCATGCTTACCAACAACATCTCAGACAACTCAACCAAAACACCACCCCATAGTACCAAAACATGATCTCCCAAAATCTCCAACATCTCATCAATCAGCAAACCTATACACCACAACCACCACCAACCTCGAATCTAAAAAGCATTGTACAAGCCTTGATTCAAAAGGTAGATGATATACAAACTAGTGGCAAGCACAAACATTATTCTTTTGAGGATATTTGCCCCTATCTGTTTGATCGAACACTGTACATGCCCCCTTTCCCAAAAAAATTTGAAATGCCCAAATTTGACAAAAATAAGGGAAAGGGAGACCCTAGGGATCATCTTAGGGAGTTCTACCTTTCTTTCTTAAAAGTCTTGAACAATGATACATACCTAATGAAACTACTTCCAAGAAGCCTCGGTGGTCAAGTCGCTGAATGGTTTGCACATCTGCCCCATGCATTAGGCCTTTCCCTGAGCTCGCAAAAAAATTTGTCAATCATTTATCCTATAATTTCAAACATGAAATATCTATGATAGACCTTTGCAATACAAAACAAAACAACGGAGAATCCTTCGCTTCCTTCTTATAGAGGTGGAGAGGCTTAGCAAGAAAACTCCCTTGGCCAATTCCTAAGAAACAATTAGTCACCATGTTTGTGACTAACCTAAATCAAGAAATAGGGTTGCATTCTACAAATCCTTTGTGTGTCTACCTTCGAAGAAGTCATTGACAAAGGTACTACCATAGAAAGGGCCCTTATCACCAAGGGCTCGATCAAATTGTATGACAACAAGTCCTACAACAACAATAACAACAAAGTCAATATCAACGTCCCCAATACAAACAACAACAACAACACGCAATCAAACGAAAAGTCACTCTTTTGGGGAAAGAACAAAAACACCCTCAACAACGGCGTCATTGATGTAAAGGCCATCCAACATGTACAAAATCAAACACCCTCAATTACATATGCCACCAATGTAAATATCCCAAAGGGGCAATCAAAACAAAACAAACCTCAAAGACAATTTACACCTCTAGGGGAACCAATCGAGGACATCCTCAATAGATGTCCAAAGAAAGGTTTGATAACTCTCCTACCTATTAAGCCCCACCAAGAGAGTGAGCTCAAAGTTGCATGGTACAATGAAAATGATTATTGTGACTACCACCGCATTGTGGGCCATAAGACGGCTGATTGCATGAAATTCAAGCATTGTGTGCAAGACCTCATAGATCAGAATAAAGTCAATCTTGAGTAAAGCACTCAACCATCGCCCAACACTAATCTAGGAGCTTACAAGAATCCACTGCCCAATCATAACAAGGCCTCGTCATGTAATCAGGCCTACAACATCACCCCACCTCCCGCATCCTATGACTCTATTGTAGGGTGGATAGAATCATTGTCTAACCATGTCAACTCAATCACCATTCAGGCTCAAGTACCCAATTGCACCGTCACAACTCGTCATGGCCATGTATCCATCTGCACAACCCCTACCACTGATCAAATACCCTCATCCACATTAGACTCCCTACCCAATCATCCAGCTACACGCCCATCACCTACCAATAAGTACAACCTCCTAGAACATCTAGGAAAGACCCCTGCAAAAATCTCCATACTTGAGTTACTTCGCATGTCACCTCTCCATAAAGAAATCCTTGATAAGGCACTCTTGGAAATCCAAGTTCCCGCTAACCTAAATGTGAATCAATTCCAAGCCATGGTGATCCATATCGCTGCACCTCATCATCTCACCTTCTCAGAAAAAGATCTTCTCACTTTCAAGAACCTACATAATGATGCCTTGCACATCAAAGTCTGCATCCACAAGCACATCATCAAGAGAGTCTTAATAGATGGTGGCTCTGGCCTAAACCTGTGCACTGTTAAATTACTAAAACACTTGGGATACTCAGATGTGGTTGTAGACACCAGTGAATGCATAACAATCAAAGGGTATGCTGACATTGAAAGACTATCTGAGGGTACTATCAAGCTCCCTATTCAAGTGGGACAAAAGATAATGGAAACAAAATGTCAAGTCCTTGATCTTGATCTCCCTTACAACATTCTTCTCGGCTAACCATGGATCCATGCTATGCAAGCAGTCCCCTCTACATTGCATTAATGTCTAAAGTTCCCTCACAATGGCACGGAAGTAACTGTCTATACCGATCCCCACCCCTTCCAATACTGCAGTTTCTTGGAAGGCCATGACCACACCTTCTGTCCATATAACAAACCTATCACAAAATCCAACCCCACAACATCCACTTCATACATCGACCCCACCAACATTGCCACCACTTCATCCCACACACCTCCACTGCCCGAGGTCAAGATCAAGCTTAGTGACATGGGATGTGGGGAATACGACCTACACGGTACCTTTTGTGTAGGCACATTACCCAACCCTAAAATGTTTGGTGTCCCAAAGAAAGAAGAATCCAATACAGTTGTCATCAAATGTAAACCATCACCTACCTTTGAGAAGAAACATCTCCTTGATTAAGATGTGCTCGAAGACATATCATCCTGGCTATATAAAGATGAAGAAACAAAGCAAGAAGCTCCCACCCTACCAATAGAAATCTATGGCAAAGGGTCAGAGATTGTTAAAAACATGGGCTATAAAGGACAAGGCAGTATTGGCCTTCATGAGCAAGGGATCATAGAACTAGTCCAAGTGACAAGAAATCCTTATACTTAAGGGTTAGAATATGGTCAATGACAACGTATCCTTACTATCGGTGAATGTATCCTAGCCGAGGTTGCTACTGTTTCCATTGAAGTCGAGAATGTCAACGAAATGGGCCATCAAGACTCCTTTAGTGACTTCGCCGAATTCTTCAAATCATCCATATGTACCATATATACAGTCACCACCCTAACCTCTTCATCCAATGACTTACCCCTTATATACCCGAACCTCATAGACTAGGACCAACAGGCACCTCCTATCTTCGACATAGCACCAAATGATGAAGCAATCACTGAAATGATGAGGGTTAGAGATCGCTTCCCCCTGGGAGATCATAAAGCCGGATACATTATGGAACTTGATACGGATGCCTATTTCAGGGAGACAACCCCTACTTCCAGTCGCAAAAATATAAAAATCAAACATGGATCTGATGGTGAAAACTGCTCCGCGGCAGTGTCAGATCCCAAAAAAGTAAAAATAAAGGACGTATCTCCTAGTGAAAACCTCCATGAGGTGCTAGGAGATGGAAGCATGGGCCTTCCCGAGATAGAGAAGATATATCCTGACAGATCACCCGTCCTAGAGGAGCTAGCTCAAGAGATGAATCTTGGGATGGAAGAAGAGCCAAAAATCACCTTCAGGGTAGAATCTCTCAATGCAATGGAGTAGGAAAACTTCTTAGCCTTCTTCAAATGCATAAATCATAATTTTGCCTGGACTTATGCAGACATGCCAGGGCTCGATCTCGCTTTGGTCGTCCATCACCTTATAGTACGGCCTGATGCAAAACTAGTGAAACAGAAGCTGAGAAAAATGAACCCTCAGGTGGCCCTCCTAGTCAAAGCAGAATTGAAGAAACTACTGGATGTCAGGTTCATCTGACCAATTGATTATCCCGAGTGGGTTTCAAACCTAGTACCAGTAGCCAAACCAGATGGCCAAATCTGTTGCTGCACCGACTTTCGAGACCTCAACAAAGCCTGCCCGAAGGATAACTTCCCTTTACCAAACATTGACATGATAGTGGATCTTACGGCAGGACACGAGACACTATCCGTAATGGATGGTTTTTCAGGGTATAATCAAATCAGGATCGTAGAAGAGGACCAACATAAGATAGCCTTTATATGTCTATGGGGGATGTACTATTGGGTGGTAATGCCTTTTGGCCTCAAGAATGCCGGAGCCACATATCAATGGGCCATGACTATCATCTTCCATGATCTTTTCCACCACATCATGGAAGACTATGTGGATGACTTGCTAGGAAAATCAAAGACAAGGGAGGAATACCTGGATGTATTAGCAAAGATCTTCGACCAACTGGAGCAATACAATGTTCGCTTGAATCCAAAGAAATGTGTCTTTGGGGTCACCTCTGGAAAATTTTTGGGATACATAGTCTCCAGAAGGGGAATTGAGGTAGACCCCGCAAAGGTCAAAGCCATCACTAAAATGCCTCCTTTGAAGACACTAAAATAGCTATGGAGATTGCAAGGGAAACTCCAGTCCATTTGTCGATTTATTGCTCAACTTGTTGATAAATGTCAACCGTTTCAACACCTACTCAGAAAGAATACAGCTTTTGTCTGAGACAATCAGTGTCAGGCTACCTTTAACCAGCTAAAATAATACCTAGCTAATCCCCCTATTCTGACTCCACCAAGGCAAGGAGAACCCCTCCTCTTATACATCTCAATAATAGAAACAGCTATTGGAGCCTTATTAGCGCATCACGATGAGCAAGGGAAGGAAAGAGCCATATATTACATTAGCCACACCTTGATATCCTACGAATTAAACCATACACCAATTAAACGTGCATGTCTAGCCCTGGTCTTTACTTCACAAAAGTTAAGACACTACATGCTCAATCACAAAACTAAGCTCATCGCCAAGATCGACCCACTAAAATATCTACTAAACAGAGCTGCCCTTACTGGGAGAATGGCAAAATGGGTCATGATCCTCAGTGAATTTGACATTGAATATACCAAGAGAAAGGCTATCAAAGGATAGGTTATCGCTGATCAACTGGCTAAAGCACCCATTCATGTAGAATGTCCAACACTGACAGAATTCCCTGACAAAACCATCTTGACAATAGCACTGGCAACAGAAACATGGAAAATGTACTTTGATGGGTCATATACACATAGAGGCTCAGGGGCAGGCATCTTGTTTATTACCCCTCAAGGTGACACCATCCCCAAGTCAGTGAAAATTACATTCTCATGTACCAACAATGTGAAAATGTATGAGGCCCTTATCACAGGTCTTCGAATGACAATCAAATGGAGAATCGAGAAGCTGACAGTGTATGGAGACTCCCAACTGGTCATCCGGCAAGTAAACAATGAGTACAAGACTAAGGATGATAAACTCCTGCCTTATAAAAAGATGGTCAATGACTTTAAAGACTATTTTGATGACATCCACTTTGAACAAATCCCAAGGCTAAACAATAAAGTTGCAGACACCATGGCCACCATCGGATCCCTGGATGACATGAAGAAAGATAGCAAGAAGTGTGAATACCTGATAGAAGAGCTCCCTATTCCAGCATATGATGTTCCCCAATCGGAGCTAGTGTGTGAAGTCATTGGTCCCTTATCCCCATGGTATGAAGAAACTTATCTATATCTCCATGATAACATCATCCCTCCTAACATATCCACCTCACAACGAAAAAATTTCATCCACCGAGCCTCCTACTTCACCCTTGTAGGAGATACCCTATACAAAAGAAGTCTTGATGGCACACTTTTACAATGTTTAGACTCTAGGGAAGCTGAAGTGGCCTTGCAAGAGGTACATGAAGGCGTCTGTGGGGCACATTCAAGTGGGCCTACTCTCGTTAAAAAGATCCTAAGGACCAGATACTATTGGCCAACCATGGAATGAGACACCTACCAATTTGTAAAAAAATGCCTACCATGTCAACAGCATGGAGATCTCATTCACGCACCTGCACAAGAATTGCAACAAATCATGACACCATGGCCTTTCTCATAGTGGGGACTCAACCTCGTAGGAAAAATACATCCACCATCATCCAATGGCCATAAATTCATCATCACAGCTACCGAATACTTCACTAAGTGGGTGGAAGCAATACCACTCACCTTCACCAGTAGAATGTAGATATCCAAGTTCATCCTCCATTATATCATATGTTGTTATGGTATCCCTCATTCCATCATCACCAATAATGGAAAACCATTCAAGAACTAGGAAGTCCGCACTTTGTGTGAAAAATTCCAAATCCAACACCACTTCTCAACTCCATATTACCCTCAGGGAAATGGTCAAGAAGAAGCTTCAAATAAAACCATCCTCCACATTCTAAAGAAGACGGTTATTGAAGTCAGCCATGACTGGCACCTCTAGCTCAATCCTGCCCTATGGGCCTATCGCACAAGCATCCGTACCTGTTGATAACTGAGAGGGGGGTGAATCAGTTATCCTAATTATTTCTTCTTTCTGAACTTTCGTATTAATTAATGCAGCATTAATTCAAACAAGTAAACATTACCATGAAATGGAAAAACACATGACATAGTATTTTTGACGTGGAAACCCTGTTAAGGGAGAAAACCACGGGGTGATTAACCCAAAGATTATTCTCTATTAGAAGAATAAGGAATTACAAAATGGCACTTGCCAATTAGGGCTCACTGCCTGAGCACACTGCTCATAAAGGAGGCACACTGCCTACAAGGAGACACACTGTCTACAAAAGAATGTTATACAATACTTGAACTGATTGGAAGCATCCACATATGCTGGATTTCAGTTCTGGTTAGGCTCAGTACACTGATCTGCTGCACTTCATCTTCCTCTTCTCCTATGCTGCTTTCCTTTCACATACTGGACCTTCCTTACTGCTTCTGCTCTGCTCTACTTTTATTCACATATAACATATCACCACAACACTTCTCACAACTAAATCGATCTTATATATATATCTGCACAAGTGATTTCATTATCTTTCTAGTCAGCATCTGGAATAGTCAATCTTCTCACAAACTCTGCTCTATCGGCTGAATCCTTACACATCAAGTAATGTGGATCAAGCATATACTTGTAGAAATCATTAATCATGTCGGCCAAACATGATTCATGCCTTCATAACCTTTAACACCATTAGTAACACATCCGAAAAGTAGTCTGATGTTCTGTCAGTCAATTCTTCCTCTGTTCACACTGTCACTCAGGAATCCGGTACTCAACTATTCATATCTTTTTCCTTGTCCATCACTGGAGGCTAAATCCTTGGAATCTATTACTCAAGGTAGTCCTCTTGACTTTCCCAAATCCACACTTCACCAAGATACTTCCTCTGAGAGATCCGGACCTGTCTGTCGGACCTTGCCACAAGCTCTGTTCTTGTTTACTGGACCTCAACAATCTTCATTCTGACTTCCGGTAGAGACACACCATGTCCTACGGATGTGTGGGATGAACTTTGTTGCCATCAATGACAACAATCATGAATCCATATAGTGTCTCTTGCCAACAATCTCCCCCTTTGGCATTGATGGCAACACTTAGTGAAAAATGACTAAGTGTTTACACTATGCTCCCCCTTGGCTGATGCTCTTGTTTTTATATACATTTTCCGGAGCTCCCCCTTAGTTGGATTCCTCATTTTTCACTGCTCCTCACTCCCCCTTTGACATCAATGGCAAAGGGTAGGGTACGCATACCAAAATTTTCAAAATATTAACTATACTTAGCCGCATAAGTATATATATACAAGTTGTACTTACATATACTTAAGTATGTCTGCAAAAGTGTTCTTCAACTGTACAACTTCTATTGCCCAACTCTGCTTCATCCTGTCCAAAATTGAGATATGCCCACTCAACAGGAATGCAAACACATCTGCCCTTTTTAGATCTGCCGGATCAGTGGTCTGGGTTGTAATTTGGGCTTCTTTTATAGCCTCATGCATGGCCTCTAGTTTGGGGACAATTAACCCCCTAAGCTCACTCAACCTACTTATCCTATTTTTTCTTTCCTTCTCCAACTTCTTGATTTCACTCAAGACTGCGATAGTCTGACATTCTTGATTTGTTATAGAGGAGGAGAGAGGATCAAAATTCTTTGATAGGTTTGATAGTTTATCCTCCTGTTCTTTTATTTTCTTCTCAATGTCCAGTGTTACTTTGGACCAGGAGATACAAAATTTGTATATTTCACCGCCATCCTTAAGAGCATTTTCTAAGCTCTTTATCCCAATACTTATATTTCTTCTATCATTAGTGATTAATCCTTGTACCTCTGAGAATCTCTTATCCAAAAACTCCTTCCGGACCTTTTCTTTAGCTGATTTTTCTAGAGAATCAAAATGTGTACTAACACTACTGACTAAGGTTTTGAGATTACTAGAAGAGGAGGCTGTGGGATCCTTTTGAAAAGATGGTATGATTTTTTCCAGCACTCTAGATGCAGCTTCTACCAACTCACAGTCTTCCATATGAGACTTTAGGAGTTTTTCATTAGCCTTAGCATTTGCAAATGAAGTTATCTTCATTGTCTGTACCGGAGAAAGAGAATCAAAATTGAATGGACCTTGTAGAAGCTCCAGTTCATCAATCTCCATTGTTTCTTTGCTTAGAAATTCTTGGATAGTTTGTGCAGTGTCTCTTGCTGGAGATAGATGTTTCTTCTCTTCTGTAGTCTTGGAGCTGCCCTTTAGAGTTTTCTCTCCTTCTACATTCCCACCACTAGCAGTTGTGGTTTTCTCTGCTGAAGTCTTCTGTCCCTCTGCAACCTTTGCACTGTCACCTTCTTTTTCCTTCACCTCTGCTTCTTTCTCCTGTAATTCTTCTTCTTCTTTGGATCTGGAGACTGTAGGAGAAATCAGAAGAGAAATGTTAGTCTGTTCAAGGCCCACCTCTTCTATCATTTTCTCAGAAGTTTCTTCTGCAACACTTGTGGTTGAAGGATCAGTACCCAAGTCCTCTACAATAGGAAGATTAAATCTTTTGAAGGCCTTCCAGAGAATCTCTTCTGTATCCTTGGCTACCCTGTCAGTCTCACCAGGCATGAGCTGATTCATCCTTGCTTTGCTCCTGAACTCATCCTTGTAGTCTTTGAATACCATGTTCATTGTCTTGGGATCAATTGAAGGATATAGCTGAATAGCTATCTATTCCTGGAGTTCTAGATCTTTTGCTCGAGCATTGTTCTTCCTTGTTTCAAACCTTTTCTCTAAGCTTCTGGGAATTAGAGAGATAATTTCAATAAAAGCTTTGTTGTAAGTGTTCAAAAACTGAACTGTGGCTTCCTCCAGAATCCTTTTATCTGCTGCATTACATTCATCATAATATTCTATTAAGGGTTGCAGGTTCCCATCCATTGTGACTACTTTCATTACAACATCTAAGGATAGAGGGAGTTTTTCAGCAGATTCCTCTTCCTTCTCTTCTTCTCGTTGACTGGTAGGGTGTTCACTGGATGATTTCTTCTTCTTCTTTTTCAGTTTCTTAATTTCCTCATCTGATTCGGTTTCCTCTTCATCTCTTTGACTTGTATAAGCCCTTGTGGCTTTTGTTTTAGACCTTTTCTCTCTTTTTTCGGATGACTGTACTTCCGGTTTTGAGCTTTTAGCAAGGACAGGTGCTGATCTCTTTGATGATCTGGTCCGGGTGGAAGTTTCTACCAGAGTACTTTCCTTACTTTTCTTTTTTGCCTCTTTCTTCTCTTCCTTAGCTTTTTGTCTCTTTTCCTGGTTGAGATCCCAAGGCCTTGTGCAATATGTTCTACTTCTTTTCTCACCTTCCTTTTCATCTCTGGTTCTCTGAGTTCCACATGGATCTTTACACTCAGCTCCTCAAAGGTTCCAAACCTTTCTGCCTTTGGATCTTTAGGCTGACTCAACATGTGTTGAACATGCAGCTCCACAATCTATTCATCCACTTCATACCCCATGGGCATGATCCAGACTGTCCTTGGTTCTACTGCCTCCATTAGGCATTGATCAGTCTCTACCATAAAGCAGACTGTGTCTTTGTATTTCTCAACAAGGGACTGGGGAATCCTTTCTCTTGTTTGCATCATGTTTTGAAAGTTCTTAAAGTATCCCCACAGAGCTATTTTTCTTGCCTTTGCATCTCCAAGTTCATGCAAGTAATCTCTGATATGGATAGCTACCGGTTTGTCATTTTCCCATACCCATCCATTTGATCCGGGAAGCTCATTCATGAAGTAAAAGAACAAACATAGTATCAATCCTCCATATTTAAATGAGTTCTTTTTGTCCTTCTTGATCTTCTGTATGTTTTCCATTAATTGGCTCAAGAGGAGTTCACAGAGATCATAATCTGCATTCTTTCTCAGCATCTCATAGGCCGTGTATACTACAGTTCCAGATACTGAATTCTCCCTACTGGAATGATATATCTTGTATCCTATTATCATAGATGCATACTTGATATCTGGGTCAGTAATATCTTCAATGGTCATTGCCCTCTTATCAAATTTTGATCCGGTGGCCTTTGTGACAATGTTGTTTTTGACAGACTTGAGGACAAGAATTCCTCTGAAAAAATGTAAACCAGTTACTGCCCTAATTGCTTCCTTGGTGATCTTGCAAGGTCTATTCAGCCATAGGAAGTTATCATGCACCCTACTTAAAACATACCAGACCCATTCATCTTCTTCAAAGTAGGGGAAATGAATGAACTGATCAAAATGCTTTTCCTGGATGCCCTTATATTCTGGTTTAAGCTCAAAAGCATCATCTATCAATTGTTTGTGATAGATGTCTCTTAGTTTGAATTCCCCAAACTCTTCAATATTGGCATGTATGTAAACCCTAATGTCTTCTGTGTGTAAAACGCCATGCGGAACACTAGAAAATGCACCTAGGGGGTCTACCTCCAAGGATTTGTATGGATGTTTCTTAAATGTAGGGTGAGGTCTATCAGAAATCTTTACAATATTCGAAGTACCCATTATCAAACAATATTACTGAAGGATATCAAGAAAGATAAATACCTTTTACGCAGGTTAGGGCACACGAAGAAATCCGAATAGAGCTGTATGAAGAGTTGCCTTGATCTTTTGGGAGAAGTTGTTTGTAGAGCTCCTTTTCTTTCTTCTTCGCATGTGAGTGTACAAGTGTGTAAATGACAGACAAATGAACTCTTTTATTCCAAGAAGCCCTAATTTTCACCCTGCAATAAATGCGCAACCTAATTCATTCTTATTTGCCTGGTTTTCCTTGTTCAAGGAGGAAGAAACTCATCTGGATCATTATGATTCCCTTGTGATTGATGTTAGTGATGAATCATCATATCCACTTGTCCTTCTGATCATCTTATGTATCCACAGATCAAGCTGTATCAATTTGGATTCATACCGGGCCAATCTTGTGAGAAACCTGTTTTACCAGAAGACTTGCTTAACCGGACCAATTCTGAAGGAATTGAACCTTTTAAATTTTCTTGTGGATCTCTTAGATCTTTACCTGACCTTTTTTACATGTTTCTCTAGAAACCCTTTGATCCGTAGCTTCTCATGTGCCAATTTCAGGCACCACTTAACTGGTTGGGGGAACAAGGTTTTCTTTGTGTCTCCCCCTGAGCCAGAGCTCACCTTTTAGTTTCTGGAAGGAATATCAACACCAAAGTCTGGTGCGGATCCAACCTCTACATTCTCTGAACTTTTCTTCACCCAAATCTTGTTCAGCTCATTCCTAACTTCATCCGCATTCACCTTTTGTTTTCCCTTATCTTGATTCTGATTATGATATACCGAACCTCTTTTCTCCTGATTCTTGCTTCTACAGAATTTTGCATTATGACCAGACCTATTACAGATTTGGAAAACAACATTTCTTTGCATATTTGATTGATATCCTCTTGATCTGCATTGATTAGCCATATGACCTACTCTATTGCATGCGAAGCATCTACCATTGAATGATTTGTTCATTTGCATATTTCTGCATTCATGAGACTTGTGACCATACCTTTTGCAGTTAAAAGACTGTCTAGAGAAGGATGAATTAGTTTGATTCATTCTCTTTCTGCACTGATTAGCTTTATGACCAAAGTGATTGCAGCTGTGGCAGTATCCATTGAAGGATGGATATCTTTGAGCATTAGGCTGTCTTACCAGAGATCTTCTAGGCCTGTTCCTTGGATTTTCTGATCCAAAATTCTTCTGACCAGATCCAGAGCTTTCTCCTTTCTCATATCCCAAACCACATTTGTCATCTACCTTCTTTTGACTTCCAAGAAGAACTTCAAGTTGAGCAGAACTTATCTTGAATTTCTCTTTATACTCATTTGCTGTTTGAAGATCCCTTTTTAGAGAGACAATTTGATGCTCAAGTTTTTCTTCATTATCTTTAGCATCTTCAAGATCAGATTCAAGATGTCTGATAATTCTATCCATCTGGTGGCAATCTTCTGATTTCTCCTTGAGAGATTGTCTTAGATTATCTTCAGTTTTTCTTTTTTCTTCAATTTCTTGGGTAAACTTTATAACTCCTGATTCCATTTCATGTCTTACCATAATGATTTCTTTTGATAACTTTTCACATAACTTGGTTTTCTCAGTCAGCTCTTCATTTGCATTATTTTCTTCACCTTGTCTTGCCAATTGTTGAAGCAGCTCCTTTCTCTTTTTCATAGAGAGACTTAATTTATCTTTTAGTTCTCTCATGAAATCATTAGCCTATTTGAGTCTTTCCTTTAATTTATTGACTTCAGAGTTTGACTGTTCAAGATCATCAAGGGCAGTCTTGAGTTGCTCTCTTAAACCATATGCATCCATTTGAACTCCCAGATCTTCCTCAAGCTATTAGGCCCTGTTAGGAGGAACTTGGCTCTGATACCAATTGTTGATAACTGAGAGGGGGGGTGAATCAGTTATCCTAATTATTTCTTCTTTTTGAACTTTCTTATTAATCAATGCAGCATTAATTCAAACAAACAAACATTACCATGAAATGGAAAAATACATGACACAATATTTTTGACGTGGAAACCCTGTTAAGGGAGAAAACCATGGGGTGATTAACCCAAAGATTATTCTCTGTTAGAAGAATAAGGAATTACAAAATGGCACTTGCCAATTAGGGCTCACTACCTGAGCACACTACTCACAAAGGAGGCACACTGCCTACAAGGAGACACACTGTCTACAAAAGAATGTTATACAATACTTGAACTGATTGGAAGCATCCACATATGCTCGAGTTCAGTTCTGGTTAGGCTTAGTACACTAATCTGTTGCACTTCATCTTTCCTCTTCTCCTATGCTGCTTTCCTTTCACATACCGGACCTTCCTTATTGCTTCTACTCTGCTCTGCTTTTATTCACATATAACATATCACCACAATACTTCTCACAACTAAATCCATCCTATATATATATCCATACAAGTGATTTCATTATCTTTCTAGTCGGCACCCGGAACAGTCAATCTTCTCACAAACTCTGTTCTGTCGGCTGAATCCTTACACATCAAGTAATGTGGATCAAGCATATACTTGTAGAAATCATTAATCATGTCGGCCAAACATGATTCATGCCTTCATAACCTTTAACACCATCAGTAACACATCTGGAAAGTAGTCTGATGTTCTGTCAGTCAGTTCTTCCTCTGTTCACACTGTCACTCAGGAATCTGGTACTCAACTATTCATATCTTTTTCCTTGTCCATCACTGGAGGCTAAATCCTTGGAATCTATTACTCAAGGTAGTCCTCTTGACTTTCCCAAATCCACACTTCACCAAGATACTTCCTCTGAGAGATCCGAACCTGTTTGTCAGACCTTGCCACAAGCTCTGTTCTTGTTTACCGGACCTCAACAATCTTCATTTTGACTTCCGATAGAGACACACCATGTCTTGCGGATGTGTGGGATGAACTTTGTTGCCATCAATGACAACAATCATGAATCCATATAGTGTGTCTTGCCAACAATACCCCCATAGGAGCTACTCCATATTCCCTTGTATTTGGATCCGAAGCCATTTTACCTATTGAGGTCGAGCTCCCATCCCTAAGAGTATCCCTGTAAAATATAATCAATGAGGAAGAATACCCAGTCGTAAGGTTGC
The DNA here is from genome assembly GCA_027924645.1 of Cunninghamia lanceolata. Lineage (NCBI taxonomy): Eukaryota > Viridiplantae > Streptophyta > Pinopsida > Cupressales > Cupressaceae > Cunninghamia > Cunninghamia lanceolata. The sequence continues at coordinate 131,115 of BSBN01000247.1, read as the reverse complement.
ATGAGCTAGAATTACTAGATGAGAAATGTCTGGATGCATTGAACCACCTGCAAGCCTATCAAAATTACCTTAGAAGAAGCTATCACAAGAAAATCATGAACTAAAAATTTGAAGTAGGCGACCTTGTCCTTATGGAAAACCAGAAAAACTTGCAAGAGCACTCTAAGAAAGGAAAATTTGAACCCAATTGGCTAGGGCCTTATGTTGTCACAACCAACTATGGATCAGGAGCATAACAGCTTACAACACCTAAGGGGCAGCCTCTGGATGAGCCTATAAACATTCTACACCTGAATAAATTCTATGCATAACCCATCAAGTATCCCAAGTAAAAAATCAAAAAATAAAAAAAAAATCAAGAAAAACCTGAGTGCAATAAAGACTACCAAGGGCAAAAATCACTTTGGTGACACCTTGGATTGGTACTGTGGTGAAAACCTATCTCAGGCACCATGTGTAGTGGCCAGTTCCACTATCTCATAATTCTGCTCTCCATCGCAAACACTCCACGCCAAAATCACCCTCCATGGCTTGGAATCTGGAAACAACAATTACCCACCCCACATCTCCCCACCCAAGGCTATCATCGCAGTATAAGGATCCTTGTAAGCTTTCATCTGTACAGCTAAAAATCACAAAATCCAAAAACAATAGAAAATCACAAAATCCAAAAAAAATAGAAAATCAAAAAATCCAAAAACAATAGAAAATCACAAAATCCAAAAATAATAGAAAAATCACAAAAATCCAAAAATCCTTTCTAAATGATTCACTATAAATCATCTCCATGCATCAATCCATAACAGTACTCTCTGCAACTCGCGACCATTAACATCCATCAACCCTCAGCATCACACCCATCCTAAACCATTCCCACATCATCAAGTCTTGCCAGAACTACATAGTCATCTCGCCCACATCTTGAAAGTACCTTGATGTCGTGGACATAGGGTATGTAGGCAGTCTGGAATATGAAGGAAGTATCCAGTACTCAGGTACATAAGATGCACCCATCCAACCCGTTTGAATGGTCCCCATTCACTAAGCTTGCTAGACCCAACAAATGATACACACGCTAGGTATATGCTTGAAACATCGCGCCTCACTCAAAAATCATCAATCAACATACAAACTATAATCCCACACATGGCCTGACTATCCTTTTGCCCACCTTTCAAAAATTATCCAACAAAATCCAACTGATTCTTGTCCTCGGATATATCATTCCTACAATAGACAAGAATCTGTCATCCTATCAACATGTATCTTGGCAAGAGCACACAATGGCTATTTGTATCTTTTTATTGGTCTTTTTTATTATTGAATTTTATCTTTTTGTCTCGCTTTAGGTTATTTCTAAAGCTACCTTGATCTCATTATATCATGGTAAGTGGCAGACAACACCTAGAGTAGACATGATCATTGTCTCTATATGTTGTGCTTGTGGGTTGGTTTCATTACTCTAAGAATAGTATTCATATATTGAAGCCTGCGTCGGTACTAGCATGATGTACCTCATTTGTATATACAGGCATCAATACCTTATATGTACTATGAGCACTCATCGCTATGAGTCCCCTTCCTCGGCTAGGCAAGGTTATACTACATCGGGCATGCATGAAATCAACCTATTGTTTGTGGGTCTAGTCCATGCAATCATGGGATATATATCATCACTTAGGTCATCTCATACCTTTGTGAACTATATCCTACATTGCTATAATAAATTAAGAAATGCTCTCACTTAAACTTATGAAACTACTATTGCTAGCTCAAATCATCTTTCTATCACCCATTCAACCATACTATCTGGTCCTAGCTTTTCCACCCCCCACCTATTCACCCCTCGACCCCCATTCTTCTAACTAACCTATCTTCTTACTGATTTCCAATCCATCCTAAACCAAACCAAATCCCCCCCTCAATGACGTGGTGTTTCATGACCTAGCAACTCCCTCATTAACCAACCCACTCCCCTCACCAGTCTAACCATAGCCAATCATTTTCGTACCCAATCCATCAACCCTTATCCTCTCCCCACCCATTCCCCTATCATACAGCCCCACCACCCAGGGTTCAACAAAGAACATCATGTGTATCAAGACCTAATCATCTCATAATCACTTAGTTTGCATCTCATAATCATTTAGTTTGCATTTCATATCACTTAGTTTGCATCTCATAATCATTTAGTTTGCATTTCATATCATTTAGTTTGCATTTTATACCATTTAGTTTTCATCTCATATATCATTTAATTTGCATTTCATATCATTTAGTTTGCATCTCATATATCGTTTAGTTTGCATTTTATACCATTTAGTTTGCATCTCATAATCATTTAGTTTGCATTTTATACCATTTAGTTTGCATCTCATATATCATTTAATTTGCATTTCATATCATTTAGTTTGCATCTCATAATCATTTAGTTTGCATTTCATATCATTTAGTTTGCATCTGATAATCATTTAGTTTGCATTTTATACCATTTAGTTTTCATCTCATATATCATTTAATTTGCATTTCATATCATTTAGTTTGCATCTCATAATCATTTAGTTTGCATTCTATACCATTTAGTTTGCATCTCATATATCATTTAATTTGCATTTTATACCATTTAGTTTGCATCTCATATATCATTTAATTTGCATTTCATATCATTTAGTTTGCATCTCATAATTATTTAGTTTGCATTTTATACCATTTAGTTTGCATCTCATATATCATTTAATTTGCATTTTATATCATTTAATTTGCATCTCATATATCATTTAATTTGCATTTCATAATCATTTAGTTTGCATTTCACATCACTTAGTTTTCATCTCATATAATTATTTAATTTGCATTTCATTACATTACATTTCATATATCATTTAGGTGCATAATCATAATCATGAAGTTTGCATTTCATAATCAATTTCATTGCATTTCATAATCAATTTCATTTCATAATCAATTTCATTTCATTTCATAATCATTTAGTCCCATAGCATAATCATTTAGTTACATTTCATAATCATAATCATAATCATTTAGTTGCATGTTATAACCATCTAGTTGCATATCCATATTTTCATACATAACATGTGTTTATTAAGATAAACATACATTTCCATCGCATTACATTTTACATCCATAATAAATGTTTATTAATCTGAACATTTATTTGCATTTTACATCATAGTCCATAAATCACCAACATGCATATATCAAAATAAGTCAACCATCATTACATCCATCATATCACATCAATAAGTACATCCATAACATCAACATAATACATCGCATAAACACAACACATCCATAGCATATAATCCATAAAGCATACTGCATCCATTAACATAAGCATCATCATGATCATATAAAAGAATCATAAACAAACATATAGGCCATAAAAAAGTATCATCTCATATATCATCATCGCAAAAATGTACATTGCTCATGTATATCATCAAAAAAATAATAATATGTCATGATACAATGCCTCCAAGGGCCAAAATGATACAATTGTCAACCATGAATAGAGGACCCTCTCTCTGACTCAATAGGGGATCCTGGTCGTTGTGGTGACTAGGGCTGTGACTGTGGTCTTAGCTGTGGTTGTAGTTGCGGCTACGGCTGAACCTGTACCTGTGTGACCTACTGGGGCACATGTGATGGGGGACCCATTGGCTGCTGAATAGACTGAACTGATCTAGATCTTTGTGACCTAGACATCCTGGATCCACTGAGTTGATTGTAGCTCGATACACGCTGCTCTGTAGGCACTGCCACCTGATAGACACCCTGATAATAATCCGTTCCCTTTTAGTGCCACGCGATCTTGCGATAGAACCACAATGGCAACCCCAAATTCCTGAAGCCCAAAAAATGTGATAAAATCAAAAATTGACAAAGCTAGGGTTAGGCCCTACCTGGGATCTAGCCTCTGGTGCCCAGCCATATGATCAGAAACACTTAGAAATGTGGGTGTATCACGGGAACCTGGGATTACGCTCTGCCATCTCTGCTTTGCTCCTTCTTCTCAAAAACTCAATGTGTGCCAATGTGGCACCCTTAGGGCCCACTATTCTAAATATAGTAAGCCACATCATCTTTCCGTGCACTTTTTTCCCCTCTAGGGTGTAGATCACAACCTTTTTCCTCTATTTTTCTTCCTGTCATCTTCTTTTTCCATCCTCTATCCAACTTTCACTCCCATCGCGTCCTTTCGAGAGCTCACTCAAATTTTTTTTATTTTTTTCACTGACCTCTTGAGGGGGCATCCCTTACTCATTTTATTCCTTCTTGGCAGGTGGGGCATATTTTTTTCTTTGACCTGACGCCACTTCCCTGCTAGGTCCTAATGCCACGTCAAAGAGGGGCAAATGTAGATACCTAAAAATGTTTTCATCGTCAAACTAACTCCTAACATCCCTAAACATACTAATTTCCCTTCTAATCAATTAATTAAATTGTTATTTAGTTAATTATCCCTTCATCACCTAATTTTTCATCATTTTATCCCCTACAATTGGATTAATTTAATTAATTCAATAGCATAACCTTACCCAATTAATTAAATAAATATGAATATTTATTTGGTTAATTCTCTCTTTTCACTAAATCCAGTTAATTAGGTAAATCATGTTTAACTAATCAATTTGGCCTATTAATTAACCTATCCCTACCGTAGGTAATTAAATAGTCATTATTTAATTGCCTACCCTAGCCTATATCATCCTAGCCTTAGGATTAATTAAATAAAACCTTATTTAATTAATCTTAACCTCCCATTAACCCATTCCCTAATTTTTTCTAGCCATATTAATTAGGCTAATCACCCTAATTAAAATGGTCAAACCTTGATTAACACTCCTTCCCACATCCCACAAATAAAAAATTGAAATATATCTCATATAAATCATTTTTTTATACGTGTGTCATAATCTTCATTTAATACCTCTTACACCCCTTACACATGTCATAACTCATTAATATCCACTCTTCCCCAAATGAATTTTTAATTCATTTTACCCTTCTCCATATGAATTTTTAATTCACAAATAATCCATCTCACCCAACCTCATTTAATTCACCCCTTTCCTAAGATGAATATAAAATTCATCTTTATTCCTAGCCCTCCATTTTCTAAGATGAAATCTAGGCCCTCCACATCATCTTCATCCTCCACCATTGATCTCCCAAATCAATCTCAACCATTGGATCAAAATCTCTCTAAAATACCTATAAATACAACATCTTCCAAGCCATTTTATCATCTAGTTTCTAAGTAATGTTACCATGCCAAAATATCCATTGAGATAAGTAATCTCTTAAGTTGCATTTGTAAGCTTGAGAGCATTTCACATCTCCTTTGAGTAACTAGGGTATATCTTGGAGCATTTGGGTGCAAGCTCTTTCCCCCTTATGAGATTGGATCTTCATATCAAGGTATAACTTCTTGTTTTGCGTGCATTTGGTTTATATTCTTACCTCGATTTGAATTTCCTAAATTACACATAGAAACTAGAATGCTCAGATAAAAGCCTAACCATGACCTTCAGTGAACAAGATACACAGGAGATATATAGTGTTCGAGAAACATCTCACATAAAGACTTGTCTTTCATTTTTGTGGGAAGATGTTTTCAAAACCAAAGAGTGCTTCAGAGGAACACAAAATATAGTCGCAGCCTGAGAGAGTAGTTTCCCACAAAAATTCATTTTCCTTTGCAAAATGATAAAACCCTCATCATATTTGCATGAGAAAAGTCACAGATACTGAAGAAATCGAAAGCTCTTGAGTTTAGATAAACAAAAATGCTTAGGAATATCAGTTGGTTGGGGTCTCTAATGCCCATATCAAGAAGCAGAGATAAAAAAATGAATAGGAAGCATGGTGCTAGCGCGACTGAGAAGCCAAAGAATGTCCAAGATCAAAGGCTTACCTTTCATTGGTTAAAAATCCATGCATCAAAACCATAGAGAGGATCTCAGACCGGTTCTCCAATGACAGCCTCAGTTAGAAAGGCATCGACAAAAAGAGAGAAAATAGAAGAACGTATCAGAGAAATGCACCACACTCACAACCTTTAAGGCTGAAATATACTTCTAAAATGAAAAAGAGATGGACCAAATATGTCATAGAGGGACTTATCTCTCTTTTCTATCAAAATTTGTATAGGAATCCATGAAGATTGTTTGAAATTTTAGAGAGTTGAGGGTTTCTTCTTCGAACCCTAGTCATCCATGGCGGCAGCAAAATGCAAAACTTTTTTCATCAAAAGTAAAGTGTGAAATGGGCTCGAGAGTTTAGGGTTTTGAATGCTTTTGTGTTTTAGGGTTCCATTATACCCTAGGCCAAATGTGGTATTTTATCACATTAAGTATCAAATTCATGGCCTCAACTAATACCCCAAGGGTATTATGTGTCCACCTTGTGTGATGCTTAGGCTTTGTGCCTAAAGTCCCTTTGCCACATTCGAAGGGTGGGTAAGCACTAGAATTCCTTAGTAATTTTTGCAAAATTGATAGGAGGCAGACCCTAAGGAGTTTTTTTTTTTTCAAAACATTTAAATATGCCTTCATAATTTTTTATGATTTTTATAGAAATCAAAATGCCCAAGTATGAATATACAAGCCTTGTAATAGTTTTCTTGCAAAGAATCAAATCATGATCAAATTGAGGAAAAGACAAAACTACAATTCATTGTAAAATGATATTTTAAAGCAATATCTTATAAATTGCTTAAAATATTCATTGTTTATGCAGTTAAAACAAGTAAAGCAAACAATATCTCATTTTTATCTTTTTGAGTTTGCTTTCTTTTAGGCAGATATGGACAAAAATGGAACCTTTATTGGGCAGATAAAGCATTTTTTCTGGTGGCACCACCTTGGAGGGCTTTTTGGCAGTTTCTTTCTTCAGTTTGGAGATAGTTTGGTGGCAGTTTTTAAGGCTTTTTATGGAGCTCAAAAATGGATCAGGATAACTATTTTTAGGAGCTTTTTCCTAGCTTTTCTAGAGAGATCATTCTGCAGGCATATATTGGAGAAAGCTAGCTCTTTCTTAGGGAGTTCAGATCATTGTTTCTTCTCTCTTGTTCACCTACAGAGAGCTTGTAAACATTTTTGTACTCATTCCTACTCCTTTCAGTTTCAATTGAGCAGTAGTGTCTTTCTCTTTCACATTTTTGTCTCATGTTTACAGTATTGGTTTGATATCTCATTGTGATCATAAAATCAGGGCCTTTGTTATGTTTCATTACTATAAGTCTGTATGCAAAAGTTTCATGTAATACAGGTTGCATGTTATGTTTAAGTCTTCTTAGTGGGTTAAAGTTGTGATAAAATTCCTGTTTGTCCTTCGAAAACCTCTAGATTTTCAAACTTTCATACAAATCACTAATGTATTGCACTAATTTCAGTGGAATTGTGAGGGTTAAAAGTCTTTGTGAGGTTGATTGTGAGTAAATAGATAGAGTTCTGGTGCATCACCTATTAGAGTTTAGGATTTCAAGTATAGTTAACTTCCTATCCCTTTTCTCAGAAACTCTCTTAGATTAGGTAAAGTAACCAGGGGAACCAACCCACTCTGGAGGTTCACTCCAAGTTTAGGCAACCCACAGGCCTAGAAGTGTTCCCATGTGTCAACAGATAGCTAAGTCCATAGCTTAACATAGGGTGCATATCTGATTGATAATAGTTTTTGGCACGCCCAATGGGACAGATTGGACTGTTTCAGTCCAATAGCATGTTCATATATCACTGATATTTGGTGTGTGTGTCAATGATCTCAGCCTTTGGAGGCAGAAAATCAAACACATTTGGTGACTCTGAATCAAGATCTACTGCTTTTTATAGATCAAGTGCTGGTATGTTTCAAACAACTAAGTTTTATTCTTATTTCTAGCTCTTCATATGAGTAGAAATGTCGACTGTTCATAGTCAGCATGTATACCCACCCCCATAATATGAAAATGCCACTTATCCATCTCCATGTCAGCCATATCAGACCAATTATGTTATTGTTTCTAATCCCATGGTTTTTCAAAATCAGCATGCACAATATAATTGTCACCCACCCACCCCTACTCAGCCTCCTTACCAACTGTACACAAGCAACCATAATGTTGGTTTTGTGTATGAGGAAAATTGACTATGATAAACTTAAACAAATCTAAAACCAATAACATAAAGAGAACCGATCTAAATAAAAGCAATTACTAATATATCAATAAAACATGAAAGCTTTTACCGAGATTTGTATTGTTCCCTTTGGATGAATGTAGATTGCTCAATAGTATTGCAAAACCATGGTTGCAACAAACAAGTAGTGTGTTCAAAGATCAATGTCAAAAGATCGTGAAGTTGCTCAATCGATGTGATGTATGCTCAAAGCACTGTTAAGTATGCTTGAGAATAAGTGATCGAAGAGGATTTGTGAAGGAGATGAGGGGGTTTTATATAGATTTCAACAAAGATCAATCAACGGTCCAAACAATTCAGAAAAATCAACAGAGGAGAACAGTTGAGGAACGTGCATTGAATAATAAAAAGACATGTGTCTTGCTTTCTTTTCTAAAGATAAGACATGCTTTTCATAAATTAGAAAGTTTTTTTCTAATTTAAGAAAAATTGATAAAAATAAGGTTGAGTGAATAGATAACTCAACTTTAAATTTACTTTTGCATGATTTGAGAAAAATTAAATAATAAATTATTTAATTGTGTGTGCATGGAGAAGAAGACTTATTTTTAGAAGATTTGAAAGATATTTGTAGATAAGAAAGCAAATTAAATAAATAGATTTATTTAACTGTTGTGTATGATTTGGAAGAATAAATAAAATATTTGATTTATCTTATTTTTGGAGAATGAGAGAATTTAAATAAATTTGATTTGATTTATTTAAATTTGGAAGAATGAATTTGATTTAATTAAATAATTAGGAATTATTTAATTGTTTGGATAAGATAGAATTTGTGATGAATTAATTAAATAATGAGATTTATTTAATTAATGGAGACTTGAGATTTGGAAAGAAGATAATGATTTAATTAAATAATATAAATTATTTAATGGAGACTTAAAATTTGAAAGAGGATAATGATTTAATTAAATAATATAAATTATTTAATTAATGGAGATTTAAAATTTAGAAAGAAGATAATTATCTAATTAAATAATTAAAATTATTTAATTGTGGAAGAATAGTAGAAGAATTTGATTTAATTAATTAAATAAAGAGAATTTATTCAATTAATGTCGAAAGTATGTGATTTAGAAGAATTTGGTGAAATTAATTAAATAATTAGATTATTCAATTAATGTTGAAATGCAGGTGATTAGAAGAATTAGATGAAATGCGAGTAGTACGATGACCTAGTCATTTTAGGGTGTCTATATTTTGCCCCTCTTTGATGCAATGCAGTTTATAGCATTGCATTAAAGAAAATGATTGTTGAAGACATGATACAATTTTTGATGCCCTAGTGTAGGTAGTTGCCCCAACGTAGCTGGCGTAGGGTGCCCCCTTGAGAGGAAAGACAGGGAAGTGACAGAAGAACTGTGTTGACGCTCGACTAGAAGATTTTGTTGGAGACAGACGAGGTTAAGTTGATGATAGATAGAAGAAAGGAGATAGGAGAGAACATGAGAGAAAGACTATTGATCGATCATTGCTGGAAAACTATATAGGGCCATGGATGAATGGATGGGTAGATGGATGAGCTCATTGCAACGGTTTCACAAATGTTTATAAAGAGCAATCCTTATTTTTGATATAGCACGTGGATAGTTTGCCACCAAGGTATAAAAGACCAAGGTGCTGTAATATCCAAGTGCGTGGATGTTGACTCTATAAGCAAGTGGTTTGAACTTAGATCCGCTTAGACATAATATAACCTTGTTGGAATATGTGAATGAGCCCTAGTCTTGAACATAGAATAAATTTCAATACATGTAAATGCAAGAAGAATTATTAATATGTAAGATGCTAGGTCGTAACACACACAAGATAAATATGATGTTAAGAAAGATACTAAAGATCATTCCTCAAACACGGCACACGAAAAACAATGACTATGCCCCCAATCCGTACTGCATCGCAACATACCAAGATTATAGATAAATCAAGGTAGCCTTGAATAGGTATTGGAAAGGAACAAAAGATAAACCATAACACAAATTGACTGACTTACAAAGTAAACATATAGCCAACATATTCTCTTGCCAAAGAGGTTGCTCAGGATAGATTGGATAGGAAAGATAACAGCCTTATCGTAGGAACTCTGTGTCCATTAAAGGGGGCTATCTACCTAAAAAGACAATGTCTTGCTGCAGGAAATGCCACATGTCACAGGAGACACGTTTGTTGGTCTCAATCATGGAACACTTTGCAGAAGACAAGCTTGTTGATCTGGTGCTTTGGTTAAGCTGGATTTAGCTGGTGTTGGCAATCAGTATGTAGGACAGTAGATGACTCTGGAAGGAAGCTAGTTTGCTTCAAGTTTGTTAAGGACTTTTGCTTTGAAAGGATGCGCTAGCTTGCTGCTTGAGTTAGTCAAGTCGAGGTGAATGGATTTTGAAAAATGGAAGACCAGAAAGGTGAAATGCTAATGGACTGGGGTGGGTGGAGAATGATGGATCGTATGTGCCTAAGTACTGGATACATCCTTCGTATTCCAGACTGCCTACATACCCTATATTCACGGGATCAAGGCACATTACGATGAAAGATGAAAGTGATAAATATGTAGTTCTGGATAGAGTGATGAGTGGGTCAAGGTGAAAGGAGGGGATCTTATGTACCTGAGTATTGGATACTTCCTTCATATTCCAGACTGCCTACATACCCATATCCATGGGATCAAGGTACCTTAAAATTGAAATGATGATAATATGTAGTTCTGGTGGTTGTGATGATGTAGGAAAAGTGTTGGGAAGATAACAGCCTTATCGTAGGAGCGATGTGTCCGTTAAAGAGTGTTATCTACAGAAAGGAGAAAAATATTGAAGAGCATGCTGTGAACCACAAACAAGGATCCACTCCTAGACCTTGGTTAAGGAAAGAGTTGCCCACATTCTGGTAGAGGAAACTGCATGGGTGACTACCGAAGAAGACACAGAAAGACTTGACCTAGGACAAGACAGTGTTAACTGTAGACACAGATCAAGATGTGGGATGATGACGAGGGACATTGAAAATTTTCCAAACTATACGAGATAGGGAGATGGAAATGCAAACAAGGCCAATGGTTTTATTATGGATGGATGGATGAAGTGCCTTGTGAATTGGACACAGAATGAACAAAACTTGATAGAAGATGGATGTTGACTCTACACATAGTGCCTGTTTGCCAAGTTTTCACTATGGTACTTATCCAAGGTGCCTGTTTACCAGGTTTTCACCATAGGATGGATTATTTGTTTTAGATTTTTTTTTTTGGAATACTCTGAGGATTAGGCATAGAACTTCTTGAGATGAACACTGTTAAGTGGCTCATCTAGAGGAATGCCGTTAGGTGTAGCTAAAGTATAAGCTCCTGATCCATATGCTGCTATGACAATAAAGGGACCTAACCAATTAGGCTCAAACTTGCCCTTCTTTTCTCGGTCTACTTGATTTCTCTGATTCTCTTTAAGTACAAGATCACCAACTTGAAACCATCTTTCTTTGATCTTTTTGTTGTTATTACGTCAGAGGCGGTTTTGATAGACATGGATATGATTAAGTACGGCAAGGCGCCTCTCATCTAGTAGTTCAAGCTCAGCTAATTTAGAAGTGCGATACTTGTCTCCGCCGATCAGGTCCTGCATGGATACTCTGAGGGATGGGATCTCGAGCTCTATTGGTAGGATGGCTTCAGAGCCATAGACCAAGGCATAGGGTATGGCACCAGTTGGTGTTTTGATACTAGTGCGGTAGGCCCATAGGGCGGGATTGAGTTGCAAGTGCCAATTGCGACTAGCTTCATTAACTATTTTCTTGAGAATTTTGAGAATGGTTTTATTTAAAGCCTCAGCTTGGCCGTTACTCTGCGGATAGTAGGGAGTTGAAAAGTGATGTTGGATATTGTATTGTGTGCACAAGGCACGGACATCTTGGTTCTTGAATGGTCTCCCATTATCAGTGACAATGGCTTGGGGGATACCATATGAGGTAGTTAAGGATAAACTTGGCTATTTGCTTACCGGTGATATAGGTCATAGGAATGGCTTCTACCCACTTCGTGAAATACTCAGTGGTAGTAATGATGAACTTATGGCCATTGGATGAGGAAGGGTGGATTTGTCCTACAAGGTTGAGACCCCATTGAGAAAAAGGCCATGGAGTAGTCACAGGTTGTAGTTTGTGAGCTGGTGCGTGAATCAAATCTCCATGCTGCTGGCATTGTAGACACTTCTTAGCAAACTGTGCAGCATCTTGCTCTATTGTAGGCCAGTAGTAACTTGTTCTCAGTATCTTCTTAGTGAGATTAAGACCAATAGAATGTGTGCCACAGATACCTTCGTGTATGTCTTGTAAGGTAGCGTCAGCTTCTTCCCCGTTAAGACATCGTAAGAGGATACCATCGGGACTCCGGCGATATAGTGTATCACCTAGAATGGTGTAACGGGAGGATCGACGGATAAATGTTTTGTGTTGGGTGGATGATAGGTTAGAGGGAAAGGTATTGTGTTTAAGGTATTCATAGATATCTTCATACCATGGGGAATTGGGACCAACAAGTTCGCAGATGATTTCAGTAAATGGAACATCGACGGCTAGTATCAACAATTGCTCGATCAAGAATTCACATTTCTATGTATTAGCAGGCATGTCAATCAGTGACCCGACAGAAGCCATAGAATCTGTAGCTTTGTTATGTTCTCTAGGAATTTGCTCAAATGTAATGCTAGAAAAGTGTGGTTTATATGCATCCACTAGTTGCTTTTAGGGGACCAACTTTTCATCCTTTGTTTGGTACTCATCTGTGACTTGGTGAATGACTAGTTGTGAGTCTCCATATACTTGTAATTCTGTGATGTCCCATTGAACTGCTATATTGAGACCTATGAGGAGTGCTTCATACTCGGTTATGTTGTTGGTGCAAGGGAATGCAAGCCGATATGATTTTGGAATATAGTCATTTTGAGGTGTGATGAATAAGATGTCGGCCCCTGATCCATGTTGTGTGTAGGAACCATCAAAGTATAACTTCCACATTATTGAGTTGGAAAGAGTGAATAGATTCTCATCCGGAAAGTCTGCTACCATAGGGTGTGTATCTGTCATGGGTGCTTCTGCTAGTTGATCTACTAGAGCTTGTCCTTTGATTGCTTTATGATCCACATACTCAATGTCAAACTCACTAAGGATCATGACCCATTTAGCTAGTCTACCCGTAAGAGCTGCTTTTGCAAGTAGATACTTCAAGGGATCAATTTTGGCTATAAGATTTGTGTGTTGGTTCAACATGTAATGCTGCAGCTTTTGGGAAGCGAACACCACTGCTAAACAAGCCCTTTCCATTGGTGAATAATTGAGTTCGTATCCCACCAAGGTTCTACTGATATAATAAATTGCATGCTCTTTTCCTGATTCATCATGTTGTGCTAGCAAGGCCCCTAGGGCCAAAGTTGTAGTTGAGATGTATAATATCAAAAGTTTATCCGCAACTGGTGGTATCAATACAGGAGGTGTAGCTAGATACTCTTTAAGCTGATCAAATGCTGCTTGACACTTATCGTCCCATCGAAATGAGACATCCTTTCAGAGTAAGTGTTGAAATGGTTGACATTTATCTGCTAGCTGCGAGATGAAACGCCTGATGGATTGCAACCTTCCCTGAAGGCTCCTTAATGCTTTGGGGTTATTTGGTGGAGGCATCTCCATGATAGCCTTGACTTTTGCTGGGTCTACTTCGATGCCTCTACGAGATACAATGTATCCCAATAGCTTCCCTGAAGTTACACCAAAGACACACTTCTTTGGATTGAGTCTTACTTGGTACTTCTCGAGCCTGTCAAAGATCTGTCCTAGAACTTGTATGTGATCTGCCCTAGAAGATTTAGCTAGTATGTCATCAACATAGTCCTCCATGATATGATGAAAGAGGTCATGGAATATCACTGTCATTGCTCTCTAATAGGTTGCTCCTGCATTCTTTAGACCAAACGGCATGACACACCAACAATAGTTACCCCAAGAACAAGTAAAAGCTGTTTTATGTTGATCTTCTTCTGCTATCCTTATCTGATTGTAGCCTGAGAATCCATCCATGAGAGAAAGCATTTTGTGACCTGCTATCAAGTCTATTATAATATCAATGTTCGGTAGTGGAAAGTCATCTTTGGGACATGCTTTATTAAGATCTCTAAAATCATTGCACATGTGGATGCACCCATTGGGTTTAGACACATGTATAATGTTTGATACCCACTCTGAATAGTCAATAGGTCATATGAACTTTGCATCTAACAACTTTTGTATTTCCACTTTTACCAAGAGAGCTATCTGTGGGTGCATCTTTCTCAGCTTTTGCTTGACTGGCTTGACTTTTGGATCAACTGTGAGATAGTGAACTACTAGCTTAGGGTATAACCCTGGCATATTAGCATAGGTCCATGCAAAGTTGATGGTTCTCTATAAGAAGAATGTGTTAAGATTCCTGTGCTCTGTTTCTGATAATGATGCTACTAGGAATGTGGCCTTGGGATTTTGCTCTGTACCAAGGTTTATCTCTGTAGAATCTTCTACTAGGAGAGCTGACTTCTCTTGATACTTAGATGGTAGGGGAAGGTCAAATCCTCCATCCTCAGGTGCCACAGTTGGGTTTTCACCTTTGGATATATCCTTTGTTTTTACTATTTTGTGATCGGGAGGTGCCACGGTGTGGTTTTCACCTAGAGATCTTTCTTTATTTTTACTTTTGCGACTGGAGGATTTGGCATTCTCACCAAAATAAGCTGTTGGCTCTAGTTCCATTACAAAACCTACTTTATGATCACCAAGGGGGATACCTTCCTGAAGTACCATGAACTCAGCTAAAGCTTCGTCATTCTGAAATACATCTATAACGGGGGACCCTTGTTGGTCCCAATCGATAAGTTCAGGGTAGACAAGTGTGACATTCTGGGTGTTAGTGGTGGAGGTTAAGGATACGGAGGATAGCGTAAAAATGGAGGATTCTGCAAATAGGTTGGTCATATGGAGGGAAGAGTCATCGATGATATCCTCTGTAGATGTCGAATCGGCAGGAAAAGTTTCGGCTACCTCATCGAGGATATACTCGATGTCCAAGGTGCGGGTACCTTCTTACCAAATCCTAACCCCTTCTTGTCAAGTTTCTTCATCACAATGATGGGTTCCATAGTGCCTTGATTCTGTTTCCCAAGGCCTCGTTTGCCTTTATAGCCCATGTGTTTGACTATCCTTAAGCCATTTCCATATTGCTTGACTGGTATTGTGACTGGTTCTTTCTCCTTATAAAGCCAAGAAGAAATGTCCTCAATAGTTTCCTCTTCCAATAACCATCCCTATTGGAATTGGGTTAGAAATGCTGGGGGAGGAATAGCTGCTTTTTTGGTTACTTTGGCAATGGGTGGTTGGCTGTAAGATTTGGGAGACAAAGGCATCCGCCCTACACAACAAGATTTTGAGATATCATAAGTTCCAAAGCCTATATCACAGATGTGCACTTTGATTGCAGGAATAGGATTAGGTTCACTCATAGAGGCTGGTGTCAGAGTTTCAGGATCAACATATAGTGGAGATTCAAGGGCTTTTGCATTGTTAGGCACTTGGTTGCAATTCTTATAACTGCCTTGCAAGACACGACAGAATTCGAAAGCATTGGGGTCTCCTGGGATAGTGATCTCTGTACCATTGAAGGGGAACTTTAGAGACTGATGGTACGTGGAGGGGACAGCTTTCATTGCATGGATCCATGGGTGACCTAGGATAATATTGTAAGGCAGCTCAATATCAAGGACTTGACATCTGGTTTCAAGCATGACAGGGCCCAGTTGTATAGGCAAGTGGATAATACCTTCTAAACGGTGCTCAACATTATCATATCCCTTGATTGTATACTTTGATTAGTGTTGACATGATCCTCAGAGTATCCCAATTGCTTAAGTAACTTTAAAGAATAGATGTTGAGACCAGCACCACCATCTATGAGTATACGTTTGATTTTTTGCTTATGGATGAGAACCTCAATATGAAGGGTGTCATTGTGACACAGCTCATGGGATGGGAGATCTTTCTTAGAGAAGACCACATTCTAGGGTGGAGCAATGTTACCTACTATAGCTTGGAAATCCGCGACCGCTATGTTGTTAGGAACCAAAGACTCTTGGAGGGCTTTTTCTAGCACTACTCTATGTGCAGGTGATGACCGTAGAAGGTCCAAGATAGAGATTTGTGCTGGCATTTTCCCTAGATGTTTGACAAGATTATAATCAGATTGAGCCGGAAGATTGGGTGTAGGACCATGAATGGTGACACGACCACGACGAGTTGTAACAACGCAATCCGTAGATTTGCCTTTGATTGTGAGTGTAGACATGTGACTCTCTTGAAAATGACCTACAATGGAATCAAAGGAAGTGGAAGCATGATTGATACCTTTACCTCTATCCTGAGGAGGAGGTGGACCATGATGAGGGAATGGTTCCTTGTACATGTCGAGATCTTTGTTCGTGTGTTGAGATGGTGGATCTTCTTGTAGAGATATTTGATTGCCTTCGATGAGATTTTGGATTAGGTGCTTGAGTTTCATGCACGATGCGGTTCTATGCCCTTTTCTCCTATGGAATTCACAGTATTCATTTTCTCTATACCACGCAGTTTTGTAAACAGGTTTGCCATACAGGGGAGCAGTAGGTAGGGTGATGAGTCCTTTCTGTAAAATCTTTTGTAAGACTATCTCTATGGGCTCTCCCAAGGGAGTGAATTGACGCCGCGGAGGGTAATCTTGTTGAGGCCACTCTTGTTGTCATTGTTGTTGGTTTTGATAAGGTTACCACTGTTGTTGCTATTGTTGAGGCAGAGTTTGACTTGGTTTGGAAAGTTACAGCGGCGTTTGCAATGTTTGGACATGTTTAGAATCAACCACACCATCGTTGACCATGTTTTTATTTTTGTTCCAATATTTGGGTTTTCACTCAATTGTTGATGAGGAGTATTATCTTTCGTTTCCTTGAAGATTTTGACCACACCTCTAGCAATGAGGGCCTTCTCAATGTTGATTCCCTTGTATGTGATTTCATCGAAGGTTGTAGCACTAAGGATTTGCAAATGAAAACCTAACTCTTGGTTGAGGTTCTGCACAAATATGCTAACAAGCTGTTTCTCTAGAATCTTGAAAGGGAATTTGCTAGCCATTTGTCTCCATCGTTGAAGGAAAAAAATGAAAGTTTCACCATTTTTCTGTTTATTGTTGGATAGATCAGTCATGGAAATCTCATGCTTTGCGTTGTAAGAAAAATGGGTGGCAAATTTCTCTGCTAGCTCGTTAAAAGACTTGATACCTGTAGGTAAGTGCGAGAACCATTCTATAGCTTGACCTCCAAGACTGCGAGGAAAGAGATGCATAAGGTATGTGTCGTTATGTGAAACCTCGAAGCAAGCAAGATAGAATTCCCTAAGATGGTCTTTTGGGTCACCTTTTCCTTTGTATTTATCAAATTTAGGAATAGTGAAATTTTGAAGGAAAAGGGATCATAGGTAATGACTGATCAAAAGGATAAGGACACACTTCTTCTAAAGAGAAGGTCTTCTTGGTGTGGCCAAATGTAAGATCAGATAGTTGTTGTTGAACTTCTGTGATTTTTAGCTCCATCATTGTGGGAGGGGTTGGAAACCTCTCCTATTGTCCTAGAAGTGGTTGTTGATGCCCATATGGAAGATTGTAGTGTAAGCCATGAGCACTGGTGTTATAAGGGTCGTAAGATTGGTTGGGGTTGTACGCGTTGTATGTTGGGTTGAGATTGGGTTGAAGTTGGATGCTTTGATTTGGAAGATGTGGAGGTGGGGGCAGCTCTAGGTAAGAATGTTGGCTTTGAGATGGTTGGAGAAAAGAATTGGGTGGAGGAAAGCTAAAGTGCGTTGGATTAGGTTGCGATGGCAGCACATAGCTTTGGGAAACTTAATGTTGGGGAAGTTGAGGGTGGTTAGGCAATGTGTGAAAGAAATTAGCGCTGATGAACGTAGCAGAGGAGGGACATAGGTAGATGTGATTTGCGATGGTTGAGGTTGATTGAGGATGAGAGTAGAAGAATGTTGTGGTTGGGGTAATTGGTTGAGAGACATGAAGGTTTGATGATATAGGAGGTGGCATTTGTTGAGACCCTTGTTGCATGGCTACATAGTTGTTCCCCGGATTGTAATTTGGTGGGAAACCTATTCGTGAAGGAGTAACCAAAGTTCCACTTGCAATTAGTGTGGACACTTTAGGAGTTTGTTGTATATTTGATTGAGCTAAGGTGGCTTGCTTAGCTAGCTCCGCTTGACATTGTAGAGTCTCCTATTGGTGTTTGTAGATTTCCATAGGAGTCAGAAGCGGTGAAATGACCCTCTTTCCTGTTGGGTTTTGAAAAAGGGGATTTTTAATCATTTTTCCTTGTAAGCCTTGTTCAAGTAAAGGCGTGATCACTATTGACATGGTTTGCACCGCTTGTATGGTGTCTAGGGTGTTGTTTGTCTCCTTGAGATTGGATAAATCAAAATCTTGAGGTAATTTGGCTCCTTTCTCTGCTAGCAAGCGAAAGAAATGATCCTGGTTCTCGCTAAGGATTTTCTCAAAGGCAGCTACAGCTCTAGGATCTTGTATGAATTCATCAAGATCTTGTCCATCTTCTTGAGAGGATTGACCCATTTCAAAGTGTTGCTCTTCTTGAGATGGGGCTAGATCTGCAGGATAACCTTGTGGGACAAAATCCGGAGGCATGCTAGTGGTATAGTGAGGTGTACTTAGCAAAGGGACTCTACCCTCTTGAGGAGTGCTAGGGTGGTCAAGGTGCGGCATGTTAGGAGAATTGGTAGATCTTTCCACGGGTGTTCTAGGAGTAACCTTGGGAGTAATGTTGAGACGGCCTGATTGCGGTGTGCGAGGAGGCGATTTGCGCTTCCTAGGGACAACTTGCTTAGACTTCATAGTTTGCTAGAGCCTAGTGGTTACCATGGAATACACTAGGACAAAAGGTAATGCTGGGATTCTACTTGTGTTTTGAGAAAGATAAAATCTGATGCACAAGTGACTGGACCAAAGGCGCTATACTGTTTGACTAGAGGCGCAAGACTGTGCAACCAAAAGTGTGCTACTATAATACCAAAGGCGATGGACTGAGCTACTAGAGGTGAGTTACTGCTATACCAAAGGTGAGCTAATGTGACCAAAAGCGAGCTACTGTACCACCAAGGGCGAGCTACTATAATACCAGAGGCGCTGAAGTAGTGTCTGATGTTTTTAAAGGCAATTTTGATAGATTTGGTTATGGTTCAGATTAGATTTGTCAAAGGTGATGGACTGAGCTACCAGAGGTGAGTTACTGCTATACCAAAGGTGAGCTAATGTGACCAAAAACGAGCTACTGTACCACCAAGGGCGAGCTGCTGTAATACCAGAGGCGTTGAAGTAGTGTCTAATGTTTTTAAAGGCAATTTTGACAGATTTGGTTATGGTTCAGATTGGATTTGTCTTTGGCAAGAGAAAACACAGCAAACACGTGGTCAAAAATAGGACTGACACAATAGATAGTGTATGTTTGAGACTCACGAAAAAGCCCAATGTTTCCACTAGTATAAGACAATTGCAATCAATAACAAGCACTTTTTATCCCTAGAGACAAGGTTTCATTGCAGTAGATCAGCTCACAGCTTAATACTCTGTCGATAAAAATATCATTCCATAAAGGTGTCAGATATTTTGTATCTTTGCGAGAGACGATAGGTAGGGATATCTCACCCTCCCCTTGGAAAGCTCAAGTAGGTCACAAGAGCTTTATGGCCAAGGGAATACTTTCTCTTCTCAAGGGAGCCAATGGTGAGTATTTTAAGGGCTTAAATTGATTCCCTTTACACTGATGATTACCGCAATGTTCAGAGGTAGATCAGGTAGTCTCTATCTAGAATGGTTCTTAGTAACATTGAGGGACCAATGCCTTACGAGCAATGCAACAAGCCACTAAAAGCTTTAACCAATCCTACTAAGAGTATCAAACACTTCGCTCGATGTGAAAATTGTTTCCACAAAGAGCTAGTACACCTCTTTTCAGTTTGGCACCACAAGGTAAGGCTGACGTCGGTTAGGGCTTGGCTTTCGCCTTATCCCTCTTATATAGCAATTCAAAGGAAAACTTTGCTTAAGGTTGTCCCTTTTAGATGAAATGCAATCCAAAAGTAGGCCCTTCTAAAGGAAATACTGAAATGTAAGAGCAAGCACGTCAAACAAAGGTTCAATTGTCCCTTTATAAGAAAAATAAGGTGCAACTAAATTAGGCACACACACGATTGTAGTTGTCAATTGTCCCTTATGAAATTGAAGTGTTTGACATTCATGTCCATTGTCTCTTAGAAAATTAAGGTGTTTTCTGCATACATGTCCATTGTTCCTTAAGAAAAGCAATATGTTCCTAAGACTTAGATTGCCGAAATGATTTGTTCAATTATCCCTTAAGAAGGGAATATGTTTCTAAGACTTAGTGAGATAAATCAAAATTTCTTCAAAGCTCGTCCTACATGAACATGTTAGAGAAACCCATTTGCTTTGCTTGAGTGATAAGAGGCTGCAAAATGTTGATTAGTTCCACCAAAACTCAAATAGTTAGCCAAAAATAAATCAATTGACCAAAAGTGCTTAACTTGTTAGGTGAAAAAAATGAGCAATATAAAAAAATCTAATAATAATGATTAGGTATAGCAGATTGAATATTATGATCAGATTCTATATGAAATTCTATGTAATTTTTTAAAAAAATTTATGAAAATTGAGTAAATTTTGCACAAGTTATGACCGTTTGAAGTTTGCAAAGAAGGGTTGACTTTGACTGAGTGTACCTGATAAATCTGATAAAATTAACTCAAAATTATTTCACCACAGAAAAGTTGGGAGAATTATCTTTCCAACGCCACTGGTTTCATAAAAATTTGACTCTGTATCCAAAAGCTATGCTTGATTTCGTGAAACTGCTAAAAATAGGTCAAAAAAAAAACATGGGCTAAAAATAAAGATATGGATTGAGATCTATTTTTCTCAAAATCTGTGCACTTCCTGCAAAAAATAAGAGATACCCAGATAGAATTTTGATGTTTTTGACAAAACTTAGAAATCTTTTGAGCTAAAGTTACATAAATATTCCTGATTTCATGAAATTTCTAAAAATAGGCCCAAAAAAAGCAAAAAAAAAAAACATAGGCTAAAAATAAGGATACAGATTGGGATCTATTTTTCTCGAAATCCGTACGCTTCCTACAAAAAATAAGAGATACCTAGATAGGATTTTGATGTTTTTGACAAAACCTAGAAATCTTTTGAGCTAAAGTTACCCCATTTGAATGCTCAACACCTATTCTCTCAAACTATTGAACAAGAATCTTCAAATCTTCTGCATTGTGATTGCGCTTTTCTGTACCTAACTTCAAAAAAATCAACTTTTTCTTAAAAAAAGCCAGGTTAGTGGGTCCCACTGGGCATGCCAGAATGTGTATGAGGAAAATTAACTATGATAAACTTAAACAAATCAAAAACCAATAACATAAAGAGAACCAATCTAAATAAAACATGAAAGCTTTTACTGAAATTTGTATTGTTCCTTTTGGATGAATGTAGATTGCTCAATAGTATTGCAAAACCATGGTTGCAACAAACAAGTAGTGTGTTCAAAGATCAATGTCAAAAGATCATGAAGTTGCTCAATCGATGCGATGTATGCTAAAAGTGCTGTTAAGTATGCCTGAGAATAAGTGATCGAAGAGGATTTGTGAAGGAGATGAGGGGGGTTTATGTAGATTTCAACAAAGATCGATCAATGGTCAAGATAATTCAGAAGAATCAACAAAGGAGAACAGTTGAGGAACGTGTATTGAATAAGAAAAAGACATGTGTCTTGCTTTCTTTTCTAAAGATAAGACATGCTTTTCATAAATTAGAAAGTTTTTTTCTAATTTAAGAGAAATTGATAAAAATAAGGTTGAGTGAATAGATAACTCAACTTTGGATTTGCTTTTGCATGATTTGAGAGAAATTAAATAATAAATTATTTAATTGTGTGTGTATGGAGAAGAAGACTTATTTTTAGAAGATTTAAAAGATATTTGTAGATAAGAAAGCAAATTAAATAAATAGATTTATTTAATTGTTGTGCATGATTTGGAAGAATAAATAAAATATTTGATTTATCTTATTTTTGGAGAATGAGAGAATTTAAATAAATTTGATTTGATTTATTTAAATTTAAAAGAATAAATTTGATTTAATTAAATAATTATGAATTATTTAATTGTTTGAATAAGATAGAATTTGTGATGAATTAATTAAATAATGAGATTTATTTAATTAATGGAGACTTGAGATTTGGAAAGAAGATAATGATTTAATTAAATAATATAAATTATTTAATGGAGACTTGAAATTTGAAAGAGGATAATGATTTAATTAAATAATATAAATTATCTAATTAATGGAGATTTAAAATTTAGAAAGAAGATAATTATCTAATTAAATAATTAAAATTATTTAATTGTGGAAGAATAGTAGAAGAATTTGATTTAATTAATTAAATAAAGATAATTTATTCAATTAATGTCGAAAGTATGTGATTTAGAAGAATTTGGTGAAATTAATTAAATAATTAGATTATTCAATTAATGTTGAAATGTAGGTGATTAGAAGAATTAGATAAAATGCGAGTAGTGCAACGACTTGGTCATTTTAGGGTGTCTACAGGTTTTAGTCCAAATACTCAGGATGCTTACCGTATACCCATTCCTTCTCAACCTCCCAATCAGCCAAAACATTCTGAAATGATGGAGCTTAAAGACATGATTCAACATACTTTGATAGACTTCAACAAGTAGTTAGAGGAGATTAAAAGGATGCACGAGTACAACATGCATCAGGAGGAACTGGCTTATCAAGCCTATCTTTATGAGCAGGAGTTGGAGGCACAAAGGACATAGTTTGAGTAAGAGATTGCAAGCATAAAGAGTTATCAGTACCAACAAGAAGGGGAATTTCAAGGAAGGCAATATGAAGAGTGTAATTTGAAGCAACAAGAATTAGATCACCAAGGTTACCTCTAATAGCCAAAGAAGCCACTCTGTGAGACCTATAGTTCTAACTAGGAGTTGGAGACATGAAGGAGACCATTTGAAGAGAATCTTAAGAAGGAGGCAGCTGCACAAACAAAGCTTTTGCTTGCTCTAGACTAAGCAACTCATGTTGTTCCAGAACAACCTACTCAAGAAGAGGTGTGTAAGTATAAATTTCTATGTTTTAGACAAAATAAGCCTCTTAATGATGAGATTCTGAGTTTTAAGCAGAATAAAGTCCTTGATTCCTCAAGCCAACCTCTTAAGCTTAAAATACCCAGTTTTAGAAGCCCTCGCCCCTTGCAAGTTGAGGAAAATAATCATATTCAGCCTAATATAGTTGCAGATCAGCCCCTTGAGCAACATTTTTCCTTACAAGAAATTCGAGAAGCTCCCCAAATTTCCCTACCTGAGGAATCTAGGGGTGAACCCTTTGATCAGAATACCTTACTCTTCATCAAGGAGCTTAGAAAGGTAAATCCATTGCGTTCAGCTTTGGAAGTTTACCATTTGCAGCAGCAGAAGATTGAACAAGGAAAGATTTCTCCTAAAGAGTCTTTCAATGTTTTCACTAATGATCCTCCTTTTTTTGTGGAAGATGATCAACCAGACAAACCAAATGTGAAGCAAGAGGTTGCTGTTGTTTGTGCTGCATTCCCCGCTGAACATGAGCATAATGCATGTGTACAGGAAATTGATTCAAACTCGACCCTGAATCCTTTGCATTTCAATTCCTTTGACAATTTTTCTAATGCCTTTTATAAGATGAATCAAAGCAAGATACAAAGATTGGAAAGCAGAAGTCTTCAATTGCAAAGACAAAATGCCCAAGTTTCATGGGAGAAAGCACTAGATAATAAGGAGGAAGAATCAGCTTCTTTGTTTGATCAATTACCTGGTTTTGTTGAGCCAGATGAGGAAAGAATGCTCATACCAAGGATAGGAGTTTCATAATACTAGGAGGATCCTCAACATTCTGAGGAGTTGCTAAGTGAAGATCATCAATATGATCATAGAATCTCAGATCAAGAGGAGGGGAATAAAGATGAACCTGTTTTGGAGCCCAATAGACTTAATGAAAGATGTCATGAGATATGTGAAAGCAGTCTTGATTTGAATGATCAAGAGCTTGAGGAAGTTCTATTTCAAGTTGAAATTGAATTTTTCTGCTCACATTTGGAGGTTATGCCAACATTTATGGAGGAGGGTTACTTGGAACAACAAAAGCAAGAAGTAGAAGTGGTTGTATTCTTGAATAAATCACTAGTTAAGGAGCAGCCTAACTTGCAACAATATCTCGATTGTATGGAGGAGTTGCCTTTCTGTTACACAGAGGAACTTGAAGCTGATGTGCAAATGGATGGCTTGTTGGAAGAGGTTAGTTCATTATTTGAACACTTGCCTATATTCATTGAAGAAGAGACTTATGTTTCAGAGTGTATCTCCTTGAGCAAAAATGAGTATTTTAGGCCTAGTCCAACTCTCACTAGGAACCTTCCAAGAGTGGACAGTTTTGATGAGCTATTAGCAACATTAATGGAGGAGGATGCC
Organism: Cunninghamia lanceolata; assembly: GCA_027924645.1. NCBI lineage: Eukaryota > Viridiplantae > Streptophyta > Pinopsida > Cupressales > Cupressaceae > Cunninghamia > Cunninghamia lanceolata. The sequence goes on along the minus strand of BSBN01000247.1, from coordinate 106,276 downwards.
CCATTGACTATGGAGGAGGAATTAGCATGGCAAGCTATCATGCAGAGAGAGGGTGATGTTGTTGTTTCTAATCATGTAACTTTATTTCTCTCTAGCCCAGAGCCTTCGAGGGGATGTCATATTAGATATTTGGTTGGGTTGGAAGCCAACAAAAGGGGGCAACCTCATAGTGACACTGATCTGAATCATCAAGGAGGGTATCAATTTGATCAGTTCACAAAGCAAGTTAGGTGGGTAAGTGACTGCATTTTCCTTCTCAGAAAGGTGTTGCAGCAATTTGCTAAAGATTTGATTGTTCTCCACCCTTTTTGGCTGACTAACAAGCTTATGGAGTATTGTAGATTGCAAAGGAAGGGTAGTTATTTTATTGAGCTAGTGAATGGTTTTATTTGATCAGCTTCTCTCGCTGGTTAGAGTAGGATAGAGTTAGTATTTTCAGTTAATAAGTGCTTCGTGCACATTTAATTTTAGTAATTTTGGTTTCCCTAAGTGATGTTGCACACATTTCTTGGCCATTAGGGCCTTTTAGTTTGCTTTTAGTTTGGTTTGGTTTAGTTTCCTACTGCTATTTGGGGTAGTTTGAGGTGTTGAGTTTTAGTTTTCTGAGTTTGAGATGAGCAGAGTATGACTCAATGCCCGATGGATAGTTAACACAACTAGTCCTGATGCTTAACAGGCAAGCATATAGCAGAAGTCACTAGAAATGTTCCCAATTTTTTGCCTACAACTCGAATTGGTAGAGCTACTGCATTAAGTTCATTTTAGGATGAAAAGTAACATTTGTCTGCTATAATAATTTTGCATAGTTTGGAGTGCTTGAAAAGAGGAGGGTTCAGTTTTATCATTAGAGAGACAATTAGTTTATCATTCATTGCTTTGCAGAGGATTCATCAGTGAAAGGAGTTGTTTCATTTCATTACAATAATCATTCACTTTTACAAATGAGACACAAATGGAATAACCATTGCATTGAATGAAAACATAATAGATCAAGTGTCCCACACAAGCCATGGGGATAGATGAACTAGTACAAACATAGAAAATATACTATGCATCTGGAAATAAGAAAGGGAAAGAACATAGCCATCATTGCCTGCTCGATGACTTTAATTACCAAGGTTGCTTTATGTCCTTAGTCTCGATCTCCATAAGAATCTGTAGGATTGGAAGAGATTTGTTAGAGCTCCGGATATGAGTTCCCTATGTGCCTATCAACAAAGGCATAATACATTGCCTATGGTGCACTAAATCAGATACAAATCATTCACATGCAAGAGAGACTAAACAAGAAACAATCAGTGAGCTTTATGGTTTTATCTAACATGTTTGTTTCTTGTGTAGGTATAGGTGAAATCATGTTCCTATTTTGAAAATCATTTCAGCATGTGGTGCAAAGTGGGCTCCCACAAGGGTTGAGCCCAACATGTTGCCCCTGAATCTCAAGAGGGGATGGAATACAAGAATGCATATCCATATTGTTCAAGCAGAGTATATTCAACCAAAGGAGTGGCATATCAAGTGAATGCATGAACTAAAGTTTATTACTCATCCATGATCATCAGTTCACATGATGAAATGATGACCATACACAAGCAATGAGCTTTAGCAGTAAGCTTGTCAAGATAGATCAATGAAGTATAAAACTGAATAAAAGGTATTTTTCAATATCAGAACATCTATTCATTGTCATTGCATCTACTTGCTATTACAATATCATATTTTATGCATTCAAATCATAATATTGGAACAACAAGATGTTGTGGAGAATCAAATTATTGTTCAAATGTAGTAGAGCAGTCATGATATGGTGTTGCAGTCAACAAGTGACATTCATAGGGAGTCCATGACAACATTACAAGTAAAATGAAGTCATTAAGGATTGTCATGGTCATACGATGCAAAGAAATTTTATGTTGATTGCATTAAGTTGAAGTGACTGTATTATACAAACTCAGAGCAAGTTCAAAGCCAGTGAAAAGAAGATCATAAGTTTTAGGTACATCCACTTTTTGGAGTATCAACCCATGCAACATTGTGCCATAAAGACACACAGGGGATACAAGTTGTCTCATAACTAAGATTGCAGTGCTAAAAGGAAAAGGTGACAACATACATGATTCATTCAAATCCTTTGAACAACAATATACCAGCTACAGGAAGTACCTCATGAATGTTTTCCTGAGATACATGTTAGATCAGTCATTATAAGTGTCATTTTATGCCTGAATGATGCAACTGAGGAAGAGTGCAGATAAAATATCCATTCTTTACAAGGAGGAAAAGAGGCATGGTCATTAAATATTGACATGCATGTATAGCTACAGCTCTGAATAGGAAGCCATATATAGTGAATGCAAAAGATATATACATCAAAGGAAGTTGTTTTCACCAGTGTCTTCAATATCATGTTCATCAATCTACTGATTATGTAAAAAGAGATGATGTATCTCTTAACATTATATTATGCATCTAAAATAGTGGGGACATATAGTTGCAAGATAGATACAGTAATGAATATCAAGTGTATGCAGAGGTCAATGCTAGGTGCCATATTTATCATATGAAACATGTACAGATGCATGACTGTGAGGCATGAAAAGAACAACATGTGTATTATGGTTACAATATACAAATGGAGCACACATAAATGCATATGAGTTCAAAATAACAAGCATTTATGTTCATCTACCGTCAGTGTAGAGAGAAATCACAAGAATATCATCTCTACAGTATGCAGCTTTACAATAGTTAAGCAAGGTTGTTTGGAACAGTGAATCTCCTCTTAAGGTGCAATAGTGACTGATTAAGGATAGCAATGAAGCTAGTACAAGGAATTGCATGTTTAAACCATCATTGTTTTGAACAAACTGATTCATAGTGACCTAAACCCAATGGAAGGTTTGTATTTTGCAAACTTAGAAGTAAAGGACAGTATAGTTCATTATCTTCTACATGCTGGAAGCAACCCATTTTGTCTCATTGAAGCCACAGCCAGAGAGATGGAGAAGTAAGTTCTTCTTTTCCATAAGTTAAACCCACTTCAAGTTTCAACTAAGAATTGCAGGTACAGAAATGTAAAACCTTCGAGCTCGTATAAATAAAGGAAACATTCAGAGATATTCTTCTGGCAGCTTCTGATAAATAAAGTATGCATGAGGAGATCACAAATGTAGAAAATAAGAAGTTTTCAAGTTCATAGAAACCATAATGCTCAGATAAAAGCCTAGCTGTGGCCTTCAATGAGCAAGATACACAGGAGATATATAGTGTTCGAGAAACATCTCACGTAAAGACTTGTCTTTCATTTTGTGGGAAGTGTTGTCAATCAGGATTGCACCACTAGTCAAGTCAAGCTTGACTGTCCTATTGAAACATGGAAACCCTATCAGATGTGGGTGATCTATGTTGAGAGGGAATCTCCAGAGTGAGCTGGTTCTCCTTAAGATTTTTCCTAATCGAATGACTTATCTGGTAAAAGGGATGAGAGGAAAACTAAAAATGAAAATCCTACAACCTAAAGATGATTCACCATAATTTTAAATTGATTTTGATGACTTTACTCACAACAATTTGTCAAAACTTCAACTCTCACAATCTCACTTATACCATCCAAAAGTAATTTGTATGAAGGTTCATAAGACTGAACACAAAATACAACCTAAATTATATGAGACTTTTGCACACAAACCTACAATAACAAGACATAAAAAGGATTCTTTGTTTTGAATCACAATAAACATCAAATTGATACTGCAAGTATGAAACAAGAATTGAGAAAGGAAAGCTTTGCTATTTATTAAAACTGAAGGAGTGTCAAGCTCAAAATCTAAGTACAAAAGTGTTTACAAAGATCTCTGTAAATGAACAAGAGAGGAAGAAACAATATTCTGAACTGATAAAAAACCAAGTTTTTCTCCTACTTATAACTCCAAAAATCTTCCCAAGGAAAAAGATGAGAAATCTCTCGAACATAGCCATCTTGATTTATTTTCGAGCTTCACTGAAAAAACCACCAAAAAACATGCTTTATCTGCTCAATGAAGGCTCCATTTTGTCCATATCTTCCCAAAAGAAAGCAAACTAAAAAAAAAAAGATATTGTTTTCTTTACTTTGCTTTAACTTCTTAAATAATGAATATTTATTATAAGCAATTTATAGGATATTGCTTTAAATATCATTTTACAATAATTATTTGTAGCTTCAAATTTGCAAAATAGAAAGAGGGCTCGCCATTGTGAAGATTCCTCAAAAATTGCAAACTGGGTAGGTGACAATTTAAAGGGTTTTTGTGATTTATCATCTTCTCATTTCTATCCAACAATCTAAAAAGCCCAGATCATATTTTTTGAGATATGACTAAAACACATGACTGCTATCTTCATTTTGTTGTGTATTGTGCCTCTGATTGTTCCTCAAAAACTACAAACTGGGTTGGTGAGAAATTTAAAAAGTTTTTTCAAGATATTGTTATCTGATATCTATCTAAAAATATCAAAAACCCAGATCATAGTTTTTGGGATATGATCAAATAACGTGACAACTATATTTTCCATGTGAGCATCATTTGTCAACCCTTCTTATCTCAATCTCCTCTTGAAACTTAGGGGCAGCATGCTGGGCTCAACCCTTGTGGGAGCCCATTTTTGCACCACATGCTATGATGTTTTTTAGAAATGAAACAACAACAAGATTTCACCTATACCTTTATATATAAATAAATTGTTCCAGCTCTACCAAATTGAACTGTAGGTGAATATTTGGTAATAGGAAGATGTTTTCAAAACCAAAGAGTGCTTCAGAGGAACACAAAATATAGTCACATCCTAAGAGAGTAGTTTCCCACAAAAATGCATTTTCCTTTGTGGAATGATAAAACCCTCATCATATTTGCATGAGAAAAGTCACAGATACTAAAGAAATTGAAATCTCTTGAGTTCAAATAAATAAAAATGCTCAGGAATATCAATCAGTCGGGGTCTCTAATGCCCATATCAAGAAGCAGAGATAAAAAAATGCATAAGAAGCATGGTGCCAACGTGACTGAGAAGCCAAAGAATGATCCAGTGAATGGAGGAATGTCCAAGATCAAAGGCTTACCTTTCATTGGTTGAAAATCCATGCATCAAAACCATAGAGAGGAGCTTGGACTAGTTCTCCAATGACGGCCTCAGTCAAAAAGGCATCGATAGAAAGAGAGAAAATAGAAGAACATATCAAAGAAATACACCACAGTCATGGCCTTTAAGGCCAGAATATACCTCTAAAATGAAAAAAAGATGGACCAATAATGTCACAGAGGGACTTACCTCTCTTTTCTATCAAAATCTGTATAGGAATCCATGGAGATTGTTTGAAATTGCATAGAGTTGAGGGTTTCTTCTTCAAACCCTAGTCATCCATGGCGGTGGCAAAATGCAGAACTTTTTTCATCAAAAGTAAAGTGTGAAATGGGCCTGAGAGTTTAGGGTTTCAAATGCTTTTGTGTTTTAGGGTTCCATTATACCCTAGGCCGAATGTGGTATTTTATCACATTAAGTATCAAATTCTTGGCCTCAACTAATACCTCGAGGGTATTATGTGTCCACCTTGTGTGATGCTTAGGCTTTGTGCCTAAAGTCCTTCTCCCACATTCGAAGGGTGGGTAAGCACTAGGATTCCTTACTAATTTTTGCAAAACCGATAGGAGGCAGACCCTAAGGAGGTTTTTTTTAATTTTTTTAAAACATTTAAATATGCCTTCATAATTTTTTATGATTTTTATAGAAATCAAAATGTCCAACTATGATTATACAAGCCTTGTAATAGTTTTCTTTCAAAGAATCAAATTAGGATCAAATTGAGGAAAAGACAAAACTGGAATTCATTGTAAAATGACATTTTAAAGCAATATCTTATAAATTGCTTTAAAATATTCATTGTTTATGCAGTTAAAACAAGTAAAGCAAACAATATCTTTTTTTTTAGTTTGCTTTCTTTTAGGCAGATATGGACAAAAATGGAATCTTTATTGGGTAGATAAAGTATTTTTTCTGGTGGGACCACCTTGGAGGGCTTTTTGGTAGTTTCTTTCTTCAGTTTGGAGACAGTTTGGTGGCAGTTTTCATGGATTTTAATGGAGCTCAAAAATGGATCAGGATAACTATTTTTAGGAGTTTTTTCCCATCTTTTCTAGAGAGATCATTCTGCAGGCATTTATTGGAGAAAGCTAGCTCTTTCTCAGGGAGTTTATATCATTGTTTCTTCTCTCTTGTTCACTTGTAGAGAGCTTGTAAACATTTTTGTACTCATTCCTACTCCTTCCAGTTTCAATAGAGCAGCAGTGTCCTCTTTCACATTTTGTCTCATGTTTATAGTATTAGTTTGATATCTCATTGTGATCATAAAATCAAGTCCTTTGTTATGTTTCATTATTGTAAGTCTATATACAAAAGTTTCATGTAATACAGGTTGCATGTTATGTTTAAGTCTACTTAGCAGGTTAAAGTTGTGATAAAATTATTGTTTGTCCTTCAAAAACCTCTATCTTTCCAAACTTTCATGCAAATCACTAATGTATTGCATTAATTTTAGTAAAAGTCTTTGTGAGGCTGATTGTGAGTGAATAGATAGAGTTTTGGTGCATCACCTATTAGATTTTAGGATTTCAATTATAGTTAACTTCCTATCCCTTTTCTCAGAAAGTCTCTTAGATTAGGTGAAGTAACCAAGGGAACCAGCCTGCTCTGGAGGTTCACTCCAAGTTTAGGCAACCCACAGGCCTAGGAGTGTTCCCATGTATCAATAGATAGCTAAGAAAATAGCTTAGCATAGGGTACATATTTGATTGATAATAGTTTTTGGAACACTCCTAGGCCTGTGGGTTGCCTAAACTTGGAGTGAACCTCCAAAGAGGGCTGGTTCCCCTGGTCTAGGAGTGTTCCCATGTGTCAACAAATAGCTAAGTCCATAGCTTAGCATAGGGTGCATATTTGATTGATAACAATTCTATGGAGCTGCAAGATTGGGATGTCTGATAAGACCCCCTAATTTTGTCCTACATCAATTGGTATCAGAGCATCTATCTTCTTGTGAGATGTATGTGAGGATAAGGGTTTCAAATTTAAGGAATGTTTCTATGTTATGTGGTGTAAGAGATCTAAAAATATTTTATTGTAGGTAAAAAATAAAGTAAAAATTCATGTAACTATAGAGAGATAGGATTTGAAGAGCTGTGTTTGAGATTTTGTTTCATGTGAGTTTATTGTTGTCCTTCAATAGAGGTTGTACTGGGTAGAATATGTGTTGACATCCTTGATTGTGTGAAAGTAGGTAGAGGAGGTCTTGAGAGTATACATCTTCCAGTAACTTTGTTGGGTAGAGGATAGTTGATGACAGTTTGTTGAAGTTTATTGTAGGTCAAAGTCTTGTAATTGCAAAGGATTATTCAACTCTAAGAAAAATTTTGTTACAAGTGTACTTTAGTTAATTTGTTACAAGAATTTGTGAATCTCTAGGATTTGTAAGTTGTAGTGTAAGGTGTGTAAACAAATTCCTCCAGGAAAGAGGACTAGAGTGACCTTAGGTAAGGTTGTAAAATTTTCTTTTACAAAGAAGAGAGAAAGAGTTTAGATGGAAAGTATTTTTGAAGGGTTGAGAGAAATCCAATCAACGTTCGATGCAATAGAGGTTGTGTAGAAGAGAGTTTTTGTAGATGAGAGTAATTGTGAAAAGGAATGCCAAGTAGATGGCATGTTCAAAGAAGAAAATATGTTGGTCATAGAAAAGTAAGAGGAAATAGGTAAGATTGAAACCCATATAAATTTATCTAACATTACTTTGTTTGAAGGTAACATGGAAGAAGGAAAAGAAAGAGGAAAGGAAATCCTCATGTATGAGGATAGTGACAAGGTGAGAAATATGGTTGTAGAAGAATGTGTGCAAGAGGATAAAGAAGAGGAAAGAGAGGTTGATGAGATAACATGTTTGTTGGAAGACATAGAATATTATGAGAAAAAAGAGATGAATTTTTTCATTTCCATAATGTAAATAGTGTTGATTTGTGTGTAGGAAAAGTTGATGAAGAATGGATAGAGCTGATTATGGAGTTGTTTAATTTTAACAATATTTGGGTTAATGAGTTTAGTGCAAGTGAAATCTAGTGACAAGAGAGTGGAAAGAATTTTGGTGGAGGTGGTCAGATTGTGGTGAGTTGAATCCCAATAAGAGAAGAGAAGAGAGTAAAGTGCATTTGGTGGAGGAGGTCAACCTATGGTGGACAAAAGTCCACAAGTGAAAAAGGGATTTGTGAGCAAGTTTGGTAGAGGAAGACAAGAAGAGTTCCAGATAGATGTTGGAAAAGGAGAAGAAAGAATTTTTATGGTAACTATGACAACATTGGAGTATGCTACAGATAGTTTACTATTTGGAAGGGTGGTGCATGTTCGCAATAGGTGTTGTCATTGATGTCAACATAGCATTCATAGAAAATGACAATACAAGATCAGACTTCTACAGAAGATGAGTTTAGAAGATGGAGAAGTTGATGGTTAGTGGAAGATTTGAGAGAGATGGTTTGACTCAATTGAAGTCAAGGGGTCAGCATTTCAAAAGCTAGTTTCTCTGGAAGACTTAGCAGGTGAAGTAAAACCAGTCTGGGAGAAGAGAAAACAGTCTAAGTATGGTGCGGTGATCAATTTTATGTGTGAGCATGATGTGGAGGTAAATACTCATGTCCTAGCATGTTTCTAGTATCCCTACATGTATATCTCATCAGGTTGGTGTACCGCACTTAGTCATAAGTAGCAAAAATCTATCTAAGGCATTCATAATGCATATCCTAAGGGAGAGTCACATTGATTTGGTCCTCATTTCTCTGTAGAGAAAGATTTGATCTTGCAGTTCTAAAGACAAGTTTATCTAGGTACTAAAATGATATATCTAAGTTTTTAGTTCTCCACATCTTCAAGAGAAAAAGTTACAAGGGATAGAGTAGCGGTTACTACTTAGACAGGGCAAAGCAATGATGGAGACTTAATGGAATGCTCCATATTTCTCTGGAAGACATTATTTTGTTATGCGGTTCTAAGGACAAGATCAGAGATGTATAAGGCATTCTATGATAAAGTATCAAGTGGTATGGTAGTCTGTAAGGTCAACAATCAAGTGACAAAGGCAATACAGACTATTCTCGAGCCTAAATACACATGTTTGAGCTTTTGCAGAAGCTGAAATGTATGTAGATCAACCATAAAAGTTTGTACGGAGATCTTATATGTTCCAATACATCTCAAGATTGATTTTCATGCTAATATCTCTTATTTCCCTATACTACATCAAGTTGTTAAGTCAGTAAGGAAGAATTGAGATGCATAATTGTTCTCCAGATTCCAGTATTTGTCAATAAAGCTTTTGTATTCCTCTGGAATTGTTAGATGAGGATGTGCAAATCTAGGAAGAAGAATATAATGATGTTTAAGTTAATTCCTAAAGTTTTCAAGGCTTGTAATGTACTGTAATGCTATATCTTGAGTTATGAAGTGTCACATGTTGTCCGGAATGCTCTGTTTCCTATAGTTCATCATGTTTCTTATTTTGTGGATGTATAGATTGATATGATACTTCAATAGAAAGGTGAATGGATGATGTTAAGATTATACATGATTGAATTCTTGGTCCATATGAAGTTTTTGGCTTGTCCCCGGTAGTGTGAACATGAACAGTTAGCAGTTTTAAGTAGTTTGAGACGATAGGTTAAGTCTCTGGTATGTACAATGGATCCTAATTAATTGCTTTGAATTTGGAATGTATGAAGAGATGTGCCTTGAATCCTTTCATGAAGATCTAAGGTCTGCAACATATTTTCTTGGGATATTATATGTGTTGAAGCTAACCTGTGAGGAGTTACATGTTTCATCAAAGCTTCTTTTATGATGCTGACCTAATCAGTGTTATGATATGTTGCAGGGGATATTTATAGATGTTCTAAGTCATTTGTGACTAGTATGAGTGCAATAAAAAAAAGTATAGAGAGTATGAAGTGTGCAGAATCAGTTTGAAGGCATGTTTTGAGTAGAAAAAGAAGACTGCATTATCAACATAAGTCAAATGTTTTCTTTGTAGCAGTCCATGTATTTGCTATCTTTGCAAACCCTATTGCAGTGAGCAAAATATTCAGCAAGTAGTAGTTTCCTTGGGTTTTAACCCTAAATCAAAGTTGTAATTGCACTGAGCACAAAATCAGGGAGTGGTAGCTTCCTTGGGTTGTAGCCCTAAAACAAAGTTGTAATACTCTTTTGTAGTGAGCATAATATATTGTGAGCTAACACTCACCGTGGTTTTTCCCTATTTGGGGTTTTCCACATAAAAATCTTGGTGTGCTTGTATTACTTTATTTGTTGCATGCTTTCCTTTTTGTTTTCTAAGTAATTCAATTTTGTTCTGCAAGTTTTTGTTTAAGTTTTTGTATGTGTTTATTCACCCACCCCCCCTCTCAACACCTCATCATGTTCAACAATTTGTATCAAAGCCAAGTGCCTTGAGAATCCTAATAGCTGAGATAGATCTTGCTTTTGAACACATGGAATCATAAGCAATGTCTAATGATGTATTTATTCTAGATCAATATTCAAGCAATGGATGATAATGGTTGGGATATTGATCCAAATGATTATGAAGTAGATCTTGAAGGAGAACTCAAGTCATCTCTTGATGATCTGGATGAAGCAAGAGAACTAAACATAAAATATGAGGATATGTTGCAAATGGCAGAAGAAAAGTTTGCTAGAATGAAGACAAAATCAAGAGAAGAAATTAACAAATTGAAGGCTCAATTAGAAGAGGCAAAAGGATGTGAAATTAGACCTAAGGAAATAAACGATGAGATCTCTATGTTGAAGGACAAAGTTGAAGAATGCAAGAAGATTGAAGATTGTTTAAAAACCAATCTCAATGATAAAGTTGTTGAATGCTCAAAACTTGTGGAGTAAGCAGTTAGTTTGAGAAATGAACTAAAGGAAGTAAAAGAGCAACTGGACAAAAGCCTTAAACTCAAAAGTGGCAGTGATGTCCTTGATGAGATTCTTAGTCATCAAAAGTCACTTGATGACAAAATTGGTCTTGGTTTTGAAAAAGGGGAGTGCTCTAAGATAAACATGTCTAATGACAAGAAGGAGAAGAATGCTGAACCTAAGAAGATAAAAGAATACCAAAAGGAATTTACTCAAGTTCGAAACAAGAAGAACTTCAAGAATTCTTCTCCCACCAGGTACTCTCAAGGCTTCAATGGTAATTATTTTTCTTGCAATAAGTCTGGCCATAAAGCTGTTGAATGTAGAAGTAAGAATTCAGTAAGGTGTTATGCCTACAGCAAGAGAGGTCATAAGGATAATGAGTGTAGGAGTAAAATGTTGAAGAATAATAAGAAGAATAATGCTCAGCCCTTTCATGGTTATTGTTACACATGCAACAAGTTTGGCCACAAGGTAGTAGATTGCAGATCTAAGGTGAAAAGAAATGGAAAAGCTTAGCAATCAAAGTTCACTTGCCATAAGTGCAAACCAATAGGGCATTCTACAGAGAACACAAGGTTTGCTCCTCAAAAGAAGGTTGATATTGCTCAGCAAAAGAAGGAAACGAGAAAAGTATGGAAGAAAAAGGAAGAATGTGAAGTTTCCAGACCTCTGTCTAGTGCAGATGGATCCTCCAGTAACTAAAAAGATAAGGTACTGATTTAGGGGGAGTTACAACTGCAAGTTACTTCAAAACCCTTGAATGAAAAGATGTTGAATTCCTCAACATTCTGGCTAAAATTGATATGAACATATTCAGATGATGATATGAAGAGGTTTGGTCAAATTTTCAAAGCAATTGGTTAATTTGCAGAGGATTATTGAATGATTATTGGTTTTTGCATATTAAAAGGGCAAACTAGGAAGGCAATTAATGTGGAGCAAAATTAGTTGGTGAGAGGACTATATAGGCAATGTTTGATCATTTTTTATCTTATTTGAAAGAAGCTAAGTGAGTTGAAGAGATAAACAAGAGCAAGAGATTCTCAACAAAGTGTTTAAGCAAACCCTATTCTCTGCATCTTCAGGTATTTCCTAATTTCATTGATTAAAACCCTGGTTCTTGAATATATTGTAATGGTGACACCAGTTATGATAGATGTGGTTGAGAGGCCAAGGCCAAAATTTAGAAGCATCCATTTAAGTCCACTGAGACTGATAAAGATGGTACCTTCTCACATGTTCCTACAAATGTGTTGCATACTAAAGACATCTAGATATATATTCATTCACCGATAGATGAATATGATCATCTGAAACTTGAACAATTCAGGAATGATAATTTGTTGGGAGATGACTTTCAGCTAAAACCTGAATTTGCCAACATTGCTACTAAGCATCTAGATATCTGGAAGGGTTTTCCAAACTTCTTATATGAATAAGATTGGGTTAGAATAGCTCTAAGTTAAATTCATGGAGACTTCTTCTATCTGGATCAACCATACTTGATCACCAAGGATACTATAAAAGTTGTGATTGGTTTATACTCCTCCGGACTAGTACCTGTCATGGAATCAATTAAGAATGAAGTGATGAATCTCACCAAAGAAAAATTTGACAAGAGAATATTGACTGTGAATGATATTAAGGACTTGGGGGTCTGGTATGCAACCATGAACATTGCATACAAAATTTACTATACCAAGAGGGAGAACTCGGCCACCACAACAACAATCTACACACCCTACCAAATGGGCAAAGAAGGAAAATATTTTGACCTATGTGAGCTCTTGCAACAACAACTAATGGAAATTTTGAAGAGGACAAAAGAATCAAAATACAAATTCTGGTATGGCTCTTTGATTATGTCTCATGTTTTACTTTTTGAAAGAGTTGCCTGCAATGAAGGGAATGGTATGGAATTTAGATACCCCTGTTGCCCACCAAATCAAAGATTACATGAGAAGTTTCCCTGATCATAAACATTGTATCACTTTATTTTGGGGGTTCTTTAAGACAATATTCCAAAGTGATATGCAATCTAGAGAAAGAATACCTTCTAAGATAATGGAGAAGTATAAAAATGACAACATTTATGGTTGACAAATATAATTGTTATATGGAGGATATTGAGCCAAGGACTTTTTGGATTACATCCTTGCCATATGAGGTTTCAGAGTTTGATTTGATAGGATATGCTGATATGCTACTAAGCAAACCTAAGGACCCTTCTACTGAAAGATTTGGCATATATGATGAAATCATTAACAAATTAGTCAGAAGACATACAGAGGAGAAGGCGGAAGAGATAAAATCAAATGTAGTGAAAATGAAATCTAACCTAGAAGAGATACTCAAATCTCTTAAAGACTCATTAGGAGAAGTACAAACCATTTCCTCTGCACAACTGCCAAGAAGAACAAGTAGATCAAAATTAGTTGTAGCCACTTCCTATGTTCCCTCCGTATCATCACTACGATCTATCAAAAGAAGTGGTTCTGAGATCCCAATACAAACTATAGAAAAGAAGAATCCTAGATAGAAGAGTTAGGCTCTAGAAGACAGAAGATAAATCCTGTAAACATTAAGGATATTGAAGAAGAAGAAGAAAAAGAAGTTGAAGTTTTTGAAAGAAAGAAGAAAAGAACTAGAGAAGAAACTGAAGGAGAGACCTCAAAGGAGAAAGGAAAAGGAAAAGAAAAGAAGGGTATGAAATTTGATATGTGCCCTTACAACTTGAAGCCATAGTTAATGCAATCATAGAACATGGTGCTCTGGAAGGAGTTGTTGAACTCTATGATGAGAGGCCATCAAATGACAAATCTACTATTGAGGAGGCAATAGTCAGATATATGGGAGCCATAAATGTATCTTTGATTGAAATCAGTCATCAATTGCCTAAGAGTATTGTTGAAGTCCTTACTCAGAGGAGAAATGAAGCCATGAACATAGAAGTTGAAATGAGAAAAAGAGCAATTGAAAAGGTTTGTCCCTCCATCTCTTAGGTTGAAAAGACTAAAGTGTCTCAACTACAAGATAAATAATTTAGGACAAAGAGAAGATTTAACACTCTAATGTCAAAGGATAAGGATGAAATAATGAGATTGGAGAAGGAGACTCTGAAGAAGACTACAAAAATTATTAAAGAAATGAAAATTGAGGTAGCAATTATTGAAGATATATCTGAGTAGTTAGCCTATGAAGATAATGAGACTAAGAAGGGTGGGGAGACTACTCCTCCAAAGGATACAAGACCAGAAAACACAAAGGTAAATACACCTCCTCCTGATAGCACTGCAGAACAGAGCTTAGGAGAATAGACTAAAAAGAATATATCTCCTACTTGTACAAGACCTGTGTCTCCCCCTCTGGAAGCTACTAAAACTCAGAATACAGAAGGTCAAGATATTGACAGTGCATCCCCACCAAAGAACACTGATACGGAGCATGATAATTCTCCTTTGGAGAATACAAGAAGTGTTGAGAAAAAAAAAGAGGACAATCAAAAGGAGAAGCAGGAAGAGAAAAGCGAAAGAAATCAAGAATAAAAGGATGAGGAGAAGTAGGAAGATAAAATAGACGAACAACAAATAGATGGGGAAGAAATAGAGAAAGAGGATGAAGAAAAGGTTGAGGATATAGGTCAAAGTGCATCAGAGACAGATTTTTTCAAAGACCTATTGGACTTACAATACAATTTCAACCAGTCATCACTCCTCAACAGATGCAAATTCTAACTCATGAAGGATAGATTGACTTGGAAAACATCTCTCCTCTTCCCAAATTGTAGCTTGGTGATCTATATTGCATGCCTCTGCAAGGAAAGAGTTTTTACAGGAGAACTTGAAGAAATCTAGTGTGGTAGAGGATGCTATGAAAGTAATTCAAGAAGGGTTACCAGAAGTAACCATTGACCCCTCTCTGACTCTGAAGAAAAATCTTAAGTTGTTAATGGATTCCTTCAAAGATCATTCTTCCTACATAGAGAAAAAAGTAGAATAAGAGGCAGAAAAAAGAATAAATGATAAGAGAATGGCTAAGATGATTGATAAATGTGCTAATACACATAAAAAACTTAAAGAAAATTTGAAGAAGTTCAAAGATTGCATCGGTGAGCCCACAACATTATACCTATTCTACCTAAAATGGCCTAACTCAACAAAGAACATCAAAGCTCAAATGGACACTATTGATGTACAAATCATTCAAATGGTCGGGGCGTATGATTTCTCTAAAGACAAAGATGGAGCTAAAAGGGTACAACTTGAAAATCTTCATGCTCAGTTATCTCAACTATAGGACCAAAGAGAAAACTTGAAGAAAATAATTTGGTCAGTTGAGAGAGGCAATAAATCTAAGACTTGCCTCATTGTCTGGTTTGCTAGAGGAATAAAAAAGGTGGATCAAAAGATGATAACCACAAACATAGAGGAAGTTGAGGAGCTATGCATGCAGTGTGAATGCCATAACCATATGCTTGTCTCAGAAAGTACCAACTAGACAACAACTCTTCAACAACTCAAGGTAATCTACAAGGCCATTATACCATCCAAATGAGTTGTAAGAGTAAGGTAAATAAGACAATATTTGATGTATATAATCTTGTAGAGGATAGTAGCATCACACCATGTATATAGTATCTATTTTTGAGGTATCTCCATCTCAGGGGGAGTACAGTTTGTAGAAATATTTTCGTAAGGGGGAGTCTATACAGTTTTTGAATTGTTATGAGCAGAGAATATCAAGCCCTGTGTCCTTGTGTCAAAGGGGGAGAGAGAAATATATATCTAAGGGGGAGTACATGTTGCAATCAATGACAAAGGGGAGATTGTTGGCAATAGGTGTTGTCATTGATGTCAATATAACATTCATAGCAGATGACAATACAAGATTAGACTTGTACAGAAGATGAATTTCAAAGATGGAGAAGTTGATGGTTAGTGGAAGATTTGAGAGAGATAGTTTGATTTAGTTAAAGTCAAGGGGTCAACATTTCAAAGGTTAGTTTGTCCAGAAGACTTAGCAGGTGAAGTAAAACTAGTTTGGGAGAAGAGGAAACAGTCTAAGTATGGTGTGATGATCAGTTTTGTGTTTGAGCATTATGCAGAGGTAAATACTCATGTCCTAGCATGTTTCTAGTATCCCTACATGTATATCTCATCAGTTTGGGTTGGTGTACCACACTTAGTGATAAGTAGTAGAAATCCATCTAAGGCATTCACAGTGCATCTCCTAAGGCAGAGTCACATTGTTTTGGTTTGTATTTATCCACAGAGAAATATTTGATCTTGTGATTCTGAAGACAAGTTTATCCAAGTATTGAAATGATATATCCAAGTTTTTAGGTCTTCACATCTTCAGCAGAAAAAGTTACAAGGGACAGAGTATCAGTTACTACTTGGACAGGGCAAAGCAATGATGGAGACTTAATGGAATGCTCCGCATTCCTCTGGAAGACATTATTTTGTCATGTGGTTATGAGGATAGGATTAGATTTGTATAAGGCATTCTATGATGATGTATCAAGTGGTCTGGTGGTCCATAAGGTCAGCAATCAAGTGACAGAGGTAATACAGACTGTTCCAGAGCCTAAATACACATGTTTGAGCTTTTGCAAAAGATGAAATGTATGTAGATCAACCATAAAAGTTTGTACAAAGATTTTATATGTTCCAATACATTTCAATTTTGATTGACTGCATGCTAATATCTTTTATTTACCTATATCACATCAAGTTGTTAAGTCAGTAAGGAAGAATTGAGCATAACTGTTCTCTGGATTCCAATATTCCTCAATAAAGCTTTTGTATTCCTCCAAAAATTTTAGATGAGGATTTTTAGATCTAGGAAGAAGCATATAATGATTTTTAAGTTAATTCCTAAAGGTTTTAGGGTTTGTAATGTACGGCAATGCTATATCTTGAGTTATGAAGTGTCACATGTAGTCCAGAATGCTCTGTTTCCTACAGTTCGTCATGTTTATTGTTTTGTAGATGTATAGATTGATATGATACTTTAGAAGAAATGTGAATGGATGATGTTGAGATTGTAAATGATTAAATTCTTGGTCAGCATGAAGTTTTTGGCTTCTCCCTGGTAATGTGAAGATGAATAGTTAGTAGTTTTAAGCAGTTTGAGTCGACAGGTTAAGTCTCTGGTATGTGGTGTGTATCTTGATTGATTTCTTTGACTTTGGAAGGTATAAAGAGACATGCCTTGAATCCTTTCATGAATGTCTAAGGTCTACAACATATTTTCTTGGGATATTATATGTGTTGAAGTCGACCTGTGAGGAGTTACACACTTCATCAAAGCTTCTTTTATGATGTCAACCTAATCAGTGTTATGATATGTTGCAGATGATATTTATAGATGTTCTAAGTCATTTGTGACTAGTATGAGTGCGACCAAAAAAATATATAGAGTATGAAGTGTGCATAATCAGTTTGAAGGCATGTTTTGAGCAAAAAAAGTAGACTACATTATCAACATAAATTAGATGTTTTCTTTGTAGTAGTCCATGTATTTTCTATCTTTGTAAACCCTATTGTAGTGAGCACAATATTTAGGGAGTAGTATGTAATGTTCCCTTTTTGGTGCAAAGACCTTTTATGTGCATTATTTTTGTTCCTAGCCCTTTGGAGGCTATTCATCATACTTGAGAGAACTCCAATGTTCGTGAATCTGTTTTTCATAGCAATTGATGTTGTATTTGAGCTCAATGATGTTTCAATATGATAGTGCAACTTTTAGAAGTTTGTTCGGCTTCCTAGATAGCTCTCCAAGATTCTTAGAGGAGCCATCTATTTATAGTAAGTCACCCCGATGACATCACTTTTCATCCCAAACCTTCCAGAGTATGTTGGTATGGTTAAATTTGCATTCTGCTTCAATTTGGGACTTTCCTCAAATTTGGTGATTAAATGAGCTATTTTATTAATTATATCACTTAAGTCACCTAAGGTTGGGAATATTTAAGAAAAGGCTTAAGTGTTATAGCTCATTAGAATGGGGAAAAGTCACTCTTTCTTATAGGCACATAAAAGTTAGATCTTATGTTGGTGAAAGAGGGAAATATTGGAGTTGAGTGGAAAAGTCTATTTTTCCAATTAATAATTCATTGTTATGTGCAACTCCAAGAGTGCCTATATAAAGGAGTTGAGAGCTCATTTTGCTCTTTATGCTGGAAATTGTATTGTCACTCTATTGGATTGAACCTGCGTGTTCTTCCTTTCCTTCTTGAGGATGAAAACCTTCTTGGAGAAGATCAGTTTCAGTGGTGAAAGATCCACCCTAGTTGGTTTGAGGTGATTTCATTTAGGAATCACACTGAGATTCATGGAGTTTGATGTTTGTGATGAGTTTTAGATTTGGAGTGTTTTTTTAGTTGTGTGGGTTTGATAGCTTTTTGGTGATTGTAGTGTGAGTTTTTTTTGAGTTTCTCTCAGTTGTTCCTTGCTAGGTCATACACCTCTATAGGTTGTACATCATTGAGTAAGCATCATCACTGTTGGACGGGACCTGATGCTACTTGCAAAATTTGTTATTGAAAATTCCTAGCAACCTTGGATGCCAACATTCCAACCTTCTATGGGTCATATGTTGTTGTTATAGACTTGGAGCTAGGGTGTACATCTTGTTGTAGGCCATACAACCTATACCCAGACATTTGAGGATTTCTTGTTGATCGATGGATGTAACAGAGATTAAAACCTTCCAAATGGATGTCATATATGAGGGAAGCATGCTAGAGAATTTTGGTGGTGGAGTTTCGTATCATTCTTGCATTTGATAGTGACTTGGGTGGTCAATGATGCTGTTGTACAATAGCAACTGAACCACTCTAAGCACAACCCATGATAGCAGGGAGTTCTATTGGTATATGCCAGTCTTGCATCCTTATTTCATGGTTATTTGATTAGTTCATATAGTATGGAGCCTTGGTAACATTGAATAGCATCACATATTTGTGAATGGAGTTTTTGGAGCTAATCTTGTATGTCACAACTTATTGAAACTTCATTGTAATCTGCACTTCAATATGCTTTATAATGGCTTCCCACTAACTAAGTGCATGTGCCAATTAGATTTGTTTCTATTTTGCTTGGTAATGGCTTCCCACTGAATAAGTGGATGTGCCTTTCCTTTCTGTACTTCAAAGCTTGGGGTCCCACTAAACAAGTGGATGCACCTGGATTTACTTTTCATGCATAGCTCAGGTTCTCGCTGAACAAGTAGAAGCACCTAGTTTACTTGTCTTGTACTTCCCACTAGATAAAGTGGATGCCCACTGAATAAATGGAAGAGTGTTACTTCAGTTTGATTATGATTTGAATGCTAACTTTGAAGTGCTTGTATGCTTTCACCTTGCCCACATCAGGATCTGGGTGATCAGAAAAGTGTGGAAGACATTATTGCACTCATCTTTTAGTGTTGTTATCAGTTTAAAAAAAATTAGGGTAGCATATTACATTGGTATCAGAGTTGGTGATCTTGCCATCCTGTTTCGGGAGCTACCCTTTGCAGATCTTTAGTTGAGGAATAAAATTTCAGCCTTACATGTTAGTGATCAACAATTGCATGTGTGTTTAGAGATTCGATAGTTGAAAGGATTTGTTCAGTGGATGTGAGATCATGGTGTAGACACCCTAAAATGACTAGGTCTTCACACCACTTGCATTTCATCAAATTTTTCGCATCACCTACATTTTAAACGTTAATTAAATAATCTAATTATTTAATTAATTTCATCTAATTCTTCCAAAACTCCTAAAATTTGACATTAATTAAATAAATTCTATTTATTTAATTAATTAAATTAAATTCCTCTATATTCTTCCAAAATTAAATAATTTTAATTATTTAATTAAATCATTATCCTTTTTAAATTTCAAGTCTACATTAATTAAATAAATCCAATTATTTAATTAATTCATCACAAATCCTCTTATCTACAATTAAATAATTTGCATTATTTAATTAAATCAATTATTCTTCTAAATTTACATAAATCATGCAAATTTATTTTTAATTTATCTCAATCCTCTAAAAATAAATAAAATCAAGTATTTTATTTATAATCTTCATATTCCTCTAATCTTGCACAAACAATTAAATAAATTTATTTATTTATGTTGTTTTTTCCTCTAAAAATAAATCTTCTAAAAATAAATTATAATCAAATATTTTATTATCATTCATCATGCAAAATAAATTAAATCAATTTATTTGTTTAATTTATTTAAATCTTCAAATCTATTCTATGTCCTCTAATCTTGCACAAACAATTAAATAAATTTATTTATTTAATTTTCTTTTTCCTCTAAAAATAAATCTTCTAAAAATAAAATATAATCACATATTTTATTTATCCTTCATCATGCAAAATAAATTAAATCAATTTATTTGTTTAATTTAATTAAATCTTCATATCTTATCTATTCTTCAAAATCATGCACAATCAATTAAATAAATTTATTTATTTAATTTCAGTTATCTTTCCAATTCATCTAAAAATATCATGTTAACTCATGTGCACAATCAGTCTTATTTTTAGAACTCTAAAAAAGACAAATCTAAAGTTAAGTTAATTGGCTTTAATTTATCTTATTTTTCATCAACTCGTGAATTAGAAGAAAAAACATTCTAATTTCTGAAATCAAATCTATTTTTATCAAAAATGAATTATCTTAATAAGAATACCTTTTTGGAGTGACACATGTCATGTGCACATTCAGCATGAGTTATTTGATTTATCTCAACCATTCATTCTATGGATTTATTTCATCCATTGATCAATCATGTTTGAAACCTATATAAACCCCCCTCATCTCCTTCACAAATCCTCTTCGATCACTTATTCTCAGGCATCCTTTACAACATTTTGAGCATACATCGCATCATTGAGCACCTTACTATCTTTTGATATCGATCTTTTGAGCACTTTGAGCACCTACACTTGCTTGTTGCAAACATGGTTTCGCAGTGTTATTGAGCAATCCACATTCGACAAGGAGAACTATACAATCTTGGTAAAAGATTTCTTGTTTTTATTTGATTTATTCATTAATATTGGCTTTTTACTTAGATCGATCTCTTTATGTTATGGGTTATTGAGTTATTATTATCATTGCTTTGATTTTATCATTCGACCTCTCGATTTTCCTCATACACACATGGCATCTCTCAAGGAAAATGATCTCTGTGAAAGGCTTTTCGATGTAGTAATGAAGCTGAAATCTCTACAGTGGTCAAAAGAGAGTCTTCTTAGCACTTTGGAGGAAGTTGAGAAATGTTTGTCTAAAGTTCCTTAGTCACCTTCTGAGGTAATGTAGGTGGCCTTGATTCCTTCAATGACTTTGTTGGGTAAGCCTAAGTTGTTGAGGTATTTAGACAAGGATGTAAGACTTGCAGTTATTGCATGCATTAGTGAAATCATAAGAATATTAGCTCTTGAAACTCCTTATGATGATGGAAAGATGAAGGCAATATAACAGTTGTTCATGGAAATCTTCCAGGGTTTGGGTGACATCAAAATCCCTTCTTTTGCTAAGAGGGTAAAAATCTTAAAAATGGTTACCAAGGTTCAAGTTTGTGTGATAATGCTAGACTATGATTGTGAGACCCTAATTCTTCAAATGTTTGGCAATTTCCTTGTTGAATTTAGGAAAGATCATGATATGGGTATTATGCTAGCAATGCAAAATATCATGACATTGGTTTTTAATGAAAGAAATGAAATTCCCCATCCTCTCTTAGAAGTTTTATTGAACCACATAAGAAAGGATGATCAAGATTCTCTATGAGTTGCTAATGTGCTAGATGAAATGGTTGCTTTCCAATGTGAAGAAAAAATGGAAGCTTACATGACAACAAAACAAAAAGAAGATGTGATAATTGAAGAGCTAGCTGATTTAGAAAAGACTACATCATAAATTAGTGAAATTGAGCCTAGCCTTGAAGGAGTCAAAGTGTTGCAAGTATGAGCCTAACTAGTGTTATCATTGATGTCAACATACTCATGTTGCATTAATGATAAGGATTGGATGAGCTGTGTGCTGAGGACATTGAGAAAATTAGTCTCAATCAGGAACAATGAAGAACAATGATGATAGTAAGGTAAAAGTCCAAGATAGGATGAGGATCAGAGAATGTAGATTAAAGGGTTTGTAGATATGTGTCTTAAGGTGGTCCAGTAGAGATTTCAAAGGTCTGCATGAAGAACTAAAGAAGTTGTTGACGTTCAAGTAAAACCAGTTTCGGCAGATGTTCAGTGGTGACAGAGTGATACAGATAGGTCCGGTGAGATCCGGAAATGCATTATCCTGTTCTGCAGATTTGAGGGAGTATTAAGGAAGTCTTTTTGAAATGTCAACTCTATTGTTTCATGGTTTGAAGGTCCAGAAGAATCTATTCCTTTGTAACAGTGATGATAGACTGTGTTCTTGAGTTTCCGGATGAAGGAGAGAAGGATTTCAGTATGCAGATGAAGTGCGGATGTTCTTGGTGATTCAAGAAATCTTGTGAAGGACTTTGGATCATGTCTAGCTCGTGTTGGTGGTCCGCATTAGAGTTAGAGCTTGCAATTGAAGAATAACCTCCTCATGATGGTGTTCTTCCTGTGACTAGTTGACTGGATGAGTTACACATCTTGCGGATGTTCTTGTAGATGTTTGCCAACTTAGATGATTATTCCTAAGTTGATGTCTTGTATAAATAAGGGGTTGTGAAGTCATTTCATGTGTGTCCTTGTGGAGATGAGTGTGTGGTAGCAAGGAGGAGAGCAAAAGGCAAAGCAAAAGTATTGGGCTTAAATGGAACTGACTCAAGCATGGTGAAGATGTTATTTTCCAGTTCAATTATGTAATACTTATTCTTTTGTAGACAGTGTGTCTCTTGTAGGCAGTGGGCCTCTTGTGAGTAGTGTGCTCGGGTAGTGAGCCCTAAATGGCATGTGCCATTTTTTTCTTTCTATTCTTCTAACAGATAATACAATCTTGGGTTAATCACCCCATGGTTTTTCCCTTAACCAAGTTTTCCACGTCAAAATCTTGGTGTCTTATGTGTTGATGTGTTTCTGCTCCTGATTTAAATGCATTATGTTTCATGATTGATTTATTGATATTCTTCTAATCACTAAGAGGATTTAAGTATGTAATTGGAAAGAAAGTTTTGGACAATTGATTCACCCCCCCTCTTAGTTGTCTTCCCTAAGACTAACAATTGGTATCAGAGCCAAGTTCCTCTAAAAGGAGCTTAACTGCTTGAGGAGATCCAGGATGTCGTCCTACAAGAAGAATAGTCTGAAGTTTGATGGAACCAATTTCAATATTTGGAAAAGTCGCATGAAATGTCATTTGCAATGTATGGGAATGCAGTATTGGAACATGGCTTCAATAAAGTATACTCCTTAGGGTGGTCCGAAATCCCCAAATGAAATCACAGATGCTAAAAATAATCTGCGGACTATAGAAGCTCTTCTAAGCACACTATCTGATTCAGAGCTTTCAAATGTTGTTGACCTACCAACTACTTTTGAGATTTGGCAAAAAATGGAACTTCTGCATGAAGGAGACAAGTATGTTAAATGTGCAAGGTTACAGAGTCTGAAAAGGAAATTTGAAAATCTAAAGATGAGAGATGATGAAAATATTACTACTTTTATGCCAAGAGTAAATGAGATTGTTTGTGGAATTAGAAATGCTGGTGGAGTCCTGGATAAGATTAGATTGTTGGCAAAATTCTCATATCCCTTCCCACTTCTTATAAAATCAAGGATGTTGCCATTGAAGAATTCAGAGCCCATACAACTGTCACAAGAGATCAATTGGCTGGTAAATTAGCTACATTTGAAATGACCGAGTTTGGAGATGCCCCTCCTAAGACTGAATCTGCATTCAAAGCCAGTGCCTCTATGAAAGGTAAACAAAGGCTTGATCTAGGAGAGAACTCTTCAAGGAAACTATCATGGTATGAAAAAGCAAGGAATGACCTAGAAGAAGAAGAAGCTGAAAATGCTCAACTTGAAGCTCTTATTGCAAAAAGACTGCCAAGAGGATCTGGTAAGTATGAAGGAAAATTGCCTTTTAATTGTTTTAACTGCAACAAGATTGGTCATTTTGTATCAAGATGTCCGGAAAGATTTTCAAGGTCAAATCCCAATAGATCACAGTTCCAAAAGAATTGTTACTATGTTCATGAGGAAGATGATAATGAAGGAGTAACAAATGATGAATCAGAGATAGGAAACAAATTTGGAAGTGATTGGGTGTTCATTACCATCAAGGAAGAAGAACTAATGTCCTCTGAATCTGTCAATCATAAAGTTGTAGAAAGAGCTCTGGCTACTCAAGTTGAAGAAAAGGATGATTGGGTCATTGACAGTGGTTTCTCTCACCATATGACAGGTGGCAAAAATAAGTTCATAGATTTGGAAAGGTACGAAGGAGGAGTGGTAAAGTTTGGTGATAATTCTGCTGGTAGAATCAGAGGAAGAGGAACTATTTCTTTTGATGGAAGGAACAAAACCGGTAATGTACTGTATGTTGAAGGATTGAAGCACAATCTTCTCAGTGTTGGATAGTTGGTAGACAAAGGCTATGATCTCTGATTCAAGAATGGAAAATGCAAGATCTTTGAAAGTTTCAGAACAGAGATTGCATCCAGTACGCAGACAAAAGGTAATATCTTTCATCTAGTTGGTACTAGTAAAAGTTGCTTATTTATTCAAGTTGATCAGAGTTGGTTGTGGCATAGGAGAATGTGTCATGTAAATTTTGATAATATCATCAAGACAAGTAATACTCAAGCTATAAGAGATCTTCCAAAATTGGTGAAACCTACAAATAGTTTGTGCAAAGAATGTCAATTGGGAAAACAAAGCAGAGTCTCATTTAAGAGCAAGGAATAATCTTCTACCAGATTATTGGACTTAGTTCATACTAATCTTTGTGGTCTGGCAAGAATCAGGAGTGTGCAAGGTGATAGATACTTCATGTTACTAATTGATGACTATTCCCGGATGATGTGGGTAACTTTTCTGAAAGAGAAATCAGAAGCTCTTGAGAAATTCAAAATATTCAAGGCTATGGTAGAGAATGAAATCAGATTAAAATTGAAATGTCTAAGGTCTGATAGAGGTGGGGAATTCACATCCGGTGAGTTCATAGATTTCTGTGAGAAACATGGAATTAAGAGACAATTGTCTGCTCCTAGGACTCCACAGCAGAATGGAGTAGTTGAGAGAAAGAACCAGACCATCCAGGAAGCATCTAGGACAATGATGATGGAAGCAAATGTTCCTCAAATCTATTGGAGAGAAGTTGTCAGCACTGTAGTCTATACTCTCAATCGAGTTCAAATCAGAAGCAATACTGGTAAGACTTCTTATGAACTATGGTTTGGCATCACTCCTACTGTAAGGTATTTCAGAGTTTTTGGTAGCAAATGTTACATTAAAAGAGATGAAGATCTAGGAAAGTTTGATGCTAGAAGTGATGAAGGAATATTCTTGGGTTACTCTAATCAAAGAAAAGCATACTGCTGTTATAACAAGAGACTGACAAAGATGATAGAAAGTACAAATGTGAAGGTTGATGAAGGAATTGAAAAACCCTCAAGATTTTATGAATATGATGAAGATGATCAGAATGATGTTCTGACTCAAGGAGCCCAAGCCTCTTCTAAGATTCAGATCCAAATTGATCCTGTAAATTAGGAAGAAGAGATAAGTTTGAATGAGCCTGATCAAGAAGAAGAAGTGCAAGAAACTTTGAAAGTGCCTAGGTATGTAAGACTGAACCACTCTAAAGATCAGATCATAGGTGATAAAAGCAAAGGTGTACAAACAAGAAGGAGAATTGCTCAAAATTCAGATGAGTATTGTCTAATTTCAAAGATTGAACCTAAGACAGTGAATGAAGCTTGCAATGATGAAAACTGGACTAAAGATATGGAGGAAGAGCTGATGCAAATTAAGAAAAATCACACTTGGGATCTTGTTCCTAGACCTAGAAACAAAAATGTGATTGGAACAAAATGGGTCTTCCGAAACAAACTGAATGAAGTTGGTGAAGTAATCAGAAATAAAGCCAGATTGGTCTGCAAGGGTTACTCTCAAACAGAAGGAGTTGATTTTGAAGAAACTTTTTCTCCGGTGGCAAGAATTGAAGCAATCAGATTATTTCTTGCTTTTGCTATTTTCAAGGATTTCAAGGTATATCAGATGGATGTCAAGTCTACCTTCCTAAATGGTGACTTGGAAGAAGAAGTGTACATTGAGCAAACGGATGGATTTCAATTGTCTAATCATGATGATATGGTCTGCAAGTTGAAGAAAACACTGTATGGATTGAAGCAAGCCCCAAGAGCCTGGTATGAGAGATTGGATAAGCATCTTTTAAAGATTGGTTTTAACAAAGATACTGTTGATAGTAATTTGTATTTCAAAATTGATCATGAAAACATCTTGATTGTTGAAGTGTTTGTTGATGATATCATTTTTGGAGGAAGAGATAGTATGTGTAAAACTTTTGCAAATCAAATGACAAGTGAATTTGAGATGTCCATGCTTGGTGAAATGAATTTCTTCTTGGGTCTGTAAATCACTCAAACAAAGAAAGGAATCTTCATTTCTCAGACCAAATATGTGAAAGAATTGTTGAAGAAATTTGGGATGGAAGACTCAAAACCAATGAATACTCCCATGGCAACCGGATGTAAATTGAGCAAAGATGATGACTCTCCTAAGGCTGATCAGACAAAGTATAGGTCAATGATTGGAGGACTGTTGTATCTTACTCAAACTAGACCAGACATTATGCAGGTTGTTGGTCTTGTTGCTAGATTTCAGTCTAATCCTAGAGAATCTCATGTCATGGAAATCAAGAGGATTTTTAGATATCTAAAAGGGATAGTTGAGTATGGTCTGTGGTATCCTAGAGATCATGATTTCTCTCTTCATGCATATACAGATGCTTATTGGGTAGGAGATGTGGATGACTGGAAGAGTACCAGTGGTGGAGCATTCTTTTTGGGGAAGAGATTGGTTTCTTGGCTGAGTAAGAAACAAGATACAATATCTCTATCCACTACAGAAGCAGAATATATTGCAGCAACAGGTAGTTGCACTCAAGTTTTGTGGATGAAGCAAATGCTAAGAGATATAAGAGTGGAGTATGAGGAGCCTATCACAATTTTTTGTGATAATTCAAGTGCAATAAATATATCTAAGAATCCAGTGTTGCATTCAAAGACTAAACATATATCCATCAAGTTTCACTTTTTGAGAGAGCAAGTGAACAAGAATGAAGTCAGATTGGAGTTTGTGCCTTCCAAGGATCAGATTGCAGACATCTTTACTAAACCTTTACCTAAGGACTCTTTTGAGTATCTCAGGGAGAAGTTAGGGGTTATTGCCCCTCCAGTGATGAACTAAGGAGCACTTATGTGCATCAATCCGGAGGATATCACAGTCATAACTTGTGGTCCGGATTGACGATGGGGAGCTGCTACTCAGGGGGAGCAGCAGGTATGATTTTGAAGTGGTGAAATTGCAAGTATGTGCCATTTTCCATTGATGTCAAAGGGGGAGAGAAGACATGTGAAAAACAAGTGGTTTCTAATCAAAGGGGGAGCAATAAAGGGAGAGAAGACATATGAGTGGTTGTTGCTGATAGGGGGAGTTGTGACAGTAAGGAGAAGTTTTTGTCTTGATGATCAAAACAGTTTTTCACATCATATGTTGCCATCAATGACAAAGGAGGAGATTGTTGCAAGTATGGGCCCAACTAGTGTTGTCATTGATGTCAACATACTCCTTTTGCATTAATGATAAGGATTGGATGAGCTGTGTGCTGAGGATATTGAGAAAATTAGTCTCAATCAGGAACAGTGAAGAAAAGTGATGATAGTAAGGTAAAAGTCCAAGATAGGATGAGGATAAGAGAATGTGGATTAAAGGGTTTGTAGATATATGTCTTAAGGTGGTCTAGTAGAGATTTTAGAGGTCCGCATGAAGAATTGAAGAAGTTGTTGACATTCAAGTAAAACCGGTTCTGGCAGATGTTCAGTGGTGACAAAGTGATACAGATAGGTCTGGTGAGATCCAGAAATACATTAACCTGTTCTGCAGATTTGAGGGAGTGTTAAGGAAGTCTTTTTAAAGTGTCAACTCTATTGGTTCATGGTTTGAAGGTCCAAAAGAATCTATTCCTTTGTAACAGTGATGACAGACTGTGTTCTTGAGTTTCTAGATGAAGGAGAGAAGGATTTTAGTATGCAGATGAAGTGTGGATGTTCTTGGTGATTCAGGCAATCTTGTGAAGGACTTTGGATCGTGTCCAGCTCATGTTGGTGGTCCACATTGGAGTTGGAGCTCGCAATTGAAGAATAACCTCTGGATGATGGTGTTCTTCCTGTGACTGGCCGACCGGATGAGTTACACATCTTGTGGATGTTCTTGTTGATGTCTTGTCTAAATAAGGGGTTACGAAGTCATTTCATATGTGTCCTTGTGGAGATGAGTGTGTGGTAGCAAGGAGGAGAGTGAAAGGCAGATCAGAAGTATTGGGCTTAAATGGAACTGACTCAAGCATGGTGAAGATGCTATTTTTCAGTTTAAGTATGTAATACTTATTCTTTTGTAGATAGTGTGTCTCTTGTAGACAGTGTGTCTCTTGTAGGCAGTGGGCCTCTTGTGAGCAGTGTGCTCAGGCAGTGAGCCCTAATTGGCATGTGCCATTTTGTTCTTTCTATTCTTCCAATAGAGAATATAATCTTGGGTTAATCGCCCCGTAGTTTTTCCCTTAATTAGGTTTTCCACGTCAAAATCTTGGTGTCTTATGTGTTGATGTGTTTCTGCTCCTGATTTAAATGTATTATGTTTGATAATTGATTTATTGATATGCTTCTAATCACTAAGAGGATTTAAGTGTGTAATTGGAAAGAAATTTTTGGACAACTGATTCACCCACCCCCTCTCAATTGTCTACCCTAAGACTAACACAAAGATGTTTTAGAACTGGAAGTATTGGACTTTGCAAGTCCCACATTTGATGAGGAACCTAATGGTTGTGAAGATTCCACTATGATAAAAAAATGAGATGAGAATGATTGTTAGATTTCTAGAAGGCAATTTATCAAGCGAGCCTGAGATCATTGTAGAAGGATGTCTTGATGAGGACATGGAGAAAAGTGTTTTTGCAGTAGTAGAAGAAATTGATGCTGCTGAAATTTTCAGAACAACAACTTGTGATGTGTATACACATCACTCCCATGAAGATAATTCATATTTGGATTGGGAATTTCCCATGTATGAAAGACAATAGTTTGACTTCCTTGAAGGTTCAGTTGGAGAGCATGTTGAAGAGGATCTTGTTGAAGATGTTAAATCATTCCTTAACGAGGACTCTATGCTTGAGTATGGTTCTTAGTGAAGAGGAGACAAATTTTGTGGGACTTAATACTCCTAAAGAAGAGGAAATTTTAGAATCTTTGTTAATTGAAGAATCAAGGCACTTGAGTGAACAAAGTCTTAGAGCTCGTTGAGTGAGTTGAAGAATCAACTCTTTGTCTTAGATGAGAAGGTGATTCATGTCCTTGTAAGTTTGGACAGCTCACATGAGTTGGTTTAAGACCTCATTGGGGAAGCCCAAATCGAGGAGAGACAGAAGGGAATTGAGAATGGAATCACCCTTGCTAATTTGTAGATCATCAAAGAAGTAATGAAGACCATGAAATCTAAATATTTACATGTGATTAGTGAGCAGGATCATGCCCTTGATATTGCAAGAGAAAAGGAGAGAAAAGTGGATGAACCTTCATCCTTGAGCTTAATGCCACAAAAGACAAGTCGCATGGTACCTAATTGGTGCTTCAAGAAGTTGAAGAACAACTTGCTGCTATTACAAACTTGTGGGAGCTTGAAAAGGGTGTAGTGGTGGAAGAAATCTAGTTAGTGATTGATGAGATTAATACTCTTCAAGAGGAGTATGATTTGGAGATCATGCCAAAGGAGTTAGAAGTTGCAAAGGCATATTTAGTTGGGGTTGAGCAAGATGAAGGTAATGATTTTCACATTCATGATAACCCTCTCCTTGTCTTAGATGCAAAAGCAACTTATGATAATCCTCTTTTCATATTAGATGATGAAACAACTCCTGATAGAGGCAACACATTTAATGATAACATCAAGATATGGGATCCAGGGGTAGTTCCAAAAATTGAATTAGAGTGTGGTTATGTGGTTGATGGAAATTTCATTACAACAACTAAGAGAGGAGGTTTCAAGCTTGTTCCTTATGAAACCCTGAAGGAAGAAGGACCTAATTGTGACATCTACTTGTTTGACAATCCATCCCTTAGATTTAATGGTGTTCTAACTCATACCAATCCTTTTTTAGGGTTTGGGTTTGAGGAAAACAATTACTCCATGTCCTTTAGATGTTGATGATTCTATGGATGGGGTACACGAGATTATCAAAGAAGCCACCAATTCCCATGATGAGCAAGATGCTATGGAGGGCACTTGGAGTTATGATGTGTATTTTTCTAAGTATATTGGAGATCATTCTTGGTTGGGAATTCATGTTTGGGATCTTCAACAAGAGTGGACAGAGTTTATGGGAAATGGTAGGAATGATCCTTGGAGGGATGAGGATCAAAATTTCAAAATTTATAGTGTTGCTCCTTTCCATACCAGCTATTTTGTGATTCCAATTATTTATCTTCAGATGAATTGGAGAGAAATTTTGAGTAAGGATTGGAGCAATGGAAGAATGGTTATTCTTGGAAGTGTTTCATGCCAAGGAATGGGTCAGATTTTTAGTCTTGAACCTGTTGTTTGGTTGTAGGCCTACCATCTCACATCTTTGTTTGCTCTCATTCAAGAGAGTTGGCACATTATTTCTTGCCAAGGAAGTAAAGGGTTTCATTTGGAGATTGTTTGGAAGTATTTTCCAACCACTTCTGAGTTGATTTTGGGAAATACAATGCTTGTTTTTCATACTTATTCTTGGAAATTACATTGGTATAGATGGTGTTCCTTGTGTAGAGCATTGAACTTGTTCAAATCAAATTGTTCACTGCTAATTACAGTCTTGAACAACAACAAGAATATGCCTTTTCAAACCTTTCAAGCCTTGAGAATTCATTTTTTGAAGGGTTGTGATGTGAACTTTGATAGTTTACTCTTTAGGGTTGTTCATAACAACAAACTTTCGCATGTCTTTGATCATCTTTCAAAGGCTTTTGGAGTGAGTACAATGAGAGATTTCACAAGTCCTCATGATTGTATTGGAACAATTGAGTGGATGCATGTTAGATCCAAGTGGAGCTATGGTAATGAGTTTGTTGATCTCTTGCAAGGGATTATTTTCCTTTTAGCAAGAAGAATGGAGGGGGTTACATTTGTAGTCACAACTCAGCATGGTACATTGTTTTTTGGGGTTCACAAACCTCCTAGATTGATTTGGGATCCTGGAGTAGTATTATTCAAGATGGATTTGATGGTTGTGTTTGATGAATTTATTGAGGGCAGATTGTAATGTTCCATTTTTGGCGCATAGACCTTTTGTGTGCATTATGCTTGTTCCTAGCCCTTAAGAGGCTATTCATCATACTTGAGAGAACTCCAATGTTCATGGAATGGTCATGGATTAGTTTTTCAGAGTAATTGATGTCATATTTGAGCTCAATGATGTTTTAGGATGACAGTGCAACTTTTGAAAGTTTGTTCAGCTTCCCGGATAGCTCTCCAAGATTCTTGGAGGAGCCATCTATTTATAGTAAGTCACCCTGATGGCATCACTTTTCATCCCAAACCATCTGGAGTATGTTGGTATGGTTTAATTTTCATTATGCTTCAGTTTGGCACTTTCCACAAACTTGGTGATTAAATGAGCTCTTTTATTAATGATATCACTTAAGTCACCTAAGGTTGGGAATATTGAATAAAAGGCTTAAGTGTTGTAGCTCATTAGAATGGGGAAACATCACTTTTTATTATAGGCACATAAAAGTTAGATCTTATGTTGGTGAAAGAGGGAAATATTGGAGTTGAGTGGAAAAGTCTATTTTTCCAATTAATAATTCATTTTTATGTGCAACTCCAAAAGTCCCTATATAAAGGAGTTGAGAGCTCATTTTTCTCTTTATGCTAGAAATTGTATTGTTACTCTCCAAGATTGAATCTGTGTGTTCTTCCTTTCCTTCATGAGGACAAAAACCCTCTTGGAGAAGATCAGTTTTGGTGGTGAAAGATCCACCCTAGTTGGTTTGAGGTGATTTCATTTAGGAATCACACTGAGCTTCATGGAGTTTGATGTTTGTGATGAGTTTTGGATTTGGAGTGTTTGTTTTAGTTGTGTGGGTTTGATAACTTTTTGGTGATTGTAGTGAGTTTTGTTTGAGTTTCTCTCAGCTATTCCTTGCTGGGTCATACACCTATGTAGTCTATACAACATTGGGTATGCATCATCACTATTGGACAAGGCTTGATTCTACTTGCAAACTTTGTTATTGAAAATTCCTAGAAAACTTGGATGCCAACATTCTAACCTTCTATGGGTCATATGCTGTTGTTATAGACTTCGAGCCAGGTAGTACATCTTGTTGCATGTCATACAACATGTACCCAAGCGTTTGAGGATTTCTTGATGATCGTTGGCTGTAAGGGAGTTTAAAACCTTCCAAATGGATGTCATATATGAGGGAAACATGCTAGAGCATTTTGGTGGTGGAATTTGGTATCATTCTTGCATTTGATAGTGAGTTAGGTCTTCCATGATGTTGTATAGTAGCAACTAAACCAGTCTGATCCAGTCTTGCATCCTTATTTCATGCTTATTTGATTGGTATTTACAGTATGAAGCCTTGTTAACATTGAATAGCATCGCATATTTGTGAATGGGGGTTTTTGGAGCTAATCTTGTATGTCACAGCCTACTAAAACTTCATTGTAATATGTACTTCAATATGTTTTGCAATGACTTCCCACTGAATAAGTGGATGAGCCAATTAGATTTATTTCTATTTTTCTTGTTAATGGCTTCCCACTGAATAAGTGGATGTGCCTTTCCTTTCTGTACTTCAAAGCTCAGGTTCCCGCTGAACAAGTGGATGCACCTAGATTTACTTTTCATGCATAGATCAGGTTCCCACTGAACAAGTGGAAGCACCTGGTTTACTTGTCTTGTACTTCCCACTGGATAAGCGGATGCCCACTAAATAAGTGGAAGATTGTTACTTCAATTTGATTATGATTTGAATGTTAACTCTGAAGTGCTTGTATGCTCTCACCTTGCCCACATCGGGATTTGGGTAATCAGAAAAGTGTGGAAGACAACATTGTACTCATCTTTTAGTGTTGCTATCAGTTTCAAAAAAAAATTAGGGTAGCATATTACATGGTAGTTTCCTTGAGTTTTAACCCTAAATCAAAGTTGTAATTGCAGTGAGCACAAAATTAGGGAGTAGTAGCTTCCTTGGGTTGTAGCCCTAAAACAGAGTTGTAATACTCTTTTGGACTGAGCATAATATATTGTGAGCTAACACTCACTGTGGTTTTTCTCTATTTTGGGTTTTCCATGTAAAAAGCATGATGTCCTTGTATTACTTTATGTGTTGCATGCTTTCCTTTCTATTTTCTAAGTAATTCAGTTTTATTCTGCAAGTTTTTGTTTAAGTTTTTGTATGTGCTGATTCAACCCACCCCCATCTTAGCACCTCATTGTGTTCAACAGTTCAAACACTCAACTCTATTTTGTGAGCCATGCTCACAAAATTCTTACCCAACATGTTTGAAGCAAGAGCATTCGGGTCCACAAGCAATAAGGCATCACGAAAAAAATATTTTATTTTCATGTTTAGTTTTTGCATTTTTGGTGTAGGTTTGGGATTTAGTATCATCTTGTGAATTGTTGTAAGGATAAAAATATCCATTTATTAGGACTTGGCTTCTATTTCAAACATCAAAGGCAACTAAGATGTTTAATGTAATTTTTTAAAGTTATTATTTGCACCATCTCAAGGTTTCATGGGTTGAAAGGGTCCATTAGCATGGTAGAGGAAACTTGTAAAGTAAAATTAATTAAAAACAATTAATTTACTCAATTTGGACTCCTAGGGAAGTGTGCATAAGGAAAGTGACACTTGGCATTCCATTCCTTGTCTTATTCTTTCAATTTGGGCGCCTAGAATGGAGATAAAAGCTAGTGATTTTTGGCAATCAACTAGTGACTCTTTAGTTGCCAAGTTGGGGTGCTTGGAAGGGATGAGTAAAAAAAATTGGTAAATTGATTTTCTCTATTTTTTAGAGGCATCTACAGAAACAAGGCATTGTAAGATGAAGAGGAAATTTGGATGCCACATTTCGAAGTAACAACTTGTGATTTTCTTCATTTTCATAGAGGAATTTGAAGGGTCAATTTAATGGAAATGAAAGAGAAGATTTGGGTGCCACATTTTGGTGCCTCATAGGGATTTTAACCTCAATGAAATGTAGTGTTTATTGATGTTAAGATTCAGCAATCAACAACAGCAAAATTGAAGAAAGAAATTTGTAGGTTGCTCAAGAGGATGGCATAAAGAGATGTAGAAAATCAACTTGCTGAAAAGAGGAAGAAAATAAGAAAAGAAGAAGAGAGTTGGAGGTGTTCAAGGCAGCCAAGAGAGATATAGGGA
Source organism: Cunninghamia lanceolata (assembly GCA_027924645.1). NCBI lineage: Eukaryota > Viridiplantae > Streptophyta > Pinopsida > Cupressales > Cupressaceae > Cunninghamia > Cunninghamia lanceolata. The sequence continues at coordinate 71,611 of BSBN01000247.1, read as the reverse complement.
AAAAGGAAAAATCAGATTTCAAAAGAGGAGAGAATCCAAGAAAGTGTGAAGGCATGAAGGTTAGAAGATTTAAAGGCATAAAGTGCCTAAAAAATCCTTGAAATTTTTTGAATTTTATTTTTCTATTAAATCATGAAGGTATGTAATTGATTCCTGAAGGATTTTTTGAATATAAATACATATGAGGGTTTGAATAAATATGTGTTTTTATATTTTTTTTCATGTATTATCTTGATATGTGTGCAAGAGTGTGGGTGTTAATTCTATGGCTAGAAGATTGGGTTGTCTGATAAGACCCCCTAATTTTGTCCTACATCAAGAGCATGGGAAGTTATGTGCATTAGTGATCTTCCATGGAAATATGTTATATCTCGGAGGGATGGGTGTATGATGTGTGTAGTGTTTTAAGTTGTTTGTTTCTTGTGCTTCTATTCCTGGTGTGTGCAGGTGGAGGTTTAAAAAAGGGGCTAGGTAGCATAGCTAGAAGGAGGAGCTTGGGCAAAGGGAAGAATAAATTACATTCTAGCTTTGTCTTAGATAGGAAACTAATGTATATTTTCTCATGTGACTCTTTAGAAAACCTAGGGTTCATGAAGAAGGTGCTTGGTGGAATAGGGACAATAGTTGATAATAGGTCAAAGGTAGAATTTAGAGGGTATTTCATAACAAATATGGCAGAGTATGTGCTTAATGTTGAGGTGAGGTTGAGCTTGCAACAACTTTTCTTATGATGTAGTTTGGGGAAATGAATGTGGTGGCACCAATGGATGCCTTGGGACCTCTCATTAAAGGGCAACAAGAATCATTGAAAGTACAAAATTAGTGTATAGGTAAGATTAAATAATAAATAAATGTTAGTTTATAGTAGTTAATAATAAATAAGTTAGAATGTTAATTTTGGGAGTTAATTTCCCATAAATAAGTTTTGGTAGTTAGTATGAAAAATAATGGATTTATAAGCCATTGCAATGTAATGAATTGATATCCTAAAATAAAATAATATTTTATATTTTTTGAGCAACAATGGTTTCATTTTTACATTATTTGTGACTGCAATATTCAATTTGATATCACAATGGTTACCACCATGGAAGGCGAGTGACTTTCAATGTCTGAAGGTTGTTAAAAATTAGGTCATGCTATACATTGAGTGTATCTTTGATCCATCAAGTCGCTACTAGTAAGCCACAAATCACATTCCACCATTGGTCTGTACAGTTGTAGAAAGACACAATTAAAAGAGCTCTTGGCTCAAGTTTTCATCTTCTCCTTCTTTCATACCAATTACTGATTTTGTGTATTTGAGGTAAAAAAAAGTGGATTTTCTCGTGGAAAGGAATTTAATTCTTCTTTAGAAGCATTAGGTGACACTATTGCAAGAGGCCACCATTGAATGAGTGTCTAATATTTTATTGGAGCATTGGGAGGTCTTGTTGGTATTTAGAGAAGTGTCCCAAATATTTACATGTACACTATGGTATCCATGTTATTTACTATGTTATCAACACTATGGTATTCTATTAGATGAATAATGGATGAATGAATGAGAGAGTTGGAGATGTTGCCAAGGAGAGACGCCCTATGTGCATTTTTCACCATTTTTGTGAAGTCACAAATACTTGGCAATAAAAACATGATAAAGTTAGAGATGTTTCTAAACAAAATATTGAAATAATGATAAAATGTGATATATCCATCTAGATTCGGTGCAAAATGTGTATGTTGAGAAGAGTACATCAATGTATATTCATATCAAGTTTTGTTGATGCCCCAATCTTTTATGTTTGAATTTTTTTGAAGAGGTTGTTGTACATGATGGTTTACTATATATCACAAAAGAGTAGTTCTGCCGCATTGAAATATTAAATCATCTATTATTTGATTTCCAAGGGCCACAAGTAAGATCCAATTCATACAACAACAATGATATATGTTGTCACCTAAGTGTGCACCCTAGCTTGAGAAGGTGAGCTCTCAAGCTACTAAGTGAAACAATGGAAACATCTCTCAATGTGAGACCTACAAAAGTGAGATAAATCTCCAGAGAGGGTTGGTTCCCTTGGTTTTATCACCTAAATTACTCTTATCTACTGTTATTCTTAGAGGAAAAGGGCATGAAATGACATAAAAGAAGTCTACTCTAGATGAAACGGTGATGCACCAAACTCTATAACTTATACGGCTATTTTGATGTACACAATATATTTCAAGAATAAGCTAGAACAAGGCACAACTCAGTGTTAACATACTTGTACATAAGTATTTCATAGTAAAGTTAGAATTTCTGACGATTTTAGAAGGAAAACTTATATTCTCTCACAACTAAAAGCTTCACAAACTTCAATGACATAAACTATGACCTGCACACACATATCTTTGCATAAAGGTATTGGAGAATGAAATTGAAAACAAGGATAAATCACACTATCACAAGATCATATCAATCACTCTCTTAATCTTACACAAGATACGGCTTTTGAGAAGGCCAAAAATGCTTCTTTATTGATAAAAAGGTAATTCATAGCTATTGTACAAGTCTAATATCATGATGAGTTACAATCAGAATAAAATTAGAAAAGAACCTGCTTTTAGGTTACATTCCTCTATCTCAAAGAAAGAACTCCCCTAAAAACCTACTCTAGGTATCCTGTATCTCTTCCTAAGCATAGGAGAGAATATAGGACTTCACCATGAAGAAATGAGTGTTATCCTTGCCTCTTGTGCTTGGTCAACCTTTCTTGGGCTCTTGGGAACTACTTGTGTTGACTTTACTCCTTGAAAAGTTCCATGATAACATTGAGGGATAATGTGTTTGAATTCTATAACTTCCTCCACATTGTATGTTGTTGATTCAGCTCCTAGATAGGTATATGATGGTATAATTGCCCTCAACAATCTCATAACTACTCCAACTTCCTTCATCTCCCTCAAACCTCACCTTGCAAGTTTATAGAACATGTTTTTTAAGAGTTTGAAACACTAGAGACTCCATAGAGGCATAGAAAGGAGTGATTTAGTCCTTTTAGGACTCTAAACTAAGCTTAAGATTATCCTTTTATGCCTTCTCCACACTGGGACAACTGTATAGGGGCTTATTGACATCTCTATGACTATTTATCTTCATGATAGTCAAAGATGATTATTCCTTCATATATCTGTCTTCCATGTAGTACAGGTTTCCTACATGTTGTGAAATGCTCTTATTGACACATAGAACCATTTTTAACCATACATCACTGCTCATTGCCTAGCAGTTGACTATCTCTACTTTGCTTAGCAGTCTTTAAATGTTTATGAGACACATTAGGATCCTCATATTTGATCTTTAAAAGGCTTTGATAGTCTCAATGGTCATTGTGTGGATTTGTAGGTATAGTAGCAGTTTGCTAGAGTTCACTCCATGTCACAAATTTGTAGCAGAGCTTCATACCTGTTGCAGGCCTTAAAACATTTCTCTTGATAGCCTCCATGTTTCTTGTTCAAGCCTCTGTCATCTTTTAGATATGTTGTCTTGAATTAATTTTAGCACTGTCTCTCCGTTAGAACTACATTCTCTATGTTTCCATACACCTAGTCTCCTTGGAAAACACTGCATTCTGATAGTCTTTTGGGCTACTTTCACTCCATGGCTCTGTCATCTATGCACATATATCTTTGAGTGTGATATGGAGATCATAACCCTCTACCCACTAATGATAATCTTCAATTGTTTTTATTAATCGTTGTCTTCATACTCTGTACCTTAACATCAGTATGATGTCCCTTATTATTTTTTTAACATTATCTTATCTCCATGCACCACTGATCATTCCTATATACTTTGTCAAAAATAACTCTACCTCTGCCATACTTGATGCTTCTAAACATTTCTCTTTTCGTATGATGTGGTCAACTGTAGTCTTTTGCCATACTTGTTATCCATGAGATATGACAAAAGAAAAGAAACAATGGGCCATAAAAAAAACTGTCGACTGTTCTAAAGAACCTTAGACTATTCTAAAGAAGCTGGATGCTTCACAAGGCTTGCTGACCCTTCTAAAATCTTGTAGATTCATCTTGTTCTTGTAATTTATCATCATACATTATAACTTCGTTTAGTATTTTCACTCTTCCTCTCTTACTTGCATGGCCTGAGATAGTCTTGGAATGTGATTATATGCTTCCATGCAATGTGTTCACTGTCTCTTCTCCTAACATCTATTGTTAGTATCTCTAACAATATCTTATAAAATACATGCCAACCTAAAAACAACCCTAAACACTGAATACCTATCTTGGACTTGTATCTTCTTTCTTTATTTGATGTATATGTCACCCCACTATTCTTGGTAGACATTGAAGACCATATAGAGCTTATGGTTATAAGTTCTAAAAAAAAATATAAAAGACCTCATGGTTCACATGGTCATAAAATACCTCTAGATGACTGATAGACTCTTAAGACTATAAGTAGTTCTCCAAGATTGTTAGCAGACCTTTTCTACCACCATGACTATTCTCAGACCTCTGCCTTGTTTCACTATCCTTTTGACTATTTTATGTTGTTCTTCATGATCATTCCCCATGACTATATGACTTTTTTATGACCTTGACTATTCTTGAAACCTTATGAATGTTTTCCTTTCCCATGATTTACTGACTATTTTTACTATTAAGGTCTTCATGCCAACCCTTACTTACTGTTATGGTTGCCAAGGTCTTTGACTCCTTGTAGGTTTTCACAATCCTTTGTTACTTGACTAACAAACTCTTGCAATATTTGATACTGAACCTCAATTTTGTCATGTCTTAAAAACTTGTGATATCATTTGGCAATCTTCAAGACTTCAAAACTTTAGTATCTCAATGAAAAAAGTGTACCTTGGCTTCAAAGCCATATACAACAATTTGTTCTTGTCTACAAGACTATTCTTGCTTTGCACGCTATGCATTCTCTTCTTTTTATCCTATCACTCTTCTATAGATATTTAGAACAAACCAAAATGTAAAATCACTATAGACTTTAGTACAATATTTGAAATTTGATAGGGTTTTAAGATGATTTGGCCAAGCTTCTATAATCTTGTCACATTTTCTTTGACAAGGTTCAACAAAGGCTAGACACATACAACTTAAAGACTTCATTTCATAGAAACCCTTGACCCAAGCTTAGGTAAACCTTAAAACTTTTGTCAAAAAAGAAAAAAAAAAACATTATTTCATATTTCCATAATGGAGTAAACATTTTTCACTTCTTTCTGGCTGCTCACAAACATGAAAAATATTACAAATTGATGAGGAAGGGTAGCTATTTGAAGGAACTGGTTAATGGCTTTATTTAGACAGCTTGTTTCACTTGGTTAATTTAGGTTAGTGTAGGTTATGTAATGTTTTATTTCCTCCAAGTGTTGTTGCACACGTAGGTAGCTATCTTTAGGTAGTTTTGTGTTTTTTTTGTGTCTTGTCTTGATGTTGGAAGGTACTAATAGCTATGTCTCAGGTCTGATGTCAATTTTGTTTCAGATATCTTGTGACTCTATGCCCAATGGTTATGCAAGGCTACTGGTCTCTTAGTTTTAGTAAGCGAAAATCCAATAGAAGTCACAAAAAATGTTACCTATTTGGTTTTCTTGGCCAAATAAGAAATGGTAAAAGTTGAGTGTTTAAGCATGTCCTTCAAGTTCAATAGGGTCTTGAGAAGGCTCCGACTTAGCATATCATTTCAGTATTGTCGAAAAAGGGTTGTTAGGGTAGGTTTTATCTTTATTGTTTAGCTTGAAACTTACTCAAAATTACTTCTCTTCATCCACAAACACCTTTATCCACGTTGTATGCAAATTTAGTATGTGTCAGGTAGTCTTTAAAGAGTCTTCAAATTGTTGCCTTCATGTTATCTTATTAAAAACTCCACCTTTCCACATCCAAGGAAGTTTCTCCAATGTTTCATGCAACCATATATGAAGTCAAAAATAGAGATAATGAGTTTTCCATGTCCGAAGCTACCTTACATGTTCAAATTCCATGTACATGCTCTTGGAGGGAAGATGTTTGTTGTTTCAAAGAAGGAGTCGTGGGTTTCTAACATACTCCAATGTTGAGCAAGAGAAAAATCTTAGGGTTAGGGTTTATTTTCCTTGTTTTGTTTTTCTTTCCTTTGAAGTTTACAAGCTTTGCAGCTAAAAACAAAGGTGAAGGCATCATAGAAATCTACAAGTGCAAATAGGGATCTGCATGTAAGAAGGATCTGATACAGTGATGAGAATGTCAAACACAAGATCAAGGATAGAATATCATAATGTTATATGCAGGTTTTGTAGAGAAATACATATGCAAAGTATGGTCAAGGAACAATGTAAAGAGAAAATAGAGATCTACAAGAATATGACAAGGGTTTATTATACCAAAGGGACATAGGAATCTCTGAGTGAAGGTCAATCCAAATCATTCAGATAGTCTTTAGTGAAAGCAAGGTTGTGGCTTGTTTACTCCATTATGGAAATCTAAAATAATGTTAATTTTTTCTTTTTTGACAAAGGTTTTAAGGTTTGCCTAAGCTTGGGTCAAGGGTTTCTATGAAATGAAGTCTTTAAGTTGTATATTTCTAGCCATTGTTTAACCCTGTCAAGGAAAATATTGTACTAAAGTCTGCAGTGATTTTATATTTTGGTTTGTTCTAAAGATCTATAGAAGAGTGATAGGATAGAAAGAAGAGAATGCATAGTGTGCAAAGAAAGAATAGTCCTATAGACAAAAATAAACTATTGTCTATGGCTTTGAAGCCATGGTACACTTTATTCATTGAGATACTAAAGTTTTCAAGTCTTGAAGATTGCCAAATGATATCAAAAGTTTTTAAGACATGACAAGATTGATGTTCATTATCAAATAGTGCAAGAATTCGTGAAAACCTACAAGGAGTCAAAGACCTTGGTAGTCATAACAGTAAGTCAAGGTTAGCATGAAGACCTTAACAATAAAAATAATTAGTAAATCATGAGAAAGGAAAACAATCATAAGGTTTCAAGAACAATCACAGTCATAAAACAATCATCCAGTCATGAGGAATGATCATGAACAACAACATAAAATAGTGAAAAGGATAGTGAAACAAGGTAGAGGTTTGAGAACAGTCATGGTGCTAGAATAGATCTGCTAACAACATTTAAGGATTGTTTATAGTCTTAAGAGTTTGTCAGTCATCTAGAGGTCTTTTATGACCATGTGAACCATGAGGTCTTGTACATTTTTTTCAGAACTTATAACCATAAGCTCTGTATGGGCTTCAATGTTTATCAAGAATAGTGGGGTAACATATACATCAAAAAACAAAGAAGATACAAGTCCAACATAGGTATTCAGTGTTTAGGGTTATTTTTAGGTTGGCATGTACTTTATAAGATATTGTTAGAGATACTAACAATAGATGTTAGGAGAAGAGACAATGAACACATTGCATAGAAGCATACAATCACATTCCAAGACTGTCTTAGGCCATGCAAGCAAGAGAGGAAGAGTGAAAATACTAAACAGAGTTACAATGTATGATGACAAATTACAAGAATTAGATGAATCTACAAGATTTTAGAAGGGTCAATAGGCCTTGTGAACCAGTCAGCTTCTTTAGAATAGTCAACAATTTTTTTTATGGCCCATTATTTCTTTTCTTTTGTCATATCTAATGGATAAAAGTATGGAAAAAGACTACAATTGACCACATCATGTGCAAAGAGACATGTTTAGAAGCATCAAGTATGACAAGGGCAAAGTTATTTTTGACAAAGTATACAAGAATGATCAGTGGTGCATGGAGATAAGACAATGTTAAAAAAAATAGTACGAGACAACATACTAATGTTAACATGTAGTGTATGAAGACAGTGATTAATAAAAACATTTGAAGATTATCATTAGTGGGCAGAGGGTTATGATCTCCAAATCATAGTCAAAGATATATGTGCAAAGATGACAAAGGCATGGAGTAAAAGTAGTCCAGAAGACTGTCAAAATGAAATGTTTTCCAAGGAGACTCAGTGTATGGAAACATAGAGAATGCAGTTCTAATGGAGACAGTGCTAAAATCCATTCAAGACAACATTCGGATCTAAAAGATGATAGAGGCCTGAACGAGAAACATGGAGGTTGTCAAGAGAAATGTTGTAAGGCTTGCTATAGGTATGAAGCTCTGCTACAAATTTGAGACATGGAGTGAACTCTAGCAAACTACTACTATACCTACAAATCCACACAGTGAACATTAAGATTGTCAAATCCTTTCAAAGATCAAATATGAGGATCCTGAGGTGTCTCATAAACATGCAAAGATTGCTAAATAAAGCAAAGATAGTCAACTACTAGGTAATGAGCAGTGATGTATGTTTTAAAATGGTTCTCTATGTCAATAAGAGGATTTCACAACATGTAGGAAACTTGTACTATAGGGAAGACATAGATATGAAGGAACAATCATCTTTGACTGTCATGAAGAGAAAAAACCACAGAGATGTCAGGAAGCCACTATACAACTATCCCAGTGTGGAAAAGGCACAAAAGGATAATCTCAAGCTCTGTTTAGAGTCCTAAAAGGACTAAATCACTCCTTCTTATGCCTCTATGGAGTCTTGAGTGTTTCAAACTCTTAAAACATATGTTCTATAAACTTGCAAGGTGGAGTTTGAGGGAGATGAACTTGGATTAGTTATGAGACCATTGAGGGCAGTTATACCATCATCCACCTATCTAGGAGTTGAATCAACAACATGCAATGTGGAGGAAGTTATAGAAGTAAAACACATTATCCCTCAATGTTATCATGGAGCTTTTCAAGGAGTAAAGTCAGCACAAGTAGTTCCCAAGCATCCAAGAAAGGTTGACAAAGCACAAGAAGCAAGGTTGGCATTCATTTCTTCTTAGTGAAGTCCTATATTCTCTCCTATGCTTAGGAAGAGATATAGGATGCCTAGAGTAGTTTTTAGGGGAGTTTTTTCTTTGAGATAGAGGATTGTAACCTAAAAGCATGTTCTTTTCTAATTTTATTCTAATTGTAACTCATCATTATATTAGACTTGTATAGTAGTTGTGAATTACCTTTTTTTATCGATAAATAAACATTTTTGGCCTTCTCAAAAGCTATATTTTGTGTAAGATTAGGAGAATGATTGATTGATCTTGTGATAGTGTGATTTATCCTTGTTTTCAGTTTCATTCTCTAATACCTTTATGCAGAGATATGTGCGTGCAAGTCATAGTTTATGTCATTTAAGTTTGTGAAGCTTTTAGTTGTGAGAGAATATTAGATTTCCTTCTAAAACTATAAAATATTCTAACTTACTATGAAATAATTATGCACAAGTATGTTAACACTGAGTTGTGCCTCATTCTAGCTTATTCATGAGATATATTGTGTATGTCAAAATAGCAGTATAAGTTATAGAGTTTGGTGCATCACCTTTTCATCTAGATTAGACTTCTTTTATGTCATTTCCTGTCATTTTTCTCTGAGAACAACATTAGATTATAGTAGTTTAGGTGAGAAAACTAAGGGAACCAACCCTCTCTGGAGATTTGTCTCACTTTTGCAGGCCCCACACTGAGAGAAATTTCCATTGTTTCACTAAGTAGCTTGAGATCTCACCTTCTCAAGCTAAGGTGTACACTCAAGTGACAATAATATCATCATCCATGCACAAATGGAAAAGGTGTTTGGAGATATAAGGTTTGATTTATTTTTTCTTAAAAATTGCTTTAAGAGATATGTTTGAATTTAAAAAACAAATGCTACCACAAATAACATATATCCTAACATACATTAATTGGTCCTTAGAAGACTATTAAGGTGTGGCAATAGTTTGGAAGGTTGTGGGTTCAAATAACATAGAATTTTGGTTTTTGAGGCAACACATTAAATGCTATATAGAAAGTCTTGGACAATATAAACATCAAAATGCAACAAATTGCATATGCTTATGCATAGATCAACTGGTGAAGAGAATGAAATTGTTGTTGCTTACTTGGAGGTCTCAAGTTCAAACTCACAAAAAACATTTAAACTTTTCTTCATATGCACTATGAAATAGGAATGTTGAGATTTTATTTTAACCAAACATAAGCCTCATTTCAATTTATTAGTGACAATATTTTTAATCTTGAAGACATCTTGTTCTATTTTTGGAGAATTTCATTATAAGGGTGCATTATCAGTTGAAATCAACACTCGAATTTTCACTTTTGCATATGGCCACATATTACATGGCTACTTCACATAATGCTTGTATGCTCAAGACCATCAATAATACATTTGACAATGCTTTCAAAGACTCGCATGTGGCATGAAGAAAATAAAGTGTAGTAGAGTCAAATTGGAGGTTGGAGGCACCGAAGGATGGAGGTACATTACCATCTCGAGCTAGCTTCTCACTCAGAGATGATACTTTGCATGAGAAGTACTAGTATCATTTTGAGTCCCTTCATGGAGTAGGGGACATGGCAATGATTTCTTGGTTTGTGGATAGTTGAGTATGTTTCCATCCACAAACTTGGTGAGTTGTACCTATGGATCTAGTTGAGTATGTCTCGATCCATAGATTTGCAAGTTTGTACTTGCAGATAAATGAGTTTGTCTCGATCCAAAAAAGGATAAGTGTTATTGTGGATAATTGAGTAAGTCTTGATTCATAGTTGGTTGGTGTTTTTCTTGTGGATAATTAAGTTCGTCTCAATTCACAAGAGGAGTGGTGTACTTGTGAATAATTGGGTATGTCTTGATTCATAGGTATTTTGAGGATTTACATGTCTGACAATCAGGACATCCACCTATTTGTTCAGTTTGGTGTGTCTTGGGTGAGTGAGGTTATTTGGTGGAGGCACTGAACATCAAGTTTCCAGATGGGCTACTATGTCCAGTCGATGTAATGTTTCGTCCTTTGATCAAATTGATGTAATAAAGGGGGAATGTTGGAATTAGTATTACATCTTATTATAGTTTAGTGTATATAGGTTAGATTAAATAATAAATAAGTTAGAATGTTAGTTTTGGGAGTTACATTCTCGTAAATAAGTTTGGGTGGTTAGCATGAAAAATAATGGCTTTATAAGCCATTGCAATGTAATCTATTGATATCCTAAAATCAAATAATATTTTATATTTTGTGGGAAACAATGGTTTCATTTTTACATTATTTGTGACTGCAATATTCAATTCTCCCCGCTATGCAAGGATGATGTGTGAAAGAGATGGAGGTTATGTGCAAGGAGATAGTGATTATGCGAGCTTACTACAATGGCATTGGTAAGGTCCTTACAAGTTTGTGTGCCACTCATAGGCATGGTTATGTGGAGGTGGGTAGTGATTTCTTTGTCTATCTTCTATAAGAGCTCACTTAATCTCACTCACTATTGAAAGGAGCTCTACTTTGGTATAAAGTTTCCATCTCTTATGAGCTTAGTGTAGGAAAACCTAGAGAATGTCAGCGTGTATTGTTTTAGGCTAGGTGGAGGAATATGTGGTGTCAAATGGTGGTGTAATGAATGATAAAGAATGTTGAGTATAATGTGGTAGTCGGTAATAGGGTTCCCCTAAGGCTTTTCATAGTATTTTTCTCCCTTTGTAGCGTCATATTCCTTTGAAGCTTGCTTGGTCAGGGTGTTGTGTGTATATGGCAACATAATAGGTAACCTCTTGTATGTTTTTTATATGATATTTTTAAGGCTATACAATATTTAATCATGCCTTCTTTTCAAGGATGGCCCCTAATAAAAATCCAACTAATCAGTCTAAAAATATATTACAATTAATTGTTAAATTTTCTTTAAAATTAAATTATAATATTATTTATTATATAATTATATTATTAATAAATATTTAAATTAAATAGCTATAACAAATAATATAATGTAAAAATTAATAAATTTTATCAAAATAAAGATTAAATTTACATATATCTAATTTTTAGTGGAACAATTATTTAAAATAAATAAATTACTATAATAACTTCCTTGATAACTACTAGTGAGACAAGATAAATCCAACGCCATAAAAATGAAAATGCCACCGTGATATTGCTAGATTATTTCCTCTGGTTTATTTATTTAAGACTTTTAACGACGATGTCAATCTAGATACTAGATACACATTTACTCGTAACTAGCAGTTGCACAATGTGAACACGCAACGATTTCATCGATAGGCTGTTTGTAGGGGAAGTATTGAATTTAGGAGTTCGTGATTTTTGTTATTTAATATTTAAGTTATCTCCAAAGGTAAACAAGTGCTTCCCTTTAGATTTATTTGCTTATGTAAATGATGTTAAATAAAAAGGATTAATAGATTCTGAATAATTATGAGATAGCAGATGTAGTCACTACAACATTATATGACCAAGCTCATACCATTCCAACACTGTCAAAATGTTTGAATCTTTTCCTAATACAAATTGACCATTCTACAGTTGAAATATCTTCATGATAATGGATGTGTTGAAGATAATTTACATGCTCTATAAGCCTTTTTTGTTTTCTTTTCTAAATGAGTGCAAATGCAATGCAACATAAACATAATTGCATGCTAGTAGAAAATTTGATAAATAAGTGCTCTTTATCCTATAGATAAATGATTGAGCCTATAAATCGGCAACCATAACATTGTTTGTATGCTACCAACTTTTTTGGTTAATGGTAAGCACTAGAACAAGCATAGAGTCTATTAAAAGAGCTTTATGGTCTTCAAAACTAAAGTTGAGAAACTAAAGGAATTAAACTATTCTGATTAATCAAAAAAATCTATGGGAGGGCACTGTCATAAAAGTCATGAGACGTAGCTCATAAGGAAAGAAGAAATTAATTGTATACATTACAATAGAATATATTTCCACCTTCACATTACTTCATAAGAATTCATGTTTGTTAAACCAAGAATTTTTGTGGTGTAATACACCATCAATAACCTAATCCTTTTGGAAGGCTTGAACCAGTTTTGTATGTGTTATGGTAATTTGAGAATGGTGTATTTCCACTTTAGATGAGTAATGCTAACAAAGGGGATAGAACTCAACCCTTGGGAAATCATAAGAATTATGGTCCATGAGGTACCCTGTCAAGTATTTAGCAAGGCATTTTGAGAATCCTGATTTAATCTGGTCAAAGAATGCACACATGTCATCCTCTAGGATAGCTCCATAGTGGTGTACATGAGCAACCAAAGGATATCTGGAAAAGTAAATATTATTTACTACGCCTATTGAACAAAGATTTAAAATATTGTCTTTGATTCTTGTTGTCCAGTGTTGTGGAGTTACATGCAGGACAATAATATCAAGAAAATACTCGTTCACTATGTGAATAGTGAAGGGGACATCTTCCAGCTATAGTGTTTGCAATATGGCATGATCATACCCTTCAATATTAATGTGCCAACTATTAAATATGACAGTCTTGACCATCTTGATCCACCTATTAGCATACTAACTCAAAACAATAAATGTATAATATCATAAGGAAGAGTTGGTCCATCCTGTGGGTCCACTATAACATCTACCATTTGAAGTCTATGAAGAAAAGTAGCATAACAACGATGAGTTCAATTTACTTATTTTAAAAAACTTATATTAATTACACAAAATCTATATTAAAACGTATAGTTTTGAACTAGGAGACAATAATTGTCGTTGTTACTACAAATGTGAGACATAATTTACAGAATATATGGACATTTTTTTCTCTTATATACAATTGCAACTTATAACCACAAACAAGGGCATTCATAGTAAATGGTCTACGTAGTCATCGTAGAGTAAATGTATGGTCTCAATAGAGATGGTGAAGGTAACAACTTGAAGAACTAGAGTGCTTAGGTTTCCATGGGAGTATTTGAATGTTGGTGATACAGAGTAAATATGAAATTTTATATGGTGGTTGAAATGGATATGGTTTTCAAGCCATTGTTGTGTCTTAACCAATTGGTCTCCTTCCTTTTTATTAGATATTACTAATTGTAGAAATCACAAACTTAGTTGTCCTGTCAGGTCATAATTCCTCATAAAAAGTGGGTAGATGATAATAATATTCTACATGCATTTTGAAAGAAAGAGTTCACAAAGTTCTTGGTATAATCCATAAGACCATCCATATGTTAAGGAGTAAACAGTTTCCCTATACTGTTTTACCTCCTAGTTTAGCTCCTAGGTCCCCATGTTAACAATTTGCAAATTAAATATTCATCCCAGAGCAATTTCCCCCGAAACCCATGCCAAATGGGGACTAGGGGCCCATTTTAAATGCTTAAACATGACCAAAAAGGGCATTAGGACTTGGGAACCCGCGCCCAAGTCCACCTTGATTTGTCGGGATAGAAAAAGCATGTTGGCTTGGGCCCTCTCAAAAGGCTTCCCTTTGTTGACTCTCTTGATTTAATTTATGAATTTTAGCGGGAAAGCATATTTAAATAGGTTTATGTATTCATTTGTTTAATAGATGGATAATATGAACTTGAAATATTGAGCAAAGAGCATTCAAGAGTATCCAAGGCATTCATTGTGTTTTAGAGTAGAATTGTGTTGTTATTGTGGTTGTTTGTTGCAGATTTGGCTTCATCAATCCATCTCCTCATGATTTGAAGGATCTTCATCTCAGTGAGGGCTTCACCTCTAAGGTGACATCAAATTATGTTTCAATCATTTCATTTCATCATTGGATTTGGCCTCTGCCCTCCTTGGGCACACACTCTATCTAACAAAGGTGTTTGGAAGACTTGAATGTCCTTCTGGGGCTTGACTGAGGAAAGCTCCTAAACATCACAACCCCCAAACCCTCTTCTTCATGTGTGCAGGTTATAGGTGTGGAAGTTGGAAAAGTGTAGGTGTAGAGAAGTATTTTGAAGGATAAGGTTTGAGGATCTGGAAGAATCTTGTGAATATTCCTCTGTATCAGACTTGGGCACCCACCCCAACGTCCTGACAAATTTGGCTCTGGATTCGGGATCAGGACACTGTCTACAATATTTTCTCTATTCGGAGTTCCTAAAAATTCTGCCCTTCTGGACTAAGGCACCTACCCATAGTCCTCTGAGATTTTAGTTTTGGAGATTCAACTTCTGGTATGTTTCTGATCCTCCCTGAGTACTTTCTTGTCTAGTTTTCTATAGCATTCTGTCTATTTATAGCTGATTGCTCTATAATTAGGGTTTGAGGCCTAATTGACCTAGGGTTTAATAATCTAATCTATTATTTCCATAGCACTCTTGAGCACAAAATCAGTAGCTGAGTCCTCATCCATCTTATAGTGACTTGGCTTGGTTTTGTCCGTGAATGTTGTTTTGAAAGGAGGGTTTGATTTGTTATGCTTAGCCCCATTTCATCTTCCCCCTTTTCATATATAACATTTTGGTGAACCTAGAACAGTGAGCATTTTGCATCTTTTTGAGTGTTGTAATAAGTCCTTGCATTCATTCATATCATATTTTTCTTGCATTGAAAAATCTTGCATACATTTGAATTTTTTTTGAAAAATAAAGCATTCTAGGCTTGCATAAAGGCATAGTTTTTCATGATTTGCAATGCATATGATAAAAAGATTCAATTTTCTAATTTTGCATTAGATATGAACCTTATTATGGTAATTCATCATTGCTTCATATTAAATCTTGCATTTGAAGGTTTCATTTGCTTAAAAAGTTGCATTTTTTCATATAACCTAGTAATTCCAAAAACTAGGGTTTGTAGCCAAAATCGTATTTTTAGGATTTGCTACCCTTTTCAACATTCATTCAAATCGATTGAAAATTATAGTGTTGGATCATCTCACATAATTTTGCATCCTTGCTTTGAAAACTTCCCTTTTACAAATTACACATTGTGTATTTCAACACTAGGCAATTTCACAATCCTTTACACAAACCTCTTAACTTGTCATTATGTGAAGCACTTTCTCACATTACATCACTTTGTTTGAAGTGAAATTAGTGAGTTTTTGAGTTTCAAAAACCCTATTTCCTCTAACTAGTGCCTTGGTGTGTAAAGGTCTCACATACATGGTTCCTAATCAAAAGAAAGGTGATGTGACTCATCCCCACTCCTATAAGAAAAGAAGGACCTTGAACCCGTTATCTCTTTTACACCTCATGATGTAACCATTGGAAGCATTGAAGGTCCTCTCTATATCATGACAAGAATCAATGGCAGTCCTACAAGAGCTATCCTTATAGATACTAATTGTCTCACAAATGTCATAACATAAGAGTTCCTATATATGAATGATTTGGTTCTCACTTACACTCCAACTGATATAATGATCAAGACACATAATGGATACTTTGTTCCTATGATAGGGAAGATTAAACTTTTCATTCATGTGGTGGAAAGAGCCTTGGAACAATTCTTCACCATCATTCCTACTTCTGACCTCGTTCATGTGAAACTAGGTCACCCTTGCCTTAAGTCCATGAAAGTGGTCCCTTCTACAATTCACAAGTGCTTGAAATTCCCTTATAAAGGATGAGTCCATACTATGCATCACAGTAGTTGGGTGTCATTGGCTTCTCATGGGAACTTTAATTTGGATTACTTTTGGCATGAACCCACCGAAGAAAGTCAACCTAGAGAAGATCAATTCTTCCTTGGATATCAAAAATACAAATCTAAACTCATCACTAAATTAGGACCTGAAATAGAAGAACATGGACCTCCTCAATCTTTTGAGGCTTCACTTCCTTCCACCGACAAAGTAGAAAGTGAAGGGCATCCTGAATTGAAAGAGCCCACGAGAAAACAAGGTAACGATATCTCTGTTGAGGTTCCTCCTCCATCATCCTTACAAGGATCAAGAAATAACCTCTGAGAGAAAACCACTTCATCACAAAAAGGTCACTTTTGTGCCCGCTTCACAATCATTTAATAATACGGAAGTCCATGAGCCATTGAATGTTGTAAAAGAAACTCCTTTTGAAAACATTACAAACAAGACAAGAAGGAATAGACTTGCAAGAGATCGAAGGAGAAAAAGACAAGCTTTAGCTTGAAAAAACTCACCACAAGAAGTAAACATTCCACCAACTATTCAATCAAGTGAGGAACTAAAGGGAAATGAAGATGATGCTTTAAAGTGGGCCATAGTACCTTATGTACCACCGACTCTAAAGGAAAATTGGGAAGAAGATGACTTGATGAAAGATGAAATCTAGCAGGTAAGTATCTCTCACTTAGCCACAATTGACATAGCACCTTTCTAATATGCTCTCAAGATTGGCCTGCCCTTATGTGTCGTGTTGTGTTCCCCCGTGTTGTGCTTTTGTTTAGGTCCCCTTGGATGACCCTTGATACTCTTGTAAGGTCAAGGATACAACGGGACTGTCTCTATCATAACATTCTTCTATTTGTTTTTCAATTCTTCTATACTCCTCTCTCCTCTTTTTTATTTTTGTGTGTTGTGCCTTGGGGGCATAGCGTTGTGGAGGGTGTTTTGGGGGCATCCTCCTACATGGTGTTCCTAAGTCACTTTGCCTTCTCTCTCATTTTTATTGTTTCCATTCTTCCATGGCTCTAACTAGTCGGTAGATGATGATAAAACATAAATACTGATACGGATTGTGTGTCCCTTCAGCAAGAAAGAAAAAATGGACCCATTCCACATATGAAATTGAGGTTGATATAATTTTGACGCTTGACTAGTAGAATCACTTTGTGTTATGAGTTGTATTGTGAAGAATCTTGTAACAAATCCTTTACAATACTAATCTACTCTACGCACTTTGATATGTCTTTTATATGTTTTGTGTCTCACCTTGTGCTACTCTCAGTTTTGAGATAATTGAAGTATAACCTCATGGATATACTCAGTTTTGAACCCACAAGCATAGCATTGGCTTGTTTATGTGATATGATTAACTTATTTCATTGATATTGTTTAGCATTTAGTACTAACGTGTGTGATTTGGGAAGCATTCGGTGATCCTAAAGCTCATGTCACCTTGGGGGCATGGGCTTTGTGGAAGTTCTTGTTTCCTTGCGTGTTTGTTAACTTTACCTTAGATGTGATTTCTCCCGGCAAGAAGAGTCAAACACTTTAAGGTGGGGGCATATTATGTGTGTTTTCCTTAGACATTGATAGTATGTGTTGACAAACTTATGAACATTGTGAGCATGCTTCCTTTTCACCATAAGGCATCTCCATGATGCAGGTGGGGTGGCATTTTTGAAAGCCCTTCTGCGGAAGGCGGGATGGTGTATCTCTTGAGCTAGTGCACATCCTTTTTAGCAAAGTCCTCTACGGAGGCCGGGTGGGTCTTGAGTCATTCACCCTTAAGTGTGTCAAATTGGCAGTTGTGGTAGCATAGCTCAACTATCAGGTGTGTCTGAAATATGTTTTAGATGGTGGGACTTAGCAATAAGCTCCTTCCGATCGCCCATGTTTATCGTGTATAAGACGTATAGTGTGTCAATGACATGTGATGTGGTGTTTGTGTATTCCATGTGTCTTCCTTGTGTGTTTGTCGTGTCTGCCCCTGAGTGTGGTCTAAAGGCACGTAGTGATGAGCCCCCTCCACATTTGGGTTTTGTTTTATGTGTCTTCCCCCTAGTGTGGTCTAAAGGCATGTAGTGATGAGCTCCCTCCACATTTTGGGTTTTTG
The DNA here is from genome assembly GCA_027924645.1 of Cunninghamia lanceolata. Classification (NCBI taxonomy): domain Eukaryota; kingdom Viridiplantae; phylum Streptophyta; class Pinopsida; order Cupressales; family Cupressaceae; genus Cunninghamia; species Cunninghamia lanceolata. The sequence goes on along the minus strand of BSBN01000247.1, from coordinate 53,019 downwards.
TTTTGTGTGTTTTTGACGGTCTAAAGGCGCGTAGCGATGAGCTCCCTCCACTCCCTAGTTTAGGATTTGTTTAGTTGTTAAATCAATGTATACTTTGTGTATTGCGTGAATTTTCTCATGTCTTCTTTGTGTATTGTGTGCTTCACTATATTCTCTATGTTTTGTGTTCTTTGTTGATGTTTAAATTTGCAAATAATCACCAACAATGGGAAATTCTAGGAATGTGGGACTTGACTCTTAGAATAACCTCCATATTTTAAAGAAGTTGGTTCTTCTCTATGGGTTTTGAGAAAAAGGGAAGAAAGAAACAAGATTATAAATGAAATACCTAATCTCTTAAGGTGATGTGCCGAAATCATAATCTAACCCAACAAAACAATGATTAAACCTAAAAGAGTCTACTGGCACAATTAAAGAGCATACAACATGATCAATTCTTCCAGCGTACCTATTAGATTAACCAAAAGGCTCAAAATAGAAAGCAAGAAGAAAGAATCAGAAACACAACATGATTTTCATAGAAGACCACTCTCTCTTCATTGTTTGATGGAGAACAAAGTACATAAGGCAAGATGCACATAATACAATATTCAAATCCCTCATGAGAGGCACTTTTTGAGGCAAGACAATGTTTCTATTTTAGCTACTGAAACTCTCTAATTGTTCGAATTGTCATCTATCTCTAATCTCTCATATTTTAAAGCACAAAAACCCCTTTGATAATCCTCTGAAACTACCCAAAATATCTCCAACTACAAATCCCATTGATTTTGGATTTGATAACTGAGACTCCAGTTAACTGCCTCTTTCTGTTTTGCGCCCATGAGTTGTAGCTTCCTTTCTGCTTCTTGAAAATAAAATTCCCACTCATTTTGTCATTGGAAATAAAGTGTGGCTTTATTTATCTTGAGAGGCTATGTGTTTCTTTTTAAGAGGCTTTAATCTCCCCATGATTATAAGCCATATGAGAGTCTTTAACTTAATCAAGCCTTAGCTTTATTCCTTGAGGGAGGGTCCCACATGTTTTATGACTCAACAAATTAAAAAAGACTCTTATCACTTTATTATTTATTATTTTCCCCCGCGAGCCTTTAAAACTTAAATGAGACTCTTACTTAATAAAGCATTTAGCTTTATTTGGAGGGCCCATAAAATTTAATAAAAGACTCAACTCATATTTAATCTAACTCACGTGACTCTCCTTTATGAAATACTTTATTAAATCCTCAAAAGATTTAAATAAAGTAAAAAAGAAACTATTTAACAACCTTCTGCTTCCCCCATGTGGCAAACTGGCACTCATTCTTGAGCAAAATTTCCCTGCCCTCTTCTTCTGTTGCACTGTTTAGCCACTTGACAGCCTGGCGCTTCTCCTTAATGGACAATCTCCTTGCTTCTCCTTAAATGCCCGCCCACCATTAGATTGGATATGTTATCTACAATTCTTGAGTGTCTTATTTGGCCTCTCTTTTACTGTGTCTCCATTCTACTATGTGACTCTCTTATATACCTTGTGCCATTCTTTTTAATGTTGGAGTCATTGATTTGTGACAGCGTTTATTTCATGAGTTGAGTCTCATTTTATAATGACTGTATGCACTAATTACTATATGAGTCGATCCTTTATCTTATATCCTGCACCTTTGTTTCAGTTGGTCAAGCTTTAACTCTGTTAATGGCTATGCCTTGTTTGACATAGACTGTGTCTTCATTCTCCTAGTAGCACCATCTCTTTCTTCAGACGCATTAGACATGGTCATGCCTTCTCTATGAATTACTTGTTGGGCCATCTTATCTATTCTATGCCTCTGTTTATATAGGTCATCTCTTAATCTTTATGCTATTGATGCTTCTAAAAGGTCACACTAATCCTTTTGTAGCTGGGAGCACCATCTTCTAGGAAAGGTTGAACCATTTAGAAGTGGCGTGATGTCCTTAAACTGATGTGCTATATACGCTATGCCTTGCTAATAGAGGTTTCTCCATATTACATGGTTGGTGCTTCACTCTTTCTATTGGCTACCTCTATGTTCTTTCAAATGGTGACACTTTGATCTTCTTTAAATGCTAATGCATCTTGCATCTTTCCTCTCAGATGTGTTTCTTTTAACGAAGCACCACTTTTGTGATGAGTGAGTTTCAATGGTAGAGTCTTGATAATGACTTGCACTCTTGAATCTGTGAGTAGACAATGCCAAGATATGGATTGTACATTTGTTAATCATTGGCAACATTTTTATTTTAAGTTTCAGACCGCTTTGAGTCTCATAAAGCCCACACCATTGTTTGGTTGATGTCTCACCTCTTAGAAATGGCTGACACCTCTATTCTCTGGTGGCTACGTGCTTTAATCTTATAGATGTGCCTTCCACCTAAGGCTTTGTGCCTTGTTTCAGAGGTCGAGCCTCATATTATGGAATTATCTATGTTACAACTTAATGGTGCACATGTCTTTGAATCTAACCATCATCTTTGATTGATGTTGTGTGTTTTATTTCATATAGTCAGTGTTGATCCTAATACTGGTGCCTTACTTCATAATGCCTGATGCTTCATTCTTTTGTAGGTCGAACACTGCTTACATGGCTGCACGCTTTAAAGTTATAGATTGTGTCATTATTTGTATATAGTTGACGCAACATTTGGAAATGGACAATGCTTCTTTTAGAGTGGCGGCCATGCTTTAAATTGCTTTGTATCTTTATTAGAGGCTGCACTTTCAACTTGCATAGGCCGCCTTGATCTCTTAAGTATGTTGCGATATGTATTTAAAAAGATGTACCATAGCTAATAATGGCTGAGCTTGGAAACTCATTTGGAATGCCATTTATGATGCCTCCTTATTCATAAGACCGACGTGAGTTTTATATGTTGCTGCTTCAAACTCAAAACCAATGCCATTCTTTATAGGCTGGTGCACTATTTGTGCAACAGTCCATGTGGCAGAATTGTGCTCTATTTCAAAACTTCTTTCTTTGACAACCTTTCAAAAGTGCGAGAACTATAGATCTCCATTATCAACGGTGGCTTTGCATTTCTATGTCTCTATTGTGGTTGTTGCATCGAGATTAAGGTGTCCCTATGTTTAGGCCTGCACTATGCCCCAAATAGGCAAAGACATATGTCAAATGATCATTGACTCATCTGGTTAAACTTTATTTGAATATTGATCTGAATCTTCATCTGAATCAATCTACCACTGATGAATCTTCATTGAAACTCTATTTTCCCTATGTGAACCCTAATCAGTATGATATTGATTTTTTTTAAATGGTGTGCAAAAATTGCACAACATGCTTCTCACTATTTTCCTTGTGTCTTGCATGACTCTCAGGGATAACTTTAAGAACCCCCCTTGGAGAAGGTGTAAAAACTTGGCAAATCATGTATACTTCCTGAGAAAAATATTAATTTTATCAGCAATTTTTTTTGTTTTTTGGGGAAAAAATAATCTCAATTGGTGAATCTTTTGTAATTGCTAGAACTCTGTGGAAAATCCTGGCGAATTGTAATTTTTTTAAACCCAATAAAATATTTTCATTGGCGATTAAAACTAATTTTCAAACTAATAAAAAATTTTCATTGGTGAATTAAAACCTATTTTCAAACTAGTAAAATATTTCCATTGGCAAATTAAACATGTTTTCAAACCAATAAAATATTTCTGTGGGCGATTTAAACTTGTTTTCTAAATAAAAAAATATTTTTGTTGGTGATTAAAACCTATTTTCAAACCCAAAAAAATATTTTCATTGGTGAATTAAACCTATTTTCAAACCAATAAAAAAATCATTGCTGAATTAAATATAGTTTCAAACCAATAAAAAATTCTGGGACAAATAAAAATCATTGGTGAAATAAACTGTTATGACAATAAAAAATCATACCATGGGTGGCAAAAATATCAAATGCTACATATTGTTCTATTCTGGGACAAATTTTCCACACATCCAAATTCCTTCATAAAGTGTCTGGAATGGGGACAAGTGTCAACATATTTATTATGTCTGAAGCAAGATGTCAGTGCAAATTAATATAACCGACAACCGTTCAATGAATTTTCAATGGATGACTGTAGTTGCATTCCAGAAGAAAATCTGAAACACTAGACCTGTGACTTCAAACCTCTAGAATAACACTTGAACCGTTAGATTTCTAAATATCAATGGTTGGAATTTCATATGAGAAACCTAGCTTTTAACCCTCTGCATAATCTTATGTTGACTTGCTACCTCCGGTTGCCAGTTGTCTAAGTTGAAACCTGAGCCATAAAAATCGTGTTGTTTATCGGCCCCTTATACCTAGTCTTGTCAGTCACCACTTGGTGGGGAACATTATGTGTTAATCATGAAAAGGGGGTCAAAATATTTCATCTATTATCTAAGTCTCAACCCCCATATTTTATGTCCCCATGTCCCATTAACCTTCATGACAGATGATTCATTTGTCAATACCATAAAGGATTTCGATAAGGATAAGGATGTTGTAACATCATTAATGGATACATGGATCCCTAGAGCATATGCATTAAGAGACATGGCAATTGCAACCAAGCATGTCAAGGATGCACCTCCTAACATTGTCCCAACTCTCAGGCTTGTAAATTCAATTAAGAAATTTTAGGGGGTGGTAGGTCCTTTGGAAATAAATATCAGGGAGCTTGTCAAAAATTTTGATGAATGGAATTTCAGTTTGCTTCCTATTATTTTGAGTGAAAATGGTGGGATTAAACCTCTACAATTGTGGAAGGACCAGGCAAAACAAATAATATCCGCTCCAGTTAAGTTCATCTATGACAATGTTGATTTATATATGTTGAGAAGCAACATGGATAAAATGATTCACACTGGCCTTTTCTTAGAGGAATTTGCAAAGGAAGCTAATCGAGTTGTTATCAAGTACACACCCTATAGGACCAAAGCAGAGATATAGCAGCATATCAGTAAATCAACTATGAAAACATAATGCATTCAATCAAGAGCAAAAACACATCAACACATAAGACACCAAGATTTTGATGTGGAAAACCTGGTTAAGGGAAAATCCATGGGGTGATTAACCCAAGATTGTATTCTCTGTTAGAAGAATAGAAAGAACAAAAATGGCACATGCCAATTAGGGCTCACTGCCCAAGCACACTACTCACAAGAGGCCCACTACCTACAAGAGACACATTGTCTACAAAAGAATAAGTATCACATACTTGAACTGGAAAATAGCATCTTCACCATGCTTGATTCAGTTCCATTTAAGCCCAATACTTGTGCTCTACCTTTCGCTCTCCTCCTTGCTACCACACACTCATCTCCACAAGGACACCTTTGAAATGAATTCGCAAACCCTTATTTATATAAGACATCAACTTAGGAATAATCATCTAATTCAGCAAACATCTACAAGAACATCCGCAATATGTGTAACTCATTTGGTTGACCAGTCTCAGGAAGAACATCATCATCCAGAAGTTATTATTCAATTGCGAGCTCCAACTCCAATGTGACCACCAACATGAACTGGACACGATCTAAAGACCTCCACAAGATTTCCTGAATCACCTAGAACATCTGTACTTCATTTGCTTACTGAAATCCTTCTCTCCTTCACCTAAAACCTCAAGAACACAGTCTCTCACTACTGTCACAAAGGAATAGATGCTTGCGAGCCTTCAAACCATGAACCAATCGAGTTGACACTTCACAAGGACTTCCTCAACACTCCCTCAAATCTGCAGAATAGGATAATGCATTTCTGGATCTCATCGGACCTATCTGTGTCACTCTGTCACCTTTGAACACCTACCAAAACTGATTTTACTTGAATGGCCACAACTTCTTCAGATCTTCATGCGGACCTCTAAAATCTTTATTGGATCACCTTAAGACACATATCTACAAACCCTTTAAACCGTATCATCTAATCCTCATCTTATCTTGGACTTTTGCCTTATTGTCTTCACTGTTCTTCTCTATTCCTGATTAGCACTAATTTTCTCAATATCCTCAGTACTCAGCTTATCTAATCCTTTTCATCAATGCAACAGGAGTATGTTGACATCAATGACAACACTAATTAGGCCCATACTTGTAACAATCTCCCCCTTTGTCATTGATGGCAACATATGATGTGAAAAATTGTTTTGACCATCAAGACAAGAACTTTTTCTCACTAACACAACTCCCCCAATCAACAACAACCATTCACTTGTATACTCTTTCTTTACTGCTCCCCCTTTGATCAGCCACCACTTATTTTTCACATGTCTTCTCTCCCCCTTTGACATCAATGGCAAAGGGCACATACTTGCAATTCCACCATTTCAGAATCATACCAGCTGCTCCCCCTAAGTAACAACTCCCCATCATCAATCCTGATCACAAGATATAACTGTGATATCCATCGGAATGATGCACATTAGTGCACCTTAGTTCATTGCCAGAGGGGCAATAACCCCTAACTTCTCCCTGAGATACTCAAAAGAGTCCTTAGGTAGAGGTTTAGTAAAGATATCTGCAATCTGATCCTTGGAAGGCACAAACTCCAATCTGACTTCATTCTTGTTCACTTGCTCTCTTAGAAAGTGAAACTTGGTAGATATATGTTTAGTCTTTGAATGCAACACCGGATTCTTAGATATATTTATTGCACTTGAATTATCACAGAAAATTGTGATAGGCTCCTCATACTCCACTCTGATGTCTCTTAGCATCTGCTTCATCCACAAAACTTGAGTGCAACTACCTACTACTGCAATAGATTCTACTTCAGTTGTGGATCAAGATATTGCCTCTTATTTCTTGCTTAGCCAAGAAACCAATATCTTTCCCAAAAAGAATGCTCCACCACTGGTACTCTTCCGATCATCCACATCTCCTGCCCAATCTGCATCTATATATGCATGAAGAGAAAAATCATGATCTCTAGGATACCACAATCCATACTCAATTGTCCCTTTTAGATATCTAAAAATCCTTTTGATTTCCATGACATGAGATTCTCTAGGATCACCTTGAAATCTAGCAACAAGACCAACAACATTCGTAATGTCAGGTCTAGTTTGAGTGAGATACAACAATCCTCCAATCATGGACCTGTACTTTGTCTGATCAGCCTTAGGAGAGTCATCATCTTTGCTCAATTTACATCTGGTTGCCATGGGAGTATTCATTGGTTTTGAGTCTTCCATCCAAATTTCTTCAACAATTCTTTCACATATTTGGTCTGAGAAATGAAGATTCCTTTCTTTGTTTGAGTGATTTGCAGACCCAAGAAGAAATTTATTTCACCAAGCATGGACATCTCAAATTCACTTTTCATTTGATTTGCAAAAGTTTTACACATACTATCTCTTCCTCCAAAAATGATATCATCAACAAACACTTCAACAATCAAGATGTTTTCATGATCAATTTTGAAATACAAATTACTATCAGCAATACCTTTTTTAAAACCAATTTTCAAAAGATGCTTATCCAATCTTTCATACCAGGCTCTTAGGGCTTGTTTCAGTCCATATAATGCTTTCTTCAACTTGTAGACCATATCATCATGATCAGACAATTGAAATCCATCCGGTTGCTCAATGTACACTTCTTCTTCCAAGTCACCATTCAAGAAGGCAGACTTGACATCCATTTGATAACCTTGAAATCCTTGAAAGCAGCAAAAGCAAGAAATAATCTGACTGCTTCATTTCTTGCCACCGGAGAAAAAGTTTCTTCAAAATCAACTCCTTCTATTTGAGAGTAACCCTTGCAGACCAATCTGGCTTTATTTCTGATTACTTCACCAACTTCATTCAGTTTGTTCCGGAAGACCCATTTTGTTCCAATCACATTTTTGTTTCTAGGTCTGGGAACAAGATCCCAAGTGTGATTTTTCTCAATTTGCATCAGCTCTTCTTCCATTGCTTTAGTCCAGTTTTCATCATTGCAAGCTTCATTCACTGTCTTAGGTTCAATCTTTGAAATCAAACAATACTCATCTGAGTTTTGAGCAATTCTCCTTCTAGTTTGCACACCTTTTCTTTTGTCACCTATAATCTGATCTTCATAGTGGTTTAGTCTTACATACCTTGGAACTTTGGGAGTTTCTTGCACTTCTGATTCTTGATCAGTCTCATTAAAACTCATCTCTTCTTCCCGATTTACCGGATCAGTTTGAATCTGATTTTCAGAAGAGGCTTGGGCTTCTTGAATTAGAACATCATTCTGATCATCTTCATCATATTCATAAAACCTTGAGGGTTTTTCAATTCCTTCATCAACCTTCACATTTGTACTTTCTATTATCTTTCTCAGTCTCTTGTTATAACATTGGTATGCTTTGCTTTGAGAGAGTAACCCAAGAATATTCCTTCATCACTTCTAGCATCAAACTTTCCTAGATCTTCATCTCTTTTGATGTAACATTTGCTACCAAAAACTCTGAAATACCTCACAGTAGGAGTGATGTCAAACCAAAGTTCATAAGGAGTCTTACCGATATTGCTTCTGATTTGAACTCGATTGAGAGTATAGACTGCAGTGCTGACAGCTTCTCTCCAATAGATCTGAGGAACATTTGCTTCCATCATCATGGTCCTAGATGCTTCCTGGATGGTCCGGTTCTTTCTCTCAACTACTCCATTCTGTTGTGGAGTCCTAGGAGTAGACAACTGTCTCTTTATTCCATGTTTCTCACAGAAATCTATGAACTCACTGGATGTGAATTCGCCACCTCTATCAGACCTCAGACATTTCAATTTTAATTTGGTTTCATTCTCTACCATAGCCTTGAATGTTTTGAATTTCTCAAGAGCTTCTGATTTATCTTTCAGAAAGGTTACCCACATCATCTGGGAATAGTCATCAATTAGTAACATGAAGTATCTATCACCTTGCACACTCCTGATTCTTGCCGGACTACAAAGATTAGTATGAACTAAGTCCAATAATCCAATAGAAGATTGTTCCTTGTTTTTAAATGAGACTCTGCTTTGTTTTCCCAACTGACATTCTTTGTACAAACTATTTGTAGGTTTCACCAATTTTGGAAAATCTCTTACAGCCTGAGTATTGCTTATCTTGATGATATTATCAAAATTCACATGATACATTCTCCTATGCCATAACCAACTCTGATCAACTTGAACAAATAAACAACTTTTACCAGTACCAACCAAGTGGAAGATATTACCTTTAGTTTGAGTACCAGATGCAATCTCCATTCTAGAACTTTCAAAGATCTTGCATTTTCCATTCTTGAATCGGAGATCATAGCCTTTGTCCACCAACTGACCAACATTGAGAAGATTGTTCTTTAGTCCTTCAACATACAGTACATTACCAGTTTTGTTCCTTCCATCAAAAGAAATAGTTCCTCTTCCTCTGATTCCACCAGCAGATTTATCACCAAACTTTACCACTCCTCCTTCATACCTTTCCAGATCTATGAACTTATTTTTGTCACCTATCATATGGTGAGAGCATCCACTATCAATGACCCAATCATCTTTTTCTTCAACTTGGGAAGTCATAGCTCTTTCTACAACTTTATGATTGAGAGATTTAGAGGACAATGGTTCTTCTTCCTTGATGACAATAAACACGCAATCACTTCCAGATTTGTTTCCTATCTCTGATTCATCATCTGTTACTCCTTCATTATCATCTTCCTCATGAACATAGTAACAGTTCTTTTGGAACCTTGATCTGTTAGGATTTGGCCTTGAAAATATTTCCAGACACTTTGAGGCAAAATGACCAATCTTATTGAAGTTAAAACACTTAAAAGGCAATTTTTTGTTATACTTACCGGATCCTCTTGGCAGTCTTTTTGCAATAAGGGCTTCAAGTTGAGCAGTTTCTGTTTCTTCTTGTTCTAGGTCTTTTCTTGCTTTTTCATACCATGAGAGTTTTCTTGAAGAGTTCTCTCCCAGATCAAACCTTTGTTTACCTTTCAAAGAGGCACTGGCTTTGAATGCAGATTCAGTCTTAGGAGGGGCATCTCCAAACTTGGTCATTTCAAATGCAACCAATTTACCAGCCAATTGATCTCTTGTGATAGTTGTGTGGGCTCTAAATTCTACAATGGCAATAGCCTTGATTTTATAAGAAGCAGGAAGGGATCTGAGAATTTTTCCAACAATCTCATCTTCATCCAAGACTCCACCAACATTTCTAATTCCACAAACAATCTTATTTACTCTTGGCATAAAAGTAGTAATATTTTCATCATCTCTCATCTTCAGATTTTCAAATTTCCCTTTCAGACTCTATAACCTTGCAGATTTAACATACTTGTCTCCTTCATGCAGAAGTTCCAGTTTTTGCCAAATCTCAAAAGCAGTTGGTAGGTCAACAACATTGGAAAGCTCTAAATCAGATAGTGCACTTAGAAGAGCTTCTATAGTCCGCAGATTGTTTTTAGTATCTATGATTTCATTTGGGGATTTCGGACCACCCTAAGGAGGAGTATACTTTATTGAGGCCATGTTCTAGTACTGCATTCCCATACATTGCAAGTGACATTTCATGTGACTTTTCCAAAGATTAAAATTGGTTCCATCAAACTTCGGACTATCCTTCTTGTAGGATGACATCCTGGATCTCCTCAAGTGGTTAAGCTCTTTTTAGAGGAACTTGGCTCTGATACCAATTGTTAGATTCAGGACAGACAACTGAGAGGGGGGTGAATCAGTTGTCAAAACTTTCTTTCCAATTACACACTTAAAATCTTCTTAGTGATAGAGCAGCATATCAGTAAATCAACTATGAAAACATAATGCATTCAATCAAGAGTAGAAACACATCAACACATAAGACACCAAGATTTTGACGTGGAAAACCCGGTTAAGGGAAAAACCACGGGGTGATTAACCCAAGATTGTATTCTCTGTTAGAAGAATAGAGAGAACAAAAATGGCACATGCCAATTAGGGCTCATTGCCTGAGCACACTGCTCACAAGAGGCCCACTGCCTACAAGAGACACACTATCTACAAAAGAATAAGTATCAGATACTTGAACTGGAAAATAGCATCTTCACCATGCTTAAGTCAGTTCCATTTAAGCCCAATACTTCTGCTCTGCCTTTCGCTCTCCTCCTTGCTACCACACACTCATCTCCACAAGGACACCTTTGAAATGACTTTATAACCCCTTATTTATACAAGACATCAACTTAGGAATAATCATCTAAGTCGGCAAACATCTACAAGAACATTCGCAAGATGTGTAACTCATTTGGTCGGCCAGTCTCAGGAAGAACATCATCATCCGAAAGTTATTCTTCAATTGTGAGCTCCAACTCCAATCCAGACCACCAACATGAACTAGAGATGATCCAAAGACCTCCACAAGATTGCCTAAATCACCAAGAACATCCACACTTCATCTGCTTACTGAAATCCTTCTCTCCTTCACTCGAAACCTCAAGAACACAATCTGTCACTACTGTCACAAAGGAATAGATGCTTGTGGACCTTCAAACCATGAACCAATCGAGTTGATACTTCACAAAGACTTCCTCAACACTCCCTCAAATCCATAGAATAGGATAATGCATTTCTGGATCTCACTGGACCTATCTGTGTCACTTTGTCACCTCTGAACACCTGCTGGAACCGGTTTTACTTGAATGACCACAACTTCTTCAGATCTTAATGCGGACCTCTGAAATCTTTATTGGATCACCTTAAGACACATATCTACAAACCCTTTAAACCACATCTTCTGATCCTCATCTTATCTTGGACTTTTGCCTTACTGTCTTCACTATTCTTCTATGTTCTTGATTAGGACTAATTTTCTCAATATCCTCAGCACTCAGCTTATCCAATCCTTTTCATCAATGCAACAGGAGTATGTTGACATTAATGACAACACCAGTTAGGCCCATACTTGCAACAAAGACTTCTTAGACTCTCAACAACAGGGACGACCCCCTCAATTATATGTTTCGATTTTACAAATTGTTGAAAATCAGCCAACTCTGTGTCTAATCTTTGAATGTGAGCTTCTAGAACATGAGCCACAAGGTCATCTATGTTGATGGATTCATGAAAAGTTGATGCTTCTAGCATATATGAAAAAGGGACATCAGGAAGAAGTTTTTGACCTTCTTGTGTGATTAAACTTGGAAATTGGGGTTCTGATGTCTTATCAACGTTATTCAAAACATTAGAACCCATAATTCGAAGACTTATTCACACAAGAGTGTTTGAATTAGGGCACTAGGTCATAAAACTTATAAATTTCTTACAAGTTTTAGTGACACACAAGATACACACAAATAAGAGATGAATGAGGTGATGAATGAAGATTTGACTTTTGGTTTAAATGAACCAATGTTTTGCACTTTTGATCAAATGAAAACACATATAAAGCAATAATAAATCTTTAATCAATTTCAACTCTACTCAAAGAAAATTAGATATCATCCATAATCATCTTCAAATCAAATCCTAAATTTAATGCTTTTCTCAAAATGTATCAATGCAAAAATTGTTCTTCCTTTCAAATTTCAAAACAAGATGACATATATGATGTATTAGAGAAAAGTAAAATCAGATTTGAAATGAAAATGTCATCAGAAAAATTTGAAACAAGATATGAATTATAAACCCTAGATTTCACTATAACTAGGTTTTTCTAAAAATGCTTTTTGGCAAAAAACCTAGCAATGAATAAGTTCAAATGCAAAATAGAATAGTATGAAATGATTTATTTCTGTAATACCAATCAGATCTGATGCAAAAATCAGAAATTGAAATCTTTCTATGATGATCTAAAACCTGTGTAATGAAAACAATGCAATAAATATGCTTTTTCTAAGCCTAAAATGCTTGATTTTTTACTTTTCAATGTAAGTATGCAAGAATGTATTTTATTTAAACACAAATATGATATGATACAATAAATTAAATTAATTTAATCATGGCACAAAGAACTGAAATAACTCACTAATCTCCAAACCCTAGGTTCAAGACTAGCTAGGTTTTCTAACAATGCAAGGTTTTTGTAAACCCTAATTTTGAAACACTATAAAAATAAGCTATGTACGTATGCAAAATGATCAATTAACTCAATCCAAATCAGATCTAGGGAAGAAAAAAAATCAGATCTAATGCAAGAAGGATGCCAAAATGTAAGAAACGACGGGTGTTGGGACCCAAAATAGATACAACCCAAAAACCCTAAAACATTCCTAGATCGCCTAGGCTAGGGATGATTGTTCTGGGTGATAGGAAGAGGTTTATCAACAAGTTTTGGGTGATTTTGGCCAACCTAACAGGAGTGGGTAGACTTTTCTCTGCACTTTGAGCTCAGCTTAGACTCAGGAGGGTTATTCTAAGGGGTATAATTTAATAAGTATTAAGTTCAAACCAGATGAACAACTAAAAATATAAGGACAACTGAACCCAAATCATCTATTAGGCCCCAAATACTATCACTAGACCTAAAACAACTAGTTGTCACTAATAACCCCTATATAGTTGATTCAAGTGTGTGAATGTACATGCACAGGAAAAAATGGTTTTTATCCTGAAACACAGGTGAAAGATTTGTTTAATTTAAAAGTGTTTGAGTCCTCTCCAATATGGATCGGTGCCTACTCTATTGGGCAGTAGAGTCATAAAAAATAAAGAGGGAGGAAAGGGCAGAACCAACATCAATAGAAAGCTGAAATGTATTCATATACACTTCCCAAATTATATTTCATACATTGGATATACTTAAGGATCCAGAACCAAACTACAAAGACCCATTTACAACAAAGAGGTGAATCAAAACATGATCTTAAATTTTGTCACACATTATCAAATTTCTATTACAATCACACCAGCAAATGTGGTGAAGGAAAACATACAACTGCGATTATACATTCCCTGAATCTTTACAAATAGTCATGGAGACATACCAATGCATAAAATATGATTTACAATACATTCCTTACGCTGCATCAACACACAATCTGCCATTCACTACCCAGACTGGCTTGATTTGAAGCCCTTAAATTCTCCTGAGGCACTACAAACTAGACGATTGGCTCAAATACCAACCTTTTTCACATCTTACATTCATGCATATATAGCATTTGATTCCAATTTGACCTAATAAGGTTACAATAAATTTCCTCTATGGGCTCTGTCAGAAAATATATTTTCCAAAAGGAATGTATATCTACAGAATCAATGCAAAAAATATCTAGAGTCCATAGGCAGCTGAGAGATATTTTGCCCCTCTTTAATGTAGGCAGCTAATTCATCGATCTGCAACCATAAATGTAGCAAATATTTGAAAAGGGACAGCTGAGAGACATTAGAGTCTACATTGATTACATATGAGACAAATTTTTTTGAGCAAATCTTTTACAACACTTTAAATCTTTGAACCCTTCAAATCTATGTCTCTTCGATTTTGAATCCTTTAAAATTTCAGCCACATGAAATGCCTTGTTAGTCGAGTCTATATATTTTCCTACCTTCGAGATGCCTGAGAGTCTCTTTAAACCTCTTCCCAGTCTCACTGAAGGATGTTTGAAATCCCCACGAAGAGGCTATCTTCAAAGAAATGATTTGTGTCAACCGAAGTGCCATGTTGGCACCTCACGGACTCACTAGGGCATAAATGAAGCCCGCCAAAGAAAGAAGCCTCAGCAAAAAATGAAAACTTGCTGATCTGTTTGCCAAGTTAACACAACCTAAGGGGCTCATTTAGCACATGCTTAGAAGTTGTTTTAAAAGGGGACCACACTAGGGAGATGAATAAATGGGGCTCACACCTAAGACTCAATGAATATAAAACATGAGCTTTTAGCAATGTCTTAATGGATGGGTCTGGTAAAAGAACGACCCGCCTAGACTCAAAGATATCACTTAAAAGACTTTGATGGGTGACAATAGGTCAATATAAAATTAGAACAAAAGGCACTCGGCCCTACATCAGACCCTTAGGGTTTAGGGTTTTGATGCCTTAGGAACAAAAATTTTCAATATTTTAAACCCTAGACCCTAACCAAAGACCCACAGATAATGATGCATGAAACCAGACCAGGACTGAAACATTTATCTGCAATCTTGATTTTTCTTCCCTTTACCCCAAAAACACAGAAATTTTAAGGTGAACCATTAAACTTTGGGAAAAGGAAAATAAGTCATTTAAATGGTAAACACATGAAAATCTATGAAAGATGTCTCTGACCAGTTATAAGACGTAGATTCAAGTGGGACACAAATGGAACATGGGGGCAAAATGAGGCATTTTGGGAACTAATTTTTTATGTCAACACTGGTTCTGGTTGGGAACGTGTGCCAAGTAGTGGCACAATGAGAATTTAGATGTCCGAGTAGACCAAAAACACCAAAAAATGAACATGGGAATAATGTATTTACAAGGCATACAATCATAAGCATGGGGGCACAGAAGGAAAGATGACTATATTCAAAATTTAGACATGTTTGCAGGTCAAACCTGCACTAAGTGACCGAGCCTACTTGCCTCTGTCAAAGACAACCTGAATGAAGGAGTTGATCTCCCTCCAACCAAATTTGCACTTCTCACCCATCTGCAACAATTGAAAATGACCCTTAATATCCACCAATCTATAATATATGCTTATGAAGCCAAGGCCAACCTTACCAATGAAATTATTGTTGCATGGCAACCATGAGAAATAGGTGCACTTGACCTATTCATATCCATATCGTGCTTGTCCCAGGAAGCAATGGGTGCACCACTAAAATTTAGGTTAGCAAAAAAAGAAACAAATGAAGGCAGACCTCCATTATCATGTATCAGGCTATCATACCTACTAGCCTCTTCATGAAATTTAAGGGAAAAGGAGAACACCTCCAATTCACATGGAAAAGAGAACTATGCCTGAATGCACTACTGATCCACAAGAGAAAACATTTCATCTTGTAGAGCAAACTAGAAAGATTCCATCTTAGTCATATCTTCAAGTTGGGTTGCAACATGTTGAAACTCAGGCATAAACATGTCTCGCTGCTCATTCACATCAATGTCCCATATAAAGGACTCCACCTCAATTGTAGCACCAACACATTCAAAGGCTAACAAATTTTCCACATTAAAATGGAAGTATTCATATTTATTTGTAACTCGATCAAGCTCTTGAATAAAATTTTCATATGTGCTACTACAGACTTCAATTTCTGAATAATAAAAATGATTCAGGTTACAATTCAAACCATCAGCACACATAGCAATATCATGAGACACCTCAAATGAAGAACCATGTTCTTCCAATTGTCTCTCTATTTCACCTTCACTCTGGCAATCTACTGTGTCATATATGCTACTACAAACTGATTGATGACACACTTCTTCTTCCACATTCATTCTTATTCTATTTCCATGTGGTTGAGATGAAGCACACTCTGCATGAGGAAGACAACATATCTTGCACCAAAGAAATAGGTTCTCATATGCATCCACATGATCACCATCCTGAAAATCTAGGGCAAGCTCTTTAGACTGAAACTCCATGGTTGCGCCAACAACTATCTTTGATCGGGTATCCTCAAGTGTAGCCACCTCTACATCATCCTAGTGCAAACAAATATTACTTGCTTCATCACATATAGGAACAAAGGAGAGCAATATATCAAACAAGAAACAAGTTTCTTGTTCATCCCATATTTCACTTACTTGTGCACAATCTTCATAATCAACTTTGCAAGTTGATTCAACTTGTTGCTCACTTATGCACACAGCATCCTCATTGTTCACTGGGCCACATACCTCAACATTAAGCTAGAAGTCACCACTATTTTCATCAATTTCCCTTTCACTCAATGAACTATCCGGCTAAAGGCAAGGGCATACAATACTTTCATCATTTGCATTGCTGTCATATGATGCACCATCTCTTATTTCTACCCTTCTGACTACACAATTGTTGTAATGTCCCCATTTTTAAGTTCTATTGCAGTTCAATCAAAGCTGACTTTCTGGGTTGGTGACAGCATAATCAGAGGAGTATTTCAATGTCACCAAGGTGTTCAGGTGATCCAGTGGAGCTGGTTGACACTTTCTGGAGGGATTTCAGACAACTTGTCTGTACTTACTATTTATAGTAAGTTCTTGCATGTCGTTGATCTTTCTGGGTTTTTCTGGGTTTGTTCCCTTTGGTCCCCGGAGAACACTGCTATTTTTAGTAAGTGTCAGTTTGGTGCTATTTTGGTGACTTGGTAGTTAGCTATTAGATTTCTTGGACGTTGCACTGAGCTCAGAGTTATTAGATGGTTTGTGGATCTAGTTGGCACCCGCTGTGTTGGCTCAATTTGTTTATGACCATTACTTACTATTTTTAGCAATTTGTCAGGTTTGGTGTCAGATCAGGATTTTCAGAGTGGGATTGTGTTCGTCTCATCGAGAGCTTTCCGGCGAGCTATTAATCTTAGCATTCTGACATTGTCTTGATGGATATTTTAATGCCTGAAGTTATATTTTATTATTTCATGGCATATTATATGGTTTAAACGAAAAAGTGACTTTATAATGAAAACAAATATTGGAGTCACTTAAGTGTAGGAAGCCTATCCCTAGGGGAAATAAATTGAATTAAAAATATAATATTCCCCTCAAAAAGGCAATGCCCTCTTGGAATGTTATAAAAAGATGAAAAGAGGTTCATTTGGGATATGCTTGGATTATTATTTCTTCTCTCTTTAGAGATTTTCCCTTCAAGGGTTTCTGGAGCTTGGCTCTAGGGTTTGGTATTATCTAGTTAAGATGAAAACCTTTGCAAGATTGATTTGATCTTGCCTTATGGGGATGAAAACCTCCATTAGCAAATGCTATTGAGGTGGATGCATCTAGTATTCACATTTGGGCTTCAATGGAGTTCATTATGTTGAGGGTTTGAGGATTCATTGACATATCATTGCAGATTATTGTCAACAGCTGGAATATCATACTACAGTGCAGATTTGAGAAGAGTTAGAGGTAGTGTGGAGAATTGATATTGCTATTATTGCTGGTCGTACCACTCTTGAAGGATCTGTCGTACCATATCTTGGAGGTATTTGGGTTTGTTTGTGGCGGATTCATCCTTCCTTGAGGTCACCATTATATTGTAGCAGTTTGCACATCAAAACAGTAATATTTAGAGGAGATTTATGTTGGTTGTTTGTTGTTCTCTCTTAACCAAGTCGTACCACCTTGCCTGGGAAGGCGTTGGGACTGCTGGAGCTTCTTTTACATTACTTGTGGCCTCAAATCTCTTATATTAGAGGTGTTTTGGACCTTTTAGACTATTGTAACATTTTGTATGCTCATCCATATCATATCTTGGTGTTTTGGAGTGATTTCTAGCTATACCCATTATTGGTCCAGCTACAACCACGACACGAAGTTGTAAATCTTGAGATGGGTATTCATCTATAATTCATTTGGAGCTATTTCTTGATCTGGGTTGTTTTTAGTTTGTTCATTATCATTTTACTTTTTCTAGGTTCTCCATATATGATATATATTGTATGCTTCGGCAACATACATCTACAAGAAAACTAAAACCCCTTCTGCATCTTCTCTCTAGTCTGAAAGAAAACAAATAATAAAAATAACACTATTAAGAATCATAGAAAGAACCAACAGGTGCGGCACATTACAGTGGTATCAGAGCTAAAGATCTTGTCATCCTGTGAGGTTAGATTCAGACATGCAGATGAAAATATGAGACATCTAGTTTAGCTTTGCATGTGAGTGATCAACACTTGCATGAATGTTCAGAGTTGGGTATTTGATAGGTTTTGAACAGTAAATGTGAGATCATGGCATCTCTCTGGGACAAAAATTGGTGTAGAAGACTTTTGGATGCATATCTAAAGCTAAAATCTTTGCAGTGTTCAGATAAGAGCACTCTCAACACTTTGGAAGAAGTTGAGAAATGTTTATCTGAAATTCCTCAGTCACCTTTTCAGGTATTGCCACTGGCCTTGATACTTCCAAAGACCTTGTTGTGTAATCTCGAGTGGTTGAAGCATCCTGATAAAAATATAAGATTGGCAGTTATCACATGCATCAGTGAAGTTATGACAATTACAACTCCTGAAGTACCTTACAGTGATGACTTAATGAAGGAGATGTTACAGCTGATTATTGAAAGCTTTCATGGGCTAGGTTATACCAAAAGTTTATCTTTTAAAAATATTTCTAAGATGTTAGTAATTATGGCTTAGGTTAGGTAATGGGTCTTCTGATTGATCTCAGGTGTGATGATGTACTTCTCAAAATGTTTCATTGTTTCGTGGACAAGATCAGAACATATCATATGGATGAAGTTAGAACAACAATGCAAACTATCTTGTCTCTGATTATTGATGAAAATGATGAAATCTCCAAGTTTTTATTATCTAATTTGTTGAGTATTTGGAGAAAGAAACAACATGTTTTGCCTGCAGCACATAAGTTGTCAAAGACCTTGGTTGAGCAGAAAATTGAGAAAATTAAAGATCGGTTGATAGAAGAAGAAGCTATTGCTTGTGGTCTATAGGTTACAAGGATTCCTATGATGAGAAAGAATCACATGAGAAGACAAGGCCTATTCTTCTCTTGCAAAGAATTTCAGGAGCCTAACCACCAATGCATAGATAAAAGGGACTCACAAATTGATGTTGGTTTGGCAAATGAGATTACTTTCAGCACTCAAGAGGTTGTTATCAGCCCTGATAATAGTTCTGATTTTTATGACAGTAGTCATTCTCCTGAGTTTCATAGTAATTTAAATGTTATGGCACAAGAGAAAAAAGTTGCAAAAGATACTTCTAATGTCGGCATGCAAAATATGAGTGTCAAAAATGAGGAAAACTAGGAGGATACAAGCCATAACAGTTTTGATTTTTGTGACAACAGTTTGATCTATTTGCATCAACATGAAGATACTACTATTGCACATAATGATGATGGTTGTGTGGAGTCACCCAATGTAGACACTCCAGTTTTGGGTGATAGTGATGCAATAGGTGTTGTGGATTAATGCCACAATGAATTTGATTTGGTATAACAGACCTTGGAAGATGAAAGTAAAACTGAGGAGCTGCTTAGTGGAGATGATTCTCAGGGTTGTTTGATGGGTGTGCATGCATCTATTTTGATAGGGGAAGTGTGCATTGATATTGGCAATTTAGTAGCCTCTAGCATGTCAGTTGAGCCATCCTAGGAGATTCATAACAACAGTAGAATTGATGAGGATGTGTGCGAAGTTGATAGCACACATGAGGATGCTTACCATTTGGTGAGTGATGATGATTCAACCTCTTTCCATAGTGCAGATTTCAAATCAAAAAAATTGTGTGGGGACAATTTGTCAATGGGGTCTAATCATTTAACATGGCAATTGAAGGTGAACAAAGGCATGATTGCTACAGCCATAGAACACTTTGATGTTTCTCAGCAGTTGTTGGTAAATTGTTGTTGGAAGACTCCAGAAACACAGGAGCACTTTTATAGTGAATTTTCCCTTGCTGAGTTTCAGGCTCTTAGAGATGCGGTTGGAGTAATGAAGAATAATTACCTACAACTGTTATAAGATAGAGATCATCTTCTCATGCTTGATGGTATTTATCATGATGCTCTAAGGGGAAAGGAAGAGGAGGTTGATGAGCTCACCTATGAGCTTGAGGTCACCACGGACTCTTTGAAGAGCACTCAATTAGCCCTTCAAGAGTCAAAGCTATAGATAGATGAGCTTACCATAAAGTTGAGTTTAGCACAGTCTTCATCCCTAGTAGTTATAGTTTCAATTTCTATGATAGTTATTGGTGATGAGCATACACCCATGGCTAGTGGTAAGGAGTACCTTGTGGATGTGGCTACATCCATTATAGTTACAGATGTAGGTGACACAGATGGGATGATTGTTTTGGATGGGTGTAACAAGGAACAATATGTTGCACCAGGTGTTCCCGAGGTTAGTCCCATTTTAGGTGATGCAGAGTAGATGATTGATAACTCTTGCAAAGAGTTGGAGGATTTCCCCAAAATTTGTGTGACAGAGCATTACACTACTCTATCTTTTTCACAGGAGACATGCAAGGCATCTTTCAGTGGGGAGATCAATTCTCATGTTGATTTGTTTCCCTCTTGGAATCAAATCAGAGATTGCATCCTATACAATTAATTGATTGTGATCAACAACTTACTAGACCACAGGGTTGGAAAGATCAACTGAAGGTTACAAGAGACCTTATCTTGTCTAGATTTCTCTCATAAGAATGTTGAGAACCTTCTTTGGACAACAGTGTTGGAGGAGAGATGGTATGGGGTCTCGAATGGTACTCACATTCATGATCTGCAATTCATTAGCAGTGCTTTGGAGGAGGTAAAATTAGAATATCTCCAATTGTTTCATGATAGGGAGTATGCTATTGAGTACACAGAGAGGGTTGCCAGAGTATCTACCCAATTAGCTATTTAGAATCAGAGACATGAGCCATCTTCTGGTTCATGTGATGCAAGTGATGAGGAGTATGTTCCCCATGACTATGACGGTCAACCATTAACACGGGCAGGTGCTTTTTATTTTGACTGAATAGTGAGGAGTGCTCATCATTTCTCCTTTAGTCCACACACATATGATCTGATGATGCATAAGTGTGGATTGGCTCAGGATTTATACCATCCATTGTGGGATGAAGGGTTGCTGTCTACAGAAGACGGAACTAGGGATTGTAGGTGGCTAACTCAAATACATTCAGAGAATTATTTGCAGGGTCAGAGATCAGATTACCATCATGGTGATATGCACCAGACAGAGTTTGCAACTTCTTTGTCTCTAAAATTTCCATTGGAGACATGGCTTTAGAGAGGTTGCAGTGTTAGTAGACATGATGTCATGTTTAGTTTTTACAGTAGTGATGGAGGAGAGTTTTATCATTCCCTTGATTTGAGAGGAGCAGTTTCATATCTTCCAACACCTATATTGGATAGTCAATACATCCATAGGAGTTTTACAGAGGATGGAAGGGAGTGTTTTGGTTCGGACAATTCAAGATTTAATTACCTCTTCATGATTGATGGATGTGGGGTTCTGATGTGTTGGGATCCAGGTGGTGATAGGTTTGGCATGACAGATCAGTTGGATTCTAAGGTGTTGCTTCACCACTCTCTTCTTGGTGAAGGATTTATCAGAGTAGCGCAGCGTCAGCGTGGTGGTTCTATGCTGAGAATAACTTGGGACCCTAGGATCATTTTTGGTTTCAATTTGGTTTAGTTTGTTGATTGAAGGTTGTATTGGCATTGCTTGAGGACAAGCAATCTTTGGGAAGGGCGGACTGTAATGTCCCCATTTTTAAGTTCTCTTGCAGTTCGATCAGAGTTGTCTTTCTAGGTTGGTGACAGCATAATAAGAGGAGTATTTCAATGTCACTAGGGTGTTCAGGTGATCCAGTGGAGCTGGTTGACACTTTCTGGAGGGATTTCAAACAACTTGTCCATACTTACTATTTATAGTAAGTGCTTGCATGTCGTTGATCTTTCTAGGTTTTTCTAGGTTTGTTCCCTTTGGTCCTCAAAGAACACTGCTATTTTTAGTAAGTGTTAGTTTGGTGCTATTTTGGTGACTTGGCAGTCAGTTGTTGGCTTTCCTAGATGTTGTACTGAGCTCAGAGTTATCAAATGGTTTGTGGATCTAGTTGGCACCCTTTGTGTTGGCGTAGTTTGCTTATGGTTGTTACTTACTATTTTTAGTAATGTCAGGTTTGGTGTCAGATCAAGATTTTTAGAGTGAGATTATGTTCACCTCGTCAAGACCTTTCCAGCAAGCTATTGATCTTGGCATTCTAACATTGTCTTGATGGATATTTTAATGCCCGAAGTTATATTTTATTATTTCACGGCATATTATATGGTTTAAACGACAAAAGTGACTTTATAATAAAAAACAAAGATTGGAGTCACTTAAGTGTGGGAAGCCCATCCCTAGGGGAAATAAATTGAATTAAAAATATAATATTCCCCTCAAAATGGCAACGCCCTCTTGGAGTGTTATAAAAAGAGGAAAAGAGCTTCATTTGGGATATGCTTGGATTATTATTTCTTCTCTCTTTAGAGATTTTCCCTTCGAGGGTTTCTAGAGCTTGGCTCTAGGGTTTGGTATTATCTTGTTGAGACGAAAACCTCTACAAGATTGATTTGATCTTGGCTTCTTGAGAGGAACTTCTTGCAACAATATAATGAAAATGTATGAAATAACAGAAATATATAAATAGTAGAAACACAGAAGGAATTTATTGATCATAGGCCACTTCAAGGGGGTAACCTCCTTTGAGAAAGCTCAATACAATAAATTTGTGGATGCCTTCATTGGCCTCAACACGTACTTATATACTAAGTCTAATCTAAACAACTATTACTTCCCATGAATGTGGGATATTACAATATTCTCACGGGATGACTTACAAAGAATATGCATCCAAATGTAATATACTAACAAAGTAAAGAGAAGGGTTAAACATGGGTTCCTAACATCCCCTCCCTCTTAGAAAAGATTTGTCCTCAAAGATTAAGATGTGGAAATTGTTGTTGAATCTGAAGGAGTGGTTCCCATGTAGCATCCTCTGGTTGCATTCCATGCCATTGAATTAAGACCTTTGTGATGGATCGAGAGTGAAGTTGACGAGTGCATCTATCGAGGATTGCTCCGGTTCCAAAATGATGGATCCTTCATTATCTAGTTCTGGTAAAATAGTTTGAACTTTGACGTTGGTGCCAAAAACTTTCTTTAGACAAGAGACATGAAATATTGGATGAACACGGGAAGAAGGAGGAAGCTCCAATTTATAAGCAACCAACCCAATCTTGTAAAGAACTTTATATGGTCCATAGAACTTTGGAGCCAGCTTATGACGCCCTTTGAGTTTCAAGGATGATTGATTGTATGGCTGTAGACGAAGAAATAACATATCACCTACTTGAAAAGTACACTAAGAATGGTGTTGATCAACTTGTTGTTTCATTTGATTTCTTTCCATGTGAAGATTGTCCTGCAAGATGCACCTGGGTTCAAAGAACCATGTCGACTACCTGAACTGGTGAATTGCTGGGGGTATATGGAAGGAGCACTAGTGGTACCTGACCATAAACTACTTCATATGGAGTCATTTTAGATGCAGTGTGGTAGGAGGTATTGTACCACCATTCAGCGAGAGGAAGCCACTTTGCCCATTGATGTTGTTGTTTTGAGGTGAAGTAACGAAGATAAGTTTCCAAACATTTATTGATAATTTCAATATAACCATCTGTTTGTGGGTGATACCCGAAACTCATCTTCAGTTTGGTGCCAATGTGTTGAAAAGTACTGTCCAAAAATGACTGGTGAAAGTTGCATCACGATCTGAGACAATGGAAGAAGGGATGCTATGAAGACAGAAGATCTGGTCCATGAAAATTTGTGCAACTGAGGAGGCTATATAGGGATGAGGGCACAAAAATGACTATATTAGGAGAGGCAATCAACCACAACCAAGATCACTGACTTTCCTCCAGATTTAGGGAGCCCCTCAATGAAATCCATAGAAATAGTTGTCTAAATCTGTGTAGGGATAGAGAAGGGTTCGAGAAATCTAGGAAGGAGTGTCGTTTAACCCTTGTTGCTTTGGCAGGTATCACATTCAGCCACCATCTATTGAATTGCCCTTTTCATTCCCTTCCAAAAGAAGTTACGTCATGCCCGCTCATAAGTTTTGAGGAACCTAGAGTGCCCTGCCGATGGAGAAGCATGGAGTTCATAGAAGACAACCTACTGAAGATCTGTGCTCTGGGGGAGCACCAAATGACCCTTGTATTGCAGAGAAACACCATCCCAAGAGTAATGTGGCACAACAGAAGGGTTAGTGGCCAACTGTTGAATGATTTGAGATAATGAAGAGTCATTGACATAGCCCTGCTAGATAGATTCCAACCAATTTGGAACAGGCATAGAAATAGCTGAAAGGAAAGCTTGGTCATCAAATGTTCGAGAAAGAGCATCCGCCACAATATTGTCCTTACCCTTCTTGTAAGTGATCTCATAGTCATAACCCATGAGTTTTTTGACCCATTTCTATTGTGTTGGGGAGGAGACCCGTTGTTCCAGGAAATATTTCAGACTTTGATGATCAGTCTTGATGCAAAAATGATTCCCTAGTAGGTATGGCCGCCACTTCTATATTGCATGCAAAAATAGCCATCATTTCCTTCTCATATGTAGAGTACTAAATTCTTGCCAGAAAGGGCTTTTCTGGTGAATGCAATGGGATGATCTTCTTGAAGGAGAATAGCACCAAGTCCATTGCCACAAGCATTACTCTCAATAGTGAAGATCTTAGAAAAATCTGGCATAGCTAGAACAGGTGTAGACATAGCTTGTTTCAATTTTTTAAATACACACTCAGCAACATGTGTCCAGATAAAAGCATCCCTTTTTAACATAGTTGTTAATGGAGCTATAATCTTCCTGTAATCCTTAACAAACTTGCGATTTGTAGCTAGTCAACCCCCAAAAACCATGGAGGCTCTTGAGTGTCTGAGGATGTGGCCAATTTTTCATGGCATCTATTTTTGCAGGATCCACTCGAACCCCTTGAGCTGAAACAATATGCCCGAGATACTCCACTTCCTCCTGGCCAAAAACACATTTAGACTGTTTTACAAAGAGATGATGATCAGAGAGAAGTTGTAGTACAAGATCTAGGTGTTGGAGATGCTCAGCCCATGTTTTACTATAGATGAGGATATCATTGAAGAAGACCAAAATGAATTTCCACAGGTAGGGCTGGAATATTTTATTCATCAATGCTTGGAATGTTGAAGGAGCATTAGTGAGGCCAAAGGGCATAACCAAAAACTCATAGTGGCCATCATGCGTGCGGAAAGCCATTTTAGGGATATCATCCTCATGAACCCAAATTTGGTGATACCTAGAACGAAGATCCAACTTGGAGAAAAAATGAGCGCCATGAAGCTCATCAAGAAGCTCATCAACAACAAGAATTAGAAACTTATCCTTGAATGTGATGTGATTAAGTGCTCAGAAGTCAATGCAGAGGTGCCATGACCCATCTTTTTTTCTAGACAAGAAGAACTGGTGAAGAAAAGGAACTGGTACTAGGGAGAATAATACCTTGCTTCAGTAAGTCTTGAACGAGCATCTCAATCTCTGTCTTTTGGTGAAATGGGTAGCGGTAGGGCCTAATGTTGGGAGGAATGCTTCTAGGAAGGAGCTGAATACGATGGTCCTTTGGTCGTGAAGGTGGCAATCCCACTAGTTCAACAAAGACAAATGCATACCTATCCAAAATTTGTTATAGATCAGAAGGAGTAGTGGAGATTGCTAATGGTTGCATCTGAATGGAATGGAGCTGAGCAATGACACCATGTGAATTTTTCTTAAGAAGCTTTTCCATGTAATGTGAACTTATGATGCTAAGAGACCCTGGTTGTAAGCCCTTCAATGTGTGTTTGTGCCCATTGTCTAAAAACTACGTCCAAGGTTTAGCAAAATCCCATAAGATGGGTCCAAGTGTGTGTAATCATTGGACGCCCAAAACCACATCACATTCACCTAAGGGCAAGGCAAACATGTCAGAGCATAGGTTATAATCTCTAATAGAGATACACACATTGCAACACTTCCCTTTGTAGGGTAATGTGCCCCCATTGGCAATCATGACTTCAAAGCTAGAGCAAGGATGGACACAATAATAATCCTATTTGGCAATCTGAGGGTCGATGAAGTTATGAGTGCTACCAGAATCAATGAGCATTGTAAGAGGGAGGTTCTTGAAGTAACCCTTGACCTGCATGGTTTGTGGGGTGGTGACTCCTGCTAAAGCATAGAGAAAATCTCTGGGTGGTCTTCCTGAGAAGTAGGGTCAACAAGCAGCTGCTGATTTTTGACCTGATCATCTACTGTATCCTGAGCATTAGTATAAACTTTAGTTTCAGGCAGAGAATCCATATCCAAGAGATAGAGCTTTTGCTCAACACATCTATGTCCCTAAGTGAATTTATCATCACGATTATAACAAATCCCTTTTTCTCTATGTGCTCGCATCTCTACTTTAGTCAAATGCTTGATAGGAGTTGTTCTAGGAGCTGGCATGATTTGAGGTCTTTGGGAAACCGTATTTATGAATGGAACAAAATTGGATTTCCAGATCACTGTTGAGCTGTGATCTTGTCCTCCACCAACTTATCCTTGTGCTTCCATCATTGTGCTGGGATAGAACATTTTAACCTCAGATCGGATTGCATCCTTCAAACCACTAACAAAACAACTCCTGAAAAATTCATCAAACAATCCCTCTGTGTGATTGGCCATCTTTTCAAATTCTATTTGATATTCTCTCACAGTGCCTGTTTGACAAAGTTTAGTGAGTGCTCCTGTGAAGTCATCAAAAGCACTAGGGCCAAATCATTGCAAAATGAGTTTACAAAAATCTGTCAATTTTGGCTCTTCACGAGCCTTGATGTACCAATGGAACCATTGAAGGGCTTCATGTTCCAAATGAAAGGATACAAGTGGGACTTTGTTGACATAAAAAGTATTATGCAAATTGAAATATTGTTCTATTTGGTATATCCATCCAGTCGGATCATCACCATTGAAGCGAGGAAAATCAAGCTTCGGCCCACAAAAATTGCTAGAAGAAGAGAACCCATTGTCTGTAGAAGACTCTAGTTTTTGTCTATTATTCATGGCTGATTGATGAAGATTGAGGCTAAAAAAGTTTTCATCCAGATCTTGGAGTTTGGTCTTGAGGGCTGCAAGTTCATCCTCCATGTGTTTTTCTCCTATGCGGGTGACAACCATAGCTAGGAGAATTTTTTTTTCTGGAAACGATCTACCAATGGCTTTGGATGGATTCAATCTACAATTTTCTGACTATAAATAGATATGGGCCCCAAGTATGTTTGGCTTCCTAAAGGTTCAGGGGAGTCACTCGGCCACCAATGTTGTCTAACGGCTTGCATATTGGGGCAGTACTCCTCACTCCACGACTCAGGTAAAATTGATAACTGCTTTGCCACAAATGATAGCTCTTGGTTTACCTCACGGATGGGAACTAGTCAATCAAGTAGGGGTCGTTGCCATTTTCGTTGGTAGGTCCTCTCAATGGGCCAGCTACTTTAGGGTTCCTGTGGTACTCCTCACAATGAGTTTTAGGGATATATGCCCAAGTACTTCCCGCAGTTAAGTAGATAGGGATATTCCCTGATCCAAACCTGCAATTGAAATGAACAATACAAATGCAAAAAAAAAGAAATACAATAATCACAGTGCCTGGAGGTCATTGGACAAAAATAATTCAGTAGAAATTCCACCTAGCAAGCCCAAGAAAGCGCTTTGATACTAGATGAGAGGAACCTCCTACAACAATATAATGAAAAATTCATGAAATAACAAAAATATATAAATAGCATAAACACAAAAGGAATTTATTGATTGCAGGCTACTTCGAGGGGGCAACCTCCTTTGAGCAAGCTCAATACAATAAATTCATGGATGCCTTCATTGGCCTCAACATGTACTTATATACTAAGTCTAATCTAAATAACTATTACTTCCCATGAATGTGGGATATTACAATATGCTCACGGGATGACTTACAAAGCATATGCATCCAAATGTAATATACTAACAAAGTAAAGAGAAGGATTAAACATGGGTTCCCTAACACTTTTGGGGATGAAAACCTCCATTTGCAAATACTATTGAGGCGGATGCATCCAATATTCACATTTGGGCTTTAATGGAGTTCATTGTGTTGATGGTTTGAGGATTCATTGACATCATTGCAAATTATTGTGGATAGTCAGAATATCATACTACAGTACATATTTGAGAAGAGTTAGAGGTAGTGTGGAGGATTGATATTGCTATTATTGCTGGCCATACCACTCTTGAAGGAGGCCGTACCATATCTTGGAGGTATTTGGGTTTTTGTGGTGGATTCATCCTTCCTTGAGGTCACCATTATATTGCAGCAGTTTGCACATCAAAACAGTAATATTTAGAGGAGATTTCTGTTGGTTGTTTGTTGTCCTATATTAACCAAGTCGTACCACCTTGCCTGGGAAGGTGTTGGGACTGCTGGAGCTTCTTTTACATTATTTGCGGCCTCAAATCTCTTCTATTGGAGGTATTTTGGACCTCTTAGACTATTGTAACATTTTGTATGCTCATTCATACCATATCTTGGTGTTTTGGAGTGATTTCTAGCTATACCCATTGTTGGTCCAACTACAGCCATGATACGAAGTTGTAAATCTTGAGATGGGTTTTCATCTATAATTCATTTGGAGGTATTTCTTGATCTGGGTTGTTATTAATTCGTTCATTATCATTGTACTTTTTCTGGGTTCTCCATATATGCTATATATTGTATGCTTCGGCAACATACATCTGCAGGAAAACTAAAAACCCTTTTGCATCTTCTCTCTAGTCTGAAAGAAAACAAATAATAAAAATAACACTATTAAGAATCTTAAAAAGAACCAACAGGTGCAGCACATTACAATCATCCTCGTTTGATGCTGCATTCATCTGATTGCTTGTATCCATACTGTTGTTGTTTGGATTAACATGTTCATTACCAATAACACATGCATTTGTGGATAACAAACTTTTTATGTAGTCATCCCTCATTTTCTCCATGGAGTCTAAGGACAAATATGTCTGCTACATACTTGTTATTTTAAATTATTCCCGCACATAACTCAAGCCAGTTTCATATGCTCCAAGAAACATATCAATGCAAGTGGGAATGTTAGGTCTGAAATCATTTGGAATATGGGAAAGAGCAACAACAAACCTATAACCAAAATCCTTGCTTGACTCTCCTTCTTGTATTTTGATTTTTTCCAACTTTATGACAAGATCAACAAGGTCAAGACCTTTGGCAAATTCATTTTCAAATGCTTCCACAAGTTCATTCCATGAGGCAAAGGATTGCCTTGGAAAAATTTGGATCCATTTTCTTGCCTTTCCATGTAATGACCTAACAAAGAACCTCATCCATGTGTCTTCATCCTCAAACTAATGTTTATCCATGAATTCCAAAAATATACCAACATGTGTGTCCCCTTCCCAAATATTATACCCATCAAATTTGGGCAATTGTTTGTAGACCTTGGTTGGCATACTCATTGTTTTATAATCAACACATGAGAGGTCTAGTTGATCATATACAGGATCTAAGGGAGCAATAGGGGACTGGGCCAACTAGTTTTTAGAGGCAACAGGGAAAGCATTGGACTGGACCCTAGACTCTAGCAGCCTAATCTAATTTTCTGTTTCTACATATTGCTGGAATAATGACTCCAACAACTATTTGGTCATTTCAATTTCATATTGCTGAACTACTAAATCATTATGATTTTGCATGGGTGCATATAGGTTTTAGTTTGCATAAGATGCAGAACCATGACTAGAATATGTATTGCTAGGATGGTCATGGGAATCCACACCAACGTAATTTCTAAGGTCTGATATATGTGAAGATTCAGATGACAGAACATCCCTAGGGTATCTGCACATTCATACCAGTTGGCCATGACTAAAACATCCTATAATGCTTGGGCAAAAACTAAGGCATTGAAATTTGTTCCTTTAACATGACAAGAACAACTTCAAAGGTTAGGAAGAAAACTATGTACCTTTATTTACTAGCTATTGTATACTGAGATGAAGCATTCAAATCACCAACAACAACCAGGGGGCAACAACAATAAACTTTTTGTTCTAACAACAAAGTCTCCACCTCTTCCAAAGAGGAATTCCTTGAAGTGTGGCTGATCTTCAAGGCCAAAAATGATTTTGGGTTCAGCTCACCAGCAGAGTCTTCAATTGATTTCAACCCAGCAGTATCATCCCCAGCAACGGCACCAATTTTGTTGGGACCCAAAATAGCTACAAACCAAAAACCCTAAAACATTCCTAGATCACCTAGGCTAGGGCTAGTCGTTCTAGGTGATAGGAAGAGGTTTATCAACAAGTTTTGGGTGATTCTAGCCAACCTAACAGGAATTTGTAGACTCCTTTGCACTTTGAGCTCAACTAAGACTCAGGAGGGATATTCAAATAGGTATACTTGAATAAGTATTAAGTTCAAACTAGATGAACAACTGAAAATGTAAGGACAACCAAACCCAAATCATCTATTAGGCCCCAAAGATTGTCACTAGACCTAAAACAATTGGTTGTCACTAATAACCCCTATATAGTTGATTCAGCTGTGTGAATGTAAATGCATAGGAAAAATTATTTTTATCCTGAACCACGGGTGAAAGATTTGTTTAATTTAAAAAAGTGTTTGATTCCTCTCCAATATGGACCGATGCCTACTCTATTGGGCAACAGAGTCATAAACAATAAAGACGGAGGAAAGGGCAGAACCAGCATCAATAGAAAGTTGAAATGTATTCACATACACTTCCCAGATTATATTTCATACATTAGATATACTTAATGATCCATAACCAAACTACAAAGACCCATTTGCAATAAAGAGGTGACTCAAAACAAAGTTTGTATTGATCTTAAATGTTGTCACACATTATCAAATCTCTATTACAATCACACTAGCAAATGTGGTGAAGTAAAACATACAATTGCGACTATACATTCCCTTGAATCTTTACAAATGGTCATGAAGACATACCAATGCATAAAATATGCTTTACACTACATTCCTTATGTTGCATCAACACACAATCCACCATTCACTACCCAGACTGGCTTGATTTGAAGCCCTGAAATTCTCCTAAGGCACTGCAGACCAGACAATTGGCTCAAAGACCAACCCTTTTTGACATCTTACATTCTTGCATATATAGCATCTGATTCCAGTTGACATAATAAGGTTACAATAAATTACCCCTATGGGCTCTGTTAGAAATATCTCTGCCAAAAGGAACGTATATCTATAGAATCAATGCAGAAAATATCTGAAGTCCATAGGTAGTTGAGATATATTTTTCCCCTCTTTAATGCAGACAACTGATTCATCGATCTGCAACCATAAAAGTAGCAAATATCTGAAAAGGGGCAATTGAGAGACATTATAGTCTGCATTGATTGCATATGACACAAATTTTTTTGAGCAAATCTTTTACAACACTTTAAATCTTTGAACCCTTCAAATTTGTGTCTCTTCAATTTTGAATCCTATGAAATTTCAGCCCCATGAAATGCCTCGTCAGTCGAGTCTGTATATTTTCCCACCTTCATGATGCTAGAGAGTCTCTTTAAACCTCTTCGTAGTCTTGTTGAAGGCTATTTGAAAGCCCCATCAAGAGGCTATCTTCAGTGAAATGCTCTGTGTCAATTGAAGTGCCATGCTGGCACCTCGCTGGCTGGTTGGGGCATAAAATGAAGCCCACCAAAGAAGGAAGCCTCAACAAAAATGAAAATCTACCGACTTGTCTGCCAAGTCAACACAACCTAAGGGGCTCATTTAGCACATGTTCACAAGTTTTTTTAAAAGGGGCCCATGCTAGGGAGATGAATAAACGGGGCTCAAACCTAAGAGTCAACGAATATAAAACATGGGCTTTTAGCGGTGTCTCAACGGATGGGTCTAGTAAAAGAACGACCCACCTAGACTCAAAGATATCACTTAAAGGACTCTCACGAGAGCTATTAGGTCAATATAAAATTAGAACAAAAGGCACTCGGCCCTGCAACAGATCCTTAGGGTTTAGGGTTTTGATGCCTTAGGAACAAGATTTTTTAATATTTTAAACCCTAGACCCTAACCAAAGACACACAGGCAATGATGCATGAATCAAGACCAAGACTGAAACATTTATCTGCAATCTTGTTTTTTCTTCCCTTTACCCCCAAAAGACATAGAAATTTGAAGGTGAACCATTAGACTCTGGGAACAGGAAAATAAGTCATTTAAATGGTAAACACATGAAAATCTATGAAAGATGTCTCTGATCGGTTATAAGCTGTAGATTCAAGTGGGACACAAATGGAACATGGGGGCAAAATGAGGCATTTTGGGAACTAATTTTTTAGGTGTCAACAACGAGTTCACCAAAATGTTTATAGGAAAAGAGTGATCTAGCCTAAGAGGTTAAACTAGGTCAAACCCTCTTCCATAAACATTAAGACACAAAATGAGCTTGGCTTCTTCCCATGAAGGAGAGCCAAACTACAGGGGTTATGTCCTTTTTTTGTATAGAAAAGAATCAACCAAATCCAACCAAAGGTAACCAAGAAAACTAGGGCAAAAGATGAAACCCTAATTGACCAAAATCTACAAATATATGACTATCTAAAATAGAAACAAAAAATCTAAAAGTGCAGAAGAGATCAGGAGACAGTAAAACTTGGATCTGAGTTCAGGAGCACCAAAAGACTAGGGCGTTGGGTGCCCTAGACCCTAATTAGGGTTTTATAGAATCTTTGAGTTTCACCAGACCTGTACCTAGAAACCCTTTCTTCTTCCTAGATCTTGGCTTCCAAAACCTATATCTTCAACCTACACACAAGAAAAGAGGGAAAAGTTTGTGTTGTGTTTAGGGGCTTTCCTTAGTCAAACCCCATACATTGGTGTTTCCACCTCCACTACAATGATGATTAGTGATCCAAGAGTGCATACCCTAGGAGGGCAGAGGAAAGATTAGCAATATATGATGAAAGTAATAAAGATTACTGTGTATAGGAATAAAATCAAGATCAAATGATAATCAAAACAATAAAATAATCGACAACTTCAATCCTATAACATCAAGATAATGATCTACACAAATAACCAAATAATCAATGAATAATAACAAAAACAATGAAATCTCTCACCTATATTGTATTGTCATCTTGGTTGAATGTGGATTGCTCTTTAAATTGTGAAACCATGTTTGCAACAAACGGATGTAGATTGTGTTTGTTCTCAAAAGGTAGATGTGCTCAATGATTCGATGTATTCTCAATGCATTGTAGGGAGGCAAAAGCTTAAATGATCGAAGAGGATTTGTTATGGAGATGAGGGGGTTTATATAGGTTTCAAGGAAGATCGATCAATGGTTCAGATAATTCGATAGAGTCAACGGATGAGATAAATCTAGAATTCATGATGAATGTGAACCTGACATGTGTCACACAAAAAGATATTTTTGTTAAGATAATTGCTTGATTTGGCTAAAAGACATGGAATAGAATGATAAAGATAGATTTCATAAAAATAGAAATGTTTCTTTTTTCTAATTTATGAGTTGGGGATAAAAACAATAATGATTAAGTCAATTAACTCAACTTTAGATTTGCTTTTTGCATGATTTGTCTAAAATTAAATAATAAATTATTTATTTTTGTGTGCATGATGAACAACAATTATTTTTAGAAGATTTGGAAGATATTTGAAGAAAATTAAATAAATAAATTTATTTAATTGTTAGTGCATGATAGAAGACATAGAATAGATTTGAGGATTTAAATAAATTAAACAAATACATTGATTTAATTTATTTTGCATGATGAAGGATAAATAAAATATTTAATTTTATTTTATCTTTAGAGATTGAGATTCAATTTCAATAAATTTTAATGATTTATTTAAATTTGGAAGAACAATTGATTTAGTAAACATGATATTTCCATAGTCCATGATAATCTGAATAAGCTTTTGGAAAAACTGTGTTACTTTTTTTGCATCGACATTTCAGATCACACTCCATGATCCATCATCAGGAAAAAATTGAGAATGAGAAACGTCGATACAAAAAATGCAACACATGGATCATAGAGTGTGATCCGAAACGTCGATGCAAAAAAAGCAACACAGTTTTTCTAGAAGCTTACTCAAACAATTGATTTAATTAAATAATTGAGAAATTATTTAATTATAGATAAGAGGATTTTAAATGATAAATTAATTAACTAATTAAATTATTTAATTAATGTTGATTTGAAGAATTTGAAGAATAATTGATTTAATTAAATAATTGAAATTATTTAATTTTGGAAGAATATAGTTGATTTTGATGAAATTAATTAAATAAATAGAATTTATTTAATTAACGCCAAATTTAGGAGATTTGGAAGAATTTGATGAAATTAATTAAATAATTCAATTATTTAATTAATGTTGAAATGTGGGTGATTTGATGAAATGCAAGTGATGCGATGACATGGTCATTTTTGGGTGTCTACATTTTGCCCCTCGTTGATGCAATGCAGATTATAGCATTGCTTCAAAGAAAATGATTGTTGAAAATATGATACAAATTTGATGCCCTAGTGTAGCTAGCTGCCCCTGTGTAGCTGGCATAGGATGCCCCCTTAAGAGGAAAGGCAGGGAAGCAACAGAAGGACTGGGTTGGCGCTCGACTAGATGATTGTGTTCAAGATAGGCAAGGCTGGATAGATGGAGGCTAACATGATGAAGACGATAGCAAACACAAGGATAAGATAGATGAGGGGTGGGAAGACATAGGGGAGGGACACTATAAATAGGGCCTAAGGGGTCAACTCTACTCACTTGCACACCTAGAGTTGTCAAAATTTAGAGCCCTTTGTCTCCTTGCTTAGTTGATTTCTTCCTTCTTAGAGTACATTTATTTCTTGTAGACATGTCGATTACTGTGCATAAGCACCAGGAGGAGCTAGTGCAGACCTACAGGAGACCAACGGGCACTTCAAGAGCGGTAAGTGATCAAAAACCCTGCTTGTGTTTACATATTTTTAGATTTTTTCTAGAGTTTTGAAAATTTTGGCCAAAGGCGCTGAGTTCGAGCTCGATGCTTTTGGCACTTGATAAGCGCTTTCGGCATGACAAAGCGCCTTTGGCATGCAGTGTCATGCCTTGGGTTGGAGCACTATTGGCAAATGTCGTAATGTTGTTGGTAGTATAGCTAAGCGCTTATGGTAAGGTCATTGGTCACCTGTGGGTTTAGGGTTTTCTAAAAATGAAGTGCTTATGGCTCGCAGCGAAGCACCTTGGATAGCACAAATAGACACCTTTGTTGAAATCTAAGCACTTGTGGTATGTTCAAAGCTAAGCGCCTTTGGTTCATAGCTAGGCACCTGTGGTCTTACAGTCAAGCGCCTTAGACAAAATCTAAGCGCTTTTGGTTTGAGGAAAAGTTTGAGTTAGGTTCAATGTGGGAAATCTATCATAGGATCTGTAGTTCTGAATGGATTGATGATGGATAATGATTGTGTTGTCATTGTAGGGAACAATATATCCCTAGATCAACACAGGGATGAAGGTGTCTGGTTTCAAAAATGAAACACTTCGTATAAGACGCATGGTCTAGTTTCAAGAGTGTGACAATCTATATAAGACACAGGATATGAAAGATGGATTGGTTGATGTGTTATTTTTTTTTTTTTTTGGTGTGAAGGTAGATGTGTTTTTTAATTTTTGTTTGAGATGGTTGATGTGTTTTTGTTTTTGCTTGAAGGTTGATGAACCTCAAACAAGGATCCATTCCTAGACCTAGGTTAAGGAAAGAATTGGCCCCATTCTGGTAGAGGTGTTATTATGGATGACTAACATAGGATAACTAACAATGACATGGATAACTTGACATAGGATACTGAAGATGGACATGGATAACTTGACATAGGATACTGATGATGGACATAGATAACTTGACATGGGATACTAATGATGGAGGAACTGACATAGGATAAGCTAACGATGACATGGATAACTTGACCTTGGATACTTATGAGGGATGAACTAACATAGGATGAGCTGATGATGAAATGGATAACTTGACATAGGATAACCTGACGATTGGCATGGATAACTTGACCTTGGATACTTCTGAGGGATGAACTGACATAGGATGAGCTAATGATGAAATGGATAACTTGACCTTGGATACTTATGAGGGATGAATTGACATAGGATGAGTTGACGATGAAATGGATAAATTAACATAGGATAAGCTAACAATTGACATGGATAACTTGACATAGGATAAGTTGATGATGGACATGGATAACTTGACATAGGATAAGCTGACGATGGACATTCACAAATTTCCAAGCTATTTTAGATAGGGAAATGGAAATGCAAAAGGTCAGTGGTTTTATTATGGATGGATGGATGAAGTTTATTATGAAATGGACATGGAATGAACAAAACTTGATAGAGGCATGTCTATATAAGTTAACCCATAGAGGCCATAGAGTCTGCAACTTTGTTATGCTCTCTTGGAATTTTCTTAAAAGTGATGCTAGAAAAGTCTGATTTGTAGGCATCCACTAGTTGCTTGTAGGGAACCAACTTTTCATCCTTTGTTTGGTACTCATCAGTGACTTGTCGAATGACTAGTTGTGAGTCGCCATATACCTATAGTTCTTTGATGTCCCATTGGACTGCTGTATGGAGACTTATGAGGAGTGCTTCATATTCGGCTATGTTGTTAGTGCAAGGAAATGCAAGCTGATATGACTTTGGGATATAGTCATTTTGAGGCGTGATAAAAAGGATGCCAGCCCCTAATCCATGCTATGTGTAGGAACCGTCAAAATACAATTTCCACATTACTGAGGTAGAGAGATTGAAGAGATTTTCATTTGGAAAGTCAGATACCATAAGATGTACATTTGTCATGGGTTCTTCTACTAGTTGATCTGCTAGGGCTTGTCCCTTGATTACTTTATGATCCACATACTCAATGTCAAACTCACTAAGGATCATGACCCATTTAGCTAGTCTGCCTGTGAGAGCTGCTTTTGCTAGTAGATACTTTAATGGATCAATTTTAGCTATTAGATTTGTGTGTTGTTTTAGCATGTAATGCCACAACTTTTGGGAAGCGAACACTAAGGCTAAACAAGCTCTTTCCATAGGTGAATAATTTAGTTCATAACCCACCAAGGTTGGACTGATAAAATAGATTGCATGCTCTTTTCTTGACTCATCCTGCTGTGCTAGAAGAGCCCCTAGGGTGACAATTGTAGTTGACATGTACAAGATCAAAGGCCTATCAATGACTGGTGGTACCAAGACAGGAGGTATAGCTAGATATTCTTTGAGCTGATCAAATGTTGCTTGACACTTAGCATCCCATCGAAATGAGACATCCTTTCGGAGGAAGTGTTAGAATGGTTGACATTTATCTGCAAGTTGTGAGATAAACCATCTAATGGATTGTAACCTTCCTTGAAGGCTCCTTAATGATTTTAGATTCTTTGGTGGAGGCATCTCTACTATAGCCTTGACTTTTGCTGGATCTACTTAAATGCCTTTGCGAGATACAATGTATCCCAACAGTTTGCCTAAGGTTACCCTGAAGACACACTTCTTTGGATTGAGTCTTGATATTTTTCTAGTCTGTCAAAGATTTGTCCTAGAACCTATATGTGATCTTTCCTAGAAGACTTTGCTAGTATATCATCAACATAGTCCTCCATGATGTGATGAAAGAGATCGTGGAATATCACTATCATTGCTCTTTGATAGGTTGCACCTGTATTTTTAAGACCAAATGGTATGACGCACCAACAATAGGTACCCCAAGGATAAGTGAAAGTTGTTTTATGTTGATCTTCTTCTAGTATCATTATCTGATTGTAGCTTGAAAATCTATCCATGAGCGAAAGCATTTCATGACCAGCAGTCAAGTCCACTATAAGATCAATGTTTGGCAATGGAAAGTCATCTTTAGGACATGCTTTGTTGAGATCTCTGAAGTCAGAACACATGCAGATGCCCCCATTTGGTTCAGCCATAGGTACAATGTTTCAAACCCATTCTAGATAATCAATAAGCTTGATGAATTTTGCATCTAATATTTTCTGTATTTGCAATCTGTGGGTGTATCTTTCATATCTTTTATTTGACTAGTTTAGCTTTTGGATCAACTGTGAGATAGTGAACTACTAGCGAAGGGTCTAACCCTGGCATATCTGCATAGGTCCATGCAAAGTTGATGGTTCATTGTAAGAAGAAGTTGGTAATATTCTTGTCCTCTTTTTTTGATAATGATGCTACAAGGAATGTGGTCTTAGGATGTTGCTCTGTGCCTAGATTTATCTCTATAGAATCTTCCACTAGGAGTGTTGATTTCTCTTGATACTTGATACTGTAGAATCTTCCATCCTCAAGTGCCACAATTGGGTTTTCACCTTCGGATACATCCTTTATTTTGACCATTTTCTAATCAGGAGGTGCCATAGTGTGGTTTTTACCTAGAGATCTTTCTTTGTTTTTATTTTTGTGACTGGAGGATTTGGCATTCTCACCAAAATAAGTAGCGTGATCTAGTTCCATTACAAAACTAGCTTTGTGATCGCCAAGAGGGATACCATCCTGGAGTCCCATGAACTTTGCAATAGCTTCGTCATTCTGAAAAATATCTAGAATGGGAGACCCTTGTTGGTCCCAATCGATAAGTTTAGGGTAGACAAGTGTTACAATCTGGGTGCTAGTGGTGGATGTTAAGGATACGGATGATAGCATAAATATGGAGGTAAGAGTCATCGATGATATCCTCTTTAGATGTCGAATCTGTGAGAGAAGTTTGTGCTACCTCGTCGAGAATACACTTGATGTCCAAGGCACGTGGTACCTTCCTACCATATCCTAACCCCTTCTTGTCTAGCTTCTTCTTCACAATAATGGGTTCTATGCCACCTTGATTATCTTTCCCATGGTCACCTTTGCCTTTATAGCCCATGTTGTTCACAACTCTTAGGCCATTGCCATATTGTTTAACCGGTATGGTGACTGGTTCTTTCTCTTTGTAGAGCCAAGATGAGATGTCTTCAATAGTTTCCTCTGCCAATAATTTTCCCTCTTGAAATTGGGTTAGAGATGCTGGCAGGGGGATAGTTGCTTTCTTAGTCACTTTAGATATGGGTGGTTGGTCATAAGATTTAGGGGATAGGGGCATCCACCCTACACAACAAGATTTAGAGATATCATATTCACCAAAGCCTATATCACGGATGTGAGTTGTGATTTCAAGAATAGGATTAGGACTAGGTTTAACTTCAGAGGCTTTTTTCAGATTTTCAGAGTCAACATACAATGTGGATTCATAGGCTTTGTCAATATTTGGCACTTGGTTGCTATTCTTATAACTGCCTTGCAAGGTACGACATAATTCAAAGGGGTTAGGGTCTCCTGGGATAGTGATCTCTGTACCATTAAATGGAAACTTGAGAGATTGATGGTATGTGGAGGGAACAACTTTCATAGCATGGATCCATGGGCATCCTAAGATAATGTTATAAGTAGCTCAATGTCAAGGACTTGGCACCTAGTTTCTAGCATGATGGGGCCTACTTGTATAGACAAGTGGATAACACCTTCTGAATGGCACTCAACATCATCATACCCCTTGATTGTAATGCATTGATCAGTGTTGACAAGATCCTTAGAGTATCCCAATTGTTGAAGTAACTTTAGAGAATAGCTATTGAGACTAGCTCCACCATATATAAGTATGTGTTTGATCTTTCATTTATGGATGAAAACTTCAATGTGAAGGGCATCATTATGACATGGATCATGGGATGGGAGGTTTTTTTCAGAAAAGACCACATTGTAAGGTGAGGTGATGTTACCTATTATAGCTTTGAAATCCATGACCGCTATGTTGATAGGAACCGAAGACTCTTGTAGGGCTTTTTATAGTATAGCTTTATGTGCGGGTGATGACCATAGAAGGTCTAAAATAGAGATATGTGCAGGGGTTTTCCCTAGATGTTCTACAAGATTGTAATCAAATTGGGTTGGGAGACTCAGTGTAGGCCCACAAAGGGTAACACGACCACGACTAGTTGTGACTGCGCAATCCTTAGATTTACCTTTGATAGTGAGGGTAGACACATGACTTTCTTCAAAGTGAACTACAATAGAGTCATAGGAAGTTGAAGCTTTATTAACACCTTTACCTTTATTAGGATTTTGACCTTGACCATGATTAGGGAATGGCTCCTTGTACATGTTGAGGTCTTTGTTGGTGTTTTGATTAGGAAGTGCATCAAAGGTGGCATTGCCTCTATCAATAAGGTTTTGGATCATGTGCTTGAGTTTCATGCATGATATGGTTCTATTTCCTTTGGTCCTACAGTATTCACAATATTCGTTGTCTTTGTACCATGTGGGTTTGTAAGCAGGTTCACCATATGGGGGAGCATCTAGTAATGTGACAAGTCCATTTTACATAAGTTTCTTTAGAACTGACTCTATAAGCTCTCCCAATGGAGTGAACTTACGTCTTGGAGGGTAATCTTGGGGAGGCCACTCTTGTTGATACTATTGGTTTTGGTTTTGTTGTCGTTGTTGTTGTTGTTGAGGTGGAGGTTGGTTTTGTTTGGATGAAAGATTAAGGGGTGTTTGTAGTGTTTGGACATGTTTGGAATCCACCACACCATCATTGACCACGTTTTTGTTTTTGTTCCAAAATTTGGGTTTATCATTTGATTGTTGTTGGGGAGGATTGTCTTTATTGTCTTTGAAGATTTTGACCACGCCTTTAGTGATGAGGGATTTTTCGATGTTGATGCCTTTATAGGTAATCTCTTCAAAGGTTATAGCACTTAGTATTTGCAAATGGAAACCAAATTCTTGGTTAAGATTCTGCACAAAGATTCTAACAAGCTACTTTTCAGGTATTTTAAATGGGAATTTGCTAGCCATGTGTCTCCATCTTTGAAGGAAGGAGATAAGAGTTTCCCCATTTTTTTGTTTATTGTTACATAAATTGGTCATAGAGACTTCATGTTCTGTGTTGTATGAGAAATGGGTGGCAAATTTTTCTACAATCATGTTAAAAGATTTAACACCCATAGGTAGATGCGAGAACCATTCTATATCTTGACCTCCAAGGCTGCGAAGGAAGAGGCGCATGAGATATGTGTAATTATGTGCAACCTCTAAACAAGTGAGATATAATTTTCTAAGATGATCTTTGGGTCTCCTCTTCCCTTGTATTTATCAAATTTGGGTATATTGAAGTTGGGAGGAAAAGGGATCATTTGCAATGACCGATCAAATGGATAAGGACAAACCTCCTCCAAGGAGAAGGTTTTCTTAGTGTGACCAAATGTTAAATCGGCTACTTGTTGTTGTACCTCGGCAAGTTTAAGCTCCATAGTCATTGGGGGTGTTGGTAAAGTCTCCTATTGTACTAAGGATGGTTATTGTTTCCCATAGGGAATATTGTAGTTGAAGCCATAGGAATTGATGTTATATGGGTCGTATGATTGATTTGGGTCATATGATAGATTTGGATTAGGTTGGGTTTGGTTGTTTTGATTTTGCATATGTGGTGGTGGTGCTAGATAAGAATGTTGGCTTTGTGACTGTTGTGATGGGATGATGAAAGAGTTTTGTCATTGATATTGTTGAGGAGGGGTGTTGAATGGATTTTGTGGAGGAAAGCTAATGTATTTTGAGTTGATGGTGCAGGTGGAGGATAGCCATAGGAAGATTGGATTTGAGAATGTTGAGGGTTATTGAGATAGGTGTTGGTTAGATTGAGTGTGGATGATCTTTGCAGTGGAGGGACATAAGTATATGGGTTTTGAGATGGTTGGGGTTGATTGAGACAGGTGAAATTGAGTGTGGATGATCGTTGTGGTGGAAAGATATAGTTTGTGTTGAAGTTTTGGGAATGTTGTGGTGGAGTGATATAGTTTGTGTTACTATTTTGGGAGTGTTGTGGTGGAGTGATATAGTTTGTGTTACTATTTTGGGAGTGTTGTGGTGGTACAACTTTGTTTGGATGAGTGATACGAAGGGTTGATGATGTTTGGGGTGGTGTTGCTTGTGACCCTTGTTGCATGGCTACATAAGTGTTTCTCGGATTGTAATTTGGGGGAAAACCATCTCGTGATGGGGTAGCCAATGTTCCAGTTGCAATGGATGTGGGCATTTGTGATATGCTAGGAGGTTGTTGTGTGTTTGATTTAGCTAGAGTGGCTTGTTTTGCTAGTCTCTTGTTGCATTTTATAAATCTCCATAGGAGTCATGAGTGGTGATATGGGTCTTTCAATTGTTGGATTTTGGTTTTGATAGAGGGGATTTGCATATTCAGCATCGAAAGGATTGGTTGTTCCCTCTTGTGAGACATGTTTGGACATGGGAGTGGATATGCTTGACATAGTTTGGATAGTCGTTATAGCATCATGGGTATTGTGTTGCTCCTTGAGAGTAGATAAATTAAAGTCTTGGGGCAGTTTAGCTCCTTGTTGAGCAAGTAAATGAAAGAAATGATCTTGATTCTCACTAAAGAGTTTGTCAAATGCTGCAATGGCTCTAGGGTCTTGCATGATTTCATCAAGATCTTGTCCATCTTCTTGAGAGGATTGACCTTCTTAAAAGTGCCGCTCTTCTTGAGATGGCACTTGCTCTATGATGTAACCTTGTGGAACAAAATCATGAGGTATGCCGGTAGTAAATTGAGTTACTTCTATCAAAGGGACATTACCTTCTTGGGCATTGATTGGTTTGTCATTGATTGGTCTAGTTGGGAAATTGGTTGGTCTAATTTAAAAGTTTGTTGGTATGCCAGTTGGTGTTTGCGGGGTGCTTTGTTGAGACATGGTGGAACGACTTGGTTGAGGTGTACGAGTGGGAGATTTTTGCTTCTTTGGTACATTTTACTTAGCCTTCATGGCTTGTTGAATTCTAGTGGTTACCATAGGATGCACTAGGATAGTTTGATTGATTTTGGACATAGAGGTAGATGTTTGATCAAAAAGGTGTGATTTTGTTGAGTTTAGGCAAGACAGTTTGATAAACAGTTTATTGGACCAAAAGGCATTGGACTGTGCTGCAAAGGCACGTGATTATTATACCAAAGGCAAGTTACTATGTTTCAGAAGCGCTAGATTATGTTGCTAGAGGCACGGGACTATTATACCAAAGGTGTTGGGTTGCGCTTCAAAGACGCG
The DNA here is from genome assembly GCA_027924645.1 of Cunninghamia lanceolata. NCBI lineage: Eukaryota > Viridiplantae > Streptophyta > Pinopsida > Cupressales > Cupressaceae > Cunninghamia > Cunninghamia lanceolata. The sequence goes on along the minus strand of BSBN01000247.1, from coordinate 9,162 downwards.
TTATTATGTTTCAAGGCACTGAAATGGTGTCAGTGATGTTTGCAAGGCAAATTTTGATATATTTGGATTGGATTTTTTATTAGTTTTGATTTGGAAAGATAAAACACAACAAATAAAGTGGCAAAAAGGACTAACACAACATATAGTGTATGTTCAAGGCTCACCAAAAAAGCCCAATGTTTCCACAGGTATTAGACAATTGCAAACAATTCAAGCACTTTATATCCCTAGAGAAATGGTTTCATTGCGGTAGATCAGGTCACAACTTGAAATCGCCATCAACTAAATGTCATTTCATATTGGTGTCATACATTTGAGTCTTTGTGAGAGACGATAGGCGGGGATATCTCACCCTCCCCTCAGAAAGCTACAAGTAGGTCACAAGAGCTTATGCTAGCCAAGGGAATACTATCTCTTCTCAAGGGAGGTAATGGTGAGTATCTTAAGGGCTTGTATTGATTCCCTTTGCACTAATGATTATCGCAACATTTGGAGGTGAAACGGGTAGTCACTATCTAGATGGTTCTTAGTAGCTTTGATGGACCAACGCCTTGTGAGCATGTGGCAAGCTACTAAAAGCTTTGACCAATCCTACTAAGAGTATCAAACACTTCACACAATGTGAAAATCATTTTCACAAAGTGCTAGTACACCTCTTTTTGATTTGGCACCGTAAGGCAAGGCTAACACTGGTTAGGACTTGGCTTTCGCCTTATCCCTCTTATATTATATATAGCGATTCAAAGGAAAACTCTGGTTAGGGTCATCCCTTTTGGATGAAGCGTAATCCAAAAGAAGGCCCTTCTAAAGGAATAACTAAAATTTAAAATCAAGCACGTCAATCAAAGGTTCTATTGTCCCATTATAAGAAAAATAAGGTGCAACTAGATCTAGGCACACACATGATTGTAGTTGTCAATTGTCCCTTATGGAATTGAAGTGTTTTGCATTCATGTCAATTGTTCCTTAAGAAATTGAAGTGTTTTTGCATTCATGTCCATTGTCCCTTAAGAAAGTAATATGTTCCTAAGACTTAGATTTGCAAAAAGATGATTGTTCAATTGTCCCTTAAGAAAGCAATATGTTTCTAAGACTTAGTGATAGGTTTTGCAATTTCTTCAAAGCTCATCCTACATGAATATGTTAGAAATACCCATTTTCTCTATTTGAGTAATAAGAAGCTACAAAAGTTTGATTAGTTCCACAAAAGTTAGTAAAAACAAATCAATTGATCAAAAGCACTTTACTATGTCACCAAAGGTGAGGCACTGTGTTACTGAAAGCACTTGATTGTGCTACTGAAGGCCCAATGCTTCTGACCAAAGGAGTTGTACTATCATGCAAAGGTGTGTTATTGTGCTACAAAAGCGCGCTACTACGGTGCAAAGGCGCAAGACTGCTCCAGATCTGAAAAACTCAATATTTCATCAAAAAGCTAGATTTGAAAAATGATGTCATGACTATATAAAACTCTAGAATGTTGATAAAAGATGAGATCTGAAATCAATGATCAAATATGATAAGTTAGAACCCTGCAAATCAGAAAAACTAATCAGAAACCCTAGGAAGCTAAAGGCACTGTACTGTGTATGCAAAGGTGTGTTACTGTGTTACTAGAGGCGCTTTACTGTGCGCTAGAGGTGCATTACTATCGCCTGAAAGCACTTTAGTATGATGCAAAGGCATTTTACTGTGTTTCAAAGGCACTTTACTATGCTAGAAAGGCATTTTTCTGTGTTTCGTTGTGCATTTCCGTACTATACTTCAAAAAATAAATTTTCTAAAACAAAACAATGATTAGTGGGTCCCACCAAGCGTGCTAGAATGTGTATAGGAATAAAATTGAGATCGAATGATAATCAAAACAATGAAATAATCAACAACTTCAATCCTATAACATCAAAATAATGATCTACGCAAATAACCAAATAATCAATGAATAATAACAAAAATAATGAAAGCTTTCACCTAGATTGTATTGTTATCTTGGTCAAATGTGGATTATTCTTTAAATTGTAAAACCATGTTTGCAACAAGCGGATGTAGATTGTGTTTGTGCTCAAAAGGTAGATGTGCTCAACGATTTGATGTATGCTTAATGCATTGTAGGGAGGCAAAAGCTTAAATGATCAAAGAGGATTTATTATGGAGATGAGGGGGGTTTATATAGGTTTCAATGAAGATCGATCAACGGTCCAAATAATTTGATAGAATCAACGGATGAGATAAATCTAGAATTCGTGATGAATGTGAACTTGACATGTGTCACACAAAAAGATATTTTTGTTAAGATAATTGCTTGATTTGGCTAAAAGACATGGAATATACATGATAAAGATAGATTTCATAAAAATAGAAATGCTTTTTCTAATTTATGATTTGGTGATAAAAACAGTAATGATTAAGTCAATTAACTCAATTTTAGATTTGTTTTTTGCATGATTTGCCTAAAATTAAATAATAAATTATTTAATTTTGTGTGTATGATGAACAAGATTTGTTTTTAGAAGATTTAGAAGATATTTGAAGAAAATTAAATAAATAAATTTATTTAATTGTTAGTGCATGATAGAAGACATAGAATAGATTTGAAGATTTAAATAAATTAAACAAATAAATTGATTTAATTTATTTTGCATGATGAAGGATAAATAAAATATTTTATTTTATTTTATTTTTAGAGATTGAGACTCAATTTAAATAAATTTGAATGATTTATTTAAATTTGGAAGAACAATTGATTTAATTAAATAATTGAGAAATTGTTTAATAATAGATAAGAGGATTTTAAACGGTAAATTAATTAAATTATTTAATTAATGTTGATTTGAAGAATTTGAAGAATAATTGATTTAATTAAATAATTGAAATTATTTAATTTTGGAAGAATATAGTTGATTTTGATGAAATTAATTAAATAAATAGAATTTATTTAACTAACATTGAATTTAGGAGATTTGGAAGAATTTGATGATTTTGATGAAATTAATTAAATAATTTGATTATTTAATTAAAGTTGAAATGCAAGTGATTTGATGAAATACAAGTGATGCGATGACATGGTCATTTTGGGTGTCTACAATTACCACAATATGTGAAACCCTAGTTGGAGTAGATAACTCAAGATCATGCACCAACAAGGAGATAGATAAAGATAGCTTGAACTTTCTTCAAAACCTACAAATGAGCATCATAACATCCAAGCATGAAGAGCACTTGAGCATAGGAGATCAATCATGTAAGAAAATTCAATCTTCTCTTAGCATTCACTTATCCATATAGTATATAAAATGAATTGTAAAACTCCTTTATATATGCATTCCCACTCACCAATGACAAGTAAAACCAAATGGGGCTGACATGCAAAAGCTAAGGAGGTGTTCTAAGCTAACATCACAAAAATAGGACTGGGGTTAACATCCGGGACTAGGGCTAGGCACCCTAGTCCTTTAGCCGCACAAACTCTAGAGAGTGTCCATTTAAGTGTGCTTAGACCAATCCTAACCTTAGTTTGTCAAGTTTATTCATCAAGATTGAGATTTAATCATTTAATGTTCAAAAGGGTGTTAAAATAGGTCCTAACTAACAAGTGTACACATTTTACTCCATAACAAAGACAACTATAGGTTGTGTGAACAACAATACATCTACATTTAGCACATCATGTAGTCCACATAATGAAGAGTAAGATGATATACATACAAGTGCACATGAATGATGCAATCATATGCTTATAAAGGCACATCATGTACATTCAAGTGAGGCACATGATACATCTCAAGGCACATCTCAAGAACAAAAAAATGTGAGTTCTCCAAAAGTTACACCATTACATGACACCTTTGTTCATAGAGAAACATTATTAGATCATACTGATTTGTATATCATGATATCAAGGAGAAGGGTCCCATTGGGGGAAAAAATGAAGGTAATAGATCTTACATATTTATTTAACTTTCTTTATATTTCTAATTTACATATATTATTATATGCTTTTCACTTACTATTTCTAAGAGTTGGCTATGAAGGTAGCCACCCAAGATCTAGGACGTCATGAAAGCACAAGAGAGACCAAATGAAAGAATAATTCTATTCTATCAATGAATGCAAAAAATTGTTACAATGTACACGATATGCCTTGCTTATAAAAACAAGGATGAGATGTAGGATAAGTAGTCATATGATAAGTGTCTTAATACTATGACATGAGACAACTAGAGGATAAGGTGTCAACTAGTTGATAAGATCACATGACAACCTAAAATTATCTAGACTTATCCTAAGTAAACTTAACATGTGAACATGTGTGAATAGGACTAGCTAATGACTAGTTAGATAATGTGCCTAGTTCACACTATAAGGGGTAAATCAGATAGGTAATAACCCTGTTCACACCAACACCCCCTCCATTAAGTGCAAATTGGGGTGAAGTGGACAAATGTAAAGATGCATGAAGATGGGTCCTGGATACTAGGCCATGTTAGGTACCCATGTACAAACAATTCTCTCACAAATGGAGTAAAGGAGAAAAATCCGTAGGAAAACACCCCTTTCCAAAAGAGAAAAAACATGAAAGTGAAAGAAAAAGTGATAGTAGGACTCAAAATGACCCCCCAATGACTACTTCTATAAAAATATACAATCAAATACCCCCCATAGGAGAGAAAGAGTGAGACTATAGGTCTCTCCCATAAAGAAGTATCTCCTATGCCAATGGTGAATGCTTGAAGATGAACTCTGGAAAGTGTCTTGTACCTGCAAACATGTCTCCCCTTAGGAAGAAACCAATCCAATGGTTGATGTAGAAGAAACTTCATCTCCAAGAAGAGAGATGAGGGAAGAAGTCTCATGATGGGTGCCTTTGAAAACTGCTGAAGTGTCCACATGTCAGAATCAATGATGGCACTATCCAATGAGGTGTGACCAATCCAAAAACCTAGGTAGACTCACAAAGAACAACCTCCAAAGATGAATTAGATGGGATAGCAGTTGTGTTGTAACTGTCATCAAAGAGGAGAGTTAACCCCTCAAGTGTGCCCTCCAAATATGAAATATGAGACTCAAAAACAAGTTTGATATACCTGCCAAGAAAGTATCCCACAAAGCTATATTTGAAAGACTTGAATGATCCTACCCAACTAAAGTAGAAGAAACCATGTCGATGTCAATCTCTAAAGAAGCAAGAGATTAAGGAGATGGAAGCTCGACACTAGTCTCAAGAACTGAAGTGGATGAAAGAACACCAAGGTTCAAGTGACCAAACTTCTCCTCAGAAACATGATCCACACTTGATGCATGACTGTGAATATCAATCAATGGATCTACAACATCATCAGGAGAAAATGGGAGAATGTATACAAATGAGATGTATGATCAGCTATCCCAACAACAATGATATATCTAGTCTCCAGGTCCCTTATGATCATTGAATCAGGAGTGAACTCGATTGTCTTCCCTGCACCACAATGAGTAATCTGGTAGATGGAAAGGAGATTAGATGACAAGGAAGGTACACAAAATACATTATTGAAAGTACTCTCACCAATATCAATAGTTCACTTTCTAGTTGCATGCATGTATGTATTGTTACCCATCAAAATAGGTAGAAAGGTACATGACTCAAACAAAGAGAAAATCCCTTGTGAAGAATCCATATGATGAGAAGCTCCAGAATCAAGAAGCTATCTCTCTGACTAAAGACTTGTAGAAGGAAAGAGTGCATGTCCTTTTCCCTTGTTTGTCCCATTAGCAAAGCCTATTGTCCCTATCTGTGTAGATGATGATGGTGTAGAAGAAGAGGATGCACTAGATGACATGGATGATGGCAATTTGATATTGTTGTTTTGAATAATGTGAGTCAACTCATCAATTTTCTTCTCATAACACTTATGCTCATCATGTCCTAGTTTCTTTCAATATGCACACTTTGTTCTATTCTTCTTAGATGATTCCTCTTTGGGAGAGGATGAGGACTTAGGTGAATTATTTGACTCCTTGGCTTGCTCATTGTTCTTGAAATCCTTATTTTTTGGTTTCCTGCCTTTGCTAGTTGAAGTCTTTTGATCCTTTGTACCTTGATTAGCAAGAAGAGCATGAGGTTTAGGAGACTTCAATGTGCCCATGTGTACTAACTTAGCTTGCTCCCTTGTGAGCAAGGTGGCAAACTCATCAAGTGAAGGCATTTTGAAATCTTTCCCAAGAGCATCCATAGTAGCATAGAAGGTAGAAACAAAAACTAAATAATCAGGACCAAGCTTGGCAAGGGTTGAAAGAATCAATTGAGTTTCCTCTTTCTCAATTCCACATTGTTTGAGCTACAATCTAAGTGATTTTATCTTTGTGAAGAAGTCTTTTATGCTTGCAAAGTTGGTTGGATTCAAACCAATTAATTCATTCTCTAATTTGGAACCTCTCATAGTATCTTGCTTACCAAAGAGATCCTCTAAGGTAGTCGACACTTCATTAGGTGTATTACAAGATTCAATATGAAAAAGGAGATTAGAAGAAATAGACAAGCATAGTGTTCCATAGGATTGATCACATCTATTGCACAACTTTCTCTTTTTCACAGTTGTTATTGGTTCAATGTCTATACCCATTGTAACTCTATGTAAACCCAAGCTTATCAAATGAATCTCTATTTTTGTTTGCCACTCATGATAGTTATATGGTGTGAGCAGAGGAAGTTTGTTTTGATCCATGATACAAGAGTACAAAAAAGAACAACACAAGTACAACCCCCCTTTTACTCAATCAATGAGTTCACCCCCAACAAAAAATAACTATGCGAATTTATAATTAGTCCAATTACAATTGCCACAAGCCAAAATAGGAAAGTGGTCTTTTATTTTGATACAATGAAAAAGCCAAAATTGGGCTAAAACTTAAAGTATAATTTCTAAGAAAAACTGGATCAAACTAATTGCAGATCTGGAAAATACTCAAAAAATTATGCACTTTCAAGAAAATTCACCAAAATATATTACTGTATGAGCCCAAATGAAGCCTTTGAAGTTCTGGAAACATGAACTGCTCAGGTATAGTGATGAAAAACTACAATAATTTATGGGATACCCATGTACCAAAATCAAAATCTAATTCCACCACTTTAAAGCTTGTGAAATTCTATCCCAAATAAATATAAGAAAATTGCTTGAAAAAGAGTGCAAAAATGAGAAAGATATAGGCCCTTGAAGTTGGACTGTCAAAACCAAAATTGTATTGGAGGGGGGGCAAATTGGGCCAAGGGTCTGCTGATGTAGTGCTGACATCAGCAGAATCTAGTGATGAAATCTTGAAGATTTGCCAGAATATTCCTTGAGCTTCCCTGAAATGCTAACGTCGTTGATCATAATGTTGACAACAACAACCTACTCGAAAATGATGACATCGACCTAGTAAATGATGATGTCAACATATTTCGTTGACGAAATATTATTTGGATGATGGAATATTCTTTGTATGGATGATGGTTTATGACATCATCAATTGCAAAAAAATAAAATTGTCAGAATATGCCAAGATTCACCAAAGATTCTCAAACCGTCGTCTATTTTCTCAAAATTGCCTTTTTCAGCATCAAACCACTTGTTTGATGTTTGAAACCACTGATTTGTGTGCGGGAAACTGCTTTTAGGAATGAGATTAGTAGTTTTGTGGTTTGTTGGCCTGGTTATGGGGAATATTCTATTTCTACTTATTGAGTTTACAACTGGGAGGGTAATGATTTTGTAAGGGCCTATTAATTGTCGTCGAGCTCTTAACCTCACTAGATTTGAAGTTGGTCGAGTCTTTAGGCCGGTCAGTAAGCCTATCAGTTAAGGATTTGACCCTGGTAGTACCAATGTTGTATGCGGGTATGGGCAGACAAGGCTGGTAGGTCTGTGGTCCTATCAGTACCTAGTACCTGATTTTGATTTTTTTTTTTAATTTTTAAAATCCTACAGACTTTTAAACTCACAGAAAAATTAAAACCAGAAAAATATATCTTTTACTTAGTGGACAAAGTATTGTGCCTGAATATTCTTCCTGCATCAACCGCACAACCCAGATTCTCCTATGTCAGTGACTGTGCAGAGAATATTCTCTGCAAGATTTCGTATGACCAAATAGGGAATTTTCTTTGCCTTTTCAGACAACTGCTCAAATTTTGACAATTTGACAATTGATCTATAGGTTTTTAGGCATTCCAAACGTGATGGCAGGTTTTGATTTGACCCAGAGAGCTCCAAAATTGTAGCTACCTCCCAAATTAGGCAACCACCTCCCAAATTGAAAACCTTGTAGATCTGGCCTCCAATGTCTGATTTGGATAAATCAAAATGCTAAACTGACTATCTCAAACCCCTTGAACACAATGGTGTGCTCAGATTTGGAACAATATGCTCCAAAACAAGGCTGCAATAGAAAGGCTACAAAGAGGAAACCCTCACAAATCTAGTTTTTCCATCAAGTTTTTTGATTCTCCAATTCATTATTCGATGCAAGAGAATCTAGCATACTCAACTTTTCAAGATCCACCATGATTTGCATCAAGTTCTCTCAAAAAATTGACTAACACAATGTGATTCCTCCTAGCTCTGATACCATGTAAGAGTTGACTATAAAGGTAGCCAACCAAGATCTAAGACTTCATGAAAGCACAAGAGAGACCAAATGATATAATAATTTTATTCTATCAATGAATGCAAAAAATTCTTACAATGTAGGTGCTATGCCTTGCTTATAAAGACAGGGATGAGATGTAGGATGAAGTAGTCATATGACAAGTGTCTTAATCCTATGACATGAGACAGAGGATAAGATGCCAACAAGTTAATAAGCTCACATGTGTAGGACAAGATCAAATGACAACCTAGAATTAGCTAAACTTATCCTAAGTAAACTTAACATGTGAACATGTGTGAATAGGACTAACTAATGACTAGTTAGATAATGTGCCTAGTTCACACTACAAGGGGCAAACCAGATAGGCAATAACCTTGTTCACACCAACACTATTACCACTTCGGAGATAAGGTTCTTGTTCACTTTTTACAAGTTCAATGTATTCATCTTTGTTTTAATTGCGGGAAAAAATGGGGGCATCTTTCATGTTTCATATTTCATACACATCGAGGTAAGTATCTCCATTTTTTATTTAATCTCAGTTTTTTCATGCTT